>CM062101.1:1285718-1950215 GCA_031163375.1 Conogethes punctiferalis | reverse complement strand
TAGGGTGAGGGTGTTAGGTTAGGGTGGGTGGGTGGTGGGGTGGGGTGGGTGGGGTGGGTGGGTGGGTGGTGGTGGGTTGGGAGGGGGTGGGGAGGTGTGGGTGGGAGGGTGTGTGGGAGTGGTTGGGGAGGTGTGGTTGGGGAGGTGGGTGGTAGGGGTGGTGGTGGTGTGGGGGGTGGTGGGTGGGTGGGTGGGTGGAGGTGGGGGTGGGGTGGTGTTGGGAGGTGGGGGTAGGGGGTTTGGTTAGGTGGGTAGGGTGGAGGGTTGAGGTGTAGGTGGGTGGGTTGGGTGTGGAGGGTGGGTGGGTGTGGTTGGGAGGGGTGTTAGGTGAGGGGTGGTTGGGTGTGGTGTTGGTAGGGGAGGATGGGGAGGTGGGTGGGGTGGGTGGGAGGTTAGGGGGGTGGTGGTTGGTGGGTGGGTTAGGTGTGAGGGGGTGGGTGGGTGGGTGTAGGGGGTGGGTGGGGTTGGTGGAGGTGGGGAGTGAGGGGAGGGTGTTGTGAGGGTGGTGTGGTGGTGAGGGGTGGGTGGGGGGGTGTGGTGGGTGGTAGGGGGTGGGTGGTTGGTGGGGTGGGTTGTGGTTGGGTTGGGTGGTGGGGAGGTGGGGGGGTGGGTGGGTGAGGTGGTGGTAGGGGGGGGGGTGGTGGGTGGGGGGGTGGTTGGTGGGTGGGGTGGTGGGTGGGGGTTGTGGGGGTGTGGTGGGGTGGGGTTGTGGGGGTGTGGGGGTGGGGGTGTGGTGGTGAGGGGGTGGTGGTGGTTGTGGGGTGTGGGAGGGGTGGGGTGGGTGGTGGTGGGGGGGTGGTGGGTGTGGGGTTGGGTGGGGAGGGGGGGTGGTGGTGGGTGTGGGTGGGGTGGTGTGTGTGGGGTGGGGTGGTGGAGGTGGGTGGTGGTGGGGTGGGTGGGTGGTGGGTGGTGGGGGGGGGGTGGGGTGGGTGGTGTGGTGGTGGTGGGGTGGGTTGGGTGGGGGTGGGGGGTGGGGTTGGTGGGTGGTGGGGGTGGGTGGGTGTGGTGGGGTGGTGGGGTGGTGGGGTGGGGTGGTGGTGGGGGGTGGGGTGGTGTGGGGTGGTGGTGGGGTGGGTGGGGTGGGGGGTGGGTGGGGGGTGGTGTGTGGGGTGGGGGTGGGGAGTGGGGTGGGGGTGGGGTGGTGGGTGGGTGGGGTGGTGGGTGGGTGGGTGGTGGGGTGGTGTGGTGGGTGGTGGTGGGTGGGGTGGTGGGGTGGGGTGGGTGGGGTAGGGTGGGTGTGTGGTGGTGGGGGGGTGGGGGGTGGTGGTGGGTGGTGGTGGGTGGGTGGGTGGTGGTGGGGGGGGTGGTGGGGTGGGGTGGGTGGGGTAGGGGTGGTGTGTGTGGGGTGTGTGGGGTGTGGTGGGGGTGGGGTGGTGGTGGGTGGGTGGGGTGTGGTGGGTGGGTGTGGTGGTGGGGTTGGTGGGTGGGGTGGGTGGGGGGTTGGGTGGGGTGGGGTGGTGGGTGGTGGTGTGGGTGTGGGTGGTGGTGGAGTGGGGAGGGGTGGTGGGGGGTGGTGTGTTGGGGGGTGGGTGGGGTGGGGTGGGTGGGGTGTGGGTGGTTGGGGGTGGGGTGGTGGGTGGGGTAGGGTTGTGGTGGTTACCTATCCTAACCGTAGAGTCCTAACCTAACCGTATCCGAATCCTAACCTAACCTAACTTCCTAACCCTATCCTACCGACCTAACCTAACCGATCCTATCCTAACCGAACCTACACTATACCGATACCTAGATCATTAACCTAACCGAACCTAACCTATCCGAACCTAACTCTACCGAACCTAACCTAACCTAACCTAACCTAACCGTAACCTAACCTTACTCTAACCTAACCGAACCTATCCTTACCTAACCTAACCTAACCTAACCTAACCTAACCTAACCGAACCTAACCTAACCTAACCTAACCTAACCTAACCTAACCTAACCTAACCTAACCCTAACCTAACCTAACCTAACCTAACCTACCTAACCTAACCTACCTAACCTAACCTATCCTAACCTAACCTAACTCTAACCGAACCTAACTAACCTAACCTAACCTAACCTCTAACCTAACCTATCCTAACCTAACCTTACCTAACCTAACCTAACCTAACCTAACCTAACCTAACCTAACCTAACCTAACCTAACCTAACCTAACCTAACCTAACTAACCTAACCTATCCTAACCTAACCTAACCTAACCTAACCTAACCTAACCTAACCTATACCTAACGCCTAACCTAACCTAACCTAACCTAACCTAACCTAACCTAACCTAACCTAACCGAACCTAACCTACCTAACCTAACCTAACCTAACCTAACCTAACCTAACCTAACCTAACCTAACCTAACCTAACCTAACCTATACCTAACCTAACCTAACCGAACCTAACCTATCCTAACCTAACCTAACCTAACTCTAACCTAACCTAACCTAACCTAACCTAACCTAACCTAACCTAACCTAACCTAACCTAACCTAACCTAACCTAACCTAACCTAACCTAACCTAACCTAACCTAACCTAACCTAACCTAACCTAACCTAACCTAACCTAACCTAACCTAACCTAACCTAACCTAACCTAACCTAAACCTAACCTAACCTAACCTAACCTATCCTAACCTAACCTAACCTAACCTAACCTAACCTAACCTAACCTAACCTAACCTAACCTAACTCTATCCTAACCTATCTACTAACCTAACCTAACCTAACCTAACCTAACCTAACCTAACCTAACCTAACCTAACCTAACCTAACCTAACCTAACCTAACCTAACCTAACCTAACCTAACCTAACCTAACCTAACCTAACCTAACCTATCCTAACTAACCTAACCTAACCTAACCTAACCTAACCTAACCTAACCTACCTAACCTAACCTAACCTAACCTACACCTAACCTAACCTAACCTAACCTACTACCTAACCTAACCTAACCTAACCTAACCTAACCTAACCTAACCTAACCTAACTACCGAACCTAACCTAACCTAACCTAACTAACCTAACCTAACCTAACCTAACCTAACCTAACCTAACCTAACTACCTAACCTAACCTAACCTAACCTAACCTAACCTAACCTACTAACCTAACCTACTAACCTAACCTAACCTAACCTACCTAACCTACCAACCTAACCTAACCTAACCTAACCTAACCTAACCTAACCTAACCTAACCTAACCTAACCTAACCGAACTATCCTAACCTAACCTAACCTAACCTAACCTACCTAACCTAACCTAACCTAACCTAACCTAACCTAACCTAACCTAACCGAACCTACCTAACCTAACCTAACCTAACCTAACCTAACCTAACCTAACCTAACCTAACCTAACCTAACCTAACCGAACCTAACCTAACCGAACCTAACCTAACCTAACCTAACCTAACCTAACCTAACCTAACCTAACCTACCTAACCTAACCTACCTAACCTAACCTAACCTAACCTAACCTAACCTAACCTAACCTAACCTAACCTAACCTAACCTAACCTAACCTAACCTAACCTAACCTAACCTAACCTAACCTAACCTAACCTAACCTAACCTAACCGAACCTTAACCTAACCTAACCTAACCTAACCTAACCGAACCTAACCTAACCTAACCTAACCTAACCTAACCTAACCTAACCTAACCGTACCTAACCTAACTCCTAACCTAACCTAACCTACCTAACCTAACCTAACCTAACCTAACCTAACCTAACTAACCTAACCTAACCTAACCTAACCTAACCTAACCTAACCTATCCTAACCTAACCTAACCTAACACCTAACCTAACCTAACCTAACCTAACCTAACCTAACCTAACCTAACCTAACCTAACCTAACCTAACCTAACCTAACCTAACCTAACCTAACCGAACCTAACCTATCCTAACCTAACCTAACCTAACCTAACCTAACCTAACTAACCTAACCTAACCTAACCTAACCTACCTAACCTAACACCTAACCAACCTAACCTAACCTAACCTAACCTAACCTAACCTAACCTAACCTAACCTAACCTAACCTAACCTAACCTAACCTAACCTAACCTAACCAACCTAACCTAACCTAACCGAACCTAACCTAACCTAACCTAACCTAACCTAACCTAACCTAACCTAACCTAACCTAACCTAACCTAACCTAACCTAACCTAACCTAACCTAACCTAACCGAACCTAACCTAACCTAACCTAACCTAACCGAACCTAACCTAACCTAACCTAACCTAACCTAACCTAACCTAACCTAACCTAACCTAACCTAACCTAACCTAACCTAACCTAACCTAACCTAACCTAACCTAACCTAACCTAACCTAACCTAACCTAACCTAACCTAACCTACCTAACCTAACCTAACCTAACCTAACCTACCTAACCTAACCTAACCTAACCTAACCTAACCTAACCTAACCTAACCGACCTACCTAACCTAACCTAACCTAACCTAACCTAACCAACCTTACTCCTAACCTAACCTAACCTAACCTAACCTAACCTAACCTAACCTACCTAACCTAACCAACCTAACCTAACCTAACCTAACCTAACCTAACCTAACCTAACCTAACCTAACCTAACCTAACCTAACCTAACCTAACCTAACCTAACCTAACCTAACCTAACCTAACCGAACCCTAACCTAACCTAACCTAACCTAACAACCTAACCTAACCCTAACCTAACCTAACCTAACCGACTAACCTAACCTAACCGAACCTAACCTAACCTAACCTAACCTAACCTAACCTAACCTAACCTACCCTAACCTAACCTAACCTAACCTAACCAACCTAACCTAACCTAACCTAACCTAACCTAACCTAACCTAACCTAACTCCTAACCTAACCTAACCTTACCTAACCTAACCTAACCTAACCTAACCTAACCTAACCTAACCTAACCTAACCTAACCTAACCTAACCTACCTAACCTAACCTAACCTAACCTAACCTAACCTAACCTAACCTAACCTAACCTAACCTACCTAACCTAACCTAACCTAACCTAACCTAACCTAACCTAACCTAACCAACCTAACCTAACCTAACCTAACCTAACCTAACCTAACCTAACCTAACCTAACTAACCTAACCTAACCTAACCTAACCTAACCTAACCTAACCTAACCTAACCTAACCTAACCTAACCTAACCTAACCTAACCTAACCTAACCTAACCTAACCTAACCTAACCTAACCTAACCTAACCTAACCTAACCTAACCTAACCTAACCTAACCTAACCCTAACCTAACCTAACCTAACCTAACCTAACCTAACCTACCTAACCTAACTACCTAACCTAACCTAACCGAACCTAACCTAACCTAACCTAACCTAACCTAACCTAACCTAACCTAACCTAACCTAACCTAACCTAACCTAACCTAACCTAACCTAACCTAACCTAACCTAACTAACCTAACCTAACCTAACCTAACCTAACCTAACCTAACCTAACCTAACCTAACCTAACCTAACCTAACCTAACCTAACCTAACCTAACCTAACCTAACCTACCTAACCTAACCTAACCTAACCTAACCTAACCTAACCTAACCTAACCTAACCTAACCTAACCTAACCTAACCTAACCAACCTAACCTAACCTAAACCTAACCTAACCTAACCTACCTAACCTAACCTAACCGAACCGAACCTAACCTAACCTAACCTAACCTAACATAACTAACCTAACCTACCTAACCTAACCTAACTAACCTAACCTAATCCTAACCTAACCTACCTAACCGGGGGACCCCCCACGAGCTTGCGTCCACGTCGCGTCCCCTGGGCAACGTCGCGTCCTGACCACCGTAACGGAGTGGCAGGCCGCGGCTAAAGAGCTCTGTGCACCGACTGCGAATTAACTGCGAACAAGTGATCATCTGCGTTATCAATATGACAACTCAAGAGAGAACGTGGTCTTACAATGACCCACCAACTTGACGAACTGAAAGACTTCAAGTCCTATTACAAAATACCCGAGATGTAATACGAACTATCAACGATTGCCTTGGTGCGAACAAGAGTCTCACCAAGGACAATAAACACTGCATTCTAAAATGCACGGACTTCCTTTCATACGGGTTAGAGTTCCTCTACGGCGAACTCAAAGACCAGTTTGTTGCAGATCAAAACAAACTTCCCTACACGAGTCCATCTGCGAAGTTCAAGAGACTACGTCGGGGTTGAAGGAGGACATAATTCAGGCTGTAAAGACTGAACTGGCCACCTTCAAGGAGGAAATGAGGTCTTCTTTGCCTCATCCCCCTGTAGCTTCCGCACCCGCGGTAGCCTACGCCTCCGTAGCCTCGTAAAACCAACCTGCAGCGCCCCGAACTAAGCCGGCCATCATCATCACGGCCGATGATGTCTCCAAGAAGCCCACCGAGGTCGTAACGAGTGGAAGAAAGTTGTTTCCTTCCGGAACAAAAATACGCCCCGGTGAAGATCCAGCCCATCTCAAACGGCAAGCTGCGGGTTGAGTTTGAGAAACAAGAGCAATGCACTGAAACGATAGACCGCACAAAGGCTGTCAAGGCTTTTCTGCAGAGCCTGCAAAGCGAAGACCACCCCTCGTGATCTCAAGGGATCTCTAAGGACGTCTCAAAAGACGAACTGATAGAGTCCTACATTGCCAAAATGACATCAAAATTGCCCGCTTGTGGTGTTCTCACCACAAACAAAAACACCACTCTATATAACGCCGTGCTGGAAGTCACTCCCGAGATGCTACTGCCATCCTCGCTCTCGGGAGACTCAACGTGGATCACAGCCGTGTCCACGTAGAGGACTTCAGCCGTTTCGTCCAATGCCATGTGTGCCTGCAATACGGGCACACTAAGGCTAAATGCACCGGCGGCCAAAAAGCCATGTGCCCATTGTGCAAGCGAGGGACATCAAGTCTCGGAGTGCCCATACAAGAGCGACGCTGCAAAGCGTAAGTGTTATAACTGCGCAAAATATAATGCTAAAATGTGCACCCGAGGCGATGTAACGCACAATGCCACCAACGCCCGGCAGTGTCCCCGTATAAAGGCTATGATGGCCCGCTTACAGGATCAAACAGATTTCGGGACTTAGAAAGTCATTCATTCTAAGTCTCAACTTTCTCTAAACCTCACTTCTAAATCTTATCTGACATCTTCTTGCTATATCTGTCCCTTCTACAAACTTTCTCCAATTTCACCACCAAAACTTCTGTGTTTCTTTGAATTTGCCCCAATAAACTCCAATAGCCATAGCTCTGGTCATGCTAGAGAAGTTACCAATTTGTCCATAATTTGTCTTACTGTGTCCCAATAGCCCAAAATCTTAGAATAACTGTACAGAAAATCCCCATATTTTAACCAAAACTCATCCAAAAAAAAAAAAAAAAAAAAAAACCTAACCTAACCTAACCTAACCTAACCTAACCTAACCTAACCTAACCTAACCTAACCTAACCTAACCTAACCTAACCTAACCTAACCTAACCTAACCTAACCTAACCTAACCTAACCTAACCTAACCTAACCTAACCTAACCTAACCTAACCTAACCTAACCTAACCTAACCTAACCTAACCTAACCTAACCTAACCTAACCTAACCTAACCTAACCTAACCTAACCTAACCTAACCTAACCTAACCTAACCTAACCTAACCTAACCTAACCTAACCTAACCTAACCTAACCTAACCTAACCTAACCTAACCTAACCTAACCTAACCTAACCTAACCTAACCTAACCTAACCTAACCTAACCTAACCTAACCTAACCTAACCTAACCTAACCTAACCTAACCTAACCTAACCTAACCTAACCTAACCTAACCTAACCTAACCTAACCTAACCTAACCTAACCTAACCTAACCTTTTTTTTTTTTTTTTTTGTTGCACCAGGGGAAAATGCAGTTTACGCATACCCGCTGCCCGGGGGAGCAGACGGGTTATGTGGGACTCGCTCCGCGTCGGCAGAGAATACCCACTAAAAAACCCTGGTTTGCACCGTCAATGCGCCTTGGGCGACAGCAACGCGGGTCCTTGGCTATAACGCCGCGAAGCTGTCAGCGCTGGTCTGCTAGGCAGACTCGGGCGGGCCCCCCCACTTGGGGCAGCCTAGAGGTCAGGCCCGTAAGGGCCGTCCCTCTCCTCCAAGGACGGAGTTCGTGCAATACGTGGCCGACACCCCCGTGCCGACCTCGCGGAACTCCGTCGGGCGTGCAGCCGCCGCCGCACGGTGGTTTTTTATTGTGGTTTTCTCCACTTGAGCTCGCGCCCCCTGGTCCCGACCGAAGTCGGGATAACAGGCGGTTTTTTATTGTGGTCTCACTCCACTCGGGCTCGCCAGTCAAGGCAAGCCCCCTGGTCCCTCCAGCGAGGGGAAACAGGTTGCCCGGCGACCAGTCCAAAAGGACCATATCCGACGACCACGAGAACCGTGGCCATCGGACCCGCCGCGCCGCAGTGATACACTGCCAACCCGCGCCTTCAAACGGCTCCTCTGGTAAGGCGGCAACGGTCGCAGAAGACAGGGAGGACGGCAACGAAACACCGCGAGATCCCCCGAAGGGCACTCCTCTTCCCCTGCGACCATCGCCGACAAACCTCTGGTAAGGCGGCAACGGTCGCAGAAGACAGGGAGGACGGCAACGAAACACCGCGAGATCCCCCGAAGGGCACTCCTCTTCCTCTGCGACCATCGCCGACAAACCGGCGCAAATGCGCCCGACAACACGTCTCTCACCAATCGGACAAATGCCCCGCCATTGGGAGAGACCCACAGGCCGAAAGGCCCCATCCAGTGTGCCGAAGCACTGGCCGTGGAAGGCGTCGAACACCACAACGACGCCAACGCTGGCCCCCGGAGCCACGCACAAGTGCGTGCTCCCACAGGGAATTAGCCGTCGGGTAGCAGCCATCTCTCTACTACCCGCCGTTGCCCGGGGTACGCCGGGCCGTCAAAGACGACCACGCGTGGAGGCTTCCCTTGTTGTACCCCAACCTAACCTAACCTAACCTAACCTAACCTAACCTAACCTAACCTAACCTAACCTAACCTAACCTAACCTAACCTAACCTAACCTAACCTAACCTAACCTAACCTAACGGGGGACCCCCCACAGAGCTTGCGTCCACGTCGCGTCCCCTGGGCAACGTCGCGTCCTGACCACCGTAACGGAGTGGCAGGCCGGCGGCTGAAGAGCTCTGTGCACCGATTGCGAATAAACTGCGAACAAGTGATATCATCTGCGCTAATATGACTACCCAACGAGAGCCCGTGGTCATTAAGATGACCCACGACCTTGATGAACTTACCGACTTCAAAGCCTATTACAAGATAACCAAAGATGTTATCCATACCATCAATGATTGCCTTGGTGCGAACAAGAGTCTCACCAAGGACAATAAACACTGCATCCTCAAATGTACTGACTACCTTCTATACGGGTTAGAGTTCCTTAACGGCGAACTCAAGGACCAATTCGTCGCAGAAGCCAAGGAAGCCACCTTACACGAATCCCTATCCGAGGTCCGCGAGTCCACGACAGGCTTGAAGGAGGAGATATTACAGGCCGTCAGGTCTGAACTCGCCTCCTTCAAAGATGGGATGAAGCCATACGAGCCTCATAACTCTTTGGGAGCCGCTCCTGCGGTGTCCTATGCCTCCGTGGCCTCGAAAAACCAACCTGCAGCGCCCCGAACTAAGCCGGCCATCATCATCACGGCCGACGATGTCTCCAAAAAGCCCACCGAGGTCGTAACCGAGTGGAAGAAAGTTGTTTCCTTCCGGAAACAAAAATACGCCCCGGTGAAGATCCAGCCCATCTCAAACGGCAAGCTGCGGGTTGAGTTTGAGAAACAAGAGCAATGCACTGAGACGATTGACCGCACAAAAGCTGTCAAAGGCTTTTCTGCAGAACCAGCCAAGCGAAGACCACCTCTCATGATTCTCAAGGGGATCTCTAAGGACGTCTCAAAGGACGAACTAATAGAGGTCCTACATTGCCAAAATGACGTCAAAATTGCTCGACTGTGTTTTCTCACCACAAACAAAAACACCACTCTATATAACGCCGTGCTGGAAGTCACTCCCGAGATGCGTACTGCCATCCTCGCTCTCGGGAGACTCAACGTGGATCACAGCCGTGTCCACGTTGAGGACTTCAGCCGTTTCGTCCAATGCCATGTGTGCCTGCAATACGGGCACACTAAGGCTAAATGCACCGCGGCTAAAAAGCCATGTGCCCATTGTGCAAGCGAGGGACATCAGGTCTCGGAGTGCCCATACAAGAGCGACGCTGCAAAGCGTAAGTGTTATAACTGCGCAAAATATAATGCTAAAATGTGCACCCGAGGCGATGTAACGCACAATGCCACCAACGCCCGACAGTGTCCCCGTATAAAGGCTATGATGGCCCGCTTACAGGACCAAACAGATTTCGGGACTTAGAAAAATCTCTCCTTCTAAGTCTAAACTTTCTCTAAACCACACTTCTATTTTTCTTAAAATTTTATCTGACATCTTCTTGCTATATCTGTCCCATCTACAAACTTTCTCCAATTTCACCACCAAAACTTCTGTGTTTCTTAGAATTTGCCCCAATAAACTCCAATAGCCATAGCTCTGGTCATGCTAGAGAAGTTACCAATTTGTCCATAATTTGTCTTACTGTGTCCCAATAGCCCAAAATCTTAGAATAACTGTACAGAAAATCCCCATATTTTACCCAAAACTCATCCAAAAAAAAAAAAAAAAAAAAAAAAAAAAAAAAAAAAAAAAACCTAACCTAACCTAACCTAACCTAACCTAACCTAACCTAACCTAACCTAACCTAACCTAACCTAACCTAACCTAACCTAACCTAACCTAACCTAACCTAACCTAACCTAACCTAACCTAACCTAACCTAACCTAACCTAACCTAACCGGGGGACCCCCCACAGCTTGCGTCCACGTCGCGTCCCCTGGAAACGTCCGGTTCCTGACCACCGTAACGGAGTGGCAGGACCGGCGGCCAAAGAGCTGTGCAGTGCGATAAAATACGACTCATTGCGACTTGCGACTTGCGACTTGCGACTTCTATACGATTTATTTAACACCCAGGATGACCAGCCAGGTCAAGAAAGCCGAACGAGTGGGCGAAAAGCTCGACCCAGTAGTATTGAAAGCGTTCGCTACCGATGTCAAGGACGTCGACTCATATCAACGCACCGTCGAATCGATAGCGAACACTATCAACGATGTCCTCGACTCAAATAACAAGAGCCTCACTAAGGACGGCCGCGCTGTCCTAAAGCAAGCCGCCGACGAAATAAAGCGATGCACCGTCGTGCTAACAGCCATCCTCAATGCCTCCACTACTGGGGACGTCACTGGCGATCTCAGGCGCGACCTGATCAGCACCATGCGCGAGGAGATGACCAAAATGAAGGCCGAGCTCAAGGCAGAGCTTAAACCCCCCAAGGCACCCTCCACGCCCACAACAGCCACAGCCCGTAACGCATCCTACGCCACTATTATGGCCCACCCAGCGCCCAAGAAGAACACCCCCGCCAAGCCGGCCATCATTATCAAATCCTCCGACACTCAGAAGAAATCCACAGACGTCCTGGAGGAATGGAAGAAGGTGGTTTCCTTCAAGGGACACAAATATGCCCCCGCTCGCATCCAACCGGTCTCTAATGGCAAAGTCCGCATCGAATTTGACAATGCGTCCCAGTGTAACGAGACCATTGCCCGCACCAAGAAGGCCCCCGGGCTGGATGCGGAGGAGGCCAAGCGCCGCCCCCCGTTAGTTATCATAAAGGGAATTCCGAAGGACATCCAAAGAGAGGAGCTCGTCAATGTCATCAGTGCCCAGAACAACATCAACAACGCCCGCCTGTGCTTCTTGTTGTCCAACAGGAACGAGAAGTTGTACAACGCTGTCGTCGAAATGGCCCCCGAATCCCGCCGCCTCATCATGGAGGCCGGCAAGATTAACATCGACCACCAACGGGTCCACATCGAGGACTACACACGCTTCGTACAATGCTTCCGGTGCCTGCAGTTTGGGCACACGAAGAACAAGTGCACTGCCGAGACCGTCCCATGCGCCCACTGCTCCAAGGAGGACCATAGCACCACTGACTGCCCCCACAAGAATGACGATAGCAAGAAAAGATGCATAAACTGCCACAGACACAACTCCAGAACAGGTAACAGCGTTAATACCAAACACAGTGCCACAGACCCAAAAATCTGCTCCAGAATAATCACAATGAAATCCCGAATAGACGCACAGACCGATTATGGGTATTAAAACCAAAATAAACATAATCCAATGCAACACCAACCGCTGTTACCTGGCATACAGAGAGTTTCTACAGTATTTTAACTCACACGACTATACAGTCGCCCTCATTTCAGAGCCATACACCGGCAGCCAACCCACAGTGTCCCCAATCCCAAATATTAACATCTTCCAATTCAACACGTCCGCAAAAGTCAAAACTTGCATCTTAGTAAAAAACAAACTTGGGTTCGCTCTCGGAGTATCCCAATTCTCCACTTCCAACCTCGCAGTTGTGCAACTAACGCTAGGCCAAAGGAAGCTTTACATCGCCTCAGCCTATGTTGAGCCGGATGTCGACAGCTTCAATACCATCACAGCCGTCGACAGGTTTCTCAACTCAACAACTGGTTCGTACCGGATACTCGGCGGCGATCTCAACGGTAAACACCCCGAGTGGGGGGAACCAGTTGCTGATTCACGGGGGGAGGACATTGCAACTATGGCCTCCTCACACGACCTCACCGTGATCAACACCGGAACAACGCCGACCTTCGAAGCAGTCCGCCACGGAAGGCACTGCTCCTCTATCGTAGACATAACTCTAATATCCGACAATCTGCTACCCCTTCTCCAGACCTGGAAAGTCAATCTTGACGCCTGCCCTACTTCCGACCACAACGCAATAGATTTCACCATCTCAAGTAAATATAAAATTGACAAATCTCTCTCAAATTCTACCTATAAATACAACACAAATAAAGCCAATTGGGCCATATACAAGGACAACCTAAATAAATTGATTTCCGAATCTCCACTCATAAACAACAGCATCGATACCTACAATACTGACCAAATAGATGACTTTATAACAGATCTAAACGACATAATTAATACAGCATGTGACCTATCACTACCCAAGAAAGGACCAAACTCGTCCTTCAACCCCTGGTGGAACGACGACCTGGAGCGGCTCAAAAAGCAGTGCATCAAGGCTCACCATCGCTTACACGATCTCAAACGCACTGGTAGAGACCTAAATGAAGCAATCCAAGCCCACAAAGAAGCCAGAACAATATACGCCAAAGAACTCTCCAAGGCATCCACCGACCACTTCAGGGAGTTTTGTAACTCGCAGGGTAAGGAGAATGTTTGGTCCTTAACAAATCGCATAATCAAAGAGTCCCCGAAACACCGCCCACCACAAACTCTTAAAGTCAACAATCAGTTCACTACCAACAGCCAATCGACAGCGCACGCCCTACTAAACCACTTCTTCCCTGACGATACGACGGACACAACACCCAGACAGAGACAACTTAGATTAGAATCCGAAACCGACTTCACCACGACCAACGAACAGCCGTTTACACAACAGGAAATCGAGGAATGCCTCACATATATGAACCCCAAACGTGCCCCCGGACTAGACCACTTCACCTCAGACATCTGTTACCACACCTTTAAGACCATACCCGAAACTATCACTAAACTTTACAACAGATGCCTAGAACTCCACTACTTCCCCACCATATGGAAGACTGCGTTAGTTAAAATTCTCCCCAAGCCCAACAAGGACGACCCCAATGACCTCGCATCATACCGACCCATAGGCCTCCTACCAGTGTTCGGGAAGCTTATGGAGAAACTCATAACCAAGCGCCTGGTCTACCATCTAGAAAAACACTCAAAATATAACGCAAACCAATATGGTTTCAAAGAACAGATCTCTACAACCGACGCACTGAATGACGCCATCCGTTTCATAGAAGAGGCCAAAACTAGTAAACATCAGGTGGTCGCGGTATCACTTGACATTAAGTCAGCTTTCGACCATGCCTGGTGGCCCCTTCTCTTGCACCGACTCCGTAAATCTGATTGCCCCACCAATATTTACAAAATCATCCAAAGCTACCTCACCAACCGACGCTCAACACTTAAATTTGGCGACTCCTCAGCCACCAAGATCACTTCGAAAGGCTGCATCCAGGGCTCTGTGTGCGGGCCCACCTTCTGGAACCTAATCCTGGACGAACTCCTGGAGAAGGAACTACCGGAGGGGACCCGCATACAGGCCTTCGCTGACGATGTGCTGCTGCTCGTCAAGGCAACCACCATTGAGGACCTAGAAATAATTACCAACCAAGCCCTACAGATCATCTTCGACTGGGGCAGAGAAGCCAAACTTGCGTTCGGCCCTACCAAAACGCAGGCTATAGCGTTTACTGCGGCGGCAAATTCGGCGAAATTATACATGGATAGTACCCCTATTCCCCTCCTCAAAACCATCAAGCTCTTGGGGGTAATGCTGGACTCGAGACTTAAGTTTATCGAGCACAGCAAATACCTCATCTCAAAAGCAACACGGCTATTCAAGAAACTTTGCCAATTTGTAAAGCCTACATGGGGGGCCCATCCCCAGAATGTCGAGACCATCTACCGCCAGGTCATCCAACCTATGTTTACGTATGCGGCGGGCATCTGGGGACGGGCTATTCAATTTTATGCCGTGAGAAAGGCCCTGAGATCCTTTCAACGGCAATTCGCCATCAGGTCCATTAGGGCCTTTCGCACGGTCTCAGCTGCGTCGGCCATAGCATTGGCCCAGTTTGTGCCACTACACCTAGTCGTACAGGAAGCCATGGAAATCCACAATATTAAATCCACTGGCACCTTCGATGAACTTCCTAGCGACATTATCCTCAGACGAAAAGCGCCCGTACGACAACTCCTCCACCCCGCTTCCAGAATCTCGATCACGTACGAGGAGGCACAAAACCAAGAAGAGGCTGATGCAATCTCCAGCAACTACCGTACAGTCATTTACACGGACGGTAGCAAGCAGGATGACGGATCGGTTGGTTCTGCTGCGGTCATATTTCAACCCTACATGTCCCCCATAGTAAAGAAAAAGAAACTCCCCAGAACCTCGACAGTCTTCATCTCAGAATTAACAGCAATAGAAATGTCCCTAAACTGGCTCTCACAAATTAGATTCAAAACCAACACATTAATAGCCTCTGACAGCCTTTCCTCACTCAAAGCCTTACAAGACCGCAGCAACACCGACCCCACCGTTTGCGCCATACACCACCAGCTCCTTAACCTACAAAGCACCTACCGCATAAAAATCGATTTTATGTGGGTCAAAGCACACGTCGGCATTGCTGGGAACGAGTTGGCAGATACTCATGCAAAAGCAGCTGCACTCATGAGAACAGCTAACATCTCCAACGAGTTCCCAATCTCATATGCCAAACACGAAATTCGGAAGAGGATCTCACTCGAATGGCAGGAGAGCTACGCCAATGAGGCCAAAGACTCCTACATCTTCCACTGGTTCAAAACCATCAAAGACATCGAAGAATATCGCAAAGTCTTCCCCATGACATTCGAGCTTACACAGATCATCACCGGACACGGCTACCAGAAACAGTACCTGCACAGATTCAAAATCATCGACAATAACACCTGTCCGTGTGACAACTCCACCACCCAAGATATGACCCACCTAATAGAAAACTGCCCGATTTTCGGGAAAGAACGAAATGACCACATTATAGTTTGCAATAATCACAACATAGAACCATTCAATCTCAACCAAATAGTAACTAAAAATGAGCCCGTCGAAACATTCGGCAGGCTAACCACCACAATTGTAAGAAAACTCAAGAAACTGAACAAAACATAGAAACCCATTTGTACCCCCAAAATAAGCTTCAAACCCCTAAGTAAAGTAAAAGTTCCTGTATCCTATAGCAGGAACAAACACTTACACCATAGAAACGTCCACTAAAATATTAACGCTAAACAATTTAACCCTAACGAAACACTAACTTGTAAAAAAAAAAAAAAAAAAAAAAAAAAAAACCTAACCTAACCTAACCTAACCTAACCTAACCTAACCTAACCTAACCTAACCTAACCTAACCTAACCTAACCTAACCTAACCTAACCTAACCTAACCTAACCGGGGGACCCCCCACAGCTTGCGTCCTCGTCGCGTCCCCTGTCAACACCGTGTCCTGACCACCGTAACGGAGTGGCAGGACCGGTGGCTAAAGAGCTGTGCTTCTGCGATTACTGCGAACAATTGTGAATAACTGCGATCAACATGAGTACCCAGAGAGAACAGGTTGTCATCACCATGGACTACAACCTCCGTGATGTAAAAACTTTTGAGGACTACTACAAGTCCTCCCGCAACGTCATTCGTACAATTAATGACTGCCTTAATGCAAACAAAAGTTTGACTAAGGAAAATAAGTCCTGCATTTTTCAATGCACCGAATTCCTATCCTACGGTCTGGAATTTCTCATGGGGGAGCTGAAGGACCAATTCGTAAATGAGTCCAAGAACACCACGCTTCATGAGAGCATCATTGAAGCCAAGGACGCTACGGAGAGCATCAAGGAGGATGTGATTGCGGCGGTGAAGCATGAACTCGCCGCCTTCAAGGATGAGCTGAGATCCGCCGTAGTCGCTCCTCCCGAAGTTCCGCCTGCGTCCCCAGTCTCCTACGCCTCTATGGCGAAATCCACCCCCCCTTCGCCCAAAACCAAACCGGCCATCATTGTGACCGCCAATGACGTTTCTAAGAAACCGGCTGAGGTAGTCAGCGAATGGAAAAAGGTTGTGTCTTTCAGGAAGCATAAATATGCCCCTGTTAAGATACAACCAATCTCCAATGGCAAACTCCGAATAGAGTTTGAAAAACCGGAACAATGCGACGAAACCATCACGCGCACCACAGCCTCATCTGCCTTCACGGCCGAACCGGCTAAACGACGTCCCCCCCTTATGATCCTTAAGGGAATCTCCAAGGACATAACCAAGGAAGAACTAGTCGATGTTCTGACGTGCCAAAACGACATTGAGGTTCGTCGCCTTTGTTTCCTGACCACCAATAAGAACGTGACACTTTACAACGCGGTTATCGAGGTGTCCCCCGAGATGCGTAAGACCATCCTCGCTCTCGGGAAACTCAACGTGGACCACAGTCGAGTCCACGTTGAGGACTTTAGCCGCTTTGTCCAATGCTACACCTGCCTTCAGTTTGGACACACTAAGGCAAAGTGCACCAGCGATAAAAAGCCTTGCGCTCATTGCGCCAGTGAGGGCCACCAACTCCCCGAATGCCCCTTCAAAGGAGACAACAATAAGCGCAAGTGCTTTAATTGCACGAAATACCACGCACGTATGTGTACAAAGGGCGATGTCGCCCATAATGCTACAAACACCAAGCAGTGTCCACGCATAAAAGCGATGATGAGTCGGTTACAAGACCAGACCGACTACGGGAAGTAACCACTCCTCGCTTCTCACTGTAAACTAAACTAACTTCTTTGCATCTCTTTTCTTCTGACTAAATCTTTAGCAATATGCTCCATCTACAATCGTTTCCTAACATTCGTCTTTCTATTTCTCTGTCTTTCAGTGACTTTCACCCTTCGTTTTCACTTATTCGTTATGGCTCTTGTCACGCAAGAGAAGTTACTCCTCACAAAACCTAAACTCACTATTCTGCGTCTCAAAATAGCCAATAGTCACCGAAACCAAGTACAGATATAACTCAAATTTCTCCCCAAAATCTTCTAAAAAAAAAAAAAAAAAAAAAAAAAAACCTAACCTAACCTAACCTAACCTAACCTAACCTAACCTAACCTAACCTAACCTAACCTAACCTAACCTAACCTAACCTAACCTAACCTAACCTAACCTAACCGGGGGACCCCCCACAGAGCTTGCGTCCACGTCGCGTCCCCTGGGCAACGTCGCGTCCTGACCACCGTAACGGAGTGGCAGGCCGGCGGCTAAAGAGCTCTGTGCCTTTCTGTGACATCTGCGATCAATGCGAATAACCTGCGTCTTACTTGCGAATTTACTGCGTTTTCAACATTGCGAAAATGGCTACCCAATCTGTGACGATTACCCTAGACTACGACAAAAGCGATCTAACGGACTTCAATGCTTGCTTTGAAGTAACCCAGAGTGTTTTAGGAACAATAAAAAGATGCCTCTCTGCTAACAAGAGTCTCACAAGAGAAAATAAGGACTGCATCACTAAATGCGTTGAGTTCCTGGAATACGCGAATGCCCTGAAATTTGACCTCAAAAATGATTTTGTAGAAGAAACCAAGGAAGGCTTCATCCATGAGTCCCTTTGCGAAGTTCGTGAATCCACCACAGGCCTGAAGGAGGAAATAATCCAGGCCGTAAAGTCCGAAATAGCCACTCTGAGAGAGGAAATAAAATCTTCCCCACCTCCTTCAGCTGTCGCCGCTCCCGCGGTGTCATATGCCTCCATAACTTCTTCGTCCAAAACACCCACAGCGCCCCGAACAAAGCCGGCCATTATCATCACAGCCGACGATGTTTCGAAGAAACCACTGGAAGTCGCTTCCGAGTGGAAGAAGGTGGTTTCTTTCCGCAAACATAAATATGCGCCAACCAAAATCCAGCCCATCTCCAATGGCAAATTGCGCGTGGAATTTGAAAAAGCAGAGCAGTGCGATGAGACAATAAAACGCACCCAATCCATAAAAGGATTTTCGGCCGAACAGGCAAAAAGACGCCCCCCTCTCTTAATTCTGAAAGGCATCCCTAAAGATGTCAACAAGGACGAGCTTTTAGACGTCCTCCATGCCCAAAATGATGTCGAGATCTCACGGCTCTGCTTCCTCACCAGCAATAGGAACATAACCTTGTACAACGCAGTACTGGAGGTCACCCCGGCAATGCGCACCAACATCCTCGCATTGGGAAGACTCAATGTGGACCACTGCCGTGTCCATGTTGAGGACTTCAGCCGATTCGTGCAATGTCACGTGTGCCTCCAGTACGGTCATACAAAGGCCAAATGCACGGCAGACAAAAAGCCCTGTGCACATTGCGCAAGTGAGGGTCACCAAGTCAACGTGTGCCCTCACAAACAAGACAGCACTAAACGCCAGTGTTATAACTGCGTGAAGTACCATGCCAAAATGTGTACAAAGGGCGACACAGCCCATAACGCCACAAATTCCCGCCAATGTCCCCGAATCAAATCAATGATTGCCCGTCTACAAGACCAGACTGATTACGGGACGTAAACACCTCTGTTAAGTCCCAAAAGTTTCATAAAACCTTTTATTCTAAAAATTTCTTCTTCTGACTTAAATATTAAGATTCTTCCCTAATAGTAAAAATCACCTCTATTTACACTAAATCTTCTGTTTTTCCTAGATTCCTCCCGAAATTCACCAATAATTCGTTATAGCTCTGATTATGTTAGAGAAGCTACTCCGTTGTTATATAATACCGTCATAAACCTCAAACCACATAAAATCTGGAAAACAATAACAGAATTCACAACTAATCTTGACCAAAACTCATCAAAAAAAAAAAAAAAAAAAAAAAAAAAAAAAAAACCTAACCTAACCTAACCTAACCTAACCTAACCTAACCTAACCTAACCTAACCTAACCTAACCTAACCTAACCTAACCTAACCTAACCTAACCTAACCTAACCTAACCTAACCTAACCGGCGCAATTCTATTCACCATAAACCTGCAAAAAGCAATAGGTACGGACATTAAGAGAACTACCAGAATCTACAACACTAAAAAAGCAGACTGGGAACTATTCGACAAAGAATTCATAGAAGCACTAGAATCAAAAGAAGTAAATGAACAAAATATAATCAACATAAGCAATAAAGTAGACCTAGAAAACTCAATAGAAAACTACACAACAGCCATAATAAATGCATGTAATAAAGCTATACCTAAAAAGAAAAATAAAAGTTTACTTACCTTGCCGTGGTGGACCGACGAACTCGCCGCAATGAAAAGAGACGTAGCCACGAAGAAGCGGAGAATCCGTTGCGCCGCACCAATCCGCAGACCCGAAGTAATCCAGGAGTACCTGAAACAAAAAGAAAAATATGAGTGTGAAGCAAAAAAGGCACAAACAGAAAGCTGGAAAAACTTCTGCGAAAGACAAGACAGAGAGGGAGTATGGGAAGGAATATACAGAGTTATAGGAAGAACAACAAAGAGGAAGGAGGATGAAATGCTCATTAGTGAAGGAAAAACATTAGATGCAGAACAGTCAGCCAAATTACTCACAGAAACCTTCTACCCCAAAGATGATCCCAACAAAGACACACCCGAACACAAACAGATAAGACTAGAAGCTAAACAAATAAATACACACATAAATTTTGAAGAACACCCAGACCCCCCTTTCACAAAAGACGAAATGTTAAGAGCAGCACGAAGTTTCAACCCAAAAAAGGCCCCTGGCAAAGATGGGTTGACAGCTGACATTTGTGAAAGAGCTATCACCCAAAACGACAATACCTTCCTAGCACTGGCAAACAAATGCATGGAACTGGGACACTTCCCAGAAGCATGGAAACTGGCCACAGTAATAATATTAAAGAAACCCGGGAAAGACAATTACACTAGTCCCAAATCCTATAGGCCCATAGGACTCTTGCCAGTGCTGGGAAAGATCCTAGAAAAAATGATAATGGCCAGAATTAAATTCCACACATTGCCGAAAATAAACCCCAACCAATATGGGTTCATCCCACAAAAAAGCACCGAGGATTCCCTCTATGTACTAGTGAAACACATCCGAGAACAAATGGAACAAAAGAAAATAGTGACCATCGTTTCACTGGACATAGAGGGAGCATTTGATAGTGCATGGTGGCCTGCGATGAAGTTAAGACTCGCCGAGAAGAAGTGCCCCTATAACATCCGAATATTAATGGACAGCTACCTGGAAAAGAGAAAAGTAGAGGTAAGGTACGCTGGGAAAGAGTGCCCAGCGTACACCGAAAAAGGCTGCATACAGGGTTCCATAGGCGGGCCGTTACTATGGAACCTTCTGCTGGACCCGCTATTGGTGGCACTGGAAGAAAAGGGCGTATACTGCCAAGCCTTCGCAGACGACATAGTCCTAGCGTACACCGGACAAACAGCCAAGGAAATCGAAAACCAGGCCAACACTACCTTGACATTTATTCAGGAGTGGGGTGTCAAAAATAAACTTAAATTTGCCCCCCATAAAACAAACGCAATGACAATGACCAAAAAGTTGAAATATGACACCCCACACCTGAAAATGGGCAGCACGGACATACAAATGGTTGACGAAATAAAGCTCTTGGGAGTTGTCATAGACAAAAAACTTACATTCAATAGCCATATAAATGCCGCTTGCAAAAAAGCTGTAAGAATCTATGGACAACTCTCAAGAGCTGCAAAGACCAACTGGGGCCTGCACCCGGACGTAATCAAAACCATCTATACAGCAGTGGTCGAACCAGTGATCCTGTATGCCGCCAGTGTCTGGGCACCAGCAGTTGATAAAATAGGGGCGAGGAAACACCTAGAGGCGGTACAAAGGGGCTTCGCCCAAAAAATTGCCAAAGCATACCGCACAGTCTCTTTGGACGCGGCACTTCTGCTGTCCGGTTTGTTGCCGCTGGACTTGAGAGTTAAAGAAGCGGCAACACTATATAAAATTAAACACGGACATGAGAGTATCACCCTGGATCGAGATATCGAAGCAAGAGTCCCGTTTAGTGAGAAACCACATCCAGCCGAGCAAAACACCTACGACTTCATCTGCCTGGAGGACCAGGAGACTGTCGACCGACACAGTACCCAAGCCATCCGAGTTTACACGGATGGCAGCAAAATCGAGGGAAAAGTCGGAGCGGCAGTCTCAATCTGGAAGGACCAGGCAGAAATAAAGACAATGAAATTAAAGCTCGAAGATCATTGCTCAGTTTACCAGGCGGAACTACTGGCAATCAAAAGGGCTACCACAGAGATCACCAAAAGGAGGGAAGAAAGCTTTGGTATCTTCAGTGATTCACGGTCAGCTCTAGAAAGCATCAAAAACCCGGGTTCCCTTCACCCCCTAGCAGAAGAGGTGCGCCAAGACCTTGAAACCTGCAAACGGCAGAGGAAAGATGTACACCTCTTCTGGATAAAAGCACATGCGGGCCTTGAAGGGAACGAAAGGGCCGACGAGCTGGCCAAAGAATCAGCGCTGAAGAAAAAGACCAGGCCTGACTACGACCGGTGCCCGGTCTCATTCGCCAAGAGACAGATCCGCCTGGAATCCCTCGACGAATGGGACCGGAGATACACATCCGGCACCACAGCCTCGGTCACCAAGGCCTTCTTCCCAAACACAAAAGACGCCTACAAAACCCTCAGACAAATCGAATTAAACGGAAAGATCACCCAAATGCTGACAGGTCATGGAGGGTTCGCACAATACCTGCACCGTTTTAAGTGCAAGTCTTGTCCGGCTTGCATATGCGACCCGGACAGGGAGGAAACGGTGCAACACCTCCTCCTCGAGTGCCCCACAAATGATAGAGCCCGATACGACCTAGAACAAAAAATAGGAATAGCACTTAATAACAACACATTACCCGAAATAATTGCAGATCCCGCGTGTCAGCAGGACTTCTTACGATATATAACAACTGTTGTAGAAAGGGCGAATAAAAGAAATAAAACGTAAAATTTATATACATATGTATTTACATATATATTCATAGATAGATATAAAGCATATATAGATAAGCACAAATAAAGTATAAAAATAAAGCAAAAAGCAAAGCATAAATACAATAAAAATCATAACAGTATATATAAAGCAATCACAAATTAAGGCACATAAAATACAGCAAATATTATACATACATAAAACTTAAGCAAAAATAATAAAGCAATTAAAACACAAAAAGCAAGAAAAAGTCTCTGATAATGTCAGAGGTAAAAGACAAAGAAAGAAAAAAAAAAAAAAAAAAAAAAAAAAAAAAAAAAAAACCTAACCTAACCTAACCTAACCTAACCTAACCTAACCTAACCTAACCTAACCTAACCTAACCTAACCTAACCTAACCTAACCTAACCTAACCTAACCTAACCTAACCTAACCTAACCTAACCTAACCTAACCTAACCTAACCTAACCTAACCTAACCTAACCTAACCTAACCTAACCTAACCTAACCTAACCTAACCTAACCTAACCTAACCTAACCTAACCTAACCTAACCTAACCCAGTCCCGCGCTCGCCGCACCCCGGAGCGCCACGTTTCGCAGTGTCTCCGCGCTAAAAAATTCGCCGGAGTGGCAATTTACGTCCAATCTTCACGAAAAAAGTGTCAGTGAGCTTGTGTTAAAGTGCTCTATGTGGGCGAAGTCGAAAAACGCCGAAAAGTGAAAGTTTAAAAAAAATTTTGGGTTTTATAACCCCAAAATTGCAAGTTTTGGTGCGGTTTTTGCAGCTTTACTCGGCGAATCGATCGACGACCCATACTTTTCGAACTGCACGAAGATCGGACGTGGCGAGCTTCATCTTTTGGCGTATCAACCGGATTTTTCCGGTCCAAGACAGCGGAGATACAGCCGTTTTCATCAAAAACCACGTGGCACGTGGTCATCGAAGCAGAGGCGTCGCGCTCTGCCAGACCATCTGGCGCTGTGGGGGGCGCCGGGAGAGCACCAGATCCGAAACAAGATTTGAAAAAAGTCAAGTGGTTCTCGAATAATTGTGCTTTTCCGGAACTTTTAAGTTTGGACAACCCTAGCTCGGAAACAAGATCAGTGACCCTAACTTTTTATGGCATGTAAAAATTCTAAATTTAATAAGGAACAAGACTGCAAACTTTCGTCTTCGCGCCGCTCATAACCTCTGAGTTATTAAGGCCGGAAGTTGAACAGGGAAAAACTACCCCAAATTTAGAACCCTTATAGCAACGAGAGCTTCAGCTGAAAAAATCTTTTTAATATTTTTATTTACTTGTTGAACGTTTTTGTACATTTGTAGATATTAAGTGACGGAAAACTCGGAAAGTTGAGGAAATTGAGGCATTTTTTCAATTATTTTTGGTAAAATCTGGCATCTTCAACTTTAAATCAAAATTAAAAATATTAAAATTATAAAAAAATTAATTTTCTTTTTGCAATCTGTTGCGTCAACTTTCCCTCTATATTTTTGTGAAAGCCTTGTATTTTTAAGACTAATAGTTAATCAGATATAATAATAAATAGGCACAGGGTCGCAGACCTAAAAATCGGGTTTTCGAGGGGCTGTGGAGCAGCCACCCCTAGGCCTTTCGACGCGGTTTTGGCACAAAAGGTATTTTTTTGGTCACCCCTTCAGGGCGGCACCAAAGAAAAATCTCTTTTCTAAAATTTCAGGGGGGTCAAAAAATTTTTGGATTTACGTAAATTGCAAAACTCATAAAATTCATATCTCAGTATCTATTGCACCTATTTAAGTGCTAATTTCGCAGGGGTGTGTGTTTTTGCGGACTCCACGGTTTCTCCATAGCGCCCAAGTCACCGCCTTGCATTTTGTCTAATAGTTTCAACCCCCTACCCTTAAAAATCAACGTTGACCAGTCTAAGTGGACCCCTCACTGGTGAATCTTTGAGTGCGAATATCTCGAGAACGAGTAGCCCGATCGGGACGGGATTTTTTTTTCGGGAGGCAGGTACTGGGGAGAGCTATCACCCCCCCACACATCCAGAGACTACAAAGGTAGGGCGCTTACCGGTATACTTACCCAGGCATAACTTGGCCCGGGAGGGTCGTAGCGCGACCGGACTTTCTTCGGGGGCATCCCCTGGGGGCAGCCGACGCCGTGGGCGTGGACTCGAGACTCTACATAGAGTCCATTTCTCGCGAATCACCGGGGGGCATAGTTTTTCCGTTGGAATTGGGTGTAGGGGAGGAAGCCGTGCACGAGTGACTCGTGCGCCACTGGCTCGGTAGAGACTACATAGAGCAGCTTTGAGAATGTCGGAGTCGGGACGCAGAGCGGGCTCAGTAAGGAGTGGGAAGTCGGGCAGGAGTGCGGCGGGGTCGGGGAGAAGCACTGGCTCTACATTGAGAAAGACGGCCACCGTCAAAAACGCCCAAACCACAGCCAGGCAGAGTGCGACGGACGCCGCCAGAGGCATGATGAAGGACGTGGAGGAAGAAGCAGTGGCCCACAGCCTGCCACCCCAAACGGAAGAGGGGCAAGTGGAGATTGCCAGCAAGGAACCGTTAAAGGAACTGGCTGGGGACCCCGCCCCCCCCACCACTCTGCCACAGCAGGACCACGGACACAGCTCAAGGGGGGGCGCTCCCTCGATATCGGAGGTTGCCTCTAACGAGACCGACATGGAGGCGGAAATTGTGGCACTCCAGGCGGACATAACGGCCATGGAAAGCGAAGACGACTGGACCGACGGGGAGAGCATGGCTCCTGGCAGCATCCCAAGCATGGGCACTGGTCGTGTCAGCATGCTCCCCCCGTTGGTGGGCAAGGTTGGGGTGGCAAAGGATCTGGCCACGGAGAGAGCCGGGGAACTCTTCCTGGCGGGAAAGGATGCTCTGGAGAGAGCGGGAAATATGAAGCGGGAGTGTCGGGTGGAGGCTCACGATGCGATGAGTGCTCTGTACGAGTTGGTGCTCGCGCTGTCCGACTCCAGGCACCGGCATCGGGTCTCTCTGGAGCAGGAGCGCAGCAGATCGGCGAAGGAGCTGGTCAGGTGCGAGAGAGCCCACAACCGCCAAATAGGTGAACTACAAGACAGACTGGAGACCCGATTGAGGGAGACTCAGAATCAACTTCAGCGCACTGGGGAGACCGTTGAGAGCATAAAAAAGTGGCTGAGCTTCGAGATGGACGGACCCATCAAAACCATAGAGTCCGTGCACCTCGAAGTTCGTACACTAGTGACCAAGATGGGTCAGCCCGGTGCGGTCGCCCCCGGTGCGCGTGGAGAGACATCGGGATCTCCTCACGACCTCGGCCCCCAGCTGGAGGCATTGGCCACTACCAATAGAGCCATGTTGGAGCAGCTGAGGGCGGTCAGGGTGGACGTCGAAAAATGGCGCATTGAGGCCGAGGAGGCGTCGGCCAGAGCTCGCGGACGGAGCGGAGAATGGGAGTACCAGCCGCCCCCACGAGAGGACCTATCTGTGCCACTGACGGAGATAAGAAGTAGCATAGAGTCGCTACAGAATGAATTCCGAGCAGTGGGGGCCAGACAGGCTCCCCCAACCCTAACGAGCGAGGACCTAAGACGAGAAGTCAGGGACGCCACTGGCCCGCTGGTGGGCCTGATCAGAACTTTGAGAGAGGAGTTAGCAGAGGTGAGAGATATAGCTTTCACTGACAACGCTCCTCTCAATATCACGGCGGGGCTGGGTGCGGAGATGGCCCTGAGCGAGACAAAGGGTATGATCGAGGAGCTGTTGCAGCCGGTGTTGTCTGGCGTAGACAAAATATCCAGCCAGACTGCGAAGACCCAGGAGAGTATCGCGTCGTATGCGCAAGTGGCAAAACAGCCTGCGCCACCCCCAAATGTGTCGCCGGTGCGTAGAGCTCCGCGCGGAAAGCATCCGGCGCGTGCCGACGAGAGACCCCAGGAACAACCAATCACCAGTTATGGCCTAATACTGGAGTCTGTTGACCCCCGACACTCGGGGGATGATGTCATTGGAATCCTGAAGAACAGGGTAGATGTCATCTCCCTGGGCGTGGGGGTCAACAGACTACGTAGGATCCGCAAGCAGAGGGTGTTCGTGGGATGCCCCAGCGCGGAAGATCGGGAATCCCTGGTAGAGGCTATCAAAGGCGCTCAGTGTGGACTAACAATAACCGAGTCCAAGGAGAGAAACCCGCTGCTACGTCTGGTGGGAGTTACCCACGAGCAGACAAATGCCTCAATAGAGACCGCAATCAGGAAACAAAATGCGCACCTGATGAGAGCAGTCCCGGAAAGCGACTCACATGTAAGAGTCATTCGTAGAACCAGGGGAAGGAATAATGCCGTCTGCAACATAACAATAGAGGTAAGCCCGGCCACCTGGAAGGCGTTGGAGGGAGAAAGGGTACGCATTGGTTACCAAATCGTACCCGCAGTTGACCAGTCCCCCGTAACACAGTGTTACCGGTGCATGGGATTTGGCCACCAAGCTCCCGCATGCCAAGCGCCCAGGACGAGCTGTGGCTACTGCAGTAAAGACCATGATACCAGGGAGTGCAGGGCCAGGGACGGACCTCCCGCATGCATAAACTGCGCGGGGGACGGCCCGACTCGTGATTACCAGCATCCAGCTTACTCCCAGGAATGCCAGGTTTGGCAGAGGCACGACAGATTGGCGCGCACTACCGTCAGGTACTGCTGAAGTCCCCCTAGGAAATACGGCGGTTAAAAACACTTACCCAGCCCGAGAGCCTGGCGGCGTGTCAGAGACAAGTGTAGAGGTGCTGCGCGGGGGTCCACCATCCCTTCCAGCAACGCCACCTAAAACGGAAAAAGCACTGATTAATAATAGTAACAATAAAGGACCCCCTGGTCCTCGTCGTGGAACTTACCAGCAGCCAGGTTCTTCGGTCCCTCGGGGAGATGTCTCGACGCCCGCGCTGCGGCTGCCACCTGAAACAGCAAGACAAGGAGAGGAAGGAGCGGAACGGGTGGGCACCAACACAATATCAATTACTCACCAACATCGGGAGCCACAGAGACCATCCTCGTCGAATGTAGAGTCTTCAACCACGAACCCGCCGCAGGCCCGCGTAACTGCATCTGAAACAGAAAACACACGTATTAGTAACAATTATAACGATGCAGCTAACGATGTCCACGATGCGGCCCCCCGGAGCACCTCGCGGTCACCGGATGGAGGGGCCTCCCCGTCGCATGCTCCGCCCGCCGAATCTGAAACAGAAACACAAAAAAGAGCAACAATTACAGTAATCCAGGCTAACGTTGGAAGAGGCTTCGCCGCCACAAAAGACGTGATAGAGTCAGCAATCCGCCTCGGAGCATCCCTGGTCATGCTTCAGGAACCCTATGTGGGAAGCAGAAACAGGCTGGACCTTAGGGGTGCAAGACTGGCGGACAGGGAGCTCGAGAGAAGGGATAGTCCCTTCTCGCTCCCACATCCCGCATTGAGGAGGAGATTGTCGGTGGGGTTTGTGACCGATGAACAGGGCGTTACAGAAATAGACCCGGAGCTGGCGGCTGTATTTACAGACGGCAGCAAGATTGACGGTGGAGTGGGGGCGGCGGTGACAATCTGGAGAAGAGGTGTAGAGGTCAGGGGGGCCAAATTGCGATTGGCACCCTACTGCAGCGTCTTCCAGGCAGAGATGCTGGCGATCCTGGAAGCGCTAAATATAATGAAGCGGAAACCAGACCTCTATAAGTCCGTAATTTTCAGTGACTCTAGGTCCTCACTGGAATGCATTTCGGATCCTGCCTCGCTCCATCCACTGGCCAGTGAAGTGAGGTACGCCATCAAGGAAATCGAGGAGCGCGGTGGACAAGTGGATTTGCGGTGGATCAAAGCCCATGTCGGCATCCAGGGTAACGAGAGGGCCGATGAGTTGGCGAAGGAGGCAGCCACCAAACTTAAGGTCCGACCGCGCTACGACAGATTCCCATTGTCCAAGGCCAGACTTTTGATTAGGGCAGACACCGTTGCCGAATGGGAGCATAGGTACGCTAACTCCGCTCAGGGGGGGACGACCAAGGTCTTCTTCCCCTCAGCGGAGGACGCCTTTAGGATTCTGAAAGTCCACGACCATAGGAACGCCGACACTCAATTCTTGACGGGCCACGGAGGGTTCAAGGCCTATCTATATAAATACAGGCTAGCCGACTCCCCACACTGCATTTGCGACGGTAGCGCGGAGGAAACAGTGGAACACGTGCTGTTCCAATGTCCAAGATTTGACGCACAACGCTACGACTGCGAATGCAGCGTGGGGGACCGGCTGGATCCTGCTGGGGTGGGCGAAATTGTCAGGGACAAGTCCAGGCGCAACCACTTCTTCAAGTACTGCAGACAAGTAATGAAGTTGGTAGGCAGAGCCAACGGCTCGAACATGTTTTAGCAGAACTGTACACCTGAAACATAAAGTAGACATGTCTTGTGATATAGCACGGTTGTTGTGAGGCAAGTATAGCAAATAAGCATTAAATAGCATTATATAAGAGTAGGATATAGCAATTAGCAAAGAGCATAAGTGTAAACTACAGTTGCAATGTACACATGCACATAAAGATTAAGCAAAAAAAGGCACTAGAATTATATAGCGATACACAGATATATACATAGATACTAGCATAAGATTCAGCATCAAAATATTGTACCAATAAGTTAAATAAGGAAAAATTGTAGTTAAAAACAACCAAGACATTAGAATTATATAAAAATAAGAATAAGCAAATAATATATAAGAGTAAGATACAGCATTAAAATATTGTAAAAGGCACCAGATATGTTAAAACTTAAGAATTATATAAGAAACCATAGAAATTACATAAGTATATTGTAAAAGGCACCAGAAAATTAAGTTTAAGAAATATATAAAAATATAAGCAACAGTAGATATGTATAAGTAGAAATAGACTAGATAAGCTTACTGAGAATAGAAGAATCTGCAGTGTATGTGAAATAGCATGTTAGCATAGAATAGTATAGGAATAGCACCTGTAAGGGCGCGGGACACAAAAAAAAAAAAAAAAAAAAAAAAAAAAAAAAAAAAATACCCTGTACACAATCATTTTCCCTAGTTTTATTAAAGAATAGTATTTAGACCCTTGGTAAAAAACATAACCGGGGATATTTAGCAGAGGGGTGTGTCCCACCCCAAAAAAAAAAAAAAAAAAAAAAAAAAAACCTAACCTAACCTAACCTAACCTAACCTAACCTAACCTAACCTAACCTAACCTAACCTAACCTAACCTAACCTAACCTAACCTAACCTAACCTAACCTAACCTAACCTAACCTTTTCTTTTTTTTTTTTTTTTTGTTTCACCAGGGAGAAATGCAGTTTACGCATACCCGCTGCCCGGGGGAGCAGACGGGTTATGTGGGACTCGCTCCGCGTCGGCAGAGAATACCCACTAAAAAACCCTGGTTTGCACCGTCAATGCGCCTTGGGCGACAGCAACGCGGGTCCTTGACTATAACGCCGCGAAGCTGTCAGCGCTGGTCTGCTAGGCAGACTCGGGCTGGCCCCCCCACTTGGGGCAGCCTAGAGGTCAGGCCCGTAAGGGCCGTCCCTCTCCTCCAAGGACGGAGTTCGTGCAATACGTGGCCGACACCCCCGTGCCGACCTCGCGGAACTCCGTCGGGCGTGCAGCCGCCGCCGCACGGTGGTTTTTTATTGTGGTTTTCTCCACTTGAGCTCGCGCCCCCTGGTCCCGACCGAAGTCGGGATAACAGGCGGTTTTTTATTGTGGTCTCACTCCACTCGGGCTCGCCAGTCAAGGCAAGCCCCCTGGTCCCTCCAGCGAGGGGAAACAGGTTGCCCGGCGACCAGTCCAAAAGGACCGTATCCGACGACCACGAGAACCGTGGCCATCGGACCCGCCGCGCCGCAGTGATACACTGCCAACCCGCGCCGTCAAACGGCTCCTCTGGTAAGGCGGCAACGGTCGCAGAAGACAGGGAGGACGGCAACGATAACACCGCGAGGTCCCCCGAAGGGCACTCCTCTTCCTCTGCGACCATCGCCGACAAACCGGCGCAAATGCGCCCGACAACACGTCTCTCACCAATCGGACAAACGCCCCGCCATTGGGAGAGACCCACAGGCCAAAAGGCCCCCATCTTGTAAGGCGGCAACGGTCGCAGAAGACAGGGAGGACGGCAACGATAACACCGCGAGGTCCCCCGAAGGGCACTCCTCTTCCTCTGCGACCATCGCCGACAACACGTCTCTCACCAATCGGACAAATGCCCCGCCATTGGGAGAGACCCACAGGCCAGAAGGCCCCATCTGGGTGTGCCGAAGCACGGCCGTGGAAGGCGTCGCTCCCCAAACGACGCCAACGCTGGCCCCCGGAGCCACGCACAAGTGCGTGCTCCCACAGGGAATTAGCCGTCGGGTAGTAGGTGAACGACTTCTACTACCCGCCGTTGCCCGGGGTACGCCGGGCCGTCTGAAAGACGACCACGCGTGGAGGCTTCCCTTGTTGTACCCCAACCTAACCTAACCTAACCTAACCTAACCTAACCTAACCTAACCTAACCTAACCTAACCTAACCTAACCTAACCTAACCTAACCTAACCTAACCTAACCTAACCTTTTTTTTTTTTTTGTTTCACCAGGGAGAAATGCAGTTTACGCATACCCGCTGCCCGGGGGAGCAGACGGGTTATGTGGGACTCGCTCCGCGTCGGCAGAGAATACCCACTAAAAAACCCTGGGTTGCACCGTCAATGCGCCTTGGGCGACAGCAACGCGGGTCCTTGACTATAACACCGCGAAGCTGTCAGCGCTGGTCTGCTAGGCAGACTCGGGCTGGCCCCCCCACTTGGGGCAGCCTAGAGGTCAGGCCCGTAAGGGCCGTCCCTCTCCTCCAAGGACGGAGTTCGTGCAATACGTGGCCGACACCCCCGTGCCGACCTCGCGGAACTCCGTCGGGCGTGCAGCCGCCGCCGCACGGTGGTTTTTTATTGTGGTTTTCTCCACTTGAGCTCGCGCCCCCTGGTCCCGACCGAAGTCGGGATAACAGGCGGTTTTTTATTGTGGTCTCACTCCACTCGGGCTCGCCAGTCAAGGCAAGCCCCCTGGTCCCTCCAGCGAGGGGAAACAGGTTGCCCGGCGACCAGTCCAAAAGGACCATATCCGACGACCACGAGAACCGTGGCCATCGGACCCGCCGCGCCGCAGTGATACACTGCCATACCGCGCCGTCAAACGGCTCCTCTGGTAAGGCGGCAACGGTCGCAGAAGACAGGGAGGACGGCAACGAAACACCGCGAGATCCCCCGAAGGGCACTCCTCTTCCCCTGCGACCATCGCCGACAAACCGACGCAAAATGCGTCCCACAACACGTCTCTCACCAATCGGACAAACGCCCCGCCATTGGGAGAGACCCACAGGCCAAAAGGCCCCCATCTTGGGTAAGGCGGCAACGGTCGCAGAAGACAGGGAGGACGGCAACGACAACACCGCGAGGTCCCCCGAAGGGCACTCCTCTTCCTCTGCGACCATCGCCGACAAACCGGCGCAAATGCGCCCAACACGTCTCTCACCAATCGGGCAAATACCCCGCCATTGGGAGAGACCCACAGGCCAAAAGGCCCCATCCGGTGTGCCGAAGCACTGGCCGTGGAAGGCGTCGAACACCACAACGACGCCAACGCTGGCCCCCGGAGCCACGCACAAGTGCGTGCTCCCACAGGGAATTAGCCGTCGGGTAGCAGCCATCTCTCTACTACCCGCCGTTGCCCGGGGTACGCCGGGCCGTCAAAGACGACCACGCGTGGAGGCTTCCCTTGTTGTACCCCAACCTAACCTAACCTAACCTAACCTAACCTAACCTAACCTTTTTTTTTTTTTTTTTTTGTTGCACCGGGGGAAAATGCATTTACGCATACCTGCTACTCGGGGACGCAGCAGGTTATGTGGGACTCACTCCGCCTCTAGATGTTAGCGAGACGGAGAATACCCACTAAAAAACCCCGGTCTACACCGTCAACGCGCCTTGGGTGATGATGACGTGGGATCTTGGTATGAACCATAACACCACGCCACCACCAGCGCAGTCCGCTTGCGCAGACTCGACTGGCCCCCCCACTTGGGGCAGCCTAGGGCTCAGGCAGAAGCCGTCGCCCTCCTCCAAGGACGGGATCCGTGCAAGGCAAGGGAGATGTCCCCACACCAACCCTCGCTGGACCCCGTCGGGCGTGCAGTCGCCACCGCACGGTGGATTTTTAGTGTGGTTTTCTCCACTTGAGCTCGCGCCCCCTGGTCCCGACCGAAGTCGGGATAACAGGCGGTTTTTTATTGTGGTCTCACTCCACTCGGGCTCGCCAGTCAAGGCAAGCCCCCTGGTCCCTCCAGCGAGGGGAAACAGGTTGCCCGGCGACCAGTCCAAAAGGACCATATCCGGCGACCACGAGAACCGTGGCCATCGGACCCGCCGCGCCGCAGTGATACACTGCCAACCCGCGCCGTCAAACGGCTCCTCTGGTAAGGCGGCAACGGTCGCAGAAGACAGGGAGGACGGCAACGAAACACCGCGAGATCCCCCGAAGGGCACTCCTCTTCCCCTGCGACCATCGCCGACAAACGGCGCAAATGCGCCCGACAACACGTCTCTCACCAATCGGGCAAATACCCCGCCATTGGGAGAGACCCACAGGCCAAAAGGCCCCCATCTAGGTAAGGCGGCAACGGTCGCAGAAGACAGGGAGGACGGCAACGAAACACCGCGAGATCCCCCGAAGGGCACTCCTCTTCCCCTGCGACCATCGCCGACAAACCGACGCAAAATGCGTCCAACAACACGTCTCTCACCAATCGGGCAAATACCCCGCCATTGGGAGAGACCCACAGGCCAAAAGCCCCATCAATGTGCCGAAGCACAGCCGTGGAAGGCGTCGGGGGTCATCGACGCCAACACTTGGCTCCCGGAGCCACGCACAAGTGCGTGCTCCCACAGGGAATTAGCCGTCGGGTAGTAGCCATCCTCTACTACCCGCCGTTGCCCGGGGTACGCCGGGCCGTCTGCAAGACGACCACGCGTGGAGGCTTCCCTTGTTGTACCCCAACCTAACCTTTTTTTTTTTTTTTTTTGTTTGACCGGGGAAAATGCCTTTACGCATACCCGCCGCCTGGGGAAGCGGCGGGGTATGTGGGACTCACGCCGCTCTCAAATATAGGAGAGCGGACCTCTACCTCGAGATGATATGAAGGTAGAGAATACCCACTAAAAACCCCGGCCCCTCCGTCTTGCGCCATAAGATGAAGTCGAGGGACCTATTTCAATGTTCACCAAGTCAACATCAGCGCGGCCCGTCAAAACAGGCCTCCAAAGCTTTTCCCCCCACTAGGGGGGAACGACGGGAGTGGCCCGAAGGGGAGCACACTCCCATTCAACGGTGACGGAGGTCAATCGTTCAACGCGGGCGGCGGTGTCCCCACACCTCCAGCCCGCTGGCCTCCGTCGGGCGGCATGAGCCGGCGATAACCACGCCGAGCTCGGCCACCCCTGCGACGTCGGAGCGCAGGAGCGGAAGGATCATCCTCCCTCTCTCGCTCCGCGGCCTCCTTCAGGGACATAGTTGTCTCGCAGAAGGAGGCCATTGCATTCCAAGCTGGGCGGCTCCCCACCATGGCCGTGATGACCGTGAGGAGCGAGTCGAAAGGCCCAATAGTGTTGGCAAGTTCAGCACGCTGTGCGTCCCATGCTGAGCACACGAATAGTGTGTGCTCCACCGAGTCGCAGCCTGCTCCACACTCTCGGCACACCTCAGATTCCTCTCTCCCGATCCTGTGCAGATATTGCCCAAAGCAGCCATGCCCGGTCAATACCTGCACCAGACGGAAGGTTAAGAATCCGTGGGGCCGGTCAAGCCAGTTGCCGAAGATCGGCAGTATTGCGTTCAAGAACCATCTGCCATATATGGCAGAGGTGAGGCTTTCAGTCCAGAGGAGTTGTAAGTCCTCTTGGGCCTCTCGTCTTATTGCGCCCCGCTCCGCGGGCGCTGGACGTTCTCCTCTCGCCCTTTCCGTCGCAGTCCAATGATATACCCTGGCCAACACCTGGGCTTCTAGTTCCCATGGAGGCGTACCGGCCAGGGCACAAGAGACATCGAAACTGACCGTTCGATAGGCCCGGGCGACTCTTTGGGCGATGGCCCTCTGAGGTCGCCGTAGGTTTCTCGAGTTGTCGTTTCTAGAGACTACATCCGCCCAGATAGGCGCCCCGTAGAGCGCCATACTGCGGATTATGCCGGCATATAATCGCCTGCAACTGGCTTTGGGTCCCCCCAGGTTGGGGAGAAGCCAAGATAGGGCGTCCGCGGCTTTTAGGAGGCGGGGTGACAAACGGTCGAAATGTTGATCGAATAGCCACCTCGGGTCCAACAGGAGACCCAAATACTTGAGAAGTTTTCCTACTTCTATTCTTGTGCCTTGGACGACGATGTGTGCGTCATAGGGTCGGCGTTGCCGAGGCCCGTGAAAGTATATGGCCTCGGTCTTTTCCAGCGCAACCCGAAGGCCCAAGAGTCCAATGCGTTGGACCAACAGAGATCCCGCAGCTGAAGCTCGTCGCGATGCCTCGTCAAAGGTTCTCCCCCGGGCTGTAAGAAGAGTGTCGTCTGCGTAGCATATTACACTCGTGCCCGGGAGGAGAGCACCACGGAGGACCCAATCATATCCAATGTTCCATAGCAATGGGCCCAGAACGGACCCTTGCGGAACACCGGACCCGACGGCATGCCGGCGCAGGACGCCGTTTCGGTCTACGTACATTACCGACCTTTCACGTAAGTAATCGGCCAGTAAGGACTTCAGGTAAGCGGGGAGGCCGAAAAAGTCGATGGCCTCGAGTATGGTGGAGTGGGGAATCGAGTTAAACGCGTTCGCTATGTCGAATGACACAGCTAGCACGCCTTGCCCGCCCCGTTCCGCCTCCTCAACGGTCTCTTTCAATTTGGAGAGGGCATCTATTGTTGATCGCCCTCTCCTAAAGCCATATTGCCGGTCGGATAGTTCCGGTCCGACTCCCTGCAGGTGTTCATTTATACGGCCTGCAATAATGCGTTCGAAAAGCTTCCCGACCTCGTCCAGCAGGACTATAGGTCGGTAGGCCGATGGGGAGTCGAGCGGACGCCCTTCTTTCTTAAGGAGGCATAGTAGGCCTTCCTTCCACGGTTTGGGGAACCTCCCGACCGTTAGACATTGGTCGTAGAGGTCCCGAAACCTGTCTTCCATTTGAGGGATAGCCAAGGCTACCACTCGAGCTGGGACGCCGTCAGGGCCGGGCGCTGTCTTCTTAGCCCGGAGACAGTGTGCCGCCGAGCTAAGCTCTTCCGGTGTGATGGAAGGTATTTCTTCGGGATTGACTGCCCGAGGAGGGCACATAGTCGGCGGGGAGAAATCGTTCGATGTGGCCGGAAAGAGCGCCCGGACCACTTCCCCTAACAGACTAGGCTCGAGAGTCTCTGTCAGTGGGGGACCAATGGGGCGCAGCTGGTTGCGCGCAACCCGATACGGTCTCCCCCACGGATCATTGTTGAGGCTCTCGAGCATTTCGGACCGACCTCTGTCCTTTGCCTCTCCAATAGCGCGTTTGAGGATCCTCCTAGCCTCTTGATATGAGGCATATAGGCGGTCCTCATCGCCAGGCGTCCTGTTACGACGTCGACGCCGGCAGCGCTGATATAAGCGCCGGGCCCTGAGGCAGGCCGTTCGATATTCCGCAATCTCTTCGCTCCACCAATAAACGGCTCTACGTGCTGTAGGCCGCTTGCACCGTGGCATACTAGTGTTGCATACCTCGGTCAGTGCGGAGCGTAAGATAGAGGCGGATGAGTCAACATCGGACCCGAGGGATGGAGGCGCGAACCAGTCTTGTACGAACGCCGCCTCCTTAGCTATCCCCCGGTCCAAATGTGTGATGGACCATCTTGGGAAATGTGTCCTGTTCGAATCGGCCTGAGGAGGCCTAGTGGACTGGGTGGAGACCTCCCACCGCACGTAGCGGTGGTCAGAGAGCGTCTCCACACTATCGACCCTCCAGTTCTCGACACGAGCGGCAAGAGAGGGGGTAGCGAACGAGATGTCCACTATTGATCCGCCCTGCTGTCGCACGCAAGTGAAGGAATTTCCTCGATTGAGGAGTACAATGCCTGAAGCGATTGCCCACGCCTCGGTCACTTGGCCTCTTCTGTTGCAAGCGGCGGCTGGGTTGCCCCAAGCCGCCGACTTAGCATTAAAGTCGCCAGCGACTAAGATCTGGCGGGTCGAGTATCGAAGCAGGATAGCTGAGAGCTGAGCCAAAAGTCGCTCGTACTCCCAGAGGGGGCGATTGGGGGAGAAATACACCCCCAAGATGATAAGTTGCCCCCATTCCGCTGCAACGAAACCGCATCCTCTCTCCAAGCATGTAAGAGGGGGAGAGGAAGAAAAAGCTCGTCTGAAAATGACCACTAGGCCGTCCTCGTCCTGGATCCAATTGTCAGGGACAAAGTAAGGCTCTGCCACCACCACGATATCCACCGCCCACTCAGCCACGGACTGTAGTAACAGGTCCTGGGCCGAGCGGCAGTGGTTCATGTTCCCTTGTATGAAGGTGTAATGTCTGGCTTGCGCCATTATTCTGACATTACACCCTCAGCCTGCGCCAACGGTTGTTCGGCGGCGGCTGCATTCGTTCGAGATTGGATCCGGGACCCAAATTTGCCTTTCTTTATGGGGGGATTACAACTTTTCCCCGCCATGATATGCTTACAAGGCCTCTTGCTTGCTGCGCACACCGCACAATGTGTCTTGGCAGTGCACGTGGCAATTTTGTGTCCAGGTTCACTACACCTGAAACACAGCTCCGTTCTATCGACAGCTGTCGGACAGAGCGCTCGAGTGTGCCCTATGCCATAACAGAGATGGCAGCGGAGGGGCCGGGGTTCCAGTGCTCGTATAGCTATCGAGCTGAACCCCAGCAGAATGCGTCCTCCGTCGACTACCCTCTTTGCGGCTTGGATTGGGCAATAGACGCGAATAGCGCCAATGCCGCCGCGCCCAGTCATAATGTTGCCAGCCCTTATGTGTTCGGGGCTGCAACTGCCAACCTCGGCTATCTTGTCAATGATCTCTTCCTTAGTTACGGAGTCATCGATCTCTGATAGCCTCAAGCCGGTCATCTTTTGTGGCCGACTGATTTTCGCCACATCTGCGACAACTTCTCGCAGTTTTTCGGCGAATTTGTCCGCTGCTTCCTCATGGGCAGCCCCGGGAAACTCGAACTTTCGAGCCCCGGTCTGCGTTTGGCGGCAGCGGACAGCTCCAATGCCTAGCTGGGCGACATTGACGTGAGCCCGCGCTTTTCTAAGCACGGACTCGTACGTCTCCCCTTTCTTAGCGGCCTCCTCGGTTAAAGTAATTACAACCACGGAGGTTTGGGGAGGAGCGAGCCTTCTCTTTTGAGGTTTGGCTTTGGCTGCTTTTTGTTGTGTAGCGGCCCTGGCCTCGGGGTGTTTTGGTGTACCCCTGCTCGACTGCGGGTTTTGAGATTTCGACTGGGGCGCTCTTGGCGCTGCAGGAGCGGCCTGAGAAGGCTTCTTCTTGCCTCTCCTTCGAACGACCGTTGTCCAACCCTCGTTGGCGGGGGTTGTTGATGGCAATAGTACGTCCTCGGGCAGAGGCTCTGGCGCAGCAGATGGGCCCGCCGTCTGACTTGGCGGCGTTGGACCCGTTCCAGCGGTCTTCTTCGACAAAGGGGCAGGGGATGCTTTCGGGCCCTTGGCTACCCGTTGCGACTTGGGGGGCGCTTGGGGAACCTTAAAAGGTTCCGGCAGGCGCTCGAGAACCACTACCGGTTCTTTGCGCTTTTTGTCCGCCGCCAGCGGCGGGCGTATTCGCTCATCTTCATTGGGGTTGAGCAGATTCCTTTTCAGCCCCTCGACCAAAGTTCTTGTGAACACTTTGTGGTCGTTCATCGCTCGATCTATGATCTCTTGCACCGATCCTGATGTAGGTGCCGACGTTGTTGTGTCGGTCACTTCCATCCCCTGTGCCCCCGTCTTGGAAAGGCCGCCGTTAAGGGCTGCCTTCAATTCGGCCCTGAGTTGGGCGATCTCGGCTTTGAGATCCTCGACCTCAGCCGTTTGCTGCGCCAACTGAGTTGACTGAAGTGCGTTCTCTGCTGACAATCTCGCGACCGTCGCCTGCAGGCGCTTGGTCTCGTCAGAGGTTGTGCGCTTAGTCCACTCTTCCATCGTCTCCTTGAGACGCTTCGAGTTGTCGTTCAGGCCTTTCCTGTGAGTGCCCTTAATGTTGGACGATGTCGCGATGAATCGCTCCATGCCCGCCAAGGCGCTCACGGCCGTCTCCGACAATTGGGCCGTAGACATCTCCCTATAGTTGGGGGCAGTGTCTGACCCATACCCGGATGTAAGCATAGCGGCGCGGGCCTCCCGATCCGCTGCCGCCAGCTCTTCATCCAGCTGTATCTCTAACGCGGCCTTCTTGGCTGCGTTGAGTTCCTTGAGGGCCGCCGCGCGACCGACGTACTCGCCAGTTGTAGTCGGCCTGCCGCGTCCTCTCTTCGCCTTAGACTTCCTTTTCCCATTTGGTACTTGGGAGTCAGAGGCGGATTCTGCACTTTTGTCTCCGCGTTTCCGTTTGAGGAAACCTGTGCGGGAGACTGAGCTCTCATCTGACATGTGTGTTATCGTGTCGTCAGAGTCCATATCCTCAGAGGGTCTTCTAAAGAAGGACCCAACGAGTGAAGCCGCGGATGATGTGCGGCTTCTAAACGGAGCGTCAATCTCCAGTGAGGGCATGTTATCGCCCAACACTATACCTGCGCCCATAGGCCCGATCAACTCGCCCGAAGGCTGCACAACACCGCCCGTAGGCTCGCACGCCTCGCCCGAAGGCGGAATCACTCCGCCCGAAGGCACAGACGCCTCGCCCGTAGGCGGTATCACTTCGCCCGAAGGCCCCGACTCCGCGCCCGAAAGCGCCTCCTCCTCATCAGACAACAAATAAAAAGAGTTTTTAGTTAACAACGACATGTGATTCCCACGATAATGGGGGATAGGGTGGTCCACCTAGGTAGAGGCCCCTGTGCCTAGGTAACCCTACTTACGGCCACGGGGGGCGGGCGGTCCCCGTGGGCTGAGTCGCTCCGTGGACCTATGACCCGGTCCACGACCTCCAAATAGAGGCTCCACCTGCCACGTGCATCCCCAGCGGTGGAATTGGGGTTTTTTAGTGAGGTTGTCTCCTCTTGGGCCGGCCGATCAAGGCAAGCCCCCTGGTCCCGGCAAAATCCCATGGAACTACTAGAGCCCCAAGGAACTCGGCCGGGGAAACAGGTTTGCCCGACGGTGACCGGAGTCGTGTCTGTCGACCACGAGAACCGAGGTCGACAGACCCGCCGCGCGGGGTGGTTTTTTATTGTGGTGGCCCTCCACTCGGGCCAGCCGGTTAAGGCAAGCCCCCTGGCCCTCACCGAAAAACTCGGCAAGGGTAACAGACGCCCGACGGTTGATCAATAAAGACCTGTCCGACGGCCACGAGAACCGTGGACCGCCGAACCCGCCGCGCCGCGGTGATGCACCGCCACACCACGAGCCGAAGCTCCGCCGACATAAGTCCTAACGGACAACGTCCGAACGGACCACAACTACAATGGTGTCTATGACACCCCGTCTTGTACTGCTACTGGCAAGCAGTCGCGGACTCTGTCCGCCATACTACGCCGCCACGTGCGGCGTCTCGAGGAGGAGACGAGCGGGAGGTCACGTCTCACCTCGGTGGGAATTAGCCGTCGGGTAGCGTTCGCAATAGCTACTTGCTACCCGCCGTTGCCCGGGGTGCGCCGGACCATCCGCTACCAACAAACGTCGATAGCAGACGGCCACACGAGGAGGCTTCCCATATTGCACCCCACCCCAACCTAACCTAACCTAACCTAACCTAACCTAACCTAACCTAACCTAACCTAACCTAACCTAACCTAACCTAACCTAACCTAACCTAACCTAACCTTTTTTTTTTTTTTTTTTTTTTTTTTTTTTTTTTTTTTTTTTTTGTTTCACCGGTGAAAATGCTTTTAGGCATACCCGCCGCTCGGGGGAGCGGCGGGTTATGTGGGACTCATCCCGCCTCTGAAGATGGAAGTGAGGCGGGAAATACCCACTAAAAACACCGGTCCCTCCGTCATGCGCCCAAAGGGTGGTGCCATGGGACCCTGGACCAAGACTGCCATGATACCACAAGCGCCGCCCGCCTTAAGCAGGCCCGACAGGGCCCCCCATTAGGGGAGCGACGGGAGCGGCCCGGAGGGCCAGCCCACTCCCATCAGACAGTGACGGGGACCCGTGCAAGGCGAGTGGAGGTGCCCCCGCACCAACCACCCGCTGGGTCCCGTCAGGAGGCTGCTGGCGGTCAAACGCCCGCCTGTTGCGCCCCCTTCTGCGTCGACGCGACGCCGGGGCCGAGGGATCATCCTCGCGCACCCGCTCTGCAGCCTCCCTCTGTGAGATGACTGTCTCACAGAAGGAGGCGACAGCCGACCAAGCTTCACGGCCGCCCAGCATAGCCGAGACGACCGCAGGAAGACCAACGAGGCGTCCAATCGCTCCGAACAACGTGGAGCGTTCCGACTCCCACGCGGGACACAAGAAGAGAGTGTGGTCGGCCGTATCCACGTCCGCCCCACACTCCCAGCACCCAGCCGAGACCTCCCGCCCAATGCGGTGCAGGTAGCTGCCGAAACAACCATGTCCGGTCAGCACCTGCACCAGGCGGTAGGAAAGATGGCCATGAGGCCGCTCCGTCCACTCTCTTAAAACGGGACCGATTGCGTCTAAGAGACGCCTCCCGTATGTTGCGGAGGCGAGGCTGTCTGTCCACTGAAGGACGAGATCATCGAAAGCCTCCCTCCGCACTGCTCCTCTTTCGGCTGGAGCAGGGCGCTCCCCGCGCGCCCTCTCCTCGGCCGTCCAGGCGTATACCCTGGCTAGCACCTGGGCCTCAAGGGCCCAGGGCGGGGGTACCAGCCAGGGCAAACCTAACCTAACCTAACCTAACCTAACCTAACCTAACTCGGCGGAACCTAACTCGGCGGAACCTAACTCGGCGGAACCTAACTCGGCGGAACCTAACTCGGCTTAGGTTTAAAGGAGTTAGGTTTAAAAAAAAAAGTGTAAGGTTATAAAGAGTTAGGTTAAAACGTGTTAGGTTAAAACGTGTTAGGTTAAAACGTTTTTGGTTAAAACGTGTTAGGTTAAAACGTTTTAGGTTAAAACGTGTTAGGTTAAAAGGAGTTAGGTTAAATGGAGTTAGGTTAAAAGTAGTTTTGTTAAAAGTAGTTAGGTTAAAAGGAGTTAGGTTAAAATTAGTTAGGTTTAAAGGAGTTAGGTTTAAAAGTGTAAGGTTATAAAGAGTTAGGTTAAAACGTGTTAGGTTATAACGTGTTAGGTTAAAACGTGTTAGGTTAAAACGTGTTAGGTTAAAAGGAGTTAGGTTAAAAAGAGTTAGGTTAAAAGTAGTTAGGTTAAAAGTAGTTAGGTTAAGAGGAGTTAGGTCAAAATTAGTTAGGTTTTAAGGAGTTAGGTTTAAAAGTGTTAGGTTAAAAAGAGTTAGGTTTAAAAGAGTTAGGTTAAAAGTAGTTAGGTTAAGAGGAGTTAGGTCAAAATTAGTTAGGTTTTAAGGAGTTAGGTTTAAAAGTGTTAGGTTAAAAAGAGTTAGGTTTAAAAGTGTTAGGCTAAAAAGAGTTAGGTTTTAAAAGTGTTATGTTAAAAAATAATTTCGTACTTAGTACCTTTTAGTACTTGCCAAGCCCTATCAATTGATACCCATATTGATGGGGTACAAGCAACAACAGGGTTTTTTTGCCAATTCCTGGCGACGGTCATCTCGGATATTGATTTCGTACTTAGTACCTTTTAGTACTTGCCAAGACCTTTCATTTGATACCCATATTGATGGGGTACAAGCAACAACAGGGTTTTTTGCCAATTCCTGGCGACGGTCATCTCGGATATTGATTTAGTACAAAGTACCTTTTAGTACTTGCCAAGCCCTTTCATTTGATACCCATATTGATGGGGTTCAAGCATTAACAGGGTTTTTTGCCAATTCCTGGCGACGGCCATCTCGGATATTGATTTCGTACTAAGTACCTTTTAGTACTTGCCAAGACCTTTCATTTGATACCCATATTGATGGGGTACAAGCAACAACAGGGTTTTTTGCCAATTCCTGGCGACGGTCATCTCGGATATTGATTTCGTACTTAGTACCTATTAGTACTTGCCAAGACTTTTCATTTGATACCCATATTGATGGGGTACAAGCAACAACAGCGTTTTTTGCCAATTCCTGGCGACGGTCATCTCGGATATTGATTTCGTACTTAGTACCTTTTAGTACTTGCCAAGCCCTATCATTTGATACCCATATTGATGGGGTACAAGCAACAACAGGGTTTTTTGCCAATTCCTGGCGACGGTCATCTCGGATATTGATTTCGTACTTAGTACCTTTTAGTACTTGCCAAGACCTTTCATTTGATACCCATATTGATGGGGTACAAGCAACAACAGGGTTTTTTGCCAATTCCTGGCGACGGTCATCTCGGATATTGATTTCGTACTTAGTACCTTTTAGTACTTGCCAAGCCCTTTTATTTGATACCCATATTGATGGGGTTCAAGCAACAACAGGGTTTTTTGCCAATTCCTGGCGACGGCCATCTTGGATATTGATTTCGTACATAGTACCTTTTAGTACCTGCCAAGCCCTTTCATTTGATACCCACATTGATGGGGTTCAAGCAACAACAGGGTTTTTTGCAAATTCCTGGCGTCGGCCATCTTGTATATTGATTTCGTACTTAGTACCTATTAGTACTTGCCAAGTCCTTTCATTTGATACCCATATTGATGAGGTTTTAACAGCAACAGGGTTTTTTGCTAATTCCTGGCGACGGTCATCTTGGACATTGATTAAGATCGATCGGTTGATAAGTACCTCCTGTACTTGACTCGAGAAAAAAACTGTTTAACAACTTCACGTTGGATCGGACCACATACCTCCTTACTGAGAGTGCCCGGGGTTAGATTAGTTACATTCTTTTCGCACAGATGGCGGTGTCCCTAGTTACATCGCGGTATCATTACGTTTTCTGGATTCGCATAAGTAGTCCGACGTATTATATAAAAAGCATCAGCATCAGCATCAACATCAACAATATAAGTGTTGGCTATGCTCGTCGGTCATTCAACCGATTTTGAAATTGAAGATGTTTAGCGACACAAACATCTTTTTTTTATGATATAGGTAGGTATTTATACCGATCGCTGATCGATGAAAATAACTATCAGGGGATCATTAATGATAGATACTGATGCCAAAAATACAGTCTGTATGTTCGTTAAAGAAACAAAAATTACTCGATGATGTATAACGAAACTTGGTACAATTATTTTCATACTCCTGGGCAGGTTATAGTACTCGTATAATTTGCCAATTTATTATTAAATCAATAAGAGCAGAGCAGTGAAGGGAAATGTTAGAAAACGCACTCCATTTTTAGGGTTACATTGCCGAACGGCAAAAACGGAATCCTTATAGATTCGTTACCTATGTCTGGTCGTCTGTCCGTCCGTATGTCACAGCTACTTATTTCCGTAACTATAAGAGCTACGAGTATACTGTGGAAACTTAGTAAGTAAACGTATTCGGTGAACCACATTCAGATTTTTACACAAAAACAATAAATTATTTGGGTTTCCGTTGGGAACACTTCTAAAATAAGGGAATGATAAATGTAAAACAATATATGTTGTGATTGTGATGTACATTACTATGCAAACTACCACCGAAAATTGGTTTAAATAAGATCTAATAATTAGCTTTTTAATACGTTATAAATCGTAAAAGGCATTTTACCTTTCATTCAATCACTTCCATTAAAATAAAGAATAAAAGAAAAACATTTATTTAGATGTACCTATCATCATCATCATCATCAGCCTATTGCAGTCCACTGCTGGACATAGGCCTCTCCAGTTCTTCACCACTTAGGGCAAACATCTGGAGGATATACCCATAATCGCCACGCTCTGGGCAGGCGGGTTGGCGATCGCAGGGCGTAGCTTCATGCTCCGGTGACGCTGCTGCCCGTTATCGGTGTGTGGTATTTAGCTACGCCTTCAATTGTGATGGTTATACCGCCATCAGTCGGTTGCCAGCGCCTCGTTTGTTATTCGGCAGGATGCACCACGGGCAGGTGAGGTTGGCTTGGAGCGAAAAGATGATAGGCCGCTCCCTTACATCCCTCCCTACATCCCTATATGATGTACCTATACATCTAAATAAATGTTTTTCGTGTTTTTGTGAAACGGAACGCACTTGTCCGGTTTTTTAAGCTTCAGTCGCATGTGCAGCTTTAATGATGAAAGCTAAGCTTGAAACGTACATGAAAGGGGGGAAAAAGGGGGTTGAAAGGTGGAGTGCAATGTTGAAAAGCCTCCTCGAGTGGCCGGCTGTTACTAATCTCCTTTGGGGGATTGGTAGTAGAGGGTCCTGGCGCACCCCGGGCAACGGCGGGTGGTAATCTCAGATTGCCACCCGACGTGTAATTCTCTGCGAGGGTGACTGGCTTGCCTGTCCTGTGTGGGCGTATTATCGTTGCCGTCCTCCATGTCTTTTGCGACCCTTGCCGCCAGACCCATTTGGTGGCACATTTTTGGTGGAAAAGGGTCAGACCGATTTCAATTCTCGGCTCGTATTGCCTCACCCCTCCGATGGAAAATAAGCTTGAGACTCCGCAAGTTCGGAATAGGATTTTGAAATACATGCTATCGGGATCGTGATCGGGGTAAAAATCAAGATTGCTAGATTGCATAGCGACTAGGGAAGGGTTCAGGGCGGTAATAGGGATCGGGATAAAGTATAGAATAAGATACGTTAGAAAATCTTGGAGCTTTTGAAATGAAAGACATTCTCTTGTTTATTATTTAATTATCACAAACACTTGATGTCGTCAGAATCATGGATAGTGCTGCTGCGCGTGCGGCGTACGGGGCAGGTGGTGTGCGCGGGGGGCGCGGGGGGCACGGGGCGCAGGCGCAGGCGCGCTCGCGTGGGCGGGGGCGCGCGCGGCGCGGTCGAGGGCGCGGTTGAGCCGCTCGATGTGGCGCAGCTGCCGCAGCACGAGGCGCACGTGCGAGTCGCGCAGGGCTCGGACGCCGCCGACCCACTCCTCCTTTTGCGATTCATCTATAAACATTACATACGTCCAAATTGTGTTCACGATCCTTCCAACATGTAATTGTACTGTCACGTTTTTCCCCCACTGTTTGGGTTAGATAAGATAAATGGGGTACAATTGGTTCCTTATCTATTTTGATATTTTTGATAGCGATCTCTTGCTAAAGGAAATTAGTTTTACTGAAGAGATGAGTAAGCTCGTACAAAATCTATAGTTTTGCGAACAAATACATAATTAGATTAAATAAATACATGAATAATCCTAGAAGTAGGTACATAATACACACACCTTTAAACGTAATGTAAATAAATACATAGATAGATAGCTATTCTTTGTTGCACAAAATCTATACTTATACATAATAAATCTGTAGAGAGGTCAATTCTGTACATTGAATATATTTTCAAAATAACTATCAGGGGGTGATTAGTGATCGATACTGATGCCAAAATGCAATCAGTAAATTTTTTGTCTGTCTGTCTGTATGTTCGTTATAGAAAAAAAACTACTGGACGGATTTTAACGAAACTTGGTACGATTATTTTTCATACCTGGGCAGGTTATAAGTAGTAAGGTAAACGCTCCTATTACGGAGGTATTTCGCAACATTCGAAACTAGGAGACAAAAATAAGCATTTGTAAGTATTTCTAAATGTGCAAAACCACTTCATCGTCAAAAGTGGTTATTATATTTTGTATTTCTATTGATTTTGTGTTTCTTTTGATGTTAGTTTTTTTCTAAAAAAATATTTAAATAGCCGAGTCGATTGTTCCTAATTCGGAGGTATAATTTCAGTCAGTGCCTATTACGGCGGTAAACGGTTCCTAATTCGGAGGGTCAGAAACAAATAATGTTACGTACATTAAATAATATAAAATATGTGTTAGTAAAGTAAATTGTATGTAAGGGATGTAAGGGAGCGACTTATCACCTTATCGTTCCAAGCCATCCTCACCTGCCCGTGGCGCATCCTGCCGAACAACAAACGAGGCTCTGGCAAACCGACTGGTGGCGGTTAAACCATCACGATAGAAGGCGTAGCTAAAAACCACAGGCCGATGACGGGCAGCAGCGTCACCGGAGCAAGAAGCTACGCCCTGCGATCGCCAACCCGCCTGCCCAGCGTGGCGATTATGGGTATGTCCTCCAGAAGTTTGCTTTAGATGGCGAACAACTGGAGAGGCCTATGTCCAGCAGTGGACTGCAATAGACTGATGATGGTGATGAAAGTAAATTGTAAGGTTTTCATTCATTGATTTGATAACATTGATTCTCTTTTAATAAAATTTGCAAATATAGCAGGGATGTATGAATCACTTGAATTTTCCTTATTCTCCAGAACCTAGCACCCTCTAAATTCTAACAGTGACGTAATAAAAAAGATCTCGTTGAAAGTAATTATTATTACTATATACAATAAACTACTCGTAGTAAGTATAAATGTTACATTTTTGGCAAATAGGTTTTATACCCCGGTCCAAAGGTCAAAACTATATATCTTTTCTAGATACCTAATACAACTTTGGTTTTGATGCAACACTTAACACAACTGTACTATTCTCCATACTATGATGGGCATTCTTCTCTTTAAATAACATTATTTTCATACATTGTTAAGTTTTTATCGCTTTTGGTTTTATTAAATAAGAATCTATAAAACATTATAGAAAACTTTTTATTTATTTACTGAACCCTAAAACTTGAAATTTTATATTTTATAAATAGCGCCATAATAGGAACCCATATAACCTAATACGGAGTTACCTGAAAATAACTACCACCGTAATAGGAACACTACACGTGTTATAATGTTCCTAATTCTGACCCATCAAAATTTCGATAAACAAAAGAGTGTAAATGCATAATCACACGATAATAGTTTTTTGGCTCAGTGTGTTAAATTTTAGTCAACAGTTATACAAAATAAACGATTTGTGATCAATTAAAATACAGCTTTTTATTTTACCGCTTCTAAGAAACCAACATTTTATGCTCAACAATTTTCATATTTAACTAGATTTCTAAGAAAGATAGCATACCGCAGAATATGGTCCTTAATTTAAGAGATTAATGATTATTTCAATAAAACTTGGAACTAATTCAATAAATTAATAAATTAAAAGTTATAAACAATTAAACATGTCCAGTATATTTCCTAATTCGGAGGTATACCACCGTATTAGGATCAACCTATAAAATGTGTATCCTTTTACGGTGGTATTTTGTTTATTATTTTTTTGGGTAAAAATGAGTTCAAAATATGAATTAAGCTATTTAAATAGCTGCTGTAATAGTAGTAAAATGCAATAAATAACACACAAACGAACTTGAACGGGTTATTAATACGAAAAACTTAGTTTATGAATATTGGTGTACTTTCATTTGATGTTGCGCGTTTGTATGAAAACCTCTCTCACATCGATGTCGTTACACTAATTGATTGATTTTGTTGTGTTGTATATGTGCTATACTTGCTAAATTCGGTCAACTGATGAAGGAATAGATTTGGAATAAATAGTATACGTTTTGGTGCACTTATACTGAATAAAATAGGAATAAAACTCGAAAATAGAAATACCACCGTAATAGGAACCGATTTTGACTACCTCCGTGATAGGGACACTTACCTTATACTTTTCATCGCGCTAGAATAAATGAGCGCAGAGCAGTGACGGGAAGTGTAGGGAAAACGGCAGAAATTTTTCTCTGTTTGTTTGATCGCGCATCATGTGAAACCTACTGCATGGAATTTAATGTATTGCTAGAGGTCTTACTTAAATGTAGACTCCAATTTATGGAAGGCCGTTATTTTTAAAACCCGATATCCACGCGTGCGATGCCGCCGACACAGCTAGTACAAAATAAATACAGAAAGAGTTGATATCCTTTTTGTAGTACCACCTAGATTGTAATCTAGGCGGTCTTAGCGCTAGTAAGCGTTTCCTTCCAGACAACCTTCAGGTAGAGGAAGTGTAATTTTCTGAAGAGAGGGAAAACGTGCAAGCTGTCGTGGAAACTGTTTGCACGACGTGTTTCACTATAATACCTAATAAAATAAATAAATATAATTAATAAATACCATTTAAAGAGATAGGGCATAGCGAATCTTCGCTTGAATTGAGCTGCCCGTCCGGGGAAGGACCTCCACCTTATAGAATACTGCAGCCAAATGACCTCCGGGTCGTGTTTCTGCCGGTGAATAGGCTTTCCGGAGCTCGTGAGGGGTTAGGGTTAGGCCGGCATGGCGGTAACAACTGACAGGTAACTGACCAGTTACTTGTCCGTTCTCACAGCGACTTGGGCTTCTCTTTCGCTTTCCACCAGGCGTAGGGAAGCCATTATGTAGAGCAACTATAAAAAAGAACAGAAAGGACAGTCTTATTAATTGGACTAGAGAAAGGATCTAAGAAAAGACTTGAAGACAGGAAGTGACCAAGAGCGCCTGAAGGAAAGGGTAAGGGAATTCCACAGACGAATGGATTGGATAGTAAAAGACTGAGATGAGATACTTGGGATACATGGGGATTCTAAAGCTTCCGCTTCTAAAGCAATGAATGAAAAATAGAAATGATTACCATAGGGATCATATATTAAATCTTCTTCTGCGTTCCTGAAAATAAAATAAAACTCATTGTAAGAAGCACTAAAATATGCTTTACTATCAAAAGCCAGTAAAACTTAATTATGTGCGGGTTACGTCATATTAAACATTTCCGAAAGAGATTCGAACGAAAATATTCTCGGTTTACGCCTGACGATCTACGTCTACGTCTATGACGTAAGTCATGGCTCACTTAGACCGCCCTAACAACAACCGGCAAAAAGAATAAAATTCTGTTAGAAGCTTTAAATTTTGCTAGATAATATATTTCACATTTCACCAAGCAGTCTGACGGCGCGCGGTAAGCTAGCAAACGGTTTGCTAGTTTACGATCCCAATGTAAAATATGTTTAAAGAGCAATATTCGGTTGGGAGCAGGGCGATTTAAGTGTGCTATGACTTTAAAGAGCTCTCGGAAGTATTCGATGCACGATCTGGAATGTTCCCGCTGAAGTCTTTTCCGAGCGAGATCTTTCCTACTTTTATTGGTGGCTATACATGGGACGCAGGGGGTCACGATCTGCCTTGATCTTGAGGCTTGAAGGAGAAATTGCGTGAGCTCAACGCAAGGTCATTAGCATAGATGTGTTTAAAGTAGAGCACCGATTCATTGGTACATAATGTTAATGTATATAACGATGGTAAATAACAGTGTTTATATATTCAAATTTCAATACATATCTATAAATTTAAATTCTCCTCCTAATCTTCTGTCTGGCACGACGCGGCATAACGCTTTTTGTTGGGCACAACAACCACTGCATCGTGCCCGTCTAATAAGACGAATATTTGTACGTACCTGCGACTGAGCGCCTGCACAGCGACGCTGCGGCAGTCAAGCGGCTCGGCGTCGGGCGCGGGCGCGGGCGCGGGCGCGGGCGCGGGCGGGGCGCCGCCGGGCCGGCAGCGAGCGCCGCGCGGCTCCTCCTGGTGCGCGCGCCCCAGCGTGCGCGAGCAGCACACCGCTACTGGCAGGGACCTCTCGTCCGGCCTGCGCATCATCACGTCTACAAATAACGCTTAAAACAGACCACGGCTCGAACAATAGGAGGCGCAACTACAACCCGTAAGGGTTCTCCTCCTATTGTTCGAGTCGTAACTTACGTTAGGTTGACTGACGCATGGGTATGGTGTGCTGAAATAACATTTACACATTTACTTATAACGCAGCGAGTTCCAAAATAGTTAACTGGTTGTATGTAGGTACATATTAGTGGTATCGAATTTACCTAAGTGCACTCAACCGTTTTTGCGCCAACGGACAATGCGATAAAAAGTGCGCAAGGTGCATTATTCATACCTATCCGTAGCGTAAGAATGAGTTGTAAGTGCGGCATGTGGACGCTGGCGCTGGCGCGGGGCGCAGGCGGCGCGGGGCGCGCGGGGCGCGCGGGGCGCGCGGGGGGCGCGGGGCGCGAGCGGCAGCGCCGCCACGAGGTCGGCCAGCAGGCGGCCGACGGCGCGGCGGCACGCGCCCCTGTCGGGCAGCGGGTCGGCGGCGGGCGGCGGCGGCGACTCGCAGAGTTCCTCCGGCGGCAGCAGGTATTCCGCGGCACTGGTGCTTACCAGCCGCACCGGACTCGTCGGCGGTCTCACTGAAAAGTATGCCGAGCTGCTCGACAAACCGATCCTGAAATATAAAATGTACATGTACGAGTAGGTATAATTAAGTTGTATAATGTAAATGTACACCTAGGTTACGTTACGTGGAGCAGCGTAAAAGCTAATGGAATAAAATTTCGGTCAAGGGCCCTCGTTACCACTTGAAGGCGTCTGACGAAGGGTCCGGGGTTTTTAGTGGATATTCCCTAGGTACCTCTTTATGAGGACAGGGTATGCCCTGGCGTGAGTTTCACATATCTTGTTACTTCCCCGGAGTTGATGGGATGTGTAAAAACATTATTAGACATTAAAAAACAAAAGGCACATGTATTTTTATATTATGTTCGAGATTTGTACTATTATTACATTACTCTCGGGTTGAATACCTACCTCTCGAGGATGAGGTATGTCTAGTACATACCTAAATCTGCGAATGTTTGCTATTCACTAGAACTATTAAATAGTGTTTTTAAACACTTATTTGCCAAAATTATAAAGCACTTTAAAGGGGGTACCTTTGTTTGAGCAGATAGTGCCTGTGATCGAGCGCGGACGGAGTGAATGCCGGCGCCGCGGAGTACGCGGGGTGCGCGGGGTGCGTGGAGTGCGCGAGGTGCGCGGGCGGCGGGGCGAGCGCGTGCGGCGCGTGAGGCGCGGAGGGGCGCGGCGGGCGCGCGGGCGGGCTGGCCGAAGGGCTGCGCGCGCGCCCGTCGGAGCTCACCGACCCAGTCCTGAACACAACATACTAAATCGTAATCAAAGTTTCCATTTTACACAGCCAAGATCGTCATGTAGCCATGCGAACTGTCACAGAATTGGTCAAATCCACTCCCCTACCATGGCTTCCTGTTCTGGTTCACATACCTCCACCGGAATTACGCAGACGACAAACGTCGGCCAAGTAGTGGAAAAAGAGCTGGCAGGATATACCTAAACGAACATCCGATGCGGATCCGCAAGACACGATTTGCCCTCCGACCGCCTGATCTCGAGATGACCAATCTGGACGGACAGAAGCCTGCACACGGACTATGGATCTTCAACAAGAATGGCGGCAATCTTGGAATGCATTTCAACATCACCCGTGGAAGGATCTAGTACCGGACCCTATTATGAAGCCTTTGACAGCTGCCGCATCGTATGATCCAGGGTTAGCCAGTTTAGAACTGGACACGGCAATTGCAACCATCATCTTCACAATAAGGTGTCAAAAACGCGCCGGGCTCTGATTGTGGGGCTCCTAACCAGACGACCACACATTCGTGGAGGATTGTCCCCTCCGACGTTTTACTGGCGGACTGTGTGAGCTCTGTCACTCACTCCGGCCGCGACAGATAGGCTTCGCCAATCGGATATTGAGTTTATGAGGACTTGAGCATAGGAAAGCCATGCGACATGATGATAGCTTTTAGAGCTCGCGGTGTTGCAATATCTACAATGTCAATACATTTATTTAGTATTTCAAGCTTAAGGTTGGCATACTGATCTAATATGTTTATGGTTCCCGTGTCTATATTTTGCGTATGCCTCTGTCTGTTCGCTATAAAATTGTAACGGAAAGTCATCGTAATAAAATCTCTGCGTATATATAATTTATATAACTTCACGCGGGCTCTTACTGGACTTGTTATGCAGGACTATTAGTATAGGTGCTATGCTATTCATTCAGCTGCCAAAGTAATTACTCGGCAGCATGCGCATTTTTTGTATGAAATCGGATAGTATTTATTTATTTAATCTTTATTGCACAGTAAAGTAGTGTACAAAAGGCGGACTGAAAGTATTGCCACTATTAGATAGATAGACAGATAGATATTCTTTATTGCACGAAATACAAACATTTACAGACAAGGTATTATTATACTACTGGTCCTAGATAGATAGAATTACGCTACGACTATACGATTTGTATGTATTCATATGAAATGGGGTTTCACAGCCACGGCAGCAGACCGTGCTGCCAGCTGTCGGCAGTTGCAGAATCAGATTGATTCGGAATAGTACCTTAACTTCAAGAGCAACTGTCGCTGATTCTCAAACTTCTTTCATTACTTGAAAAGCTTCGTTCTACGGAAGGAAAAAAGTTTGGTTTTATTTATTCCAGAATTACTCATCTTTGGTAGAGACGACGCTTCCCTCTACGTCGTTAGTCCGCATAGGACGAACACTCTTCACTGTTAATGCATGAGTTGGCACTTACCGAACAGGCGACGAGCGAGACCGAGGCTTGCGGTGGTTTCCTCTACCTGGTGCACATTAAAACAACATACTTAGTTGCAACAAAGTTTTACTGATAAATGGCAGCTAAAGTATTTAGGAAAACGTAATTAACAAAAAAAAAGTGGAGGGGGCAGAGAAACCGGGTGTTAGTTTTAGCACTGGTATGAGAGGAGCTGTGTGCTTGCAAGTCGAATGAGGTAGTAAAACCGCCAGTGCAAACAGCAACAGGCGGAGTACTTGCCGCTGGCGTGGGCGTGGCGGCGCGGCGCGGCGCACTGCACGCCCTCGCCGCCGCACGCGCAGCCCCACGCAGGCTCGCCCATCCTCTGACTGCATTGGCTCCTCATCGCGCCTCTGACAAATGTATGAAAATCGAACTACTTAGTAGATGCGTTCTTTAGCAACTTATCTATAACAGTTTACTGTCTATTCGATTTCCTAACAAAAGATATATATAATTAGGTACATTGTATAGTATAGGTATATTGTCACAGAAAAATAACAAAACTCGTAAATTGATCAATTCCTAGGTAGTTGCTTAACTTCCGGAAATAATAATTAATAATAGTACATTGAGCAACTATTGGCCCATTTGAGTACCACTAGTACTTACTACGAATTTCTAACTTGTTTTGTTATAATTATTAATTTATTTAACTTCTGCCAGACTTACCGTAAGTTGATCAATCCGTCCGTTTGTTATAATCCGAAAGTTAATCAGCTACCTAGGAAATTGATCAACTTACAATTCTTGCTATTTTCCGGAGACATTTATAACGATATTCTGTCCTAATATCTTGTACTCACAGGAGACTTGGTGCTTATATTTTTTTTTTTATAGTGGCTCGACATAATGGCTTCCCTACGCCTGATGGAAAGCGAAAGAGAAGCCCAAGTCGCTGTAACAACGGGCAAGTAACTGGTCAGTTACCTGTCAGTTGCCACCGCCATGCCGGCCCAACCCCAACCCCCCACGAGCTCCGGAAACCCTATATAAAACAAACTCGCTTTTCGTGTCCCCATGTAAATGCATCGATCTTTGAAACTAACAAATTTTGATGCGGTTTTTTATATAGGTAGATAGAGTGGTTCAAGATGAAGGTTTATATGTATAAACCGAAGCGAAACGAGGGCGGGTCGCTAGTATAATTTTATATTTATATATATATATTATACTTGACAGGTTTCATGTAAAATGAATAGAATAAAATATATTTATTGCACCATGTTCATAGATAGTGTGATGGGAAATGTAAATGTGTCATGTAAATGTCTCTGTGATGAGATTTTACGAAACAAATGGTCCGATCTACTAAATACGGACGTTTGCGACAGGCCATTGCATGCAGGATAGAAGCATATACACAGGTAAAATATGCGTTTTATAAATACGTATATATCCTACATGTTTACATAACATTACAAAAGTAAAAACTTACAGAAAGGTGGCAGTGGGCATCGAATGGTGTTACATAAATTTGGGGCAAGAAACTATAAATAACCCACTTAAAAAATTTTAATTTCTATTCATTAACTGTCCACATACTCTGAATTTGTCTCAGAGATTTCTCATTTTTCAGTGCTCATAGATGGCATGAAGATCTTTCAAGTTTGAAAATAGATGTTTGGTTTTTCAAAATTACTTTATGACAAACATGATGGCATGGGATCTTTGGCATTTTGCATGATATACCTTTAGCCCATGGAAGTATCAAGTACTACGTACAAAAGGAATGCGCTCTATCTTTGCATCTAGCAGCTAAAATAAAGAAAATGAAACCTTATGTTAAGGTCGTAAGAGTCTTGTTGTGCGCAAAATAAGAACGTAACCAATGAGAGGGAAAATAGTGAACAAAACGTCCCTTTCTAGCAGCGACGAGATTGCTAGATAGAGTACGAAACACCGGACCTGGGCCCCTACCACCAAAAACGAAAACGATCGCTCGCTGAACGGATGGCGTAGCCTTGAGCCATGAATCCCTCTTATTTGTCCCCTTCGTATTCGAATATACAAACTAAAATTCGTCAAAGTTGATTTTCGTTAATTTAATTCATATACTTAAACACGGAAAGGAATAATGGGAGGGATTGATTTTGCAAAAATACGCAATCCGTTCAACGAACGATCGCTCTCGAACCGGTGGTAGGGGCTCTGACAACTTCACATGACATCGCCGACTTTGACGTTGGTGGCGGGGATTTTTAATTTGTTATATTTTTCTTAATATGTAATTAAAATGGGGAGAATTTGTGTCGTGGGGGCTTGTGAAAGCGAGTATTATCCGGATTGTAGTTTGTCTTTTCACAAGTAATACTTTTAAACATAATTTGTTAATGAAGAATTAGGGTGACCATGCATTATTATCCAATCATAAAGTCCGTTGTTTTTTTGTATCGGAAAGAGCGTAATCTGTGTCTTTTATTATTGCACGTTCAACGCGTGTTATCATGTTTCGACGTAAAGGAACGTACTATATGTACGTTCCGTTATTTAAAAAAAACTATAAACATAACTTACCACGCACGTTAATACAATCCAAATAAAGAAATCACTGTGAAAAGGTTGCACTTTAAAAGACCATTGGCAGTCATTGGCATATTACTGTATTGATATTATTATCATGATGCTAAATACTTAATTTATAATTTACAGCCCCTAATATTAGTTGTTTGTACTACCTCACGTTCACTTTGTATCAATTTCAGATTTCCTAGAAATCCTGATGTTAGGGAATTATGGATAAATATTATACCACATATCTCAGAGAGTTGTGAATTCTTTTTTTGTTCGAAAGGGTGTACTTCCTAGTTGGTCCCATTGTCGCCATATTGAAGTCGGTTTCTTTGCAAAAAGAAGTGGTGTTATTTAAAAAACGATTACGAATATAAGTTATTTTGGCTTTCAATGTTGGTTGTTTTTTTGTACGTATGTATTGTCATTGTCCTTTTATCATATTTTAATATAGTCACCCTATTCAGAGAGAGACAAAAGGGACATGCACTAAGCTTTCGTTCGGCTTCGATTTTCCGACAACAGCTCGTTCCTTATATATTACTTCCATGCTTTAGCCATGGACGTAATCGTACCGACACGAGCGCACGCACACACTCACATCAAAGTAAGACGGACGGCCGCCATTGTCTCGGCGCGAGTTGAAGTTGACACACGGTCATACGTATTTTGTAGAAAAATTATAATGCCATCCTGTGTTGTTAAATGCTGTCGAAACAATAGTGGTTTAACTAAAAAAAATGAGGGGATAACCTATCATAGGTAAGTCAGTCAATTACTTTATCTTTAATAATTAAACAAAAAATACATAATTTGTAGGCAAGAAAATTAGCTGACACTTCTATGATTACTGGTGTTGCCATTTATAGAATATAAAAATTACCCTAAAACGTGGGAGATTTCTGTATGTTCTGTATCTTTTTACATTTGTTGTGCTATATTTTTCATCTCATCGTGTCTTTAAATTAATAATGAAGAAATTTTTTTTAATTTATACTATCACGTCTTTTATTCTATCTATGACTGGGTAGACAGAGCCTAGGATCTTACGACCCAAAGGCCACATTTAGTATAATGGTGTAGTGGGCATCTAGGTGGAAAAGGAAATCATTGTATGAAGACGATACTAGCTGTAATTTATAAGAGAATGATAATGAGCCTCTGTATGAAACAGTTACGAATATTTGTAATATTCGAATAAATGATTAAAATTACTGATCGTTTTATTTTTCCTTTTATTTAGTTTGATAAAAAAGTGTAAAATTACATTATATACGAATTGATGCAACAGACAAAATGCCAAAATATGCAAAAAAAAAGACACTTAGTAATTGAAATACATTTTTGTAATTATTGGGTAATTTTCCGCGTATGGCAACTCTCCGTCAACTCACACAACCGTACGTCGCCGCCATTGTTGTGCTTCACTCCTTATTTAACCAATGCTCCGTCCGTTTATTTTCTACGTCCATGCCTTTAGCTTGGAACATTGTTTTCTATTATCATCAAATTATCATAGTATCAAGGACTTTTCATACAAACGTCCTTGCATAGTATCAATAGCAAGGTGAAAGGTCAAAGGTAATGCTGAAACCACAGAATAATAAACACAAGCTGGCTGAAACCACACCTAACCAAGGCACCTAACAGATCTTTATATAATCCGCGACAACTGCCCGTGGACCGTCCCTAAATATTCTCGAATTGTGTATTTGTACCGACTTTTTTTTGGGTTGATACAACTTTATAGGTACACTACAGTACACTACAACAATTCAATACCAAGCACTATAGCCAACTGACCTCTGTTTTAGTGATTTTTTACTGCATATTACGCCTTGGTACTTACGCAGACGCAGAAATAAAGGAACATCAGATACCTATTATCGGATATACCCATTTGAAAACCCCGTAATGATATAAATATCTATAAACATTTAAATCTATTTTAGTATAAAGTTGAATTCTATGAAATAAAAAGCGAATTAAATTTTTAAATTATATTGCACCTCAATAGCCACATCTGCCTGGTTGCTACACGAGAATGGTATAAAGATGCGCATTACGTTCACACCTGCTGAGAGCGTTTTATTATTACCCACTAGGACAAATGGCCGTCGAGAGGGTAAAATCTTGTAATATACGCTGAAATGCAGTTCCGACGTTTAAATGATATGGATATTGGATAATAAACATGAAGCGAACCCCTTAGCTAGTTTTGTGTCACCGACAATGCGTATTGTTTTGCGACTTACTTAGGTTAATTTTACTTATGCTTTGAACTCTTGTGACGAGAGATTATCTTATGAACATGGACAGCCTGCTCAGTCGCGAGACGGAGCCGCGGCACACGCGGGCCGCGCCGGGCTCGAGTCGGCGGGCTGTCGTGGTTGGCTTGAGATGAGTGGGTCAGCGCAGTCACTCCGTACTCTTAGTAATCTCCAGGATGCTGGTGTAGCAGCCGGAGGAGAGGCAGAACAGGCCGATGAGAATGAGGAGCACGTCGCGCAGAAGCTTGTAGTAGCAGAAGCCGTAGCGGTCCGGGTACCAGATGCACAGGTCCATGAGGCCCGGGAACACGATGGCCAGCAGCGACAGGCAGAACGCGCCGAACAGCGCGATGAACGGGCCCAGGTGCGGCATCACCATCGCCAGGCACCCTGCGCACAAAACACACCTGGTGAGCTTCACAGGGTACAGAATCGCTTCCTTAAATTCGTAATTTACCAGAATTACGATAACGCAAGGTGGTGGAGCCCTGGCCCTGAGGCCCAGGAGCGCGTAGCAAGCGGGAGGTCTCACAGGGGATGACGACGAGCATGACGCGCAGCAGGTAGTCCAGCGCCCAGAGGTTGCCGCGCTCCGCGCAACGCTTCTTCAGTTTGCGCCAAATTATGGTGTAGGCCACGAAGTTCTGGAGCGGGAACGAGAGAAAGATGGCCACCGCGATCGATATCTTAGCCGCCTGCGCCTTTCTGCATACAGAAAAAAAACATTAAAAAGCATCAATAAAACAATAAGTATATTTTGCAATTTTATAATATTTGTAATTATTACAAAATTGAAACAGAAATAGAAAACGCTTAAAACGAAAGTTTTCGTTATAATAGGCTGATTTCTAGAACTGCGAGTCCTAGTTATTTACATCCACTTCACCCAAATACTGTCCTGAACAGATATTTTTATACATTATAATTTAACGTATAGTTTTCCCAAAATTATCAGAATATTCGTATTTTTATTTCAGCAATTTTAAGCTTAGACCCGCGCCTGTCGCCCTAGGCTCTAATCTTATTAGCCTGTGGGTAAACCAGGCGTTGCGAGAAGACTAAGACTATTGAAAATTGTTGTAATTTCCTTATGACAGCTGCATAAATTGTACAATCAAATATAATATACATATTATACCTACTTTTAAGTCAATAATACGTATATAGTAGTTTTAAAGTTTTCAGTAGCTGTGCGTTCGAAAGCGATATTTACTTCTGTTCCTGAGGCAGGTTGAGCGTGATCGAGGCCTGGATGGAGCTGCCGTACTTGAGGTAGCCGAAGACGCCGACCAGCCCGTACAGGCTCATGATGACCAGCATGCCGATGTTGAACAGCCCGAACAGCCCCACGAATTGCTTCGGCTGCTCCATGTTGTACTCCAGCGCCAGGACCTGCGCAAATGGCCGCCGCAAGCTGTTAGCACCTGACTAGTGCCGCAAATTAGTTACTTTACAATCAGCTAAGAGAGCTTAAGACCCCTAATTGGGAATCACCTTGCCTTCAGTAACGTTTCTTTGGATATGAAGTGTTGACGGAAGAAAGGAGAAAAGTTGTTTTTGCCTGGAGCAGCCCGCTCGGAGAAATTTTCTATCTTACAAAAAGCCATTGTTACCAATTCATATAATAACTAGTTTTTGCCCGCGGCTTCTCTCGCGTTGAATTTAGGGTGAATGCTCCATACATACTTCCACCCCCCATTTTAGGGAAGAGGGGGGTTAGAAAGGGGCAAAAAGTAGCCTATGTTACTCTCCATCACTTCAACTATCTCCACTTAAAAATCACGTCAATCTGTCGCTCCGTTTTGCCGTGAAAGAAAGATAAACATACAGACAGACAGACAGGCACACTTTCCCATTTATAATATTAGTATGGAAGTATGGATAATACTCGTAATTCACGTCTTTTAAGATATAATCGTTGTGTCATGTGTTTCCTTCCTGTTACAATCCTGGGTTCTTTAGGCGGGGCGTAAAACGGCATCTCAGTGGGCCTTCAGGGTGAGGGCCCCAGGCGCAATGGGTTTGTTCTATTATATATTATGGATCAGGTAGAGTGAGGTCATCCTGAAAGCTCTTCTTATAAAAAAAATGGATACCGACAGTAAAACTTTTTAATAAATTGTACTAACCACGCCTACAGCTTCAAGGGCAAACAGAGTTATTCCTATGAATATAGGTATCTGCTCGAGGCCTTTATGCTTCATCTTGTCGTCGTCGAGCACTACGTCTTCCTCTATAAGATAGAAGAAGACGAGCACGAGGCCGAAGATGGTGACCATGTTGGAGATGGTGGAGAGCGGCGTGAGCAGCTTGAGGCTCTTGATGAGGTTGATGAGGATCTGCGGCGGCAGCAGGTACGAGATGTGCAGGCGCAGCGACAGCTCGTGCCCGTGGAAGTCGCACACCTGCCGCCCGACGAGACTACACTTAGCTATTAACGCGCAATCGTTACTACCGGCCTCCTTATCCATCAGGCTTCGGAAACGGATACGACAGAAACGGCCTTCCGTAGTAACGTTTGTGGCTTGATATAAGTATTCATCGACATCATGCCATGATAGAAACTACCTTCCGAATCCTACGGTAGACTAATTTTTACATGTGCGAGTATTTATAAGTGCTTGTCGTAAGAGTAAATAATTATCTGCTATTTTATAATACGACGACTACACTAACGGGAAAGTCAGTATTCTTAATAGCAATAGATAGTATTGCAAGAGACCTCCTCATCTACCGGTAGACGCACTATCGTCTAACGCCAGTTGATGATGTGAATGACCTAGGAATTAGGTATCACCACCACTATCTATTTAAACGTCCATTATCGCAACAACCAACGGAGGTATCCCGTTACTGTGGATGCAGCGTTACCGTAAAACAGCAGAGCTTATTCACAATGCTTATTTCCGCTCGAATTCGGAAACTTTGCATGAGCGATGAGTGCATTGGTTGCACTAGATTAATGTCAAATGTGAATTTCCAAATTGGAGCATTGCGAATAGGCCCGCAGAGCACCTGCTTGACGTTCTCCGCGACGAAGATGAGGTAGATGCAGCAGATGCCGAGCTGCCACAGGATGAGCACGACGTCCACGAAGTAGTAGAGCAGCGAGGCGGCCCAGCGCAGCGGGCGCGGCCCGTCGCGCACCGCCAGCCGCATGGACTTGGGGTACGCCATGTAGCCGCGCCGGCAGCGCTTGCACAGCTCGTACTGCGCCGCGATCTGCGGAGCCCACACACCTCACCTCACCACACCCTCTACGTCACTCGACGTCACACACGTTTAATGGCACCATGACAATGTACAGACAATCCTCCTAGCAGGATCGATTGGAGTGAGTACATCTACAGTACAGAGTGTGATTATGCCAAGAAGTGTGCAATACTACGACTAATTACAGAGGTAACAGTTTTATTATTAGATCTTATAAGAAGTATAATACCATTTTTAACCACATCGACATTTTTGACAGAGGAATTAGGCATTTACGTGGCTTCTTGAAGAGCCATAGGATTGAACTAGATAGTGTATATGGATTGAGCGTTGAGACTTCATCTTCCATACAGTATATACCTAGGTATGAAGTCTCAACAAAGTCTCAGTCTCTCCACTAGATTACTAGTGGAACAGGTGCATGGCTGTGTAGTTTATTAACTTTAAGTTATATGTGAGATTAAATGCTGTGGGTTTCCTTACTAAATGAAATAAATAAAATATTCGACTGACTGTTAGGCCCAAGAGCCGAGAGTGCTAGCTCCGGACTGCTACAGAATTATTTCCTGACTTCAAGTATTAAGTTGTTCACTACAATCTCAATATAATTTCGTACATATTTGGCTATGTCCTGAAAAATTGTGTGGTCTGGCTTAGGTCTGTAGAGACGGGTGTCGGTGCGACTCACGAGCAGCTGTATGCAGTAGGTGGCGAAGGCGCCGATGAGCACGATGCCGAGGATGCTGGAGAACACGCCGACGCGCGACACGGCGTCCGGCATGGCCAGGATGCCGGCGCCGATGCTGGCCTTCAGCAGGTGGATCATCGTGTCCATGTACCTGGCAACAACTGACACCATTCTCCATTCGTATTCCGACCACGACGCCCCATTACGTGGCTCGAAGTACGTTGTACACGACATATGCATTGGCTTGGCAGTCTACCTCGCACAAATTATAATTGTTCAGGAGGCAGCAGGTGCGCGTAGTACCTACGCAAGTCTGTGGACGGGTGTATATTCTCGTAAATGGATGTGAAATATTACTATACAGTTATGTGAAAGAGCCGATTCTAAACGAGTAACCAGGGCATCAATTGAGAATTATAACCACATTACTATAATTAATTTATTATCATCTGATTCGTTTACGGTACGGATATGCTTTTCTTATACGGATTTGCTTACATTTTTGATATTATTGCGTTCTGTACGCCCTTGCTGCATCAGTAAATGCTACTTAATTTCACCCATGTTATAGAAGAGTTCTAAATTGATACCCGATCAGCAGTTAAGTAAAAGCTTCACCCAAGACTCACGAGGTCGGCTTCTCGAGCTTGCGGTGCACGTGAGGATCGTATGAGTCCTCATCTTCTCCTGCGAACAACATCTCATTAAGAATAATTGCATAAATAAAGCGGTAAAATCTTGTCTAAATCGTAAATTATTAATTAGGTACGTTTAGTAACAACTCAGTCGCCTTCATCCTCTTTTGGTTGAAATAAAATACACACGACACACAATTATTTGTCGTTACGTGGATACCTTGTTGTATAAACGTCCACCAACGTGGTCCACAGAGCTGAGGGCTGAAGGCTGGGTCAGAGTGTAGGGTTGGGGGCAAGTTGGAGTATACGCGTCGGAGTGGCCCTGGCGAAGGCTACTCACCGCCCGTGATGGTGTCCACGACACCCGCCATGAACGAGTATATGAACATGGTGCGCGATTGCAGCTGTCCCCTGCACTCTACAATCACACGAACAACCTAATATTAAATACAACTATCACATGATCTAACAACAGTAAAGGTCCAATAACTCATGAATAAGCGTTCAATTCGTGTTTCCGTCACTTGGACGTCTGCGTTTGTGTCATTTGTACTTCTGTATATTATCATAGACGATTTCGGTGACATCCACGAACCTCTTTTCGAAACGAATGATTATTTAAGAAACATTAATTATGGGCATGGAAAAGAGAAAAAATAGTTTTTTTTAGCAAAATGTCAAGTACCTACTCGTACAATCGCAGTAGAGCCTGGAATATGGCGCTAGCATGGGGCGGTAGTCTTTTGATTTCAGCGAAGGATTTATTTAAAAATTTATCTACGTGAGTGTTACGCAAGTAATCTCCGGAATTCCCACAATTAGGGCGACACCGTAGCATGTCGGAGTGTTTACCCGCGTCACGTGGTGCGGGCGCGGCGCATGCGCGGCGGGCGCGGCGGCGGCAGTCCGCTCGCGACCGCAGCGCTCCGGAGCGCGCCCTCAGCCGCCACCCTTCTATCTACCACAAAGGTATTCACTATTCGATGTTACTTAAACTTAATATGTGACACGAGGAGCACTCTCTATTGTCGGCATAGATAACTTGGACTCGGTGGCACTTAGATCCGTCGGGCGCCCGCTGCAGCTCAATCGATTGCTGTCACAATTCTGTAAGCTTACACACAATCGGGATAAGTTACCTTGACGTCACTCTTTCTTCACTTTTGCGTTTTAGGTTACGGCTTTACTGTCTACAAATTTAATAGTTTTGTATATATTGTGGTATTATAAGATGACATATAATGTAACTTCTGTATATTATGTATGTCTAAAGTATGTATAATAATTATGTTAGTGTAGTGGTATCAAGGTAGTTACATGATCGCGTTATATAAGTCGGCGCGGCCGGGCGCGTCGGCGTCAGGACGCTAGGGGCAGACACTGGACACGTTTACTTATTAAACAGGTATAATAATTATGTCTTTATTCCTCTTTATGACTCCATTCGTCAAAAACATTTCAACTCTCCTAGCTGATCGGGAGCGGCGGGGTGTCGAAAAATTAAGACAAAATAAGAAAAAAGGCCGGCTAAGTACGAGTCGGACTCGCGCATGAAGGGTTCCGTACTATTGACTATTTTAAGCGTTAACCTAGTGCTGATTTTTCAATCGGGTATAAACCGGTAAATAAATCACATTTGTTGTATGACAGTTCATGTTTCATGTATGTATGTTGTATTAAAGTAAAAATACAACTGAATAAGTATTTTGTAAATATTGCAACCGTTCGTATACCTACTTCAGGCTATATAAGCGACATAGTATATATGACATATCAGCGATTACTTTTATATAGAACTAGCTGTGCCGGCGACGTCGCACGCGTGGATTTCGGGTTTCAAAAATAATGGACTCACCTAAAATGCCTAAGTGCCTAAATTTCAAGCTGGACCTCTAGTAATACGTTGGTGAAAACCGCATTCAATTCCATGCAGTAGTTTTTGCGTGAAGCACGTTCAAACATACAGATAAAAATTTCTCCCGTTTTCCCAACATTTCCCTTCACTGCTCTGCTCCTATTGTTCGTAGCGTGATGAAAAGTAGACTATAACCTGCCCAGAAGTATGAATAATAATTGAATCCGTTCAGTAGTTTTTGTTTCTATAATGAACATACAGACAGACGGACAGACAGACAAAAATTTTACTGATTGCATTTTTGGCATCAGTCAGTATCGATCACTAATCATCCCCTGATAGTTATTTTGAAAATACTTTATTCAATGTACAGAATTGGCCTCTCTACAGATTTATTATAAGTATTTTATTATAGACAATTACGTGGCCGGGAGGTTTCTTTACTGTTTTTACTTACTGTTACTGTTTAATGTCATGCTTTGTACTTAATGTCTTTTCCATTTATTACGTGATTTGTATTATATAAGACATTTCTGGCACAAATATTGAGTTGCTAAGTACCAACCTCACAAAATGTCTCCCACGCTAGGACGCCGCCGGCACGGTCTCTATATTTTCTTTACCAAGGTTTGTAGGTTTCTGTAAGGTGCAAAATGGCACAAAACGAAAGATCATCTATAAGTCAAAATAATTTACATTAAATCACCTTTTTTCTAATAATGTTTGAGAAGAATAAGTAAATATGTAAGAATATGTATGTTTTGATAGTTTTAGTTGCACCAATATCAAAGCGCTCTTAATGTTGCGCAAGCCATCAAAGAAATATGTTCCCTGTCAACATGGATCAACAATTGACGTAATGATAGCACCGCAACGCTGTCGGTGGACGCGATCGGGCAATTACTCAATTGGGTCCCCAGCGAGTCGACAGCGGCGCGTAGGGCAGACAGCATGAGCGGTTCTCGGAACGCGGCTCGCCGATCAGCGGCGACGCGTTGGCGCGGCGACGCGGCCAGCGCGACGTTCACGGGCTCCCGCGATGAGGAAAAGCTAAAACCCGACTGACTTATTTCTAAGGGATTCCGGGTCAGGGCCCTTACCACCAAAATCGAAAACGATCGTTCGTTGAACGGGTCGCGTAATTTTGCAAAATAAATCTCTCCCATTTGTCCCTCCCGTATTCTTTTATATGAATTAAATTAATTTTATTATTTTATATGAATAAAATTCGATAAAGTCGATTTTATCGACTTTATCGAATTTTAGTTCGTATATTCGAACACGGGAAGGCCAAATGGGCGGTATTTATGGTACCAAAGTACGCGATCCGTTCAACGAAAGATCGTTTTCGATTTTGGTGGTAGTCAATTTCAACAAACGGACTTTTCCAAATTGGTTCAGACATGGTTATCCTGGGAGACGCCAGCCAGCATAATAATACGAGTACTAGGGACGACCTTAATAATTAATTAAAGACCAGGTGGTTGGAATAGCTTGCACGCAATCTCATTTATTTTTACTTTATGCAACATCGCGACATTACTACTAGATTAAACCTATTCTGTGGACTAGCCCAAGAATATACGAAACTTAAAAGGTTAAAGGAAATTATGAACATAAACATTTTTATAATCCTGTAGAAACAAATTTGCTACGTGTGACTAGCTACATACTTCAGAAACATAATTAATTGTAGATATGAATCTGAAATTCCAATGCCGTTGGTGTCAACGGTCCCGCTGCGCCCGCCGCGCCCGCGCTCTAATGACTCCAATTACGCTCAATGATTTTCATTGATATCTTTGCGCGTATGATGCATCGTTTGAATTTTTTTTATTTACTAAATACTATGAGTAGAATTACAATTTGTTCGAAATAAGTATACCAAGTCAAAGCAGCACAAATAGAGTACGTTTCTTGACTGAGCGATGTTTACTCGTATGAAAATGATTATGAACTCAAGTTGTTACGAGTTTAGAAGTGCGGTGCATCTTTGAACAATTGCGCTGTACAGAGGTAGGTACTCGTAGGGACGTTCCGGGAAACTTGTCATCGATTCTACATCGTCGACCTACTTAATATTATGTAAATCTGATAGCAATTATTACAACTATTATATATATTTTTGGGGGTATTTTACTAGTAATTTTCGTTCAGTGTAGGAGAAATATAAAAAATATTTAATTTCTTGATTTAGATTATGTTTTGTGAATTTTACGTTTAATTGATTCGTTAATGTTTTTGTTCAGAGAGACTACTAGGTACAGGAATACCCCACCCCACCTGATAGTTATGTATTTTGAAAATATATTTCATGTACAGAATTGTCCTCTCTACAGATCTATTATAAGTATAGAAGATATAGATAATATTAACAGACGCAAAAAGAGTAGACCAGATTTGAATAAAATCCTTTGAATAAAATTTAAACTTCAATTAACGCTGATATAACGCAACAATTTAACGCTGGTTCTGTATCGACGTATAAGTAGTTGGATTATCGATAGTAGAATATGGGTAGTAGCTTTTCGATAGTGGACGGCGTGTGTCTGGGGCCGCACTGTCTGAGCGCGGCGCAGGCGCAGCCGGCCCCGGCACTCGCCCGCCGCGCGCGCGCCGCTCCGCACGCCTGCTCGCCCGCTCGTCCGCTCGTCCACACGCCCGCACGCCCGCTCGCCCGCACGCCCGCACGCTCGCACGCCGCACGACATAGCGCCACCACCACAACAGACCGGTCGAATCTCTTCTATTACTGTATGTATATTCCGCATGATTTAAGAAACATCAGCTATTTTAATTATTATACTTAAATAGCGTGTGAGGGTTTGGTTGAAATCGTCGTGTATGACAATATATCACTGGTCATCTTTTGTTGTTCTGATAACTTGAAGTTTTATTTTGTACGAATTTTATATAATTATGAGCTTATGAAAAATTAAAACATATTGAATTTACTCATTGATGGAAAACGATATATAAATCTTGGTGGTTGGTGGTGATTGAATATTTACCCTAAAGTACGGATTGAAATACGAATTGATATCGTTTACGAGTATATGGAGAGTAAACGCAAGCAAAGCTGCGAGTGGGAAACTAGTAATAATTTATAAATTCATTAATCATAATCATCATTGCCGGCTACTACGAGGCATTCAAAACTGTTTACATCATTACGTCTCATTGTAACTACGCTGTACTCACCAGTTGCGGCATGAGAAATTCAACAGGACTTTTTTTCATTAACAGTACTTAAAAAATAGAATAGAAAATGTTATTCTTAGCATAATTCTACCATAGCGTAAACATATCTGCACAAGGACTGAATTATTTGCAATAACAGATCACTTGCCTAAGTCAAACAAGACACACATACTCACAGTGCTAAAAGGGGGTATCTTTAAATATCCAATTATCGTTTTAAAATACAGTTTACATAATTTTCTGATGATATTTTCATCAAGTATCTTGCGGTATTTGTATTTCAAAGATACCAATATACAGATCGATCCAAGTGGCTAACACTTGAAGAAGCCTATGCCCAGCAGTGGACTGCGAAAGGCTGATGATAAATAGATATGTAAAATATAACATTACAAGTCCTATCCAGATAAAGAATGATACAAAATATTTATGAAACGAATGCGTCTTTGATCGGGATTCGAATCCACGAGTCAAAGGCTAGCTTTGGTAATTTCCGATACACACGAGTGGACCTTTTCGAGGCGTGGGGCACTGAGGCCACAAGTACTTAGCCGTCTGCGGCTCCCATGACGCGGCGCCGAGCGCGGCCGGTTGTTAGTAATCAACCGTTTGAACAGTCTGTGGGCGGCCGAAATACTCTGTCGCGCTCACTTCTGCACGTTAGACACGCTGTATTGTGTTCCGCCGGCGCGATCTGCCAAATTAGCCGGCCTTCGCCGATATACAAGCCATAAAATACAAGTTCTATTAAATTAAACTTTCTCAATTTGTTTAAAAGATGACATATTAATTTATGTCATCATCATAGTTAATCATAATACAATTGACTGAAATTATTTCCTATGAAATATTTTTGTTGAAAACAATTATAAATCCTAATAATACGAGTATAAATGCGATAGTCTGTTTAGTTGGATGACTGTTTTTACTCTTTCACGCGAAAGCTACTATTTCATGTTACCGATATTTACACGGAAAAGCCGCGGCCTGCAGCTAGTGACATAAACTAATTATCGATGAAAGACCGATGCGAATTGTTGCTAAAGATGGAATTCGACTAAGATTTGAAACGGTCTTGGAAGTGGGCTGTAGACGTGTGGCTGTAAGCACCTGTAAGTAGACAATATTAATTTCGCATCACCGTAATTGTGTGCCACGTAAGACGCGGAAGACATTTTGCGTTAGTGAATCATAATTATAATAAGTAAGCGATATTATCCTGACCTAGAGTAGCGTCGGGCTGTCCCGCTTGTCGGGAAGACCTGCGTGCACCCGAGGGGACACCTCGCGAGTCGAGCGGGCGTGAGTAATGCCGCCCGAATACATGCAGAGCAAACAAGCGCTCCCGAAATAGCGCGGCCCTCGCTGGACTCCGCCCGTCTAGCGCCCGACGCGGCTGTTATTGCTATATTGTATTGTATGTTCATTTTGAACCGTTCTCATATTTATCATCTCTTCTGACCAAAGCGAAGAATTACCTAAATTATTCAGTCTTTGGAGCTAAATCTAAAACTTCGTAGCCAAGCGTTGGATTTCGTAGCACTCGTAGGCAGAATGGAACAACCTGCTTTGCTACGGATTTCGTAGCAATCAAGTTGTTGGAATCCTGGATTACAAATCGAATGTCGGAACTGCGTAGCCATTTGCTAGATTCGCTCATCTCCATCCGGCTTCGTAGCGTCGACGAATATCAGAAGAGCATAGCATCAAAGAGTGACAAATCTGACAGAGAGTGCCGGGCGAAGTGCACGGCGCGGGCGCGGCGTGACGTCGGTCGGCGCGGGCCCACGCGCCCTCCCGCGCCGGGACCGACAGATCGCATCGCCTACTCCGACCTCCCTACGCGTTTCCGATTTAAATATTATACGTTATTTTTAACTCTCCTCAATTGGAACACATTATGTAGTACAATATAGATAACACAGAATTGAGAGTTTGCTAAGATGTCAGTCAATTTAACTGACTCTTTGAGTAATTTACAGATGGTCTAACTATACCGTTACATTTGCGCGGATTGTCTACCGCCAGTTATAATGAGTTATTAAAATTTTAACAACACAAACTGTATATACGGCATTGTCGAAACGTCGAAAGAAAATTTGATACTTAATTTGAAAAGCAATTTAATTCCTATTATTGTATAGAAAACAGATACCAACTATGTAATCAACATACATCTGGCGTCAGCGGTACTACTGATCTGATGTTGGGCGACACATGCATCTGCCGCCTAGAAATCAGTGTCGCCGCGACACGTCGTTGATCGCGGTTTTTATTAAGCCAGCGTCCAACTTTTACCTTTACAGTTAGGTATATGCTGCTTAAGGTTGATTTTATTTATTTACATACAGACTCACAGAATTAGTACATAAACCTAGTCATATAGTCCCTCTCTGTGAAGGAGCGCCTTTGGCTTAGTTCGCGTGGTTGGGCCCGTGTCTCATACATGCGCTAACAGCCGGCGGCGGATGTATGGTGTCCCGTAAGCCGAAGTGAGCTTGTTCCGCAGGTTGGTGCGAGGGCGCGGCGCCGACATGGAGCCCGAGGGCAAGGCGGAGACGGTGTGCCTGCAGCCCGTGGCCGAGGGCGGCGCGTCGCCGCCGCACAAGTGAGTGCCACAAGTGCGGACCGACACTCCTGTGTTGGCTCAAGGGTACATTAGCTCTTCGTATTCGCGAGACGCCCAGGATTTTGCTCAGCAAAATGGAAAACAATTCGAGGAGCCTTATTTTCTGGGGGATTCGGGGATGAAGTATCTATGTAATGAAAACAGCTCTAAAAATTAATCAACATCACACCTATACGAGTATAAGTAAAACAGAAAATGTGAGTGAGTCTTGACTAATAGAAGTCGTTAAGTAATGAATAAGTTTTAGTCATCATCCTAGCAACTACATGTAAGGGTGTAATCGATGTCATGTTCACAGAGACGACGATGACTACGACCCGCACGTCCACAGGCAGCTGCCGAAGCCAACGAAGTAAGTAAACAGTGGTACTTTTTAATAAAGAGTATAGTTATCTACAATAGTCTACCTGCACAATATTTGCTAGTACATACCTAATTGATAAATGAGTTTCTCCAAAGAAATTGAAAATCGACTCCTATACATGATAACAAATTATATCATCGGAAAATTTTAAAGAAAGTAAACTCCGCTAAATCTGTCGCAATGCGAGGTGCATGTACGTGCGCAAGTCCCATTGTATGTGCGTTCTGTGAGAGAGGATGGTGTTGCAGCAACCTGGAGACGCTGGTGCACCTGCTGAAGTGCAGTCTCGGCACCGGCATCCTGGCCATGCCGCAGGCGTTCGCGCGCGCCGGGCTCGTGACCGGCATCATCGCCACGGTGCTGGTGGGCGCGCTCGTCACGCACTGCCTGCACGTGCTGGTGAGTGGAGGCGGCGGGCGGCGCCGGTCGCGCTCGCGACCGACCGGCCGAGCGGCTGACTGACGTGCGGGGATGGTCGGCAGGTGCGCGCGCAGTACGGCGCGTGCCGGCGGCTGCGCGTGCCGCTGCTGACGTACCCGGCGGCCATGAGCGCGGCGCTGCAGGCGGGCCCCGCGCCGCTGCGCCCGCTGGCGCGCCCCGCCGCCGTCGCCGTCGACGTCTTCCTCGTCGTCTACCAGCTCGGCATCTGCTGCGTCTACATCGTCTTCATCGCGGACAATATCAAAAAGGTCTGCCTTTATTTTATTGTTCATTGTACGAGTATATTACATTGTGCCACCATTGCTGTAACTATTGCTGTCCTACGATTCCATCGATGACATTTATCGTAAATTGTAAATGAATATTTACCGAAAATTTCATTATGTTACCTTTTTTTAATGATCTCTTATCCTTTCCCTTATACCAATTTGTAATCCACCATTACTGACTCTGACTATAAAACGAGAAGCCCAATGAAAACAGTGGAATGATTGTCAGGTATGAATGTAGAATGTTGATGAATACAGTCACATGCCGGGCTGAACTTTGAGTTGTTGATTGGCGGCGGCATAAATCATTGTGTCGTTTTAAATAGTTGGTTGTTGTCGCGATTGTGCTCGTTTTCTGTGAAACGTGTGCGTAAACAGCTGGAGTCAGAGGTTGCGGGGCGGCGCACCTCGCACTCCGGTAATTGCTTCAAGTGGTAGGGCGACGGGTTTCCGCGCCGTGCGCCCGCGCCGCCTCGCCGCCCCCGCTCCCCGCCGCCGTCGATACATCAATATCAATGAGCACCATTAGACCAGGGCCAGCAGATCGTACGGCGACATAGCGATGTACAACTCAGATTAAACAACATTTGTACAATACTAAAAAAAAACCTTAAATGTTGGCCAAATGCCACATTTATAAATAATTTTATGTGCAAAGCAAAATAATGTCACTTTTCAATTGGAACAACACTATTTCACTATTTTACTATTAATGATAATTTCTATCCATAGATCCTACCTATCCTACCTACTATAGATATTTAGTAAGCAATAAAATGATAGTAGGTATATGTGAATCATAAATTAAAATAAATGTAGATTATTAAAAAATAACGATTTTCATCACAACGATCACATCTAGCTAGTCATTCATAAGTCTTACCAGTTGTTCAATATTTTGGGAAAACACCTTTAAGATTCATCCATAATCGCCACGTTGGGCAGGCGAGTTGGCGATATGTGGTTTTATGATATACATTTTCTTTACTACATGAAAAAGTATGTCGAAATGACGACATGAGGTTATACTCGTAGCTGTTGAGGGTCAAATTCTAGTTTAGTGTTTTTTTATTAAGGCCTTTATTTGATTACCACAAGATTCAGCTATTTGATACAGAAACTTGGGGTAGTAATTAGTATTTAGAGTAGTTGGTAATTATTACATAATGTGTATAGTGGAAGATTATGAAAAGTGTATTTTTTAGTTCTAGGCCGGTAGTAGCTTATTAATTGTACATTTAGATTGAGTGTACATCTAGTTTAGTGTTGTATAGAAATCGCTGAGAGCCTGTGTCCGATGACCCGATGATAATCAGATAAATTATATTTAGATCAAAATATTTGGTGGCATCCCTGTGAGGCGCGTAGCGACTCAACTCGGTCCCATGTGAACGCAGCTTACACCCATTACAAGTCCATTAATCGAGTGGAATGAATGACACTTACGCGTGGAACGTGGCCACAGAAGTACATATTCCAACAGGACAGCTCACATGTCGGCGTCGCACTTCTGAATCTCACACCTATGTACATACATAATACAGTGTATTCGTCGGCACTGAATATTAGTAAAACACTTAGCCTAGATCCAAATTTATAAATATGTTTTATTAAACTGATAGAGATTCTATGGAAAATATAAGGAAATCTAATATACCTTGTAAAATATCTAATATGAATTTCTAAAGAAAATATATTCATTTACTGTTAGAACACATCTACAAGCAACCCGTTAAAGCTCTACAAATCTATGTTGTTGGTTGCAAAGGTGGCTACAATATTACATTTTGAAATAAGTAGGTGTGTGGTATGCGTCGCGTGCCGTGTGCTAGAGGCACGGCTGCCGGCTGAGACGAGGCTGTGACGTGTGCACTGTGCAGGTGGTGGACTCGGCGTACGTGATGAGCACGGAGGTGCACATGCTCATCATCCTGGGCCCGCTGATCGCCTTCAACCTGATCCCGTCGCTGAAGCTGCTGGCGCCGTTCTCGGCGCTGGCCAACGTGCTGACGTTCGTGGGGCTGGGCATCGTGGTGTACTACCTGCTGTCGGAGGAGCGCTCGCAGGAGCCGCTGGACCTGTGGGGGTCGCCGAGCACCTTCCCGCTCTTCTTCGGGACCATTCTGTTCGCGCTCACGGCTGTCGGCGTGGTCGGTATACTTTGTCGTTTAAATTTCTGACGCTTAATTCTGTTCAAAACTGATTCAATGTGTGATACAGTGCGTATAATTATTTTGTTTAAGCATTCAAAGGTAATAGGAGCTACGTTAAGTTTAAAACAATAGCTTTTATTAAAATCTGATATTAAGGATTTGTTTTTGGTTACACACACATCAAGCCATTATTTTTCGTTAATGTTTGTAATTTCATTAGCTTAATGCGAATTATCTTTTAATACCGTCAGTGTTTTTGCTACGCTTTCGGCGAATTTATTATTCTTTGAACTTATGTACATAATAACATTAGTCAGCCTTTATTGCGCTACCATCTGAGAAAAGATTGCCGAGTCTTTATTATTTACATAATATGTACTCAAATTATCACTTCTTTATTATTGCTACACTCATCATTATGCTGTGCGATTTTTATTTCCAAACTAAAATAAGTAAGTAGTACAAAAAACACTGTATTTATGTCCCGAGCTACGAGTACTGTATGTAACGAGCGGGTGTGTACGTTGCAGGTGATCGCACTGGAGAACAACATGAAGACGCCGAAGGCTTTCGGCGAGCCGTGCGGCGTGCTGAACGCGGGCATGGCCATCATCGTGGTGCTGTACGTGGCGCTGGGCGCGCTCGGCTACGTGTTCTGCGTGTCCGACTGCAGCGACTCCATCACGCTCGACCTGCCGCAGACCAAGTCAGTACGAGCTCAGTAGCGAGCCGTGCGGCGTGCTGAACGCGGGCATGGCCATCATCGTGGTGCTGTACGTGGCGCTGGGCGCGCTCGGCTACGTGTTCTGCGTGTCCGACTGCAGCGACTCCATCACGCTCGACCTGCCGCAGACCAAGTCAGTACGAGCTCAGTAGCGAGCCGTGCGGCGTGCTGAACGCGGGCATGGCCATCATCGTGGTGCTGTACGTGGCGCTGGGCGCGCTCGGCTACGTGTTCTGCGTGTCCGACTGCAGCGACTCCATCACGCTCGACCTGCCGCAGACCAAGTCAGTACGAGCTCAGTAGCGAGCCGTGCGGCGTGCTGAACGCGGGCATGGCCATCATCGTGGTGCTGTACGTGGCGCTGGGCGCGCTCGGCTACGTGTTCTGCGTGTCCGACTGCAGCGACTCCATCACGCTCGACCTGCCGCAGACCAAGTCAGTACGAGCTCAGTAGCGAGCCGTGCGGCGTGCTGAACGCGGGCATGGCCATCATCGTGGTGCTGTACGTGGCGCTGGGCGCGCTCGGCTACGTGTTCTGCGTGTCCGACTGCAGCGACTCCATCACGCTCGACCTGCCGCAGACCAAGTCAGTACGAGCTCAGTAGCGAGCCGTGCGGCGTGCTGAACGCGGGCATGGCCATCATCGTGGTGCTGTACGTGGCGCTGGGCGCGCTCGGCTACGTGTTCTGCGTGTCCGACTGCAGCGACTCCATCACGCTCGACCTGCCGCAGACCAAGTCAGTACGAGCTCAGTAGCGAGCCGTGCGGCGTGCTGAACGCGGGCATGGCCATCATCGTGGTGCTGTACGTGGCGCTGGGCGCGCTCGGTTACGTGTTCTGCGTGTCCGACTGCAGCGACTCCATCACGCTCGACCTGCCGCAGACCAAGTCAGTACGAGCCCAGTAGCGAGCCGTGCGGCGTGCTGAACGCGGGCATGGCCATCATCGTGGTGCTGTACGTGGCGCTGGGCGCGCTCGGCTACGTGTTCTGCGTGTCCGACTGCAGCGACTCCATCACGCTCGACCTGCCGCAGACCAAGTCAGTACGAGCCCAGTAGCGAGCCGTGCGGCGCGTAGCCGGGATTTACAGTCAAAGTCAAAATGTTGATGATTCCCACTTATTTTGGACGCAGCCATCTTCAAAGATTGTACAAATGATGGTACTGTTGTTCTCGTGGCATGTTTAATGCCACTTCAAGTCAAGGCATGGCCATTTTGGATGCAATGGTCAATCAATCAATCCATGATTTCCCTACTTAAGTATGACCGTATGCTTTGCTTAGGCGATATTGATGGGTTGCAGGCTGGCGTCCGCGGTGATCATAATGTTCGCGGTGGCGATCTTCATCAGCTACGGGCTGCACTGCTACGTGCCGGTGGAGGTGGTGTGGCGCGGGTACCTGCTGCCGCGGCTGGAGCGCAGCGGCTCGCAGCACCTGCGCCTGGCCGAGTACGGCCTGCGCGTGGGCCTGTGCCTGCTCACCTGTGAGTGTCTGACCCTTACTGCCGATGTCATGCACACCTTACTGTTTGGCCAGCGGTAGTGGAGCAGTGCCACCCATCTAGACCACGAATAGTATGGGTACTCATGTTCCTATTTTTAAAAGTATATTCGAAAGCGTAAGTTGTTTAGAGGCTCTACACCTAGTTACCCAATGGTTTCGATAAGGCTCAATACATAGAGTAGTTACAGTGACGATATAGTTTTGACAAATTGGTATGGCGGCGCAGTCGTGCTGGCGGTGGCGGTGCCGCGGCTGGGGCTTTTCATCTCGCTGTTCGGCGCGCTGTGCCTGTCGGCGCTGGGCATCTGCTTCCCGGCCGTGATGGAGGCGTGCCTGAGCGTGGCGCGCGGCGGCTCGCGGCTCAAGCTGCTCAAGGACGCGCTGCTCTTCCTCGTCGGCATCGTCGGGCTCGTCGCAGGTCAGCGTTACTGCCTAATTGTTGCCATACTCACCATTTAAAAATTTAACAATACCAACATACAATACAAATGTCACTATTTTTAAGGATATAGTGCTGCGTACCACGCAAAGCATGAAGGGGGCGATCTATCGTCCTTTCGCTCCAAGCGGGTGGCTTGGCTTAACCTGCCCGCGGTGCACCCTGCTGAATAACAAACGAGGCTCTGGCAACCGTCTGGTGGTGGTACAAACTTGACCCTTGGTCGATGACGGCTAGCAATTTGTCCAAAGTGGCTAACAACCGGAGAGGCCTATAGGACAGCCTATCGCAGTCCACTGATAGAGTGGACTGCGTTAGGCTGATGATGATAATGAATTTTAAGGTTATCTTGCAGTCTATCACGCTTTACTTTATTATAATAGTATACCTACTTAATTGGCTTAATTAAAACATAGGATTATTACCTTATTTTAGAGCTAATGGTATTGGTTTGTGGACCGTCCATTATTACGAGTACAAGCCGTTAGTGAACGATCAATCATCCCATTTCCTACTAGACTAATTTCGGAGTATACTTGCGGGTTAGAGTTAGGCGCAGTTTTTAAACGATTACCAGGTCTTCTATCATGGGGAATGTTCTAAGGACTGTTTGGTTTACTGCCTGCAGCGGAGTTTCTTCACCGCACCACACGTAACCTACTGAAATTCCATCCTCATCATCTCGATGGCTGGCGATCCTCAACTGTACGTTTTATGAGGAACTTCTTGCCTCGCGCCTCGGTTTTGTGGAACCAACTTCCTGCGACAGTATTTCCGAACAGCTACGACTTGGGAACCTTCAAGAAATGAGCGTATTCATATTTAAAAGGCCGGCAGCAACCCTAAACTCGGTTAGAGCAGCGGGTGTCCATGGGCAATGTCGACTGCTTACCATCAGGCATCACACTAGCTCGTCTGCCGCCTCTCGCATAAAAAAAGGTACTTATGAGATAGAGATGTTTGAGAAGAAAACTTATGTGTTTTTAAGGATCAACGTTGTACCAGCTACTGTCTCTACATTATGGAGTACAGTGACCTGACGAAACTTAGTGTATGGTGTGTCGATTCAAAATGTATTGTTTCCTATGACCGGAAACACATCCTACGCGATACCTTCTCTGAACCTTCATTAAGTGTTGACACGTTGCATCACGTCACGTGTGTGAAATTTGTTTCAAATTAGGTTTTACAGGGTAGGTAGGTAGGTCGCTTCTTTCTTCGCGTACGTACTGTTAAGTCTGCTTTTTCGGTGGAAACTTATGTGCGTCAAAACCCTGTCGCAGGCACGTACACGGCGCTGCTGAGCATCGTGCGCTCGTTCCAGCCGGCGGAGGCGCGCGCGGAGCTGCCGCACGAGCACGCCGCGCACGCCGCGCACGCCGCGCACGCCGCGCACTCGCTGCACGCGTAGCGCGACGCCCCGCTCGCGCCGGTACCCCTACAAGGATACCCTTTTCGCTTATCGCCTCATAAATTACACTTCGAATTGACCGGCCAATATTAGCTGTCTTCGTTAACGCTACAGTTCAGCACGGGCTTAGGGCATCATTCAGAGTTCTGAACACGTTGGATGGATCTGTTAAATGCCATACGATTCTTAAACATTCCTAACTACCATCGATGCATTCGTAAATGAGACTTATGACCGGAATAGAGAGTCCAATTATATGCCGTAAGTTATTTAGTCTCACCCAGTTCTAAGTTCATGCCCCGATTACTTCTTTGTGTAGGAGAGATTTTGGACGTTTGATCATTGAGACTATTATATTATTATGGGATGGGACATTCGAAATGTAATAGGACAATAGATCCTTAAAAAAGATCATTATACGGGCTCCGTCTGGCTTCCCAGCTAGCAGCAGTCTTGCTCAGTCCACGCCTTGTCCGTGACGCTTTCACAAGTTACAAGGAATTTAATGAAGCCTATTTACCTAAGCTAATATACTTAGGCGTCCGTAGAAGCTGTTCGTTTATCCAAAAAGTGCCTCCTTTTACCTACTAATTTTAAGTGGGTATTTTGATAGCTCTTTTGAACAACCTAATTTGAATAGTTAAGAACCATGCGACTGCGTAAGTACCTTCCGTGTGAGGCTGATATTTTATTATTTCTTACTTTGAAGCTCAGGTCTTTATAATTCAAGGGTTATAATGTGTTCAAATAAATCTGTAGATATATTAATGTAACATAATTATTTGCCTATTATAATATTGGATTGAAGTTTACACAGTACAGAATTAATATGTGACTTTAACAACTATGTACCTATATGGGACAGATTCCCTAAGAGAAGGTCTCTAGGTCAAGACAAATTCCATTGAAGACAATTAAACTATCATTTTATATAGTAAATTAATATTTATCTGGTATCACATATTGCAAACATTATTTTATTCATCTAGTAACACATAGGTGTCTTGAAATTCACTAGAGTGAGATTTTGAACATTGCTGTGGGAGGTTTTCTCAAATATTAGCTATACATTAGGAAATTCTATGGGAGATGTGTATTTTTTTTAAGTCATTGATTTAAAAAAGTACACACCGTCTACTGAGACGGGTCTTCGTACGATTTTTTTATGTTTCCTGTAGTACCTACTACATAAGTAGATATCCTAGTATAAGTATTACAATCAATCTTTTTTTACTGTCAAACAAAAACAATATGAAGCCTGTTGCTAGTGTTAACCTAAGTGTAGGCGCCGTGCCCACGGCGGCAACACCCCGGCGGCGGCTGCTCGTGTCAGTATGTTATACGCTTTATACAAAATATTGTCTGTTACAACATTTATCATCACGTTTTGTTGAGCGTCGGCAGGCCATGTGAGATTACTGCCCTTACTCGCAATAGTATGTTAGTAAGGGTCCGCGATGAATCATAAAGCTATCATGAGTAGCATCTCTTTGTAGATTGTGATTTTCTTATGATAATGATGAAGTTTGTCGACAGATCGACGGTTAAACATTTCCTATAATTACTGAGAATTTCAGAAATTTACTGTGCCATCAGCAAGGAAGTAAAGTAAAGGCAAACGTCGTTTGTTACTTCTAACCGTCCATTCTACGTTCAAGTATATCGCGGACCCGCGCGCTACCACCGACGGCCGCGGGTACATGTCGTAGCGTGCGTCTCGTAGCGCGGGTCGCGTGGCGGCGGCTCGTAGCGCGACGTAGCGCGTAGCGTGCTTCCTTTGACCTGGGCTCGCTTGTTTCTTGTAAATAGGTTTCTAAGTTATGTTACAGTATTATTGTTGCCATTTTGTATAAGATAGAATTTTAATGAAAAAATAAAGGTTTTACTGACATTTTGCATCTTATTTTGATATTCTATCAACCACGTCCGATATTGTTGTAGTCATCCAGGACTATTCACAATTTCTATTTCCACTTCATCATCATCAGCCTATATCAGTCCACTGCTGGACATAGGCCTCTCCCACAGGCATTTCCACTTGAATTCGGTAAATTTGAATGAACGCACATCAGCTTTGAGGCCTATGCCTGGGCTAATGGCCAGTTTATCTAATGTTACGTTTATCTAATGTCGAATACCCTACTAACAAAACTATGTAGTATTTAATGTTGGATAAGCAAGGAAAATATCGGTTAAAGCTCTATTGCAAATAACATACAAGAAGCAGGTTCAAATATGGCCCGTTCACATTGTGATAACCACTGGGTTTATCTGCAGGAGTCAATATTTAAAGAAGATACCTTGATGTTTTGCTTTAAAAACTCAGAACAATCCTTAAAAAGCTATCCAGGACTTCCTTGGACACTATATGGAGGAAACAGTACGGTTTACTCTAGTATAGAATAAGTCATGAGTATGTTTGACCAAACACGCGATACACGCGTGGTGTTCTGTCATTCGCATACGCTTCATATAGCGAGCGGGAGGATGGAGGTAACAATAAAAACTCATATTATGTGCAAGGTACTTTTACCACGATTTATTACATAAAACACCGATCGAGAAAACGTATCAGCGGCTTGTAAAGCGGCCCGCTAGCCGTGGCACTAGTCGCTACGCGCGCAACATTAAGTACCTACGGTGACAGTCCGTCGAATCACTGGCGCGCCCCCGCCGCCCCTCGCCCCGCGGAGCCTGCCAACCGCCCTACCGCCCGCGCGGCTGCTACCGCCTACCGCCTACCGCCGGTTCAAGCGCCGCTCCCGGCCATAACGAGTGCTCATTTCATTCCTTTCATTTCATTCATAAAATTTTACAACATTTAACAATAAATTACGTTAACATTTGTTAGAAATCATTGCATTTAAAATTATAGTTGGAACTAGATAGCAGGCAGGTAATTAGCTCCTAAATTGAACCTCGCGACGCCCAGCCCCCTACGGCCTTGCCGCGCGGGGCGAGGGGACCTATTCTAAGAGCCTACATACTGTCAATGCTATTTTTTTAGTAACCAAATTTATTAGCAGCGAAATCTCTAACCCATAAATCATTCCAGCTGGCAGTCTCCGGCGGGCCCACACATCCGATAAAATAAAAAAAACAACTAAACATAATTACAACAATTAACGTTTATTTCAATCCATAGAACCATATAAATTAAAGTCAAACAAAATACTACTCGTACATGTAAATCAATATGGTTTTATGTGGTTGCAATGTAGACTTCAGACTGAGCCTCTCCTCGGAGGTCGTGTCATAAATAAATAAGGAAGAAGAGGTGCGAGTAGGGCGGATTGACGGCGGGGACGGTAGGGACGGCGGGGACGGTAGGGACGGCGGGGACGGTAGGGGACGACGGGTGCCGTGCGGTGAGGCGGAGGCGGTGCGCGGGAGGTGTGCGGGCCGGGGCGGGGCGCGGGGCGGGGCGGGCGGCGCGCGCCGTAGCACCAGAGGCGCGGGCGCCGCGTCGGCCCCGCCCGATCCACTTACATACACTTAACATACGTAGGTATACATTACCACAATGTTCTTACATACGATTCCTTCTTATCACTTAATATAATATTACAATAATATACCCATGTTACAATTTCGGGGAAACAGTTTATACCGTGTATGCATCGATACATAATATTGAGTAATTCAAGGTATGTATATTCTTTAACAAACAAGATGGAATATCAAATACCGCGGGGCGGCCGATAAACATTATTAAGTTTTTATTATATATAATATCATTTGATATGAAACAGTGCATTTCAAAGTCGACCTTCACACCTTCGTAGAATCCCTCACATGTAAACCTTTATAGAAAAAACATTTTATTGTTCTCGCTTTGTATCCATAAAATACTTTCAAATGCAACAACTTCTTAGTCTTAGTTTATAAACATTTATTTTTTCAATTCAATAAACATTCAATTGACTCATTTATCAACGACAAAAACCTACAAAAATATTATATTATAACAATAGCACGAGTCAAATAGAGTGCGGGGAACTTCCGGGGACATTAGCGGCGCAGCGGAGAGCGGGCGGCGTCGGACGCGCCGGCGAGCGCGCGGCCGAGCCCGAGCTCGAGCGCGAGCCCAGCGCCGAGCGCGAGCCCGGCGCCGAGCGAGGCCGCCGCCCGATCCGCGCGCGCCGCGGGACGCCGGGGGGAGGGGAGCGGGCGGTGAGCGGCGCGGGGCGCCATTACATCTAGATGCGGGTCCTACCCATATCGACACAATACGCGAGTCTCTTTACAACTAAAAAAAATAATATAAACTTTCAAAACGTTAACAACTACAGCCATAACAAAAATAGACTAATAACGACTACGCTACGGAATCTACTTACTACTTAAACTATTCACTAAGTAAATTTGAAACGAAACTAGTGTTCGCTCACTACAGAAACGACAGAGGGCACGCACGAGGCCGGCCGCAGCCGGGCCCCGCGAGGATCTAATCTCATACGGAGCATCCTACGAAGCGAGCTAGGCCGCGCGGCCCGCGCCCCGCCGCCGCGGGCCAGCGCGGGCGGCGCCGGGGCGGGGGCCCTCAGCCGATTAAAACTATCTATATACAGAGGCAGCCACTACATAGTTGCGCATGCGTACGCGAGCCACTTGAGCAATGTTGCGCGGTGCGGAGCGGCGCGCGGGCGAGCGGAGCGCCCATATAAATATTCAACAACGTAGCGTGCGCCCGCGCCGCCTCGCGCTGCGCCGTCCGCGCCCGCGCGGCGCGCACCGACGCGGACCCGACACGACAAATCTCTCCAAACATTATTATTACATCCTTTGTTAAAATTTTGGTCCGTACGTCGTTGACTAACCCTGTTGAGTGTCGAACTGAATTAGAGACGACGATAGATCAGAGCTTGAGCGGAACTTTGGTTAAGATTTATCTATTAAACTAAGTCAATAAACTTACGGTAACTGCAACATTATTTAAACCTACGGTAGTCAAACACATTATACTGTACTATGAAGCCGACCGGGCGATTCGGTCGCATCAACAATAAAAATGTCAAAAAGCACTCATTCTAAAATAGATTATTCTTAGAAATTTTTATCTATCACATTCTTTAGAACCGTCGATATGACCGAACCACCTAGCGTAGGCGCGTGAGAAGTATAGGAAGAGTGCCAAACACGTTCCTACAACGAATAGAAGTAAATTAATCACAGAAGGTATCCGGGAAGTGTCTCGGTTCCATAGAGTAACGTAGAGTTTGTCCAGCGGAGCTGAGGAGTGAAGTGTCGAGCGTCGCAGTAGAGAGGCGTCCGGCGGCGGGACGCGGGCGCGGCGGGGCGCGGGGCCCCGGAGGCGCGGGCCCCGGAGGCGCGGGGCGGGCGCGGCGCGGCGGCGGCGCCCGCGCTACTCACTGGGCGGGCGCCGTGTTTGTGCTATGTGGGGTGGAGGGGTGGGTTGGGCCGCCTATACATCCGCGTATTTGGACAACTTTTCGCGTAAGATGTGGTTCTCCTTCTTCAGTAGCTCGACTTCTTGTCGCAGTCCCATATTCTGTAATGTTTAAATAGTAACATTAATTTATATAATAGTAATGATTCCTTAAGCAAATTCGGCTACAGTGGCGTAATCGAGATAGGATTAGTTTGGAACTTTGGGAATCAGTATAAAAGAGCCAAAAAAAATTGTATTCCTAATATCCTGAAGGTTAATAGCTAGGGCTATCGTGTATAAATAAACTTTTTATTTAATGCAGAACATAAAGCCCTAATGATGATTTTTGGTATTGTCTTTAGCAAGCCTATGTCCATTAGTGGACTGATAAAGGCTGGTGATGATGATCATGATCGTTAGCAGCTTTATAACTTAAAAACGTTTTACGAGATTTTACCAAAGTATGTTTTTGATAGAACAGTCGTGGCTGTGAATTAAAAATGAAATAGGTGGATAAAAGCAGGCTTATTAGAAAAGAGCCCTAACCTCTTTATACACAGGGTTATTAGTAAAACATCAACAACCAGGGCCGGACACCTGCTCGCGAAGGCTTGCTGACCGCCAGCGATAAGGCAATCCACGTCTCAGAGTTTTGGTCTCACACTATACGAGTATACTCGTAGTAAACTTGTCATGGACTAATATCACACGGGAAACGCGCACGTGTCGATTTAGAGTAGTTGAATGGAAGAACATAGACTTACAAATGTAACGACAATACAATAAAAGCTTTTTTTTTATGTAATAAGTAATTATAAAACTTGTAAAGCAAATGCTGTTGTTTATGATGTTAGCTATCTAGTCATGCGTGGTTGTTGCTGTTTTACTAATAACCTTGTATATAGCGATATGGGTGAACACTCTCATAATACTTAATCCAATATGCAGACGGTATAACACGACTGGAGAAAGATCAAGCAATTGGTCAAGCTTTGTAACCGAATGAAATTTACGATATTACTTGTATTAAACTGATTCTTTATATGATCTGATTTTCAGATTTCATATAAACAAAAAAATCAAGTTGTTTGAGATGATAACTATTTCTTTTTATGACTGAAACATCATTCTGAATAATTTTGCTGCTGCTGGTAATTTTTTAAAGTAAATCAGCAGCCCGAGTCGGATAAGCCAAGTATAATGGAACTGTTGATCCTGCACCTGAAATCACTCCGGTCGTGTCGTGGGACTAACGTCCATCCTGTCTTTAATGGTGACATGTGCGTAAGGTGACCTTGAAACACCCAAGCTCATCCGAAGCAAGGAGGAGGCGGGAGGGCACGTACCTCCTTCTCGAGGTAGCCGGCCCGCAGCGCGATCTGGTTCTCCTTCATGCGGCGCGCGTCGCGGGAGCGCTTCGCGGCCATGTTGTTCTTCCGCCGGCGCGCCCAGTACTTGTCATCCTTCAGGTCGTCGGGTACGAACTGCCGACCACGTCGATATGGGGTTAGCACGCCGCGCCACACACTCAAACCTCCCTTCACCGGTACATACAGGCAACGACACGCGTTACGCTATCGGGCGCGCGGTTCGCCGGCCGCGAGACAGACGCTCGCTACAGACGGGCGGCCAAAGATCCGTTCGAACCATAATTTGAACCAGTTACTAAAGCATGAGCCTGGGTCTGTATCGATCACCGGATGGTGTTCCAATAATCATGTTCGCATAAACTTTAATATATTTTATACAGATAGATATTATCGGAAGTCACCAGTGTTTCGCTTCGACACCAAACGAACCGAGCGCTTGAATAACAACCTCCATCACCGTCTTCTGCTCACTCTAGTCTTTGTCTCTCGTATATGTATAAAATATACACATCATTATTATGCAAAGTGATACGTCACCTTGACCACTTATCAATTCTATGCTTTTACCTTTTTTATTAGTATTTAACACGCGCCTACACAAAAAGTAACCCCATCTGTGAAGATAATGGGCTTTACGATTTAACATTTAATCGGAAATTCATTGTGGGAAGTACTTGACAGATGGGGTAAGTAGATGTGTGGTCGGCGCCCTGACACCGCGAGTCCGTGAGCAGAGCGAGCAGATAGAGATCAGGATTGCCGGTTTGCTCTATTTTGTAAAAATTTAAGTTGTAAGCTTACGTGTCAGATTATGCTAGAGAAAAATAGGCAATCCTAATTATTGGATAACAGGTTATTATTTCCTCAGATTACTATTTACAACAAATTCTACTTTGAAACCCTGTCACCTAATATTAATATCTACATCCATACTAATATTATAAATGGGAAAGTGTGTCTGTCTGTCTGTCTGTATGTTTGTCTTTCTTTCACGGCAAAACGGAGCGACGAATTGACGTGATTTTTTAAGTGGAGATAGTTGAAGGGATGGAGAGTAACATTGGCTACTTTTTGCCCCTTTCTAACCCCCTACTTCCCTAAAATGGGGGGCAACGCGGGCGAAGCCGCGGGCACAATTAGTATTACGAGTATAATATGTACTCAACATAGAGTAAATTTGACATAAGTGAAATGCATTCGAATGTATGCTCCACGTATCGTCGAGTAAGCTCAAAATATTAATTAAGGTATCCGAGTGAGAATGACGATGGATCGCGCCGGTAAGTGATCGAGCGGCGGCGCGCGCGCGGCGGCGACTTCAAACTTTATGAAAATGCCAGGCGATTGTCACTTTTAACTAAGACAGATGCATGTGATGCAAATATTGAATTCAAGTTGCTTTAATATCAATATAGACCAATCTGCTTACAACAATTTTGAAAGGATCTGTTAGTTAGATCAGCCACAGGCAATTAGCCAAATAAAGTAAAATATGCCATATTCTCATAATCTGAAGGGCATAGCCAATATATTGTATGGTTATATTTCGTATAGCGGCATTTTTCTCATCAATCAATTTAATAAGGAAATAAATTTCGATTTGAAAACCTCCTCCTATTTTTTGAAGTCGGTTAAAAAGAAAGCCAGAGTTGTTGTGGCAACGATAAAGGTGTCCTAAGAGAAGTGCCAGTTGCCACCGCCATGCCGCGGCCGGCTCGTGAGACGCGGCCTCTTTTGAGTGCGCACTTCCAGCCACATAATGACGGTATCCACACTGAGAGAGATCCAGACAGTCTTGGACCATTTACCGTATTACATGAGAAAATATTAATTTGGTCCAAGTTCCAAAGAGTTTGTATTTGTTGTGATTCGTTGCTCCAAAGAAATCTTATTTTTATATTTACTGAATATTTACTACAATAATATAATAAGCAAATTATATAAAATAAGCAATCTATGAGGCTAGTTTTTAAATCTCTCACGTAACGTTCCATGCTTCATTGCCTCGTCGGTACAGTGCCGCAAGCGCTTCTGGGATCTAACCCCGGGTAGACCGGGCCAAAACTGGTAGCCAGATTTTAGGATGTAGCAACCACAGTACACAGTTGAGTATATGTTGTGACAGATAAGCCCAGTAACAAGTTTTATATTTAAGTTTTTAGGCTGTATTTTCTTGCGAACTGTTAATATTCACCGCATGTATTATATTTTATTTGATAATTTATTGGACGTTTTACGAAGAAAATACTTTGAGAGTATACTCGTATACTATAATAAATTGATGTTAGGAAATAGCCTATATGAAGGATTTCAAGGTATTGCAAAAGCCTACGTCAAATCTGCTTGAAACTTGGACCATATATGATTTGGACATGCGACAGGGCCGATATCCGCGTTTGGGCGGGGAGGTTGGTGTATGACGACTAAGACGACCCCTACATCCACCACCACTACTCAACAAGTCGGTTAGTTCAATGATCAAGCGTTAATAAAGCAGGACCCGACGGGACAGGGCGGGATGGGCCTGGGTGCAATGTTATCTTTGTAAGTCGATGGTTACTACGAGTATTATGTTACATGACTAATAACGGTTATAAGGTATTTTAAATTTAAATTAGGTTAAAACATTTTCGATAGGTATAATATGATACTTTTATTGATTTTAAAAAATATCATTGTACTCGTATTAGGAATCTATGACGTTACGAATACTGCAGTAAACTGACTAAATGAATATTAATCGTATTTAATCAAATTAAAATTACTGTTTTTGAAATAACGAGCAAGGTTACCCGATGTTTAAGGCTTTTTTGGACTGGTATTGGTATTGAATAGTGACTAGTGTCCAAAAAGCGAAACCACATAATAATACATTGTTTTTCAGGTATGTTTTTAAAAAGAAGAAAGTTATAGATGTTTGTATTATTTGTATGGTCGCTACTGTTATCATAAAAAGATTAGGACCAATGGTGTCCTAAATAAGTACGGATGTGGTAGGCGAGTGCAGTGTTAGTCCGGTGCCGTGTGGTGTGGTGTGGCTTGGGAGGGGCGGTGGGGGGTGGCCGCTCCCCGCAGGCGGGTGGCGCATGCCGCTAGGAATGATCAGCGCACTAACTTCATTTACCTGTTTCCGGGACTTCTTGATCATGGGCTGCGGCTTGAGCTCCTCGTCGGAGAAGGCGCGGGTCCGCGGGTCGAAGTCGCGGCCCGACGACGCCATCGAGAACGCTGGAACGAGACGGCAGACGGTCACCTTCGCGTGCCGCACGTACGCGCACAGATACTACACACTACTCAAATCTTTCTTCTGCTGGAGTCTTATTACAGCATAGCATTGCGGTCTCCGGTTGACCATTATTATTGTTCAGTCAACATGTTGATAGTCAACTAAGATCAAATCATTGGATACCTCTTCTTAGATTATTCATAGTTCGTCAAAATTATTGTTAATCTTAGAAGTTTGACCAGTAAAATGAATTTAGCCTTGCAGTATGATGAGATATAGCCCAAATGCATCGTGAGGTCAATTTCATAGATGTACAGACATGAACCGACACTTCCTGAGTAACAACACTGGGCGGTCGTCATCGCCGTCACTGTTAGTCAAGTTTACGTTCAGGGTTTGTTTGTTTTCTTTATCAACTAATTGAAAAATGCATTTGATTAATAAACTGCAAAAGGAATGTGTAATACATACTGGAGTCCGCCGGCGAGAGCGGAGGGTTGATGGTGTCCGGGCTCATGCAGTCGGAGGGCGAGGGCGAGCGCTCGCGCTTGGTGACGGGCGCCTGCAGCCCCAGCGCCAGGCCCGCGCCCGCGCCGAAGGCCGAGCCGCCCAGGTGCGCGCCGCCCAGGCCCTCGCCCGGCATGCCATTCTCCGACAGGAACTCGTCTAGGTCCACGTACTGCAACACACAGCGCTCGTCAGCATCGCGCCGCACGCCGCGCACACGCTCGCACGCTCGCACGCACGCGCAGCTCGGTACACCCTACTCTACGACACTTGTCACGATCGCTCATGCCATTTCGCTTTGCACGGTAACAAATAACCAGTAAACAGAGTTCATATATAACAAAAGACGGCACAAGTGGTGCGCAGACAGCACAGAGGCGGGGGGAAGGGAGGAGGGCGGGCAGCAGGCGACTCTATTACCTAGTGCGGCAGCGGTTAACAAGCCGAGAGGCGCACACAGAACACGCAGTAGGTAATAAAGTTGCGATTACTGACTTCTTGTACCTTGAGATCGGGGTCGTAGGGCAGCGTCTTGTCCCACAGGTTCGGGCCGAGGAAGGCCGCTTGCGCCTCCCAGAGCTCGTTGTCATCCTTCTTGTCTTCGAGCGCATCCTTACTGTTGACGGACTTGCCTGCAACAACAAGCCGTGATGGTGAGCCGCTGGCGCCGCGGGCGTGAGGGCCGGGCCGGCCGCGAGCCAACAACACCGCGCCTCCGACCAACCAGTGCACCAGGCTCGCGAGGTGAGGCACGCGACGCCGGCCCGCCGCTGCCGCCGACGTCGCGCCGTCATCTGCGATACCACATTCGCCATCGGACTGTGGCATCGCATCTGCGTTACTCAACGCCCATTAGCTTGGTCGGTTTGGTGGTGAGGTTGAGAAGCGGTATTGTTAACTCGAGATAGAAAATGGGTCTTACACCGCAACGTGGTGCTCACATTTTATAAAGGGTTTATTAGTAACGTATTTCAATATTTTGAACAATATTAAATGCCGTTTTAATTATGAATTAAAAAAATGTATGGAGCACCATTTTACGTCCACGAAGCAAGTGTTCCCGTCGATGAAGGTACTAATCTATGGAGTAAACATGGGAATATACAAATACACTGCATTCGCCGAGCGCTATATTCGTTGCCACAGTACAACACAACACAAATACGAGTACCTTCGCGATAGCAGCATTAAATATTTACAAAAATATTGAGAAAATATTCATAAAGCAAACGTTATTTTTACATAATATGTTAGGTCTCTGTAAATAGTGTCAATATTATTAAAAAAATCAAAAAAGTTCAGTTGGTAGAAATTATTAGAATAGACAGAAACCCCGACTTTAGAGGGCGCGGGCAGGCAAGTGACAGCCGATGCGCAAACAGTGGCGCGGGGCGTCCTTACCCGACATCCTGATTCACGTCACTTCTGGACTACAGGGTTTGGCGTTGATTAAGTTTCTTTATGGGCATACACGTCAGCATAGACCGAGATTATTTTAACATGTCAATTGTAAGCGGTTTTTTGACGACTAAGTTGTGTATTATTGCACAGGATACAAGACTTTGGTACCCTTAAAAGATGAACCTTTATAGGTTAGTTCAGAGATGCTGTTTCGTTCGAGCTCGTCAGTCGATCGCGATTGTTCATCCTTATGATGAAAGAGTGCAAGTCAAGAATACCAGATGGAGGGATGTCGCTCCGGCCCGCTGCGCCCGCGCGCCGCCCGCGCTCCATGCGCGCGCACGCTACGACGCTACGCTACGCGACGGCACGCTACGACGCGCTACGACCGCGACGCTACGGGGCTGGCGCTACGCTTCTCGCGGGACTACCACAAACGTCAACACGCTAGCTAGACTTACTGGGATCGAGTGGGCCATGTAATCATTACCTTGACAACACACTTCGCAAAGTTTGCATTCGAAATACGAGTACGTACTCGAATAACTAGATGAGTTTTGATATATGATATGTAATAAATTATATAAATTTAAAAAAGGATGTTCACTTGTATTAAAATGCGTTTTAAGTCCGTCATTCTTCAAAACTATCCTAATAAAATCTATAGACATGTATAAACACATACCAGCACATTTTACACCGTCACACTATTGTATTAAGCACATTTCCATGTTATTATCCGACACGTAAACAGATTTGTTGATATTAGTATCGTGTTGCTAACAATACACTATTTAAAAAGATTAAATGTGATCAGGTAGGAAGTGCGCGTGGGCCCAGCGGTGGGAGGGCGGCGGAGGCGCTGGGGAGGGCGCCCGGCGCGCACGTGAGCCCGGCTTAAGAAGAAGCCGCCCTGCACGACGCACATCACCAAGTTTTCCTCATGACAACAATTTAAATGACAGCATTCACGTTGCGCTCAGAGCTCGGGCGGGACTGGGCGGGGCATGCGGGGGCGGCTCATGAGACTCTTTCGGGGGTTATCTACAATAACGTGTTTACTTCGAGATCTCAAACGGTTGCTTTTGATTTTTGAGTAATTTAAAATGTAGAGCATTACGATGGTTTTGTTAAAAGAAAATACAGAATTTATTGGAATATGGTACAGTATGTGTAGTGGTATAAACATCAGCACACCGTACGTTATTGTATAATGTTTATGCCTGTTTTTTGTATCATTGTATGTATCAGATATCTTAGTAATGATGAATACCTTGTTCGTAGCTATTATTTACCTTGTTTATTAATCTTCTGGGTATATTTTATGAGAAATCGTGATAGGTAGGTGTTTATTTACTTAGCAGTTAGTTAAGAAACTATGTAATCAAATGCTATATAACAATACAGCTTAATTAGAAAATTTTATTGTATTGAAAAATAAAGAATTAAACTTTCTTAAATCAGGGTTGTCGTTGTTTTCTGAATCTAACAAAAATTTTATGCGTCAACACTTACAGGAACGTATTTAGTGAACAATTAGATTATGTATTGCTTTTGTGCCTCTGAAATAAGAACTATCCATATAGCCTTGATACATTGTAAATATTCCAGCACATCCCTCGCACTAAGGGCTCTCCGCTCGTCACAAAGGCCGGCGCCCCGCGCGGCGGACACGCGCCGCGCGCCACGTGCCCGCGCGCCGCGACTGGCCTCTCCCAACGCACTCGTACACGTCTTAACATACTATGTAACATATTGTCTTTATACTTGTTGCTGATATTAAGCAGCGTAGCAACTTTAGTAATACTGAGTATAGCATTAAAGTTATACAAATATAACTTTATTTCACTTCCAATATTGATTGGATCGATGGCTCATCTGGTAAGAACCTTCTGAGTCAAGAGTCGTGGGTGCGATTCCCGCACAATACAAACATTTGTGTTCATGATAATTTCTGTTTATATTCGTCTGGGTGTTTAATATGTATTCATTTATAAAAAAAAATATATATGTAAGTTTATCACTTGTATAATACCCATAGTAAAAGCTTCGGCTTAGTTTGACTCAACGTGTCATGTCTTGGAATATACCTACATTAACTTCAAAGTTAGATTAATGAGCTTATTTTTTATACATAAAAATGTAACAAAAATATCTATTCGGCCCTAGGAAGGCGCGGTCGGCTGTTATCCTGTCCTGTTATCAGCATGTCACACTGATTGCGTACCTAGTGGTATGAATGATCTCGGGCCCTGCTGAATGGTGGGGTATGCTAATGTGTGTGGGCCGCGTCAAGGCGAGCGGGCGCGGGCGCCCGCGGGCCGCTGCTGCGCGCACGCACGCGCCGCAGGGCTGCCGCCGCTGCCCGAGTCTATGGCTGGACGCCTATCACAGGTCTAATTAAAAATAAACTCAAGTATCACCCGGAAATAATAAACGGCAAGCACATGCCACACACGCCGGTCCCATCTCACGCAGTTTCCGTTCTCATGTACTCTTGCCGCCTGCCAATCCGCATGTGAGGCACATCAACCGATTTATATTAAATGTCTAATCTCCCGAAGCAAAATATTACTAAACTCGAACATAATAGTATATCTTACAAAATACTTGTTCGCGGCAGCCCTACGCCGGCCCTCGCCGGCCGCCGCCTGCGCATCCAAATTGTCCTAGCGACGAATACCGGTTACTACTCATTCCCTGTTTAAACTAAGCTAGCTATTATCCAAATATATTATAATGGTTAAATCTGGCATATTCATCCGCGAGGAAGTTTTACTTTAGACTTTTTTATTCTTGCCCACCCAAAAAAACCTTCCTAGCCCATTTTTAACCACGTTAGGGGATGAATTTTAATAAAATATGAGAAAACATCATATCGGAATAGACCTTATATCTAAATAGAATGAATCAAGGAAACATGTTCACTCGTGATGATCATGTGTGGTACAAAACCTATCAAGGACAATCTTCATGACTTCCGATGGGCCTTTCAAGTTTCGAGTTAGTACCAACGTACGGCTAGTGAGAAAGGGAAGTAAAGTTGAGTGGATTATCTTCAGCCGGAAACGGGACCGGTAAGCTATCGGATTTTAGCTCAAGCAAAAGACAGGAAACAGATTTCTTGCTTCAGTCGAGATGACGAGTGTTGCCGGATCGAGTTTACGTCACTCGTAACTGATATATTGACTGCTTCAATGGATTGAAAGTAAAAAAAGTAGGCGACGTGTGATGTTTAGTGACACAATGAACGAACGTGGGAGCGTCGCGGCACGCGATGTGTCTGCTCGCGGTTCCTTGTGAAAAAGTTAGTATTGCGTCTCGGCACGAGCGGCAGCGGGCGCGGGGGCGGAGGCGGGAGCGGGCGGCGGCTGCAGGAAGCGGGAAGTAACCCAGTTGTCGGTTACGTGCGCCGCCACGCTTTCCTCGCACGGTTCCGCGCGCCGCCGCACGCACCGCCCGCGTTGCACAACGCCGCCGCGCCACACCGCGCCACACTGCACCACACTGCACCACAGCTGCATCCGACAGCGACAAAGAGCGCATACGATTCATAGCTGACGTAGTATCACGTCACATCATGTCGTATCATGCCTATTTGATTGCGAGTGAAATGTCTTCATTGTTGTATATTCTAAAAAATATTACTTTTTATCAGAATTTTATGCAAATGAGAAGACACACAAAGTGTTTGATGGAGACGGTCAAAAAGTATGGAAAAGAAAGAGATTTGACAAGATACAGTTTAACGGCGACATAATTTGTTAAATGGTAACACTATGCAATTAATGCAGTAATGTGGTATCTAATAACAATGCAATAATGCTACAGAGTATGACACAGATAATGAGGCCATAAAACGGCAAGCTACATTTTGATTAATTGTTACTGCACCAAACGATCCGAGGACATGCCACGCGACATTGAGATGAACGGTTACCTAATTATTATGGGAATACATTTTTTAAACTAACAGGTAAAACCGTTATGAAATGAATAAATCTAATTGAAAATTACCACATCTTACACAACTTATAATACTTAATTATTACAGTTTTGTAAAATGACGTAGAGCAGGATCGGTTTGCTTTTCTTTGCACTGTACTCGCATGTTAAAGCGGAAATGTGCCTTAGCTATGCATATGAATGCGAATCATAAGTTTTGATAGGTAGTTATAGGAGTAACAAATCGACAGGCATCAATTAGCGAGTGAATCGTGAACCGCGAGCCAAAGGTGAGGGTCGGCCGCGACCGCTCTCACTCTCGCCGGAGAAAGTGGCTCCATGACGACATCGCTCAATACCGAATGCGCGCCGCAGACGCCGCGCGCTTCCTGGTCGCCGGAGCCGCTCCCCGTATATGAGACCTACCCACCGATGTCCCGTCGGCGGGTACAGCCCCAGGGCGGTAACAGCCAATAACATAAGGATTCAATTTACCTGCACGTTTGTATCTAGTCAAATAACTCTAACTATCCTTAGCCATTGCCGATACGTTGCTGAGCGGCTAGTCAGACGCGGCTGTTTGTTTGCTCAGTGTGTGAGTATGCGTTGAACGACCACACTCGCATTAGAAAGTTTATTTAATATCACAAAGACTTCCGTATATAATAAATTATAATGACTACTATATAAATTAACGTATTCGTATTAACGTATACGTGCTACTATAATTATAATTGTTTTTGTTTACCCAAGATACAGGCTAAGCCTAGTTTGGGATCCCCTGTTCCATTTATTACTCCTTAGACTTGTGCAATTTATATAATTTTATGTTTAAAACTACCATCAACTGTATAGTCTAGGTATGTTTTTCTGATAGTAATAAACCATTTTTCATTTTCATTTTTCCTGAACTGTTACATGTACCAGTGCGTACTTTCGTTACCTACGATTTGGACTCGTAAGATACATAATTACCTTCAGAATAATGTAGGTAGCTTCATTATGTCTCTGACGTTGTTCATTAAGTAGAGACGTAACTTAAACTGAAAATGGAGCGAAAATATCTGTCTGAACTAGACCCAAACGTAATATTATGTATTAAATAAATAATCCAAGATATGCCACGCTAGGCCACACATAGACCAATATTATACAAACAGACATGTTCATGCACACAAATGTTTGTACTGTGCGGAGATCGAACCCAAACCAGGGTTGTGGGTAAGAGGGCAGAGGTCACTGAAATGAGCCTTAGATCACTGAAACTATTTAGGTATTTATTTGCCGAGAAGTTTAGCGTACGAATGATTGACGTCTGATTGATTATGAAGACTAAGTAACGCAGTTTTAGATAGACGATGTACCTAGTCACAAGTGCAATATAGTGTTTATTTATTTGTAAGCACAAGGCGTTGACCTCTCTCTCTCGCCCGGCCAAGCGCGGCGGCCGCGCGCAGGGCCCGCTGTATCGCCGAGCTCATCTCGGAGCGTTTTCTCCGCGGCAATTTAGAGACAGTTCCTGACCTATTCGTTTTGGAGGAGAGAAAGTGTCCGAATCGGCGAGGCGGGGGCGGGGTACGGCGCGGGGGCCGGGGAGGGGGCGGCCGGCTCTGACGCTGCACTCTCACTTTCCTAGTAGAAAGTGACGCGCACCCGAAATGCTCTCGCGCTCGCCGGCGCCCGCGCCTCGCCGGAGGACTCCGCTGCGCTGCGGCCGACCTACGGCACCAAATATGTCTCTTGTAGCCTCCAATGTCATCGAATTTGTTGTTATTTTCAATTGATAAGTTCTTAGATATTCCATTAGTATAACTAAAATTCGCTTTTATCTAAGTTTAAACCACCTATATTTATAATAAATAGCCTTACGTCAACTTTCCACAAGATCTAACTACTTTCATAATGCGTATCTAATTATTCACACAATTTCACTTTTGTTGTACGAAGATGCAATAGTTTACCTGCTATGATGTGTTTGTATGGGTAGAAAAATACAAATTACAGAAAGAAATTCCTTGATGTGCCTGCTGAAGTTCTAAACATTCACCATGTGCACCGACTGGCACTCGATCAAGGATCTAGGCATATTTGTAGGAAGCGCCGTCGGGCCGCGTAACACACGGGGCTGGTCTGACCGAAGGAGGGCGGCGCGGTCGGAATGCGCAGGCGCCGTGGAAAGCGCGTTGCGCAATAATTCTGCTTCCTACTCGGGAAATATAGGTGAGGAGAGCCGCGCGCGGGCGGGCGAGGGGCGGGCGCGGGGCGCGGGCGGCGCGCGCAGGCGTGGGGCGAGCGGGAAGTATTTGCCACTCTTGCGCAACGGAGAAAGCAAACGTTTTCCGGCGACGCGCGATCATTTTCGTAAACGTGCGAATTGAGCGAAAGTAAATGCAGTGGCCGGTTGCGATTTGGCGCCCGCGACCTATACCTGTGGCTCTCGTAAGAGTATAGCAATGTTAACGACTCCAAATTAAAGTCTAAAGTATTATCAAAAGTTCTCACGTTACGCGTTTTATTCTACAGATTTTATTTTAAATCAATATTTAAAGATACGTCATATCTCTGACGTTAGCACAATATAGCATAAGTTATAAGTAAATCAGAAAAATGTTGTATAACTTGTCATGTCTTCGTAACCTTTATAAATAGATATTAATAAATAAAAAAAAAACTTAAAAACTTTTCTTAACCCTAGATAGCTAACCTCCGTCGATTCGACGGGCAACGAATAAAAATATCGCTGTTTTTTTTTAACGGTGCGTCCGATTGTTTTGTCTCACCTAGTCAACATAGTTGCTGTCGAGTTCTCTGCAGTGGTGCTGGTATCGCATAGGTAAGTTTTATTATTATTGAGATACTTAAGATTTGCCCGTCGTTTCGACGGATGGTTAGCTTTATTTAACATTGGTTTGTTTTGCTTCATAGGGCATTTATTAGTGATGTAGGATTGTTTTTGTTGAAAATTTGTACGATTTCAGTGTTAATTGAAGATGATATATCTAATCTTATAAACCAGGAGTTTAGTAATGACTTGGACGATGTTTCTGCCAGTGAGACCGAAGATATTATTCGAGAACGACAATCTTCATAGTGACGAAAATTCCGAACCCTGCGATTCCAAAAAATAATTATGTGAGTGTGTACTCACACTCAAGATCTGCCTCCATCCCAACAACAAGTTCCTGAATCAAACTCCAGAACTGTGACTCCTGAAACCGTACCATCAGTACCATTCAACTGTCTCAGGTAAAAACCGACATGTTTGGTCTACCACTAAAGGGAATCAACCAGAACTTCTACATCTAATATCGTGCGTTCTTTGAGGGGACCTACACGTTCAGGTAGAGGTATAATAAGTGCAGAAGATTGACTAAAACCACGATGCCAGACAAGGTTAAAATCTGGAATGTCCTTTTTACGCAACCGGCCACTAGTCAAAGCCAACGGGCATCAGGTCCACCAGATAATGCTCCACTTCAAAGACTAGAACATGGAGAAGAACCTTCGACATCTTTTGGTAGAGAAAGCCGCAAAAAGAAGACGTACAAGAAGTGCCATTACTAGAAAAAGCTCATGACTAGACATTGGATTATATGCACTATCAAAATGCCAAAATATGCATGCAAATATGCACTAAAAAAGGGCGAAATATGCACCAAATATGCACAATCAAAAAACCATTACATATTAGAATTAACTTTATTTTCACAATACATATATACAATATATAGGTACTATTGGTTGTAATTCTTGTGACAATATACAATAACATATTTTGCAAGGTTTTCTGGCGCAAATCGTAGATAGCAGATAGGTAGTTTTTACGAATTCTGGATTCTTTAGGAATTATCTGATTAGTAGGTATAATACCTACTTCTTCAGGAATTTTCGGCATATTTCGTTATTTAATTGATGAAAAAGAATATTGCAAGCAACAAATAATTCACATAGTTCTTTGTTGAATTCTATTTTCTGTTTAGTATCTGAATTAGAAGTCGAAATTGTAGGGTTTTGTCTTGCAGCTAAATGGGAAGCAGTAGGTATTCACATGTTGATCGATCTGATATTTTTTTGATGAGGGTATTCGCTTTTCACAAACCTTGCAGACATACACAGTGCCGTCAGTCGTAAATTGACCTGGGTAACATTTTATCCAAGATTCTATTAAAGTCTGGGTATCACGTCTAACACGTATAAATACTAAAATATGCACTGTCAATAAAAAAGTACCAAAATATGCAATAACGCTATAAAAATAGCATTATATGCGTTTGCATATGCATACATGCAAATGCATATAATCCGATGTCTACTCATGACAAATGTGTTTTTTGCAAATTGTAAGGTAGCGATATGTGGTGAACATAAAATTGTTTTTTTTTGTCATACGCGCCGACGAAATATAATTATTTTGTTGTTTTTATGATAGTTTATAATGCCTTTAAGTGCCACAAAAGCCAAAAAGTTAAATAATTTTAAAAAAACTAGTTGTTTTTCTATGTCAAAGTTGATAGTAGTAAAATTTCCTTCTTTTTTTAAGATCTCACAGGCATTTAAGTTATAGTACCTACTTAAGTAAAATTTATATAAAAATTAATATTTTTCAATTTATAACAATGCATTTTAATTTAATTTCACAAAAATAATACGTATACATAAATATTCACGCGAAAAAAAATTATTTAAAAATGACCGTCGTTTCGACGGATGGTTAGCTTAAACGGGGTACACCGGAACGTTAGCTATCTAGGGTTAACCGTAATATGAGTAATAAAATTAATAGACACGAGATTCAAGACGACATGAGTATCTGAATACCGAGCTCAGCTGTCTAAGGAACACGCTAAAGTAGCAACTATACTCAGAAGAAGTACCTAATCCGCATCCCATATAAATCGAACAAGGGCCCAGCGCTGGACACGTGATGATCACTCCCCGTCCCTCCCCATGGGCGGCCCGACCCCTTGGGTCCCTTATTTACCGATAACAAGACTCTATAAGTAGAAGCGACATTCCGATTCGGTGCGGCAGAACCACATTAAACATAAATTCCATAACTTTATAACTCGACTACTTGTAAGTACTTTTTTGAAGTCTATAAATATTTTATTGATTTGATTTATAGTTTGAGTTGAGTGTGCCTTCTTTAAATCATATCGAGATATTGCAAAATATAATTAAAAACGTCAAGGATCTGTGACTTGTGTCACAGAACCTGCAGATGCAAATCTTTAAATAATATCTTTATAGGATTTTAGTTCAAATTGACTGAGGATTTAGCATCAGCCACTCTCAGTTCGCTGTTGAGAGGTCTCTTCAATTGTTTGTCACTTTGTTCAGGCTTCTCGCATCCGCCACATTTTACTCTACAGAAATATCTTTTATCAATCGATGCATATAATAAAAAGGGTAAAAAAAAAAACATTTAGACACACCCTCGACATCGAATATTTTTCCACTAAAATAGTTTTATGTGTAAAGAAACAATAATAGAGCAATAAAATGAAAAAAAAAAAACATTTCTCAACATAGCGATTACGGTGTACATAATACTACGTAAAAAATATATCATCTAATAAAGGTTCCAAGTTCTGGTATGTATTTACATACATACTCGTAAACTACGTAATCTACCAATACATGGTCAATTATGTCGGCTGCCCTATATAATAATACCGTAACTCATAGACAAGTTCGGACCTCAATTGAGGTGACTACCTAGAACCTACTAAAACCTAAGTACTAACTATTTGCGAGTTTATTGATGCATTTATGTAGGACTTATATAGAATAGGTGCTATACACGTCAACGATAAATTCATGAAAATTGTATAAAGATTTTTTTGTCACCTATGTCTTTATGATATGTTTATGTCAATGTATCAAATTATTGTTTAATACATTTATAACTTCTGATCACTGTATTGACAACTAATTCCTTTGTATCTTTTCAAGCAAAATCTACTTACGCAAAGTTATATATATACGAGTATAACATATACTTGTACTCGTATATATGCATACTACAAACCGATTGTTGGTATCGAGTGCAGGTGCACGCTCCACAACTAGTTGTTAATATTAAAAGTAAAAGTAAGAGGCTACGCGATTGCCATCACAAAATATGCTAACGCGTACGTGTGAGCGACGGAAGCCCGAGCAGTACGCAGCAAAGCCGCGTACGCAAGAGGATCGGCGGCGTGAGGCGAGCGAGACACTTAGGGCCATAGTACACGGCGTATTTTAAACGCGCCGACGACGCGCGTTTCAGGAACGCACGTCTTCGGCGCCGTGGACGCTGCTTGTTGCGTTTACATTGATGAAACTAGCGCGCGCATGAAGCGCGTATACTCGCGTTCGAAGCGATACAAACGTACGCGCGTTTGTATCGCTTCGAAGCGATACAAACGCGCGTACAAAGGAGCAGAGTAGGAGCAGGGGGTGGGTCAATCCAATAGATTCGCTTTCTTTTACATTTTTTTCTTTTTAAAAGAAGTACTAAAGCCAACGTAAGAAGTGTTGTCTCACCCGAGGCCATTGTGCAACTGAAGAGGAGTCTCTGATCAAAACGCAAAAGCTACGCGCATCTACTGCGCTTATGCGCGCAGATACAGCGCGTATAAGCGCAGTAGAGGCGCGTTTCACGATCGCCCCGTGTGCTTAGGTTACTAGGTTGCGTTCGAATTGCGTTTGAAGCGCGTATACGCGCGTCATCTGCGCGTCGTCGGCGCGTTTAAAATACGCCGTGTACTATGGGCCTTAATGCGCTCATTACGATTGTATTCAAAGTCGGGAAAATACAATATTATTATGCATTAATCTTCAACCCTATTACAGAATCTCACAACCACGCATAGTCATAATATGATATCTAGTGGGCCCTGCATTTATTTTGTAATTCGGGTGATAAATGTCCTTCTCTTCTTATTTTGATGACATGAATGTTTGATGTAAGATAAAATGTTTATCATCTAGTAATTAAGTATAAGTGCACACTCGCTAACACAACACACGTTACACAAAAACTATCTATTAGATTTTATAAAAAAGTTACTTCATACTTTGTACTTTGTACTTTTACTTCTTTGTATTTCTAAATAAATATTGTTATTAATTTAAATAATCTATTAGATAATCTATGAGTAGGTCAAAAATCGTAAATTCGATACGTTTAAATAATACAGAGTGGAAACACGTATTAAAAAACATGAACTAAAAAATCATGGCGAGAATTTATAACTCGATCTGATAAATTAGTAGTGAGAGAAATATAAATATGTATAACTATATGTATATATATATTGTACAATATCACATACATTCCCAGGTCTTCAAAGTAAATAGCTTACACACTTGTGTTTAGAATGTATGACTCGCAAGAGGATCGAAACCGAAACCGATTACCAACCTATGCGGCCAGAAGGACAAAGAAACGCAAGGTTTCCCTAAATGGTTGTCCAGAAAAGTTTGGTTTACAGAATGGTTTACTTTATGTAAAAAATAGAGTTGTAGAGCTACCGATGGCCGCAAATGCGTTCGTAATTTTAAAATTTAAATGTTTTCTAAAAGTTTAACTTTAAAACTAAGTCATGTAAAATGTGATCGAGTTATTTATAAGTAAATGGAATACCTACTTGTATGTTAATAATGGTCATTGTATTCATGTTTACTGAAAGAACTAGTCGGGTAACACGATCTAGAGAAACAACAGGATAACAAGGTAAATGGAGGCAAATTAATCCGAAACTGAAACTAGCGCGTCAGGATGAATCAGGAAACGCATGAGGTTCGCCCGCGCACGAGCCTGCGCCGCAGCCTTACCGCCGTCTAATCGCTCTAAGGTTTCCGCGACCTGAATACCCCATGACCACGAGTTCTTGACCCATCGCCTGCCACGCTCGCCACCTTACACCTATACCAAAACTAATTAATGTCACCATTATTCCCCTGCTCTGTTCTCCAATCATCTGAGCTCGGCGCAATATGTTTTTTTCTTGCATTATTATCAATATACATTAGGTGTGTGTAAATATTCTATTCTATTTTAAACATTATTCGGTGACCCTACAACCAAATGCCATGACAAAGAAATACCTAAAATTGGACCTGCCACCCCTATAAGTTCAATAAGTTACTACTTATCTCTATTTATGTGACTTTAACCATTTATCAACTAACTAATTCTACGACAATAAACTATCTAAGAAAGTGTTTATTTCTGTAAAACGATACACGAGTATTATTAATCCTATACATGAGCTAGGCTCATTCCTAAACATTGAGTCAAGTTAAATGTTATCAATACGGTTTCTGGATGGAAATTGTAAGCGAGTCGCTCCATAATTTTACACCATTTTGTCAACTGTCGAATAAAATGGAATCCGCTAGAATGTGACTCAATAACTTGTATGGATTCTGCGGCGGGATATTGAATTTCAAACGTATAACCTTTGGTGAATCGCGGGCGTCACATTTGCCGCGAAGCCGCGGTGTTCAGACGCGCGGCCAATGCGAGGCACAATATCAGTGATCCATAATGCATTTGAAGTCGTGCGTACAACGGCTATCTTTACAGAACAGGGCCACAATAGAATCATTTATTAGTTTGATTTTATTTTATAGATTCGAAGAATATCATCATACATTTATTTAAATATAAAAACTGACATTTTCTAAATACCTTTAATTAAAATACATTTATTTTGATCAATTGTTAAATATAGCTTCGTAAGTTAAAATTTTTGCATGCCAGCTTCTGGTGAATTGTGCGGACCTCATGAATATGTAACACCTGTATTGTACCACATTCAAGCAAATAAATTTATTTGTATTGTACATTACAATCGGATATTAATTATATAATACTAATTATAATATATTTTTTTAACTTTGTAATAACATAAATTTTAATAATATAGTATTGTAATCCTAAAATTTCGTATGCCGAAATGGCAGATCGCAGAGGTACCTCAATGTTATTAATATAATTACATCTATGACATACCTGTGAATCACGAATAAATAATTTGATTTGATTTGATTTGATTAGGTTGGCCCTGCTCTCACCAAATGATGATTTTTATAGCGTTGCAAGGTCTGACTTGAGGAATAATTTAGTTGGTGTAGGACACCATTTATGTTAGATATCTAAGTACCTGCTAGTTATACGTCGACAAAACAGGTTTCTAATTTTAAACAGTATCATTGGTATCCGTCAAACAGTACCCATAGGTGCGGGTCGAGGTGAGTGAGTCGCGATCAGCTGCGGCGCGGCGCGGGCGCGGGGCGCGGGGCGGGGGGCGCGCGGCCGCCCGTACGTCAGCGGAAAAGTAAAAGTCGGAAGGTGGCAGTGCGGCGCGGGCGCAGCGGGCGCGGGGCGGGGGGAGGGGGGCGCACGCGGAAACACAGCGGAAGATTACTTTTACTCTCACCGCGCAGAGCCTGCGCCCGCGCGGTCACGGCGCGGAGACGCGGCTGCGCAACTGGCTTAGGTGCTACACGTCATCGGAACGACGCCGTATTGTCAATAAACTAGCATACCGGCTACAGACACAGATTACAAGTAGTACATTTGTAGGCTAGGGACGTTCCTATTCTCGCAAAAACTTTATAACGAAGTCGTTATAAATTAAAATAAAGTTTCGTCTGAGGACCATTGAAGGCGTTACAAAACTATTACAGAGTTAACAAGGACCCTGCGATATAACAGCCTCTGTAAGGGAATGGTTAGAGTGATAAGTTAGTTACAGGTTTGATTCCCGGTCGAATTAATATAATAAATGAACTTGTTTAGGGCAGGAGGAATGCTGGAAGATGCCCCCAGTCTTCGACAAGAAAAATCCCTAATTTCAGACCAGGTGGTTAGTGCAATTTGTCTGGCGTATTTATTCATTGCGTGGTAGGGTCAACAATATACCTATAAGAAAACAACTGTTACTGATGATATCACAAATTATGCGGTCTCAGAACTAACTCTGGCACAAGTCTGATAGCGGACTCGGCGGAAGCGCTGTAAATAAATCTGTCCTGTCATCTCGCGGATTGATTGTTGAGTTTAAAAGTAAAAGTGTCCGCGCGCACGCGGAAGAAAGTGCGCGGGGCGCAGGCGGCGGGGGCGGGGACGCGGGCGTCGCGGGGCGCGGGGCGCGGAGAAAGCCGCGAAAAGGTCGCCGCTTTTTTCCCAAATATTCGGGGAGAAAGTGCGCACACGCTCGAATTGATCAAAAAGGAACACCGCGAGACGCCGCGCCCGCGCACTCCCAGCTCCTCTCACGTCATATAAAATTTTAAAGCCGTTATCTACATGACTGCTTTAAAATTTTAATTTTAATGCTTTTTTCGTCCTTGAAATGCTACGTTAGACCATTTTATATAGTTCAGTAAGCGACCACCTATAAAAGGAGTGAACTCCATATCACCACTAACCTACATTTGAAAAAATTGATAAAAAGAAAATCCTTTATAATTTGTAAGATTCCAAAAATCGGAACTCAAAAAGTTAATGACCATTCTTCGATACCCAGACTTAAATTTGAAGCGATGCACTTCAATATTACCATAACACTTAATGAAATCCTAAATGCATAATGCAGTATTTCTATTGGTATCACTAGACAGAGTGCAACAAAGTATCAACAATAAGACGTTAGTGTGCCGCAACAGCGCGAACGCTTTATGCAATTACCGCGCGTTTCCTGCATCGCTGACTATGCGCGCGAGCGTGCGCGGGCGCGGGCGCGTAACGCACTCTTGTTGGTAAACAAAACGCCTGGACTGGACGGAGATTATGTACAACTCGGAGGATAACATGACATACATACTGATTATTATCTATACTTATATTATAAAGTTCCTCTTTATATTTGATTGTTTGTTTGTTTGATACGAATAGGCTCCGAAACTACTGGACCTATTTGAATAATTCTTTTACTGTCGGAAAGCTACACTAACCCCGGTAAACATAGGCTATATTATATTCACAAAAACGTTAGGGATCCGTGCTAAAAGTTTAATAATGTAACCCAAGGTGTGAAAAACGTGTATTGAAAACGTTACCATAGCAACCTGTTATGTCATGTAAATAAATAACATATTTGAAGTCGTACTTTTATTGTTACTGAATAATAAATACGTATTAATTGGCGCTTATCTAAAATACCCGAAGCGAAGCGAGGGCGGTTTGCTAGTATAATATATACTTGATCAATAGATAGTGTGCTTGTTTTCAATAATGAGGAAAAGGAACTCGAAACTAAAATTGAATATTTAACATCACAGAGATGTTAAACATAAACTTCAAGAAAGATCTAAGCACTAATAAGATGAACGTTAAGGTTATGTTCCATAAATGGAAACTAGGAACAAAACCACAAGCGCGTGAGGCGGCCGCTGCGCTATCGGTTACACGGCAGACGTCTCCGCCACGAGAATCGAATCTATTGCCTTTTGTGTCTGCAATGTTTCCTTATTATCTAACCAATATAAGAGTATGAAACCAAAAACAATCCGTTAAATATCGTATTTTGGATATATTAAAAAGATTTAGTTTTAGTTATAAATAATACATTGTTTTAGGTTAGTCTCAATTATTGCTATTCTCTATGTCTATAATTATGTTCCTGCCCCCTGAATAAAATTAAGAGTCGTCGTTTCGATCCAAAACAAGGATAAACATTCATGTGATAAACATATTATTACAGTTTATTTTCTGATCGCATTGTTACACACAGGAGATATTTTTCGGAAGAAAATTATTTCATTCGTTTCATAATTATAAGGCATCAGATAATGATTTAAATAATGGAATAAAAAGAGAGAGTATAGACAAGTTGAATCGTCCGTCAATAATATTCTCCTGACCGAACTGCGCAGCATAACCACTTTGTATGAGAGCATACCTCCGATGGAATTACAGTTCGGCAGTGAGATACTACAGGAGAAACATTAGGCACAGGACTGACGACTGTCACGCCGCACGGCGGGGTAACTAACAATGATGTACAGGAAAACTTCATTTCATGTTTGGTCTCATTTGGGTATTTGAAGCTTTGGGTACTGGGGCGGCCCTTCAACCACCAAACCAACAAAACGCTCGATTCATTGTATTAATCATCAATGAGTAAAAGTTCTATTCTTGCGGAAGTACCTACTCGTACCTACGAACAGTACAAAGATGGAGCCATCATTGCTTCATGTCTACAAGAGCGGTGGCGCGGCCGGCCGCCGCGTGATGCCTCCGAACGGTCGGTGTTATTACTTTCGTTATCGGCTAAAATTATTTATGTAACGCGAATAAATTAGCGACGTGCGGGTCAGCCGATAACTGTGACACGCGGTTCAAGCGCCACATTTTTATAGCTCCACTATGGATACTTTTGTGTGGTTTATCTGTGCGAATCTGCTTCAAGGCTCATCTCTGCGCCGATAAATACCACTCTACTCTACGTCAAGCTATATCGAGACTATTAGATATAGACGAATGTGGACTCACGTGTCAATTCTAGTAATAATACAGTAATGTATGTCATAGTCGGTATTTTATAAACTTTTCCTACTTCTAGCGCGTATAGTAAAAACAAAGGAAACATATTTTGCTTCCTTTCCGTAAACCAGGGCCCTCGCGAAGAATAAATATTCGATAACAATGATAACTATTTATTGGTAGAGTCGCGTCGTTGTGATGATCGGTCTGTTATAGACGGGTACTATAGCTGCAGCGGTTTCTGATCTGGCGCGCGGGCGCTGCCGTCACGCGGCGCATACTTAACGGACCCGAACGGGTTCGCGCGCGCTTTGCGTCGGCGACGTAATCGCGCGCGATGCGCAGCGCTCGTGCAGACTACCAAATAACACTCAATCAAAACAAATGCTAAGACTTCGTCTAGGACAATCAGTTTGGTGCGGTGGTAGTGGACACTGTCTCTGACACAGTGATCACGGGTTCAATCCCCGCAAATATTTGTGTGCATTTTGTTTTTTTATTGGTTTATCTAGTGTTTGCTATCTATGATATCTATTTATTTATAAAAAAAGTATCTAAGTAACTGTTTTATTTGTCTAGTATTCATAGAACAAGCGTTCGGGTGTAGTTTGCACACTGTGCACACTTTATATGGGTTATTGTCTTGTTTAACATCAGGATTTTTAGCTGACGAGCTTAGATATTTCCTGTAGTTAGAGACAGCCAACATACAAAATGTATAAAGCCCCACCTCTGAGTAGAAGACTTCAAAGCCATAATACCAATTATACTGTCGGCTGCGTAAACAACAAGAAATTAAGATGATCGATGATAAGATATTGTGCGGAATATCTCGGACAATAGGCCGTTACATGTTACACGGCGAGTGCCCGGCCGGGGACGACGCGGCGAGAGTGAGGCGGCGCCGATAACAAGCAGGTGATAATCATTTTGACATCTCCGTTAGAAAGGTCAGAAAATGGCCAACTAAATGTTTTCAGTATGGAAAAGAAGTGAAAGAAATAGCTCATAGATTTAATACTCGCGGCGAGGAGCGTTTCTCTACGTGCATTATCAAAGTAAAACAAGTTCTCGTAGGAGAGGTCTGCGCATTGTGGCGGGTGCGCTAATTGGCGCGCACGCGCACGCGGCGGCGCACGAGGCGCCCTGCGCGCGCACCACACGCCTCGTTACGAGACTCGTCTCTCAAAGGTTCCTACACTTGCACTATTAGATTTTGAATGAAATAACGTCAGTGACGTCACTTCCGGGGCGCGCGGAAGCCGCCAGCACACAGTCCGCTGCGCACGCGCTCCGGCGGAGCGTGCCAGTGCATTTGATATGTCGCGATCTTGTTCAGGTTGTTCGATCGCGATCGCTTCGATAGCGGCCGGGAAAATTATCTCAAAACTGTATCTAAGACTATAGCAATATTTGACTCGATTTGGAATAATGTATTTTGAGATAATATTGGTAGTATTTTTATGCTAATGACAGCAAAGATTGAAAGAGATGATGATCCAAGGAATATAAATCGGCTGCGAATCCAAGAGAAAGTGGCGGTCAGTTTGATGGATCGCGCAGATAACATTTTGACAACGCTCCCGACGGCGCACTTTCACCGAAACACTGACGAGCGCGGTCCCGCGCAGACCCCGCCAACCCTGCGCCGACGCCGACCCAGCGACAGCCGCGGATAAACAAGGAACATGATTTTGAAATTAATGTAACTTTTAATTTACTCTACGTCACGGAGCATTTTGGAATAATTACGAGTAGTTACGAGAGTGTTTATGACTTTTTGAGTACTCTTTGTGACGACGTATATGTTTGTTTATATACCTCGTTACGAGGAATCTTTTTAGATCAACAACAAAGTTGGTGCATGTTTTACATAACGAATTGATAAGGATGCAAAGTTATTGAATAGCTGAGGCATTATCGGTAGTCTATTGACTATAATTATTGATCATCAATTTCAAGAAAACAGCAAAATGAGCCATGAATTGTCTAGTCTTTCATAATGTGATTTAATAAGACATGAGGCGCGATATACCCATAATTATGATGCTTTTGGTTCTGATACTGAAAGTGATATTGGCCCAATTACGATTATAAAGCATTAGTAAAAGCTTGTACAGGCACACTCTGAACAGGCTGCGTTTCATAAAAATTAACCTAAAATTGAACTGCATGAAAATTACTCGTATACACCTTGAAAATCAGAAAATGTATCCCAAGGATCATGTGTTTGAAGAATCTTTAGTACGGAAATTCATAGCAAGGTACATTAAATGGTAAAAACTGGTGGCGGCAAGTACCACATAATTTTGATATCGAGAATGTGAAATAGGGTGAAAATTACCCGTTAGCATTTTGTGATATGATAATCATATTTACTTACAGTTTTTAAGCTTAATAAGGTTCCGTCAAGCGAGTCGTTTAAAATGGTAAGCGTTTGTTGGTCACCGAGTGTTGCGCGTGTCGGGACGCGGGCGGCTGCGCGCGCGCCTGCCCGGTATCCACACCGACGCCACTTACGACAACATCGCAATTCCTTCTCCAACTGCATCGAACAGTTTGTCGAGGATCACGGTGAACAAATTGAATGTTAACAAAATGCATAGTTACGACGGGAATCGAAAGCGACCGAGGTCCGGATACTACGTCGCGGGCGGCGGCCGGGCGAGGTGCGAGGAGGCGACGGAGGGTCCGGCCGGTGAAAGTCCCGAAACACCGAAACAAAGAGTTCTCGAGCGACCGAAAAGTTCGGCCGGCGCCGGGCGGCCACTTGCGCACTTTCTCTTTTTTCTCCGCGAGAAAGTGCGCGGGCGGAGCGGACAGCGAACAGCGAACGGCGACTGACCGTTGACGAAGACGTGCTGCCTCCAGATGTGGTACTGGTTCCAGCGGTCGTCGTCCTGCGAGTGCGGGTGCTGCAGCTGCGGCAGCGAGGGCAGCGGCGGCGGCGGCGCCGGCGGCAGCAGCTGCGGCGGCGGCGGCGGCCCGAGCGGCGCGAGGGGCTGGTGCTGGTACTCCATGTCAGAGATCACTCATCGCGGCCGGAGCGACGCGGCGCGCAAGTGCGTGCGCGGGCGAGAGCGGCGCGCGACTGCGGGACGCGCGCGCGCACGCCGCCCGCCCAGCCCCTCCACCCCACCACGCCGCCCCGCCACACCGCCGCCGCACCGCCACCACACCGCCACCGCCCCGCCGCCGCACCGCCCCGCCACCACGCCGCACCGCACCGCCGCGCCGCTTCCTTCCTCACGCACGACATAGTTTTTAATTGGTGTGACATAATAGCCGCGATGCGCGATCACTCTCACCGCCGATAACTGATTACTGCGACGCGTGTTATGTACATACGAGCCGAGCACGTGTCGCCTGTCGCATGTAAACAAACCTGCGCGCGCGCATCGCTCGTACCCCTTTTGTTTTGGCGCTTGTTTCGACACATTCATATGCGTGATCTAAAGATAGATTCAATCTCAAAGTGTCTGGTTGCAAGGCCGATGCGATTGTGCATACAAAGTGGACGTAGGAGTGGGCAGCGGCGCCTGCGCGTGCGCAGAGGGGCGCGTCCCGGGAGCGCGTTGAAGTCTTTTGCAGGGTGTCCCTTTGCATGAGCATTTGTTTCAGGAAAAATCATTTGATATGCGTTTTATTTACACCATTCACTTGAAGTGTAACTTTTTATCATAGTTTGACATACATATAATAGTACCTATTATATTTGATAACACACATGAATGTGGTCTATTTTTAGAAGCTTCACCAAGAAACGATAAATTTTATGTAATTTATAAATAGACGTATCACAAAATATATAAAAATGTAAGAATTCAGAATTTGGGCTCGGTGGAGAGGTATATGAGCAAAAAAAATTTTGACATTGTTTTAGCTTGAATACCTTATGTTACGAGAAAACTAATATCATTTCTCATTCCAGTTGAAGTAGGAGACCGAGACAAGATCACGATAGTGATTATAAGGAGCTGATAAATAAAGAATTAAATAAAATGTCTATATCTCTCTATTAAAACTCTATTTATAGTTTTAAAAAGTAGTACGAAGGAAAGAATATACAACATATCCACTCCATCAATGGAACGCGGAGAAATTTGTCACAGGCTGATATTGGGGTGGTGCACAAGAAGCTTTAAGGCATAGAGGTCACCGCAGCGACTTGGGCTCCATGTCTAAGGTTAATAAGACGATGAAGTCCAAAAAATATAAGCGATCTCCATGACAATCAGTTACCTAATGCAACGCAGATCGATCACACTATGACGGCCTGCTCAGGTTTTAAAAGACTAAGAAGGAGGGAACACGTTATGTGATAAGGGGCTCAGTATGGTTGGCTCTAATACAAAGAGTAAAAGAGTGCACTGTGTAATTGTGGAGCGCGCGATAGGGCCGGCGTTATCGCGGCGATTGTTCGTCAGATGTTGTGGTTGGCGACAATGGTGTTTGGGCCGCGCCAGCTGCGCGCGCGCCGCAAAACGACGAGCCGAGCCACCTGGCGGCCGGCGCCGCGCCCGGCCACATCTTACGGGAGGAGCGAACACTGCTTCGCTTGCATAACTTAGCCCTGAAAATATGTTCATGCAAAATGTAGTCAAGACGAGAACGAAACCACTTGACGTACACTGACAAGAAGTTACCATACGTTATGTAGAGACAAGCTTATTAAAACTCTACTCGTACAACCGTTTTACTTCACAATCACAAACTCTACATGTTTGACAAAATATGCAGAGTAATTTGTGCCGGGTGAGCGAGTTTTATCGTCGATATCGTTGCCATCAGGCAATCAAGCATAAAAATCTCTTAGGAATCGTTTAGGAAATGTTTTAACATTATTCAAATCAATAGTTAGAACTACCTATTAGGTATATGTGGTAAAGTCAACATAATAACACAATTTTTATATTATGCATAATATACAGGCGCTCCTACGGACGATGGAATAGGCGGGTGATGGAATGAACATCTTGTTTTGGCAAACGAAGTGTGGGACGCTCTCCAACGCGGTGGAATGATGACTTGAGGAATGTCTGGTCGAGAGTGGATACAGGTTGCCCAGGCTCGGGATGGTTGGCGTTCTCTGGGAGAGGCCTACCTTCAGCAGTGGAACGCGGTGGGCTGATTGATTGATATAAACATTTTATATATTTTTATATTTATTAGAGACTCGAAGACGTATCTAGTTTATCTGTAGGCTACTAGTGGCATGTATGTAGTATGAACGCAAATATGTGGTGCTACACATATGTAGTATGAGCAGTTATGCCGCCGACGTCACCGCGCGCCGGTTGCTAATAGCGAAGTAGTTCCGGCGGCGCACGCGCTCCGAACTACTGGCGTCGCCGTGCGCACACGCACGCGCCGCCCTAACAGTCGCGTACTAGGGCCAATCTGTAATAGTAGCAGGACAGGACTACGATACAGACCAAAGGCCATCTCAATAATAATGACGTCGAAACTAACGCCCGGTCCTAAAACTGTGTCTTTCGTTAAGTACGAGTACGTAGAGTGAGTGGAGAATAATACAATGCGCAAGTGTTCGCACAGATGCAGGTGTACTACCTATGCCTACACTCGCGTATTGCGTGGACTCCGTACGACACAATTGGAAGGAGATAATACGGCAGTGTTTATCAATTAAGCCCTCATTTTTCCACAATTATCGCATTGATGATGTGAACGACGCATTCTTGCAGCCTCATTGTGTCCGTTGGCGCTTATTCACTTAATAAGTAATTCATATTGAAGTACTTTAAAAGCAACCCATCTATATAACGTTTCAAAACCTCATTCTATATAATGTTGGAAAAATGCAAAACTTTATTGTTCAAAATCGAGAGTAGAATCGATTCCGCTAAAAAATTGAGTTCTAACCAAAAATATTTTAGTTAGGTCGTGTTTTAATCTTTACTAAAACATTTTTTAATGTGAATAGCTAGACCAAATCGAGCATAATAATTATCAGTCTTGTTAATTTGCAACAACCTCTAGAAACGTAACAGTTTTTTCAGTAAATATTTATCTCCTGCTTGCCTGACAGAAATATTTACTGAATAAATCGGAAACACAAATATTTGCAATTCCTTGAACTTGTTTGCAATTAAATTCTGGAATAAACTCGCTCAAGATGCTAAAATAATAACCAATTGACAAGTCTTAACTATGTCAGATATATATTATCTTCTAAATGAAGATAATATAATATATTAACTACTATCTTATAGTGATACGACGTTTGTATTGCGAACAGTAATTGCAAGAGTCGCCTATAAACAAAATATTGCAAGTTCATAACCAGACGCAGTCGTCTGGCCAAAATATTACTCGTATTTAGATCTTCCTTTACAGAAATACTCTGAGTATTCCTGAGTTAGGAAGTTGGTTCCGGCCTGAGCTGACACCTCATCGCTTTTTGAGAACGAGGGAACAAAGAGCATACAATGTGTCTGCTTTGAGTAGTGTCTAGGAGATTGGCACTGCGGCCAGTAACTGTCGGAGACATTGTCCGAGAATAGTGAAACCGGACCTAAGTTCAGTTAAACAGTTAACGCAGTTACCCAACGTAGGGAAATCTTTCGTCTACAACTAAATTACAATCCGGTTGATTAATTGCTTTGTTGTTGAATCACTAATGAAATATTGGCTAATCATTCATCGTGTGGAAGCAGAGTCGGTCCGCGAGCCTGGCCGCGGGAGATGCTATATGTCGGCCAATCGACCTGCCTGGAGTAAATTGGCAATTTCTCTTACAAATCGAACCTACGGCGAACCCTGCTCTAAGCCTTTCGTTACTTCGCGGCAACAAGAGGTGGTCCGCCCGGTGGTCACGTCAGCGCTCTAGACGCGACCGAACGGGACATGACTACACTACACAGCCCTCCGCGCCGGCCATACGCAGCGGACGCAGAGCACGGGGCTACGCCATCCGCGCCGTATTCGCGTCAACACTGACATTGAACTGGCGTAGCATAAAATTCGCGCGAGTCATAATAACGCATGAAAATAATTCGATAAGAAGTTTTTGTATCGCTATTTTTCCTCCACGTGGAGCGAGAAATGTCAATGTGTTAAAATATAGTACGTTTGTAAAGCTGGTGTATATACGTTGCTGATATATGTTTGTAGAATAGAATAGAAATGATGTATTACATTTACAAATCATAGTTTACAATGCTATTAATTAATTATATTATGCATCTGAAATATTATTACTACCTATTATTCGTGTGACTATCAGATTTTTTTGGACGCGGCAAATGCTGTTTAATAGTTGCATAAGTCGTAATACACATAAACGTCTTAATTTGCCTCTAATAATTGGTTAGTAGAGAATTAAATCCAATACTTATAATGTGCAATAAGTAATGAACAAACCATATCAGCTGTGCGGTTCCCCATCAGGTCAATACCCGGCGGCTGAACGTTTCCGGAACCTTTCCGTCGCAGTCTCAGAACAAAAGATTACTTCTAAATACGACTGCGATAACTGAACGGTTATGAAAAGCTATAAGTTCATTATGCAAGCGCCGCGCGACAAGGTCAATGTCACACGATTAAACGCGGCCGCTCTCGCGTGGCCGGGCATAATATTTGTGTAGTGAGGACGCGCGCGCGCTGGCGACGCGGCCCGTGCCTATCTGCGCCGGTGTCCCGATGACAGACGCGCGTCTAAATCGCAAGTGTCACCATGACATTCATCAGCGGTCTGACTTGAACGAAATAAAACTGAGGTCTAAAACTTTCGACGGTAAATTTCACTTTCCACGACCTTGATGGCGCCGCGCTAAGTGCTCAACAGTTTCACCCAAAATGCCTGGTTCTACGCGTGCTTTTTTGTGGTTAGTATTTACTGATTTTTATCAATGTATGAATATTTTAAGTTTTACAAATGTAACTATTCTTAGATGTCCTATTAATGTTAGTTAAAAATAAACGTGTGACAATTGTGCACGACGTCTAAAAATAGTCAAACTAAAACATAAGCAACGATTTTAATAAAAATTGAGTTGGGAATATTGTTAAAGAAATCAATGTAATGTAAAAGCTGCGGTCTGAACGTTTTCAATATTATAAGTAATTTTGAAATATTTTTTTAATGCATCAAACCTACGACGTAGGTTTATGTTGTGGTAAAACAATAAATACTGATTTCCGTCCGTTAGTTGTCATAGATATTGGCCATAAATACATGAAACGTAAGTAAATTTAACACCAATACTTCAGGAATGGAACATTAGTTCCATCGTCAACGACGAACAAATGACACTGGTGGCCATGAAATAGTAACTGAGATAATGGAGCCCCTTGCTAAATAAATTCGAGTGTATTGCATCGAATTTGCGAGCGAGAGATCGGAATGTGAACCAAACCACGCCGCCAAAAGTAGGCGATCAGCAGGTTTCACTTTCATGGGGGGCCGAAGCGAGGAGGGGGAGGGGGGCGCAGCCTCTTACCTTAAAAAATAAGCTACTTTTCCTTTCTCAAAAACCCGAACACTTTCACCTTTGCCGAAACGCGCGAGAAAATGCCGCGGCGCCCGCGCTTTGACATACATGCATATTATACTGTTTTCACTCTCGTTCGACCAAACCAATTTGATTCGTAGGCTTTAGGCCAGGCAGGACTTATCAGTCACGTTTTAAACTACTGTACTGTACTGTGCAAGCGTATGATAATTATGACTGGGACCGACTTTTAAACTGTATCACGTCTATTTAAGCAGAACGCTTAAGGAACCAGGAACCAAAGCGCCAACGAAGTCATATAAATATTGGATATACTCGTATGTATATGATGATAAGTAGGTACCCCATGCTGCGCGTGAGTTCGCTCGTTAGTTCATATTCGATTCGCTTATCTATTTTACTTTACAGCTATACTTATTGGCGATTTGTCAATTATGTGTTTTTGTTTTTAAACAGCCATAATTATTTATTTCGATCCTTTGTAGTATTTTCTCTTAACAAAACTAAAATAACATTTCTTAAGACCTGACGATTGAAGTTCTCGATAAACCGGAAGTCTTGGATTTGTTAAAGGATGCTAGACGCTGCAAAATCCAATAATCTGTAGATTTCATATTAAATTAATGGTAAGCGTTGAACTGTAAAGGGAAGCTGCATCAAGAATATTATTAAGAATATATAAAAAGAACTAAACAAGATTGATATATCTTCTGTTGCTGATTTCATTTAACCTAGAATTGAGTATACATATTTTATTTTATTTTTTATTTTAATCCAAGAATGAATTAGTCATAATTGAGATTCTACATTTACATATGCTGCTATAAGCATGTACAATCTACAGAGATGTAAATGAATGAACGAATATTAAACTCGGCCAACGTAGAGGCTATTTAGTACAAGGAGGCTGCGTTTCCAATACAAATTAAGGGGAAATTTATGTTTATACAACTTTAAAAACATTATACTAGCAATGCGGGTTAATCACTGGAAAATATGTGATGAGAAATGTGTAACTGTAGGTCACTTCCAATCTTCCTGTCTCTTTTGGGACTGAGAAGGTGTGATGGTGATGGCAGTCCAGCGTGAGTGGCGGGGGTGCGGGGTGCGGGGTGCGGGGCGGCGCAGGTCGCCCATGCACGCTCCGCGCTCTCGCGCCGCCCGGTCGCGCTACCGAGCGCCGCGCGCCTCATCTCACCAAACTGATATTAAAACACAATACACTTTCCACTTTCGAAAAAGGATGACGATCCAAAATATCGACTGCCGTTTCTGTTTGAATGAATGAATGAATGAATTTTATTTACCTTAAAAATATACAGGATACCTACAAAATATATGTAGGCTACACAAAAAAATAGTTTTCTTAATTAACAGAACGTTGTTAGGTATAGCCAAAACTACATAACAATTACTCACAATATAACTTAGCTGAGACTATAAATAGTTATGTTATGTGACAATTATGGAGAAAATCCGTGAAACTGCAGATTTTATTTGAAATGTGTTTGGGTACCCAAGTATGTGATAGTAAAGTATATTAGAACAGACTTACATTATTGGTACCGGATACACGTATAGGCAAACCGATCAGCAACACACTAGCACTGGATTTCTCTGACCGAGAACACATTCACATAACATACCTTCTATTCCAACCTACAACCATCTTAAACACTTAAACTTAGGTAACTTCTAGGTACACAAGCACACCTCACTTCACCTATCTTTATATAGTTATTTAAACATTAGCCAATATCAATTTCATTTATCAGTTTGTCTAAGATTTATCACTCAGCCATTTTAAGAGAAATGTGAGTAGACGGTTAACAGAAATAAAAATAACAATTATTGTGGGTATCAGTAAGAAGGATCTCAACCTTCCGTACTAGTTTAAAAACTGTGTTACGGCAAGGTAGTGATTCTCGTACCATACATACAGGTCATTTTAGGGCAAAGCTAACTCAGTTGAAACAGACAATAAGCGATTGTTTACTAGGTAGTATCAAATAAGTTTGTAGTAAATGTTGTGCTATTCGTAGCATTCTTACTACAAGTTAACACTGTCTAGTCTTTTCACTACGATTTCAGTTTTTCACAAATGCTTTATTTTTCAAAGGTGATTATTTTTCGGGCTTACATAAACATTTTTTATACTTAACCCTTTATTTCGCAATGTGTTTGTGGTGATACACTCTAAACTAAAAAATATTTCATGAAATCTAAAAAGAAAATTAACAAAATTATTTCACTATGCTATAAAGTATACTACTCCTATGTAGAAAAAAAAATATGAATGTGCTCCGGCGCACCGTCTGTCACTAAATTGCAAAATGGTCCCGCAACCCCGCAGAGCACGCTGACGTTCCGTAAGTTTTATTCTATAATAATTATAATAGTAATTATTTTGGCAATCTATTACTGTGTATTAATTTCTAGTAAGTGTATTTATTTAAAACACGCACAAATGCGAATTAGTTGAGTTTAGTTTTTACGTAATCTGTATGAATATTTGTATGTATTGCCCGTGATACATCGCGCAAGACCCAGTAAACTAGTTGTGATTTTGTTTGTATTACGGGTGATACATTGCGCGAATATTAAGAAAATAGCTTGCATGGAATTTTAAGCATTTTTCTATAATGTAACCCTTTTATGGAGTAATACAGGCACCAAAATATTTATTATGATAACCTTTCCATTTAAGTGTTCAAAATATGTACTATTTAATTGGTGTAAATAAGGTGTTCTAAAAATTTGTGCTACCGCAATGGGAACAACATTACCCTCCCTCTTTGGCAGTCGGGTAAATAGTGTCATATGTATCGATTGGTGGTTTGGTGTAGGTGAAGGAATTCTGTACTCAAGAGCCCTGTTCATCATCATCATTACTTAAGCCAGTGGTCGGTGGAGGTCTACAGCTGAAGGTACCCCAAGATTTCGAAAATAAATGGAATTTATTGTTATTGTAGCTTAAATTGTAACTTGTAGTAATTTTGGGGGAGATCTTTGTTCAGATGTTGACTTCCACCAACTGAAGTGATGACTATGATCATAACGGATGCGGGGTCAAAATACCTTCACACACTACTACTTCACACCATCGTTATCATAATATGTTTAGAACAACTTATATACGCACATGCTATAAGTTTATGCAAGGTTTTGGGTTATGCATTTAATTCGTTTGGTTTTGGGTGATTGTTGCATGTTTTGGTTTTGTGCTTTCTACATGGGAGAGAACCAAGAAAATCCTGGTATTGATTCCACCTAAACGTGCTTCATCTAAGGACCATCAGCTTCGGATGATGAAGTCATCACTGAAGATGCCGCAGCTCATCGTCGACGTTATACTGAAGACTTTGATTCAGATAGCAGCTCCGAGCCGCATTCTATATGCTCTTCACTTGTGAGAATGTATATTTTAGACAGTTCAACTTCAGAACAATATCACGATAATTCATTTTGCCTTCTTACCCAGGAAGAATTTTCCAATGTAAGCCGAATACTAATATTGACATGGAAACTGACACCTTTACCCCAATGGTATGAAACGAAATGTTCCCACTTCAAAAACAAATTGATCCAATGTCAGTTTTAAACTCGGTTTCATCTGTTCTATCTCATATTAGGTCACCAATTACCCAGAAGATACGATCGAAGTATAGCACAAATCAAGAACCTAAATATATTACCACAAGCTTTTTTCAGAGTATGAAAATAGTCTTGGGCTTGGAGGGAAGTTAGTGTTTGTTCTTTGCATGACAATTGAGAAAAGTCCTGCCAATATCTATTTCGAAAACTTTTTTACATCCCTGGAGGTTATCCACTACTTGCGGAAAGAGCATGGCAGCCTTGGGACAATCAGATCTAATCGTCTTCTTCTTCTGAAGGGTTGTGAAAAGTTTTTACCTTTTACCTACGGATAAAACATTAGTGAAGAAAGGTAGGGCCTCCCCATTGCCCTCCGACCGAATGATAGGATTCGTTTTGACGGTGTGGATCATCTTCCGATATTCCAAGATAGATAATCCTATCTACGAGGTAGGTGTCGATTGTGTAAAGGGTCAAACAAAATTTAATTGCGTTAAATTTGATCTGTCTTTGTTTTGTACCAAAAAGAATTGTTTTTTAAACTTTCATGCAAAATAAATTTTAAATTGATTACTTTTGTTTTGTTATTATCAATAATTCATACCCCTTTTGTACCCCAACTGGTGTTTTATCAAACCTTAGCCCAAGAGCAATGTAACAAATATGATACGTACTATTGATATGCTACTTCTTTGTTTATTGGGCAATGTAACATATTTGATACATATCATTTCTAAAAAACTATAACACTTTAATTTTTTTTTGTCTATTTTTATACATCCTTAGTTACTATTTTATCATACTATTTCGCTAAAACACTAAAAAGTTAAAAAAAATAGTCTTGCGCTTTAAAGGGTTAATGAGTGCCAAACATATAAAAGTTAAATCAATCTGCAGTGCGTAAGTGTACGGCCGTAGTTTCAGCGGGTGTTGATTTAACATTTTCGGTCCAAATTTAGCTTTTTATTTCCCATGCTATATTTTGCACTAAAATTTAGATTACTTAAAAGCTTAAAGGTTAAAGCATGAAATGTACAAAACTAGAGATACTTCCGCGTTTATTTATTCTTTCAACTATTATAATAATTGTAAACCGGTCCCAATCAAAATTGGCATATAGTAAACGATTTACATATGGTGAGTTTGAATTAAAAATATATAAAACCTGTAGCTGCACTTCTCTTGCTCAAAACAAGCATGTACGCCTAAAGTCTGTTACATATTCATGGCTCCCAGTTGTTCCTTGTTTTTGAATTCCTAATCGTGAGAAGTTCGTATAACTCTCCTGTGCAGTGCGAGCGTAGCAAGTCCAGTTTACCTTTGACTTTATTAGCGAACCACAACTCATATTCTCAGTTTCATTATGCACAATACATGCATGTACACACTATATTACTAATTTGCCCTCCCTCCTTCCTCCCCATACCCTTATCAATCACACAGACGGAGTTACTGCCAATTTTATATTATGATGTTGTAATGAGATTATAGAACGTGTTGGATCACTATCCAACGGAAGACACTTCTTCCGTTTGATAAAACAAATAAGACTCAGAATCAATGGTTAATAAGAACACAAGCGTGGACATTTGAGTAAAGTACGGATAAACATTAAAAAAAATAACAGAAAATTTTGAAGCAATAAAGATAGTGTTTTGCTCATAAATCAATTACTAACACGTCAGTTCATCCGTCACTTAAACTGACATCGATAAAGCGAACGTTTTTATTCGCAGTATATTTTTTAGTATGCATTTTCAAAGAAAGATAGCCCGCGAGCCAATCAGCTGTGACGTTACAGATAAGCGCTGGAAGCCGCGCGGTATTAGACTACTTTCTAACGAGGGAGTGCAGCGGCCGCTTCCGCAGAGCGCCGCCGCCGAAGGTAATACTCAGAGGGCTACTCCGCAGCTCATCACCCAAGTATCGGGGCCAATCATTGATGGTGTACCTTCTTCTTCTTCTTCTTATCGAGAAGACAACAAACCACTATAACAGTCATGTGTTTTTTTTATAGAAGCTCGACATAATGGCTTCTCTACGCCTGATGGAAAGCGAAAGAGAATCCTAAGTAAGTACGACAACGGCCAAATAACTGGTCAGTTACCTGTCGGACCAAAACTTCGAAACGCTTTATCGTTACCTTTCACCAGACTGGCTCGATGGCTCATTTGGTAGTGACCTCTGCCCTCTGAGCCAAGGGTCGTGGGTTCGATTCCCGCACAGTACAAACATTTGTCTGTTTGTATTTGGTCTGGGTGTTTAATATGTTTATATCTAAGATATCTAAGTAGGTTTATCAGTTGTCTAGTACCCATAGTAAAAAAAAAGATTCGGCTTAGTTGGGGGCTAGACGGCGATGTGTGGCCCGGCGTGGCATGTCTTGGGTTATTATTCAGCAAGTATAGATCTTTGACATCAGACTTGTTTCGGAACTATGTACATTATGATCGGAAACAAGTCTAATGTGTGTTAAAACCTTATCTTCGTGACGCGCGAAACTTCGGTAAAACGGACCGGCTTATATACATAGTCGATGATCTGTCAGTAATCTCAGAAACTACCATTGTGTCTTCCCGGGAAGATACAGCGAAATGGCTAACCCAGGAAGTTGAGAACGCAGTCCATTCGAAGGGACGACGTCTACGAGTATATTGGCGCAATATACATACGTTCCAGCTGCATAAGCTCGACTTCATCGCGCCGAGCAACAAGTAAAGGGAGAAAGGCAATAACGAAACGTTACTTAAACCATTAGCGTGGTACTCGGTTTAATCTATACCGCTTTACCGGATTCGGCAAACGCAAAGGGAAAAGAAACTCGTAATTATAAATAGGCTTGTAAAGGTTCATATTGACGATTGGCTGTACTGTGTCAGTGAGCACTGTACGGCGAACATCGGTCAATGATCTTAGAGCGCGTGTGTTAGAGAATTTATAATATTACGTGCTTAAAATTAGCTAAAATGTGTTAACGGTGATTTACAAAAAAAAAATAAAAATATATAAAAATGTTTATTACCAAAAACATTTTTTTTTTTTTTTTTGATTGGATGGCTTTCTTTGTGGGTCAAAGCTAACTGAGTAAGTAGTATAGAGCCGTACATGATTCATAGGCAGAATAATAAGAAAAGCATTTTGAATACTCGTAATTACACACACAAAATACAAGAATAAATTAATGTCTATGAAGATAAAAAAGTCAGCAGAAACACGTTTCATGCTTATTGTTCTATGTTCACAGTAGATGCTTTGCAGGCAGCCTCTACATTGTGAATCTCAACACGGATTCGGTATCTTTGAATTAACAAGGCTAATGTCTAATTGGAATTAACGTGCCTATTTTTATTTGGCGTATTTAACATTAATTTATCCCGTTAAACCTTTAAAAAGAATCCTGGCATTCTAGTAAATATCGATAAAAGATTGTGGCTTTCTTGTTCACAAAAAGCATAGTTAGCACAGTTGTCGAAAAAGGCAGAGGGGGCGGGGAGGGGAGGGAGGCAGCATTTTTGAAAGTGAGACCTTGGCGGAATCCGCGAGATGCGGATAGCTGGCTTTCTCCGCGCGCGCGGCCGCCTCGCCTCCTAAATTACCCTACAGCGATACCCCGGAAGCAGGGTAATCCACATGGAAAACTCATTTCTTTAAGATAAATCAATATCATTCAATATTTTTGGATGTACATATTTTAGTTTTCACTCTTCCTTGATACGGATTTGACAATGTCGTATTAGCTTTTGTATCCATGATATAAGAGTGATAAGCACTTAACTTTTTCACATACTGGAAGCTAGTTAACGCATATTTAAAAGTTACAGTTACTTTTAGTATCATCATAATACTAATTCACCGTTTTGTTATTTAATTTGTAATATGATGCTCAGTAAAATTTTATTCTATTCTATTAATTTCATTACATAAGTACAGTGGACCCCCGATAATCCGGCCCCTGTCTAATCCGGCGCCCCCTGTAATCCGACATACATGACAGAATTATGTTTGACAATCTTTGCTAATATGTATAGATCACGCAAGTTTGAACAGGTCACAACTCGTACGCGCCACCGCTATTGTGCTCGACGCTTATGCGTTGTTTTACTTAATTTGAATTTGACTTCTAGTGATAGCGGTACGGCCTAGCGTAAGTTCATTGTTTACTCCATATTTCGACTTACATAAATTAAGTCTGATTTGTACTTCAAAGTACATAGATATGTACGTATAATATATAGACTCTCGTCATTAGATATGTAATTTGTCGGATTACAAGGTACTCTTTCGTAAAAAAATCCGGACTATAGGGGTCTTATTAGGCAGTGCTCTATAATCCGACAAATTCGATAGTCCGACACTGCCCTGCATAATATTTGTCGGATTACCGGGGGTCCACTGTATCTGAAAAATCAGTAGCAAATATAATAGCGTAGCGTAGAGCAGCCATTATGCCGTGCTACTTTAAAAAATAATAGTGAGATAGGATTTATTAAAGTAATATATTTTTCTATGTATATGTATTTTATAGAACGGTTTTTGTCAGAACACACAATGCTACTTTATTGTTAATTAAACAATTATAAAAAGCAACTATTATTTACTAAATAGGAGTAAGAAGTTTTAAGTTGAAATTTCTTTAGGTACATCGAAATGTATTTTATAGCAATCTCTATTTAGCATATTCTATTAGATACCAGTCTGCCCCAATTTAAAGTGACTAAAATTATATAATTGTAATAGATCATTACTATTTCAAAGAAAACCTTTCAAATTGTGGTAGTGATATTATTATTATTAGCAAATTCTTTCTATAATCGACAAAGATTTTAGAGTGTGTAACTTTGCTAAAATGTAGCAGCTTTACATTGTAATGGAAATACCCATAAAATATTCAAATCTACCCACTTTTCGGGTAATCACGTGCCACTAGCAACCCGATTGCCGCTGATTGAAAAAATCAACTGTAACAGTGCAAAATACTGTTACTGTTAGTCAGGCAACCTAAAACGGAGCTCGCCGTGACCCCGATAGCGCGGCGCGCGCCGCCCGGAAGGTTCCGGCTTCGGTCAAATTAATAACACATTGTCAAAGATAAGCTTTTTTTCATTTGAACAATTGACAGTGACCCTTTGTGTGTGACCCAGTGAACCAAGGGTTGTAGGTTCAATCCTCACCCAGGACAAACATGCATGTGCTGAAAATTGGTGTTTGTTCTGTATCTGAGTGTTAATGTTGCATTAACGTATAATTTACATTTGCAGTAAATTCGTAAGCTCCGGTTCTGATAATATAAAAGCCTAAGTTAATTAGTTCATATTTGGGGTCATAATGGGTAAAAAAATATATATGTTGTTGCCAAGAAGACTGTCCAAAAATAATAACATTTTTCTTAAATGTGTAAGGTGTGTTGCCTCGGAGAAAATAATCATCATCATCAGTCTATCGTAGTCCCAGGAGTGAAGATAGGCCTCTCCAGTTATGATTTCTTTGAACTTGTAAGCGTTTTGGATCTGTAAGCTACAAGTGTTTATTAAATAAATAAAGAAATGACCCTATTGTAAAGTGCGCCTAGGCGCGTGTGTTATGGAGTCAACGTAGGTGCCACAAATACAATGTTTTAACACAATATTAACCTTACGGAACAAACACAATTATTATTCATCAAATTAACACAATATTTATCCCGGTAAGGATCGAACTCACGTCCATATTTTTCTTACCCTATTAAGGTGTATTCATAGAAATTTATCTTATTAAAAGCTTATAGGAAAAGTCTTATTAATACCTTAAGGATTTATTCCAGCAAAATAAAAATAAAATAATACGCTGAAGATTATTACCTATCTAGTTGAAGGCTGAATAAAAACGTAGCTATCGAGTATGAGGCTTAACGAGGCAATGACCGCGGGAGTGTCTCAATAGTCCTGCTTAATAATAACAACGAGAAAAACGTTCGCAGAAAATATGATAGAGAACTTCATTTGTTAATGCAAGTCGATGTGTTTGATCGTTATTGGCCTCTCGACGCGAAGCGCCCCAAGTGCGCAGATTCATAACAGCCACTTTAGCCTTTTCATAAGCCTTTTAGTAACGTTATTTCTGGATGCAAATACCTATAATATGATAATATGGCCTCGGAAATTGTTTTGTGACCACGTCTTTACAAAAGACTTCGGTCTTTATTATAAGAACGGTTTCATAATTACATAAATGATATTAAAATGAGAGCCGAGAAAGTTGTCAATATTTTTTCTTTGCACTGTGATCGCAATTTAAATTGATACCTATATTTCTTCTAGAAACAAGGACGCCATGATCCCAGGAGTGGCAATAATCAATCGAAGTAGGAGGACTGAACGTTAATTGGCACGCTATAGCTATCGTCTGACGCGGCGGCGCGCGTGTGCGCGTGCGCAGCCATCACTAGACACTGACCTTGCGTGATTAACTGGAAGTTAATTGATTTTTTAAATATCAGACATACCAATATATATTCAAGACATATTAAACACTTAGATATTTGTTTCAAGTTTGTTTACAGTATGAATCGAATTCACTACCTACAGTTAACATTTTTTGACATCCCTAAGGGTGGGCTTGCGCCCTCTGAAGAAATGGCAACGTTTGAATTGTGAACATTTAAATCAAAATAATTTAAATCTCTGTCATTTATGTTAAAAGAGTGTGAAGTGTATGTACATATTGTACATGTCAGAAAATGAGACATATTATGTAAAATAATACTGATAAATGAAGTTGTACGGCCGATAAAGTGCTGCCATCTGTTGATAGCGGTGACGCACCAGCAAGCAACACCAGTTCGCTCGGTCGGCCCGTCGACAGATCCGGCGCTTGCGACTCCTGCGTACAGTACCGTCTTTGGCGGCCGTCGGGAATGGTGTGTAGAGCCAAATTAAGTATACAACGAATATTAAAGACACATGAAACAAAACTCCCATCATAATGTAATCGTGCAAGCAAAATTGGTTGTGCTCAGTCAGCTGCGCACGGCGCTGGACCGTGATGCAAGCTGCATAACCTGCTCGTAACACCCGGAAGAGGTCGAGCTACTGAGATTGATGCATGGTCAAGAAACTGCATGGAGACTAAGGATGTCGTACCCGCGCCGGGAAGCGGTGGAAGGAAGCGCGCGCGTCGCGCGAGGGGGGGGGGGGGGGGTCAGTAGTGCGGTCAAGCGGGAAGCGACAAATTGCTCGCGAGATGCACCGCACGTCAGGATGGCTACTATAATTATCATTTATTAGGAATTGAAAACGGTTTGTTTAATGATATGATCTATGCATTCGTAAGAATTGGCGATACTTTCATAACTAGATCGTTCTTAGCTTTATACAGCGAAAAGTATCATTTGTCATTAAGAAAACCCGCATCTTTCAGTTATAATCCGCTGGGCCGGAAAACATCGACACATCTGTGTGTATCCCACTCAATTTTCCATCGGGACTCAAAAAGATATCCTTTCTAAAACTACAAAATTTAATTGTGCATGAAAGGTACTATATAAAATCATAAAACGTTTTTGATTGAACATATCCTACCTGATATCAAATTACAGGCAAACATTTTAGCAGAAAAATGTACTGTGCGTGTTACATCGCCCAGGCTCGGCCGCGGCATGAGTCGGTCAGTAGCTCTCTAAAAGGGTTGGAAGCGCGGAAGCAAACTACAAAATCAGCTTAGTTCTTGTCCCGGCATAACCTACGCCATTGCGTGTAGCCAATTAATAGGCAACGAACATACACAGAAAAACCCCTGTTAACGGTGGGAAATAAATCTAATAATAATATCTATCTATCATCGCAGAGTCCTGAGCGTTCGGACCGGACAATGTTTTGCTCTTATCGTTGCATCACGTATACAATGTTAACAAGTTATTTTTGTAACTGTTCTAGTACGCGCCTAGTAGCAGTAGACACACATAAATATGAATATGTCCTTGATACACTTCTGTGGTGGTCACAGTTCAAGGTAATACTCTGAGACCAGGTTAGTGCATTGTTTGATAGGGCATTTTTCAAAAGCCCAATTGTTGATAAGTCTCGAGTTTTTTATGTTCGTTAAGATGCGCGTATGAGTTCATTGCAGCTCTAAGTGGCTAAAGAATATCTAGTTGTAATGACATGTCATCTTAACTTGCCTGGTGACTTAGCAATCACCAGAATCAATAGGCGAATTACGATATTAAATTTTTCAGAAAGTTCAATAGGTATTGTCTGGAAGGCGGTTTTTGCGTGAATTGTGAGTTGATGTGGTGTTTTGTGTAACCACTAAACCGAGTCTAGCAAACGATAACACGTTGCTGAATGGATATTTGGTTCTGCAGCGATAAGGAAACCGTGAAACGGCCGGGCCGCTGCGGAGGGCGCCGCCGTCGCCGCAGCGCCACATCGCTACTTACTTTATTTAATTACGCGCTGTCGCATTGTTACGGCCAGCCGCGTGCAATCTCAACGTCGAGCATTCATGAATGCGCTACACGACGTGTTATCATCTGGTACCTACAAGAGTTATCAATATACTCGTACATAGGGTACTTGATTTCCTGAATAGTATCAAGAATTAAGTTAGGCAAGAGTCGTATATATCCTGTCCTGTGAACCTTAATGTTATCTGGCGAAACGAGATATGTGAGATAATTAGATAAATAGGTTTAATTCGGAAATAATAATTCTACAAATGTTTGTATTTCTTGTTGTTATGTAAGTACAAAACAATTGTTACCTGAGTGATTGTCAGGCCATTTGCTTCTGAACCAAAGGTCATGATCCCTACCCGGGACAGAGACTAGTGTGATGAACATTTATATTAGTTTCGTGTCTGTAAGTTTGTATTTTTTTGACAGGCTCGGTGGCTCAATTGGTAGTGACCCCTGCCTTCTGAACCAAGAGTCGTGCTTCGATTCCCACCCGGGACAAACATTCGTGTGATGAACACTTGTGTTTGTTCCGTGTCTGGGTGTTAATATTTGTATTTAAGTATTTATTTGTGGTACCTTCGTTGTTCTAATACCCATAACACAAGTGCTTAAGCTACTTACTTTGGGATCGGAGCAATGTATGTGATGTTGTCTGATATTTATTTATTTAAGTATTTTTTGTGGTATCTTCTTTGCTCTGATACCAGAAGCACAAGTGTGCAATGTAAGCTACTCGTTTTGGGGTATTTTCAGTCTATGTAAAGTTGTTTGATATAAACACTAGTGGCTATCAAAACTAAGTTAAGTGGTGGACAGTTTGATTCTACCTTAAAATTTAATACAGCAAATAGAAACATTCCCACCATAGTCCTGGATAGGAACTACAGTAAAATGGTTGGAATTGAGAGCGCTGCAATCATACCGAGTACTAATTTAATATAACGTTATATGCAGGTTAGAATTAACTTCGAAGTTTTGATTGTAGTTAGTCCCTAACGAAGCTAATAAATGGTATAAATAAATTCTCGATACTCGGATCGTTCAAATGTGCGCAGCGTCAGAAACTGCGAATATTAATCAATTACTTAGCTGTAATACTATGATGGAAGTCAGAACGAAACAAACCCCCAACAAAATTTAACACGTAAATGTTTCAGTTTTGGTTCAAAAAGTTGATTCTCTACCAAAAGAGCTACCGAGCCAATGATCCACAGGATCGTAAATAGTAACTAAGTAAAAAGTGAAGCGTGTATTTCGTGGAGAGTAGTAACTGCAAGCAGTAATACCGAATTAATTACTGTTAGTGCAGTGGTCAAAAGGCAGTGTTTAGGGGGCGCGTGAGCGGCGCCGTCGCAGCCGGCTCTCATTTGGATATGAAGGTCCTCCTCAAAGAGGGATTAAAAAGTATCAAGCTACCTCTGTGCTTTTTAGTTCAAAGGTAGGTAGATACACTCTTTGAAAGTAAATGAGTAAAATAATTAATAATTAGAATAAAGACACTTTATAAAGTGAAGATTCTAGTACTGGCAATAAAAAATATTCAAAGTATTTCTACGTCGACCATTATTGGATCAAAAATAATCCTTTTTAAGTATTAACAAAGGCAGGAATTAATGTAATCACAATTTTACATACAGATGGCCGTTAGCATACAAGGAGGTGTTCGTAATTAGTTATTTTGTAATAATGAGTTGTTCGCTGGAAGACTAAGAAGCTTAGATAAACTGTTTAATACGTAAAGGAAAATGAATGGTGCATTTAGTGTTACACGACTTTTGCGTTTCTGTTTGATGGTTTTGGGTCTTACAATCAGTCGATCAACAAATCAATCAAATCAAAAATCTCTTTATGCATATAGGCTTAAGACAAGCACTTATAAAACGTCAATATTTAATACAGTCAATCAAAAGGAATTAAGCTACCACCAAAATACTACTGACGAAAACTAAATCAGCAATATTTACAGCTTTCATCTATCATTTAGTAGCAGTTCTTCTATCTTTCATCCCTTTAGGTTTGCTACGGAACGATTAACTTTCACCAGAATTGGAAAATGCCGCCAAGCGAGTGCGCTGCGCGAGGGCATACGATTATACCGGGTTAACTTAATTCTAAATATTATATGGAATTATTGATGATTCTAAATGAATGGAAAAATTTAATGAAAATAAATTTAACGGATACCGCATGTGAATCGTATAGCCCGATACTTTTGCGCGTCTACTCATTTAGGTAAGCATCACCGTCATTATGGATGGCTTAATATGGTACTTATGTCCCTGATAAGCCAATACACTGGTATATACCTGGTATGGCTTTTTGACAATTGTTTGAGCTGTAAACATAATATTTTCTTTTGCCATATACTTATTTATTACACTTACTCTAGTGGTCTAAGAACTGTGGCAATTAATGTGTTTTGATACATAATATCTTGTTTTTACGCACACATTCATAATATCTGTCTTTGCGCGCACATCTATGCAGTTTAATAAGTACGCTCTTACCATAGAACTAAAGCTAGAAACATTTTAGTGACTCTTGCGCACAGCAGTGTTCTCTGTGCAGATTAGCGCCTATGCCTATGTTCGGTCAGGCAGCGCCATAGTAAATAAATATCAGACAACATCACATACAATTGACTCAATCCCAAAGTAAGCTGTTAGAGCATTTGTGTTATGGAAATCGGAATCGACGAAGGTGCCACAAATATAGACGTAAATACGATATCGACATCCAGGCACAGAATCAACATTAGATGAATGTTTGTCCTGGGTCGGAATCGGACCGACGACCCTTGGTTCAAGCAGGGGTATCTACCAAATGAGCCACCGGGTCAGTCCAGTGGTTGCCGGCTGGGCGGCGCGGGCCGTGCTGGCCGGGGCGGGCTGGCTGGCTCACGCGGCTCCTGGCTCACGCTCTTTTGCGGCCGGGAATCCGCACCCTCGCACCGCTCGTTAGCTGCGTCGCTTTGCCAGCGTGCGTGTGGTATCCATTACAAATTGAAAGCCACGAAAATATCCTAACCGTTTAATGTTCCACAAAATATCCGAAAAGATGAAATGAAAAACGCTACGGTCCGGCTTAGAACAAAACTATATTCTATATGAACTTAAACTCATATCTACATTTAATGTTATTATGTGACAATATTGTAATCGTCATCACTAAATAGAGGCATTAAGTCTGTCTGTCCCGATGTATAAATGGATGCGTATTTTTAAAAAGATGGAGTGATACAAGATGAATGTAATACTTCAGAGGTCCCTAATGTGTTTAAATAGAATAGCCAAAGCAAAACGAGGGCGGTTTAAATATAAGTAGGTATTTACTAAATTAAGTAGTATTGGTTCCATCTTTAGAACCTAATTCCACAGGCCGACCAGCCCGTTTACGCCTTTGGGATTTAAAATTAGTTTGCGAGTGATTATTATTTTTCAATAATCCCTCCCGACGAAACAGCCAGTATACCTCTTGGATCATACTTATAATTAGCATCATTAAAACGTGTACTTACTAAGTGAATTAGGATTATGATAATACCTTTTAATACTTATCTAAAAATATCAAGGTAGACAATATTCCGTACTAGACAGTTTTAAACGGCTCGAACGGTTATTGTAATGTATGATGATGTAGTCAGCGGCGACCTTGAACTGCCGCGGCCCAGTGTTTATGTTAATGTTTACTCACAACGCTGCCCGAGCCGCGCGGCCGCCGCGCCGCGTCGCCAGCCGCCCGGTGCACGGTGCATTGTCAGACGAAGTAAAACGCATGGCCGTATACATCATTTTACTACCTGCCTATTCAAATCACGTTACCGCTAGTAATTACTCCGTCGACAATTTTCCTCGTTTTACGACATGCGGCAAATCGCGCGCACCTGAAACTATGATTTATAAGAATTTGTGGTGAGGATTTACTCCGTGCGAAAACTCCGAACGCAAGAAAATTGTATGCGATATTGTGATACATTACCAAATATATGCAACGGCTGATACACACACTTGAATCAGAATTAACTACCACTTGTCTGATCACCGCGTCCTCGCGTCAGCAACGACCAAAGCGAGCGGGTCCAGCGCAGGCCGGGAGGTGGCTGGCGTCCAGCGCGCGATCTCTAGCAGCAGGACTGTCAGGCGTACCTGAGAGCGAATGCGGCGAGTGGCGGCGGTGGTGCGCGTAGGACGCGGGCAGCGGCGGCGGCGGCGCCAGGAAGCAGCGGTCGCGCTCGCGCTCCGCCTCGCCGGCAGCGCCGCAGCACCAGCCCGCGGCCGCGTCCGGGCCCATGTCGATGTACCCGTGCCGGTCCAGGCGGCGCGCGCCCCAGCATCGCGCGCACGCGACGCCCCTCTCCGCTCGTATGCACTCAATCGTTGCTGCTTACGCGGGTCGCGGTGCTCAGTGGACACGACCGATCCCGGTGCGGCGCGCGGCAGGATTGAAGGAGCAGCGCGCCGCGGCCGCCGCACGCTGCCCGCCACGTGCGCGCGGCACGCTCGCCCGCAACGTGCACGCCGCGCGGCACGTGCGCCGCCCGCGCCCTCCGCCCGCCGCCGCCCCCGCCCGCCACCGGCCGACCCCTGGCTCCCGCGCCGACAGACACCGAGGCGAGCCTGGAGGCTCCCTTGCCGCGAAAATGCAGTTCCGGCCGCGGCCCTAGCGACTGTCAGAACGAAACAGCCTTCGATAACGTATCGCTATGGTTCTATGCGAGCAACGCACCAATTAAGTAGCGACTAAGAAAATTTTATTACTTTACATTACTAACAATTGGAGTTTCAGTTTCCGAGGGAAGCCAATACGCGTTTCATTCCAGGCAGTGCACAATTAAGCTTTTTGCGAAAACGCAAGACGGAAACTGACATTTGATTTCGTTAAGACACGGATGAAGATACACTCATTGACTGAGCTGTTATCTTAGAGCCGTAGGCAGCGCCCGAGCGTCACGTGACGGCTAATTGCCGCGAGCCGGCGGCTGACTCACGCGCCGCACCGCGCCGGCCGCGCACCGCCACCGACTGTCTATGCTAATTACACTATACGCCTTTTATCTCTTATATATTTCGCATAAAACAGCTTATCAATAATCACTATTTACATATGTTAATGTACAGTCAATTTCATCAAAATACCTACATTCAAAGTACGTAAACCAACCGTATAGAGGCGTGTAGAGACCGCGCTACTCGCGATCAAAGATTCCTTTAAACTCGTTAGTGAGACGGTGCATTAGTTCGCGCTCGCGCCAGAAAGGTTTCGATGTGACTACGCTTACTATTGAAAATATACCGATAAGATGATTTAATTTCTCAGAAGTGTCGAAGGCTACGAGTACTTGCTAATTGATGTTATGATAATGTTATTACGATACACTCATACTAATAATGATTAATTTAAATACGCGACATCAGACATCTCAAGTAATTGAAAGAAAAACAAAATGAAAAACAAGATAGTTTAAAACATCTCTACAAATTGATACATTATTTTAAAAATTGTTTTCTTGAAAAACAATGAAAATGACGAAATCTTTCGTCAGTTACTGATTTAATTCTTCTTAGATCCTACTGTTTGAGTTCCGAGACGTGGGTTCGGATTGACAAAAGATACTGTCCTGACCGAAGTCGAGCCTGATATTATAGTGTGCTTTTTTTATAATCCGATGAGGCGCTAGTTGGATACGCCCAGAGAGAGATCACGCGCCTGGACTAACGGCTTAACGTGCTTTCTGAGGCTCGGGGATGCATCACCCCCAACTGACTCCGGAGCTGCTGCTAATATATTTCTTTACAGAAAAACCTAGTAAGAATTTTTGGTGTAACTCAGTATTCGAACCCGAGACCGCTCGGTTGCTAGGTAGAACTAGCGACCAACGAGGTGGTCCGACAAACATGGATTGGAAGCGGTTGTTGTGTTTTTACGTTATTTTTGAGATCAATTTATATGTCTTTATCTGAAATATATTGGTGTTTTAACCATGAATATTTTTATGATATCTGAACGAATATCTATTGGACTTTGATTCTGGTTTCATGATAATTTGACAAATAACAATGCGGTTGATTTTAGGATGCGATGAAATGAACCGGGCATGGTCTTCCCCAATGGAAATTGTCATTTGGGGGGATCTGCTTTAGTCTTCACGCTTGGAAGGTCGGGTGGTGAGCTACAGTGTAACATAACTATCAACAGAATAGTTCGATGCTAAATGAACCACCGGGCATGGTCTTCCCCAATGGAAATTGTCATTTGGGGGGATTTGCTATAGTCTTCACGCTTGGAAGGCGGGGTGGTGAGCTACAGTGTAACATAACTATCGTTAGAGTAGTTCGATGCTAAATGCTATATTGCTAGTTCTTATTGTACTGCAAAAGGCCCAACTAGCTAGTTACTAATTACATATGCAGTGATACGCGACGGCGGCGACTGTTGAACACTCGCTTATCATTATTTTTACCTACATGTGTAAAGAATAATTATGTGACATGCATGTTAATTTTAATTTGAGTATCAAACCGTAGCACATATCTCTAGTTATATTTAAAAAAAAATACCTAAACCTAGTTGCAGATTTATTTATTAGTTATAGTTCCGCAAGTTCGTTTTATCGAGACACGCAAGCTACAGTCACGCACGTTCCGACTGCGAGCAGAGAGATATTGTGACGGCAGGAGGACGGCCGATCCGATGCGCTTGGTGGGGATTTTGTTCTTCGATGCTAATAAAAATAGCACTTAAGACATACTCGTGACGAATCGTCTGAAAGTCCAAGGAAAAAACGACTGAATCATAAATAAATAATTTAAGTAATGAAATAAAATAAACAGCACGGTATCATAAATGTGCAGTTAATTTAAGCGACTGTTGAGAGGCGACGGACATGTGAGAAATTTACCTTATTATGTTAAAATAACATTTTCTGCCACTGAGTAGCCACAAATTTTATTTATTGACATTTAGCAACGTAGGGTCGCAATTGGCGAATACCTGGAGAGGCCTATGTCCACCAGTGGACTGCGATGGGCTGATGATGATGATGAATAGCAATTTGTGACTGAAGTCGAAGTTATTCCTTCCTACGAGTATACACTCGACCAGTTTGATTTCAACCAAGGCACTAGGGGTATTAACAACGCTATCAGAGTTCTTTTTTTAACTCATTGGCGCCTTGAAGCTAGCAAACGTTCCGAGCTAGGCCGCAGCATATACTTAGCTCTTATTCAATCAGAAATAATAACAATATATTGAACCAATTAAAGCCAATCTATCTAAGAATATAAATATCTAATGAGATCAAGTAATAAACAAACAAGAATGTTTATACTCGTATTAATGTATACGTATAAATGCTTTATTGCGTACTAGCTGGTGCTTGCGACTTCGTTTGGATGAACTTTGTGATCAACAATCACGATTCCTTGACTATTTCTATCATCATTATCATCATCGGCTGACGATGGGCTCATCGGCGACAACAGGCTTGTCGTCGTCTACTGTTCGCAACTTTCGACAAACATCTGGAGGCTTTACCTATAATTTCTATAAAAAAAAAATATTTTTAATAGCTCAGCAATAAAAATACTCATCAGGTGTTCTACCTTTTTGCTTAGACGTCGTTCCTGTATAAGTTATAGTACAGCTGCTCTCTTATAGAAGGGTTTCAGAAGATACATAATCGTACCAAGTTTCGTTAAAATCCGTCGAGTAATTTTCGTTTCTATAACGAACATACAGATAGACAGACCGACAGACAGACAAAAATTTTACTGATTGCATTTTCGGCTTCAGTATCGATCACTAATCACCCCCTGATAGTTATTTTGAAAATATATTTAATAGATCTTAACTAATATTATAAAGCTGAAGAGTTTGTTTGTTTGTTTGTTTGTTTGTTTGAACGCGCTAATCCGAACTGCTGGTCCGAATTGAAAAAATATTTTTGTGTTGAATAGACCATTTATCGAGGAAGGCTTTAGGCTATATAACATCACGCTATAACTATTAGAAGCGAAGAAATAATGGAAAATGTAAAAAAAACGGGCAAAAAATAACTATTCCACGCGGACGAAGTCGCGAGCACAGCTAGTTTATTATAAGTATAGAAGAAGTGACTAATAATGAGCCTTTACACAAAATTAGAAAATATTAGAAAACTACGAAAATTGATAGTGGCAGTACATGCAAACGAGTGGAGGATCTCTGTCGGCCAAGCGAGTTCACGGGCAGACGGTAATAATGGACAAATGTGAAGTGTTCATAGTTAACGTTAAAGTTTAAGTAGTAGACGATCATTAATAATAGCCCAAGACATGCTGCGCTGGGCCACGAATCGCCATCTAGCCCCAAACTAAGCCGGAGCTTGTACTATGGGTAGGGTACTAGACAACTGATAAACTTACTGACGATACTTTTATTTTATGAATAGATACAAATTATACATGGCAAATACCCAGACCCATACAAACAGACATGTTCATGAACACAAATGTTTGTACTGTGTGGGAATCGAACCCACGACCCTTGGCACAGAATTAGAGGTGGGACTACCAAATTAGCCAACGAGCTAGATCAGTGTTAAATTAATTGCTCATTATATAATTGTTTATGATTAGTTTAGTTGTTTACGGGGGAGGGCGCATTGTTGTCGGCAGTAATTGGGCGGGTCACGTGCGCCAGCCGCCCGCGCCCGCCCCCCCCCCCCCTCCCCCCCCCCCCCTCCCCCATCCGGCGGGTGCGCGGCCACGGGACCGCCGGGGTGTCCGACACCCGACACTCACACGTAACGACAACGTTTTTTTTGTATCGAAGATGTTTCTTGTCACGCCAACGGCCCGTCCAAATTGCTTGTTTACTATTCGATTTGTTTTTTCGATTTTCGTGTAATTGATTTATATTTTGGTTGTAAAATTCCTTTGTTCTTCATATTTCTTTGGTTACAATTGACCATAAATAAAATACTCTATATAATATAATTAATTATTCATGTGGCTCATTTGGTACCGAACCAATATTTTAAACGGATAGGATTTGAAACTCGGGGCACGTTTTGTTCTTTGGTTGAGATTATAAAGTATTTTTTTAAATAAATATTTTCAAATCGACACATAGACATGTGTCCAGCATACTGTTCATAACAGCCATCGCTTGAATACCCGAGCAGGAAAATAGCGCCTTTCAATACGACGTAGGCATTGAATACAAAATTAGATGAAACCATTAAACGCCACTTGTTAACACAATAAAGTTCGCTAGAAAGAGTGAAGGGCAAAACCAAATGTAAATTAGAACAACAATTAGCTTTCCTTACATATCGCGGGGCTATTTATACGTATACCGGCGCTACGTCAGGGCGAAGTTTCCGGGACGCGACACAAAAGCCTAGGGCTCCTGGGCGCACGCGGCGGCCGGCGCGGACCCACGCAACTCCAACGGGAAAGGGGAAAAAAGTATCACGCCTAGGGCTTCATTACTTTCCGTTGACATTTGAGTTTGACGCCCTTGAGGGTGCATTATGTAAGCGTCCGAAATTATGAAGATTCCAGACGGAGGAAGCCTTCGTTGGTGGTCGTTGATAGTCTGGTACGATTTGGTATGTAATCTTGGTGTAAAAATTTAATAAATTCTAGCTATAAATATCTGGCTTAGAATGATGTATTTGTAGTTTGGGTTGAGTCTTTATAGTTTCAAACAAGCTACTAAATACGTGGATATATAACATGATATTATACGTGTGTCAAAATATTGTAAGCAATAATAATAACCTTATGATTCAGGCTGAAATATGTCTGTAAGAAATTATTTTACGTTGTAGCTTCTTAATCTTTTGATTTATTGACAGCGATCCTGTACTTTGAATAAATAATTGAATTGCTAACATGCAATTTGTATTGAAAATTAATCAGGACGGGAGGATAATAATCAGTTTCCTTAAGTCGAGGTCGTCGCCTGCGAGAGAACCGCGCGTTCGTAGCACCGAGGGTGGTTCGTAGCGCGCGTCCCGCTACGGCGGCGTAGCGCGTAGCTGCGCTCGTAGCCGCCGTCGCGCCAGAGCGGCTGGTCTGTTCTCGCCCTACGCTGTGGCGCACGGGACGATACCATTCAATACAAACGTTTATTGATACTACTAAGAACATTCAACAATAAATTAGTAAAATAAATCTGTCTTCGATACTGAACCCCAACGACACTAAATGCTACAACAATGTTGTTCGAAGACTTATTTTACGTAATGTATTTTAAAATATTAATTTTATACATTTCTAATCCGTATAACATAAATTGCACACAAAAACGATGCTCAATATATTTTAAATATATTTTTAAACAAATAAAATATGACATGATAATACTTTCATTCGTGGCAACATGCATGTTTGTATATTTTATAGAGGTCATAAACAAAGATGAATATGAAATACGTACATACTCGTATAGCACAAAGTAGAACATCAAAATTTTGAAGATGCATGTGTTAATACATTTCGGTCTATGCTTACAAAGTGATTATGATTTGTTGTTTGAAAATGCAGTTGTTTTGCCTAATAATGTTTTGATATGATCATTTCAGAATCATTATAAGCACGGAAGTTTGTATCATCTTCAATCATAACATAAATAAAAGGGAAACGATTTCAATGAAAAAATGAAACGATGAGATATTGGTGGCTAAGTTAGCTACCCAGATAAACATTTCATGAATAATCAAATAATGGTTCATGATTAAAAAAATAAACCGTAGTTAACACTAGTTAACTACAGTGTATTTTTGTAAAATCTAAATTTAATGTATTGTTTAATTTCTCGGAAGCTCAGTCGAGCGTATCTGCCCAGGTTACTGAAGAGGGTTAGAACAAGGGGTGCCAAGCTGAATACTGACCGTATTTCTTGTTGAAACTAGCCCCGTGATTCAGGAAATCTGTAAATAAGATAAAAAAATAACTAAATAAGCGAATAAACAAAATACATGCGTATGGGATGACGCCGCGGCATTCACGGTGTGGTAAAGCAAAATGATAATGTTCACTACGAGTGGCTGGCCTTTACCGAGAGTATAGTATATTGTCAATCGAAGCTACTCTTTCAGTATTATGTTGGCTGAAGAATAGTCTTTTCATTAAATAGATATTATTACACTGTTTGTACTACGTATTTGGTCGGTACAAGTACGAGAGCTCGTATTATAAATTACAATCACCCACTTATGTGCTTGATATACAAAACACGTTTGAACTTCAGTAAAATTTATTTTTCTATATTACAGTTACGAATAGACCTATAATTTCATCCCATGATCCAATTGAATGATTACCATAATGGTGCTAATCTTCCAATCATACCCCATTTTATCAATTTTGAAAACATTATATGAATAATAATGAAAAAAAGCCATTACAAAAATCATCAGCAAACAAAATATGACAATTTAATACGCGTCTCATCAAACTAAACCCTTTACACAGACATATTCGTCTACTTTTAGATCAGAGCACGGAGCAAATACAGAGGATCGGACAGTAGCATATCTTATTCCTTTATTTGAGCAATTTGTAGGTACATCTGTGTAAACTTAATGTACTCTTTAGATCCGTGCGATGATGGGTGTCCCTCATCGTACGCGCAGCACGCAAGAGATTTTGTTTGCTCTGCATGATTTTTCATAGGACTGCATACTACTGAGTCGCATGCACCGAACACCGTCATTTAGAACGGACAAGGCTAATTCCTAGATTGATTTCGGGACGGTATAAAGGTGTTCCACGATAAAAATATCATTATAAAGCGAGCAAAAACCGTTACGTTGCGTTTGGTGCGGGCTGCTATACCTACTGTTCTAATGGTGTTAAAGTTACTAACTGATATTTTAAATCTATCTACTTAAATAATAACAGCATTTTATGCAAAAAGCCGACTTCAATATGGTTAGAATAGGACCAACTAGGGAGTACACCTTTCAAACACGAAAAGAATTTTCCAAATCGGTTTACAATTTTCGGCGATGTGTTGTAACAAACATAAAACAAAAGAAGTACATGCAGTCGGATTGAGATCCTCCTCCTTTTTTGTCTGTTAATAATAAAAAAACATGATGAACAACAGTCAGCTAGTTTTATATAAACCGACAACCATAATGCATCAGACATTTCAACATATTATTATGAATGTTATATAATCAAACTAGCTGTGCTCGCGACTTCGTCCGCATGGAATAGTTATTTTTTCCCCGTTTTTTTTTTACATTTTTCATTATTTCTTCGCTCCTAATAGTTGCAGCGTGATGTTATATAGCCTAAAGCCTTCCTCGATAAATGGTCTATTCAACACAAAAAGATTTTTTCAATTCGGACCAGTAGTTCCTGAGATTAGCGCGTTCAAACAAACAAACTCTTCAGCTTTATAATATTAGTTAAGATAGAGCTCTTTGTGATGATACTGTCAAATATTTCGTTCGTTCGTATAGAATGTGGTGTTAAATTAAATTTCAGTTTAAAGCCGAATTCCGTGAAATATCCTGTTATTATGAAATATTTATGAAAATCAAATCAACTCGAGCGCTTCAATACAGCAAGTTGTACCAAGTTATTAAGTTGAGCTGCGTTACATTGCAGTGTAATTAGCTTTTGCAGTTATACTCGAATTGTAGGATTTATGCGAAAGTATTCGGCAGGAGTTAATTTGGGGGTTATTTGTGCATTTAGGGAATCTGGTCGGGAGTCGGGTGCATGTTGGGAGGCGCGCCGGAATGTGCCATACACACGTGCAATAACATACTCGTATGAGTAGCTTGCTCACGACCGACCAGCATGCCTAGCGAAACCTACCTAGTGAAACGTTTTAATTAGGAACAGAATACTCGTATGTTTTAACAGCATTTTTAGCAAAAGATAAATCCGACTTCAATATGGTGACAATGAGACAAACTCCTCACACCAGGCCCTCAGGCCAGGTGGAGTTACGATTTGCGCGGGACGCTGGCGAGTGCTGGATGCGAGAGGCCCGGGACCGACCGAAGTGGCGAGCATTGGGAGAGGCCTATGTCCAGCAGCGGACTGATGTGGGCTGATGATGATGATGATGATGAGACAAACTAGGAACTCAACCGCCACACTCTCATTACTGCCCATTTAATAAACAATTGATTATAATTATATGAATGAATGTACCTAATGTTTTTACCATAATCTAACAGGGTCTTTGTTCTAATCTAGTTATAAGTTGTTTAATTATGTATGAATATGTTTGCAAATAAATAAATGATTAAATGAATGAAACCTTTTCAAACAAAAAATGAACTTTACACACATATAACAAAAAAAAACAGTAGAATTCAAACCCTTCTCCTTTTTTGAAGTTGGTCAAAAAGTGTAGTGTGTCGGTAGTTGTTTATTGTAGCACAAGACAGTCAGCTGATCGGATGTGAGAGGCCAAGTCGCCGTAGCAACGGACAGGTGAGACGAAATGTACAGATGGTTTCCTATCAAACACTAATTATTATGTATTGATAAGTTATCAAAAGATGTGGTATTGAACAAGTCGTACTAGAAATCACTCAACAAACACAAATTGGTTGGCCCGGTGGCGCATATCGTAGCGGCCCCTGCCTCCTGAACTAAGGGTCGTGGAGTAGATCCCCAGCCTGGACGGCCAATGTGATTTTTTTAGTGCTTGGGTGTTTGTATTTTAGTATAATAATAATAAACATATTTGTAGTACTTTCAATGTTCTGAAATCAAAAGACCAGTGCTTAAGCTTGCTTTGGGATCAAAGCAATAAATGTGATTTTGTCTGAAATTATGATAATATGTATTTATTGGACAGATATTCTTGATACGTGTAGTTCTGGTAATGCAAGATATTAAAAGCAAGTTTAATAACTTTCTGACTATCGCAATGGTTGACTGGTAAAGAATGCCGCGCGGCATGAAGTCCGCCATTTGCAATTTCTTATGTAACTGTCGAGTTTCCTGCCGTAGATTGAGTGTGCCTATGTTTACGCTTAGGTATACCTACTTGTGCACGATACTCGTAATACCACCTACGCTCTGCCTAGACTCTTTAAAAACTATTTCGACTATAATAGACTATTGTTTCGTGTTTCTGCCTGCGAGTAGAGTTTTCCAGAGCTCGTGGAGGCTTGGGGTCGGGCCGGCATGGCGGTGGCAACTGACATGTAACTGACCAGTTACTTGCCCGTTGTCACAGCGACTTGGGCTTCTCTTTCGCTTTCCAGCAGGCGTACGGAAGCCATTATATAGAGCTACTATAAAAAAGTATAGCTCTTTGTGTAAGGCGCGGACGTTAGGTAGGGACTCTACTTACTGTGCCAAGGTAGTATAAGCTAATGCCTATCCCCAATGTCCCTTGGCACCGTCCCTATAGGCGCATGACGGAGGGGCCGGGGTTTTTAGTAGGTGTTCCCTGCCTCTCTTACATCTTGAGGCAGGGTGCCGTCCTGCGGCTCTAGAGGGCGGCGTAAGTCCCACACACCCCGTCACTCCCCCCGGATGACGGGGATGCGTAAAAGCATTTTCCCTGGCAAGAGAAAAAAAAGAATGGGACTCTACTTATAATATCAGGTAGAGTGCTGTATTATAAGTAGAGTCTTCGTAGATACAAATATCTGAATAACCCAGTTTTATTAAATTACTAATTAATCTTAATACATTTATTAGTTTGTTAATGTAATATTAAGTATGGTTAGAAATAAAATTTAAAATTTTCATCTACTCGTACATAATTATGTTTTGCTGTAAAGTTTAAAGTTTAAAAAATTAAGATGTTTTGTTGCTATTGTACTTGTAGGTATCTACGAAGATAATACGAAAATACTCATCTACAGTGGCGGCGCTAGGCGTCGGCGACGTCGGCGACCGCCGACGGCCTCGCTCCTGTGGGGGCCTCGCAAAAAGTTTAAAAATGTTAAATTTTAAAGGTGTAGTTACTCGTATATACCTATTTTCGTACGCGTAAGTAGTATTTGGCCAGAGCTCTGAGTGGTCTGGCAACACCACTGGTAAGTGGAATGTGGGCAACACTATGAAAGTTAGACTGCCGCGGGTGAAAGTCGGGGAATCCCCGAGTAGTTGATTATTTCTGTTTTTAAGCGAATCCGCGTCCGAGGAGGCTTGGAGTAATCCCCGAGTTCTTTGTGTTTCATTCATCGTTCACATTTTATCACAAGAAGATAGTATACATTTATGGTTATAGTGTTCAACACTAAGTTTTGTGACTTATTTCATATCTGTAAGGTAAGTAATACTTACATCAGTCGCATTGGTTCACATGCGTAATGTCCAAAGTAAAAAATATTAAAGGGCAATGTGTAAAAATAAATATGACCAATTATAATTACATATTTCTGACTGGGTAATGAAAAAGGCCTCGCAAAGCTGATGTCGCCGACGCCTACATTTGGTCTAGCGCCGCCACTGCTCATCTAAACTAATATTATAAAGAGGAAAGATTTGATTGTTTGTTTGTTTGATACGAATAGTATTTTATAAATAATGACTTTGATAAGCAAAAGCTTTTTAGACAATAACATTATTTCTTAATGATTGCTATCGGTATTAAATAATTGTTTTACTGACTACATTTTATGAATGTAATATATGTGGATTCTGAATAAATCATAAAGTAAATTTAATTATCCGGTTAGTTGATAATAGTAGATTCGAAAGCTATTTAGAGTTGTGATAAATAACGGCCTTGGTTACGAGTCGTAAACAAAACAAAACCATTGGTGTTTACGCAGCTCTGCCGCCATCTATGATGTCGGGCACGAGTCGAGTAGGACGTCTGCTCATTTGACGTTCGCTTCAGTACTATGTAGAGCTCTTATCGCGACCTAGTATCAACGCCATCTATCAAATGTGTGCGGAAATTCCATTTTCGTGCAGTCTGGTAGAGCCGGGTTCTTGTTTACGTCGCGGTGTCGGTAGTTCCGCTTTCCCCCGCGCCGCGGCGCCAGGCGACTCATGGCTAAATATGGAACTTAATTTTATGTTGTTTTCGGACTCACCGTTCCGGCTCATAGTCGCTATATCCTGCAATATTTACAATACACAGATTGTACGAATGAAATAAAAAGTTAACAAATTTTTATAATGTAGTTTCAATAAAGTTTGTAACAAGTAATTCTTATTTTGAATTTGTTAATTGCAAAAGTAATAAGTGACGGCCGGTCACATGTGCGCACTGTGACACTCGGAGGCACAGGCCGTGATTGGCGCGCGGCGCTGCGTCGGTGCAGCAGCACGCGCGTCCATTGGCCGCCGCGCGTCGGTAAGCGGCGCGCACGTGACGGCTGAAGGCCGCCGGGGGCGCGCGCCGCCAGGTAGATGGCGCCACCTGTCCTTTATGCAGTATGTGAGCTTAAAACTACACATATGCGGGAGATTACCCGAAATCTAGGTATAGTAGAGTAAATTATTGTATAAAAAAATAGAGAAAACTCAACTTGTCCCTTTCGTTATTATCAATACCATACATAAATGGAGTACCTACTTACTCCATGACTTACATTTTTTTTTTTTTATAGTGGCTCGACATAATGGCTTCCCTACGCCTGATGGAAAGCGAAAGAGAAGCCCAAGCCGCTGTGACAACAGGCATGCCGGCCCAACCCTTAACTCCCCATGAGCTCCGGAAACCCTACTCACCGGCAGAAACACGACCCAGAGGTCATTTGGCTGCGGTATTCTATAGGGTGGAGGTCCTTCCCCGGACGGGCGGCTCAATTTGAGCGAAGATTCGCTATGCCCTACCTCTCTCAAAAGCCATCTACCTAAGTATAATTAAAAATATAAAGCTGACTACGAGCTAATACGATTTTTGTCTGAATAAAAATAAGGGAGATCACGTTAGACAAAATTTAATGCTCCTTTGGATCGGGATTGAACAAGATTCCGAATTATCATTCATTCGGTGCGCATAATAAATAAAAATAGGCGTATAAATGACATCGAACCCTTACCCCGTTTGATTCCCATTAAGTTACCAAGAGTATTGTAAAATGATTTCAGACATGGACTATAATGTAATTGTTTTCAATGTAAATCAATGAAAGTACATTGCCAAAAAAGTTTTAGATACAGTAATGAAGGAGCTACGCAGACGAGCGGGTGCCGGCGCGCCGGTCGCTGGCAACACCGCGGTGACATAATTGTACGTAATGGTCGCGCCACAACAACCGCGCGCGGGGCGGTCGCCGCGCCGCCGCCGCAGCCTTCGACCAATTAGATAAACAGGTTCATTACACTACACTAACTCATTTACTATACTAATATCACTACAAGATTCGTCCATCACTTTTATACGCAATTATTGGAATGGCTATATTTAGTCGAACAGTTTTATTAATAGAAGTGGTTTGACGGCCTCGATGGCGCTGTGGGTCGAGCGTTATACCTAAAGGGCGGATAGGAAGGTTCCGGGTCAACTTCCTGGTCGAGTCAATTTAGGAAACTATTTTTTCTAAATTGTTTTGGTTATGGGTATGCCGGGAGACGTCTGTATCCATCTTGTGTGAATTGGTGCATTTATTTATTTCGGACAAAAATTGTTACTAGGTTTTTCTGTCAAGAAATTAGCCCAAATGTCAGAATGGTGGCGGCGAGGCATCCCCGTGCACCAGCGTGATCCTGTCTGTCTGCCCATCCTCTATCTGCCCAACTGTCATCCCATTGGATTATAAGAGTGAAGGAATAAAAAGTGCACATGTGTTTGCGCACACACTACTGAACTTATCTCCTGTGTACCTGTTTGGCTAGTTTCTTTGGAGATTCGCCCCCGTGACTCAAATTCGGTCAGGACTGTAATAAGTATCATTATCTCTTCTGTACTGCCTAAGTAGGTATCATTCATTGGCTAAACCACGAAACGTACAATGCTAGAAGCGTGCTGTGAGTCGACTCGCCGTCAATAGAGTCAGAGTGAGCAGACGAGCGCCGGCCCTCGTCCATATTTTTTTTATTTTTTTTATAGTGGCTCGACATAATGGCTTCCCTACGCTAATATACGCATTATTTAATACAACTTATCTAATAATAATTCTTAAGATTATATCAGCTCGCGTGTTATCGCTAACATTGCTACGTAAATCGTTTTTTACGCATTGTTCGCTCTCGGCGGTATGTTTTCAACAACAACGGCATTGATGTCATTTTAACAACTTGTTTCGTATAGATACGACGGTGGTGACCTGAAAATTTCCATTGTGTACCAGCGCGAGTAAATTAGATTACTAGTAATGGTTGTAACTAGTCGAATGCCGGCGCGGACCCGGCTCACAACAGTCACAACGTCATCAAAGTTCAAGGCGGCTCCGTCTCACTGCCCGCGCTACATACGTCTATCGCGTTGAGTTTAGATAAATGCGCCAAATATTATTTGAATACCTTGATATTAGCTTAGAAATCGCGAACCGGGTTGTGTTCATTTACCTGATTAACAACTATTATGCACTTCTGAACTATTAAGACTTGTACCGAAGTATATGCGACTCGTAGTATTCATATTTTTATAAATAGTTTTGAAACAAGCACTATAGAACCGAATCCAATTTTATATTATATTTTATTAACAACTTTCTTGCTATCAAATTGGACAATTGGGAATTCAAATAGATTAACTAGGTTGATTCAAAATCTTTACATTGCAATGCAACCTATTTGAAATGTGGCACTTTTTTATAAACACCATCTACCTAATATTTCATACTAAGTATAGTCAAGTTTAACTCAGGCATTAATCAAACCCCCATTTCGAAATAAAGAGATCAGCTAAATTCTCTAAGATTCGGTAGAGTTGCTTATGAGTTCGCAGTCGGTGCTCTGACCCCAGCGAGGGGCCCTCACCCTGCATGCGCCCCGGAGCCGCGCACCTCCGCTCTGCGGAATCTTCCTCGTTCCACATCGATCTCTTTGCACTGCCAACAATTTCCGGCCACATACTTCCGCACCTCAACAACATAAGCTGTAATCTGTAATGTAGAGATGTCCTCTTCTTTCGTGTATAGCTCACGTGGTAACTCTAAACGCCATCAAAAACATACTCCTAAAGTTTTAGGTTATTTTATAAACCTTATAACAACTTCATAAGTTCATACATACACTAAACAACTATTTAATAAGAGAATATGTTGATATATTTTACGGACTTTTTATCGTATTCTATACTAATATTATAAAGAGGAAAGATTTGATTGTTTGTTTGTTTGATACGAATAGGCTCCAAAACTACTGGACCGATTTGAATAATTCTTGCACTGTCGGAATCCTCGGTGAACATAGGGTATAATTATTATATTTAAAAAAAAGTCAAATACCCGAAGCGAAGCGAGGGCGGTTTGGCTAGTGTGCAATAAAGTTGTAAATAAATTAATGAATAAGCTTGTGAGCGCGCACGTCGGCTAGTGAAATGCACTTTTGGCTCCAATGTGATGCCGACCCGACCACGGCTGACAGGCAAGAGTTCACCAAATGATGCATTGAACACTCGTGACGGGACGCTTTTGACGCGTTTCGCCAGCTATAACTAAGTGGATGATTCCACTTCTGAACATCGTCACAAAGGCATCGGACCTCACTTTGTGTTCGAACAGAGAAGCAGTTGGCGAATCTTTATAATAACGCCAAACAAAGCCACTTGACGACACATTTGGAATTGTTACTTATAAGAGTGCAGTAGGTAGTAATTTGGAACGAATCACCAATATGACTATTTACCGACCGGCAGTAAATAAGTAGGTATGTATTGTTTTGCTCTTCTCGATACTATAAAAGAAGAAAATTATTTTTTTCAATTATATTGATACACATGAATCTGCAAAATATCGTATCTATGTATAATCATAATCGTTTATTGCATTGTATACAACTTCCATTTTTATATTTTCGATGTATATTATTATGTATATGCATAATGTAGTACATATTCATATTCATTTATTTGCAACCATTTTCATACATAATTAAACAACGTATTACTTGATAAAACATAGACCCTATTAGGTTATGGCAAAAACATTAGGTACATTCAAAATATATGAGAAAATGGTTCTCAGAGTTAGGTTCCTTTTGATTGGCACAATCTTAGGGTCTTAAAGTTGTTTTTCTTGAAGCATCACCCCTGAAAATTTAACAACAAAAACGTAGGTACAGAAATTAGCTTAAGATGCTTAACATTAAACGAAAGTATAATATCATTACTCTAATTAAAAAATTGCAAATGCGTCATACGCATATCGCCAAGGTTTTTTAAATCATTATTCCAACACGCACCGACGCGAGCTCTCAAACTCTTCGCTTATCTTCACTATTTAAACACTCGTGCAGCTGATTCCTGACAGTCGTCAGTCGCTCGCCAACCGCCCGCGCTATCTTATCGAAAACAATGAGCCAGGTATAAATATTCATCGTATCTCGAAAATTTCACCCAAATATAAGTTAAAATCCCTATTATAAGATACGGAAAGTAGGTGAGTGGGTAACGAGTAGTAGATAGCGCGGATATGCGAGTGCCGCCGCAGTGCGCCCTGCGCGCCGGCGCTGTCCCGTGCTAATACCAACATTATGCATTCGGTGTCACAAAGTATTTTACCACCTTCTTTTGTAGCAGACAAAAGTTTTACGATAGCTATTCGTTTCAATTAAATACACTATATTCAGTTTGTACAACTAAAAACTTAGTAGGACGATCTCAGCCGGCGCTTCGTGTTAGGCCTGCGCGGCGAAAACTAACTGTAGGTAGATCAATGGATAGTGACCAAACATTGTCAGAGGCATTTCATCTTTACTATTACATACTTTGTGTGATGATGACAAGAACACAAGGCGATTGTGGCTCATTCGGACACCTACACAGTAGCATACCCTCATTACGACCATAAATGAACAGCGTTCGAAAAATCTACAATAATTTTGACTCCGTATTGACCTCTCGCCGAGTGCTACTCTAAGCCGTCCTCCGCGCCGGGAACAAGAGGCGCGTGGCCGCTTGCAGCCAAACAAATCTTATTACGGTAATTGCGTTACCTACTAAGCAATTAACCCGCGCCCGAGAGGGTTTGCTTCGTCTGAAGCTCCCTCGTTTCATTAAAGGGTAAAATCCCTGTATAGAGACAATCTGACAGAATTATTGTTTCAGTAGAGAGTAGAGTTCTTTGTTAACCATTTTTTGCGAATTTTGTTACCTCGATTTTATTTAGGCACTTCAAATAAAAGACAATGAGGTGAAATGTTCAAAAGTTGAGCTTTGGCTCAACTTTTTCCTTTCCCATTCAAGTCAAAACAATCATTCATAAATATTTTCGATATTGTCGTACTATCGACTTATTGGAACATTAAAGTGCACCCTTGGGAGATTTTGTATCTCCCGCCAACATCATTGAGATTAACCCGTCTGAAGAATGTTATAATTATTCAAAGTTGAATTTAATCAAACGCCGGGGTTGTAAATACTCCACTTTAAACAATAATGCCTTAATAAAAGTTAAGTAGCGTGTTATAGAGATTATTTAGACCCCAGCAATTATGGTCCTAAAATAGCGAAGACATTATAAATCAAAGCTGAACTTACGTCGCTAATAAGTCTACCTGTTAATGAAGACGCCATAAAAATTACTAATGTGGTTTTTCAGATTAGTCCACAAAGATAGACACGGTACTTTAATCTGCTGATTTACGTCTATTATGAAGCGAGATTTAGTTATTAATTGTTACATTTAGGCATGTAAAGCTTATGTGTAACTACGTATAGGGCAATAAAAATTGCCAGTTCATGACCGAGGCACTTCGTATTTGTAACTTGCACCCTAAACTAATGCCTATATAAGAACCAGTTAAGTGTTTGTCCCCAATAATAACAGACAGTTATGACATTATCGATGTTATTGGTAATGCCAATCGACTTCAATAGAAGATTAAAATGCCTCTGTAAATATTAATACACTGAGTGCAATAATCGGAACGCTGAAACCTGATCCATTTAGTACGCATTATGCTAGCGTAACAGCGCAGCACTCGACTAAATAAATATCAAAATTGCCGATATTTCAAATGTTGTTGATTTAAAATATTGTGTGATGATAATTTGATTGCTGTGCTGTTGCAAACAGGAACAGGTAGCGCCAAAACAGTTTTATGAATGTCAGCTATGCTTATGTAACAAAAATATCAATGTAATAATTGTGAATACTTTCGGTGCAGCGGTGATGAATGAGCTAATCAGGGCGTCGGGTGTAACGCATGGCAGCGTGTCATCGCCAGGCGAGCACGCACAATCAATTAGGCCGAGCGCGCGCTACATCCATCAGAGCTCGCTTTTATTCCGCCTCACGACGGTATAAATCACTAAACCAAATATTGTAGACACAAAGACTCGGATCAGGAACACTTGCACTCGCCGGGAAGTTCATGAATCTTTTGAAATAGACGGTTGAAATATTAATGAGTATTATTTAGGTGACAGGAGCCAGCAGTGCAAACTAAATAACTTTAACAAACATGCTGACAATAATTACGTTGCCTACCTCAATACCTACTGGAATATACCCCATGTCATAGTGCAGTAGGCACCTACAAATAAAAAGTTATGTTTGAAACCGGGTGGTTGGTGTGCCATAAAACTATATTTATGCAAACAAAAAGGCCGGTCAGTTCGCGATTTGACAGGCGCGTGAAGCGTAACTCGGTTAAAGCCGATTAGTTTACAATTTTCCTCTCGACTCGTCGGCCTCGCTATAGATTATTCCGAGCCCTCCGAGTGAAAAATGAAGTAGGCCTGCGCATTTCGGCCGATAAAACTCAGCCTGCGTAGGTATAGAATGAAAAATTTGTTGTACAGAAACGTCTGCCCTTTTTTATAGGTACGCGATGCCGGCACTCGGGACCCATAAATAAGGAGTTGGGAAATCCCGACAAATTGCAACATCGGCAACCCTGGCCGAGCCGTAGTGGTGCGGCGTGCTCGATGGTACTGTCCATGTACATAATGACGTAATAATATAGGCAGGAATGTTTTCATTAAACAGTTCCTCCTCGATTTTACGAGTCTAGTTGACCGATACGAAAATGGGCTTATTGCTAAGGGCACGTTTTGTTTATTAGATATTAATCAGAGTTGTAGTAACCTACGACAATACTAAATATATGGGTATTTTTGTTATATAGAATTATCATCATCATCACTATCGTAGTCTGCTGGCCCAGGCCTCACCAATTATTCGCCCCTTTACTCAATCTGATTTCGTTGACGCTTAAACTCGTACATATTTAAGTATATTTTGTTACTTTATTATGAGTTCTGTCAAACAAAATCAATATCTATATCATTACATAGTGTTAGCGTAATGTCGATATGATTTTATCGATTGCGAAGGCCGCGCCGGAGCATCGATATTCGTTCGCCGCCGCGCCGGATTTATTCGGGCCGGATGAGTGCGGAATATCTAAGTTGTCCTGCCATTAGCGCAGGCTGTAGCGCTCCGCGGAATGATTGGCTCTGCTCGTTTGGGACGATGGATGGGCTCGGTTTTGTACATACAACAGCTAAGAAGACAGAGTTACGTTCAGTAGCAGACGTTAAGATTGGGTTTACTACAGCAAAATGTGAAGAATACATACACACACAAAACATACTGTTTACTTAATTTGGGCGAGCTTTGTAATGATTTGAAGGATACTTATTGCTTAGGCCCAAATAATGCAAGCAGTTGCTGGAAGACAGTTTCGGTCGAAAAGTTAGTTATCGGATGGTTTCCACTTCAATTATCTCACTTCAATGGCTGCATCTCACTTCAATAGCGAAGCGTTGCCACATTTTGATGTTATCTAGTTCTTAGCACTAATGTTATCACATCGTGCGATATTCAAGCCTCGTTGCTATGTGCATTACTGCATAATTTGTTGGATATTTTTATCTTCTGTAATTTCTGCATAGTGACAATATAAAAAATGTGTTGCATCATTGTGAACTACAATTTCATTACTACATATTTACTTTTGCTAATGACGCACGCGCAGGTCTATTCGAATTTTTAAATGCCTGTCATTATCTTATAAGAATGAGTCTTCAAAGATAGATATCCACTCCAAGCAAGTCGATGATATAATATTGTAACAGGACACGCAAATCATGCTCCTGGCGAAGAAAAGTTTATTGGAATTCCAATCTATAATAATTCAACAATAATTGTGAAATGTGGACACTACCAAAAATATGGGAAAGGATGGATAATTGGATAATTTTCGCTAGCCACTTGTACAGATTCGGTACAGGATCCCAAAAGCTTTGAGTTGAAATTCAATAAAACTCCACACTCAGAACGGAGGCAATTTATTGTTTGTAAAGTAAAGTATTAGTAATATTTGAAAATCACAACGTTCGCGCGGTGTAAAGGCGTACAGCGCCATCTATTGATGCTTTTATGAATTAATGTATAACTAATGGTGAACTTGCAATTTTACAAATTATTGTTTATTTATACAAACATTATATCTATTGTTTTAATATATTTATTTATATCTATTTATGTATGTACTTTTATATTTATGTGTTTACTTTTATTTAGGAGACTTAACATTCCGCCCACCAAAGACTAGTCTTTACAATCCGCCCACCATGAGAACAGATAGCTACAAATTACAAAAGTTTAATATTTAAATATACTTAAGGCAAACATTTAAAAAGCAACTAAAATCAAGTTAAAACAGTAACAACATTTTAACAGTATACATATTGACCTTTGGTTACGGAATAACAAATTACAAACAAAGTATCACAAACAATTAAAAAAAAAAACAGGCATCTATCTACTTAATTAGATACTACCTATTAATAGGTTTAACAATCAGTTGTTGGTAAAAGACACAACTTCGAAGTTGGACGCTTTATAACGGAGTTTTTACAGCGAAGCGAGACCACGCGCGTAATGTTGTCTTTACCCGGGTGCAATTCGACAATCTTTCCATACAACCACCTTGCTGGAGGTAAATTATCCTCTTTAATTAGGACTACATCGCCTAATTTGAATCCCGGTGTCCGTACAGACCACTTATGACGCTGAAAAAAGTTTGTCAGATATTCGGCCGACCACCGTCGCCAGAAGCATTGGACCATTCTTTGCGTCAATTGCCAGCGCCTCAAGGTGCTGATATGATTATGTTGTTCGAAGTTGTAGTCTGGTGGCAATACTAAAGGTTGCCCTACTAAAAAATGACCAGGTGTAAGCGGAGCTGCATCTGGTTCAGAACTGGCCTTAGATAGCGGTCTTGAATTGAGACATGCTTCTATTTGGCTTAGAACTGTGCATATCTCTTCAAAGGTTAGAGTGCTATCTCCTATCACTCGTTTAAAATGGTGCTTCACGCTTTTGATCCCTGCCTCCCATAGCCCTCCAAAGTTTGGAGAATGAGGAGGGATGAAATGCCAGTCTGTGTTGTTATCGGCTAAAGCATCAGCAATTTCAGAAGCAACCTGACTCCTTTCGTCACCGAACAGACAACGCAGTTCGCGAGAAGCACCCACAAAATTTGTGCCATTGTCACTCCAGAGGTGGCTACAATGGCCACGTCTGGCGACAAACCTTTTGAAGGCAGCAAGAAACCCTGCTGACGTCAAATCCGAGACTGCTTCAATGTGTACAGCACGAGTGGCCATACACACGAATAAACAAATGTATCCTTTGTATGATCTGTGCCCTCGTCCCTTGGAAAATCGGATATTTATGGGGCCTGCGAAGTCGACGCCTGAATTCAAGAACGGCTTACTAGGCGTGACCCGACAAGAAGGCAACTCTCCCATCAACGCATTGCGTGAAATTCCCGCGTAACGAATACAAGGAACACATTGGTGAATGTGTGACCTAATTAAACTTTTGGCTCTCAAAATCCAATATTTAGACTGCAAGAACCGGAGCATCAATTGTTGCCCTCCGTGAAACGTTCGCTCGTGAGCGTCAGCTATCAACAATTTAGCCAGCCTTGATTTGTGTGAGACAACAATAGGATGCTTGCTTTCAGGTGGTAATTCGGAACGTTGAATTCTCCCACCGACTCGTAGAATTCCGTCGTCGTCAAGAAACGGCGACAGTGAAGAAAGAGGACTACTCCTGTTAACCTCTTCCTTTGAATGGAGAGTACGAAGATCATCACGGAACCAAGTTTTCTGACATTTTATAATACAAAGCTTTAACGACTCTTTTATTTCAGACACAGAAAGGTAAGGCAGTACCTTGACGTTTGGCTCACGACATCTTCTGTTAAATCTCTTGCAAAGGGCGACCACTCTGACCAGCTTTCGCAACGAAGAAAATCTGTCCCACAACCAATCGCCTTCATCTTCAGGGGTTACCGCCGTCGTATGGACGCGTACTGTTCTTTCTTCGTCGCTGTGATTTGTTGAGCTGGGCCTCTCGTAATTTAGAGACTCATTGCGTAACCAACTTGGGCCGTGTAGCCAAACAGGATTACTCAAGAGCTCAGTAGGAGTGGTGCCTCGCGACGCAATATCGGCAGGGTTATCCTTCGACTGCACATGAGACCACTGAGAGTTGTCTAGAAGACCGAGAATTTCCGACGTGCGGTTGGCCACAAACGTCTTCCACCGACTCGGGTGATCATTAAGCCAGGCTAACACTACTGTGGAGTCGGTCCACGCATGTAAGTGAGACTTCGGTACTCCCAACACTTCGGCCACCTCAATCAGCAAGTGACTTGCAAGAACAGCACCACATAATTCGAGTCTCGGAATGGAGACTTGTTTTATCGGTGCTACTTTGGACTTGGCGGTAATTAAGTGGGTTTGGACATTGCCAATTGAATCAACCACACGGATGTATATGACGGCAGCGTATGCGATACTGGATGCATCGCTGTATCCATGCAGCTCAACTTTGGCGTCATTCGTCGTGGTGTTTACCCATCTCGGTAAGTGAAAATGTATCAATTTGCTTAATTCACCCCGATATGATTCCCACTGTTTCAGCAGCTCCGGCGGCAGCTCATCATCCCAACCCAATCCAGTGATCCACAGCCGTTGGATAAAAACCTTTGAGGTAATTATGCACGGCGCTATCCAGCCTAGTGGGTCAAACAGACGTGAAATCTCCGAAATAATTTTTCTTTTTGTTTCAGGTGCGGACGTGGCAGCGCGTGGAAGCAGCTTCACCGAGTAGTCAAATTCATCAGTTGTTCTGTTCCAGGTAAGTCCTAAAACTCTCATTACTTGATCTTGCTTTATCTCAATATCTCTTCCTGCATCTTCATTGAAAACTTCTAAGAGCTTGTCTGAATTGCTTGTCCATTTCTGCAATTTAAACCCACCCTCTGCGAGGAGCTGGTTTAACTGCTTGTAGACTTCGATTGCTTCGGTTTCCGATTGACACCCTGTCATGACATCATCAATGTACACATCTGATTTTATCCTTTCAGCGGCCAATGGATATTTATGACCTTCATCACAAGCAATTCTTTGCATTGTCTTGACCGCTAAGTACGGGGCACAACCAGTACCAAATGATACAACCAAAATGCGATAGTCTTCAATGTCGTCTTCCGCATTTTCTCTCCATACTATTCTTTGGAAGTCGACGTGTTCCTCAGAAACTCTTACCTGTCTAAACATCTTGATGACGTCAGCAGACAGACAAATAGGATGAACGCGCCACTTCATGATAATGTGCCGTAAATCTGCTTGCAGTGTGGGTCCTACCATTAAGGTATCGTTCAAGGAGAAGCCATTCGTTCCCTTGCACGATGCATCAAATACCACCCTCAATTTGGTAGTGCTCTTATCATCCCTTATCACCGCGTGATGTGGCAGATATACAGCATCAGGTTTGTTTCTTTCATTTTCATCTGTAATTTTTTCCATGTGTCCAAGTGTCAAATACTCATTAATCACCTCTGTGTATTGTTTTCTGATTTCAGGGTGTTTCAAGAACTTCCGTTCAAGACCTTCAAGTCTCTTCACAGCCATATTCTTCGAGTTTCCATACTTACATGGAGGATCTACACAACGGAAAGGAAGATTCACGACATATCGGCCAGACTCATCTCTTCGAGTGGTAGCAGCGTAGTAGTCTTCACAAGCCTGTTCTTCCTTAGTTAGACGCTTCTTGAGGGAAACTGGCTCTGGTTCCAGCTCCCATATCCTTTTCAGCAAGTCATTTTCTTCAACCTGTGTGTGCATACTGACGATGACGTTGTGATGACAGTCCTGGCTCCAATCTTCGATTGTTCCTGAGATAATCCATCCAAGGTAAGTATCTTGGGCAATGGGTGTTCCTTGGGGAGCTTTGATTAGTCCCTCTTTTAAAATGTGACAATAAGTCTCTGCTCCTAACAAAATATCAATTTTGTTGGGGCAATTAAAATTTGGGTCAGCTAATTCGATATTAGCAATGTCAGGCCAATCTACTAAACTGAATTTTCTTTTAGGTAAAACTGACGTAAGAGTCCCGAGCACATGGGCTCTTACCTGAATGGAGAAGGTAGGATCACAGCGTGACTGAATGTTGAGCATTACCGTGTACTTAGAGGTAAGGTCACCCTGCCCCCCGCCTAAACCTGATATGGCGCTTTTAGTAGACGTCTTCTTAAGCCGCAGCAATTGAACGGCAGCTTCTGATATAAATGAGGCTTCTGACCCCTGATCCAACAACGCTCTCAAAACTTGAGACGACCCATCTTTTGATTCAGCCTTAATAAGGGCTGTTGCTAATAAAACTTGTTGGTGGACTGTAGTACCTTGCGAAAAATGGGTTGCAATGTTAGTGATGGCCTCGCTATCTGACACAACATCAACGCCGCTGTGGTCAGCATTTGATTTAGTTGCTGCAGTGTCAGATTGGCTTTTGGGATGCAAAAGGCTGTGGTGTTTGCGTTTGCAAATACGGCATTTGGTGAACGAGCGACAAACCTTGTTCGAGTGATTATACCCGAGGCAGTTGAAACAAAGCCCCAAAGAGTGGACAATGCTACGACGTTTATCAACATCCTCATTTGCGAACTTCTTACAGTTGTATAATTTGTGACTTTCAGCACAATGCGGACACGAAATATTAGTAGTTGTATGGAAAGTTTTAGGATTAGAAATCACATTTGGTGTAACCTTAGATTTGGTTTTGGGTTCTAAAAACTCTAGAGCGCGAAAACGCATACATAAAAAATCTTTGAGCTGAGTCAATGTAGGTAAATCGCCAGAAGTATCACTAACCTGTAACTCCCACTGCTTGCGCGACTCGGCGTCCAACTTCATACTTACAACGTATATGATAATAACGTCCCAGGAAGTGACGTCAATACCTAAATTTGACAGTTCATGCAAACAATCAGTAGTTACATCCAACAATTCTTTAAGAGCGGTAGAAGATTCATGTACAGCACTACGTTGACTGAACAGGCGTTTAAGAATGCAAAAAGATATGTATCGCTTGTTATTATATCGATCCTTTAACATATTCCAACATTTTACATAATTATTCTGCGTAATTGGTACATGGCGTATGAGGTGCTCTGCTTCACCCGACAGTTGCGTTTTCAAGTAGTGCAATTTCTGAACGTCGTCTAGAGAAGCGTTATTGTGAACGAGAGATGTAAATAGATCACGAAACGATGACCACTCAACATAGTTACCGCTGAAAGTTGGCAACTTAATTTTAGGCAACTTGAGAACCGAATTTCTATTGGCACTGTTAGATGAAACATCGCTTACATGCTTTGACACGGATTCTAATTTGGAAAGGGAATTTTGAAGTAGAACCTTGTAATCTAAAAACGTTTCGAATACTTCTTCAAAAACATCTTGCTTTACGTAGCTTGTATCATCCAACTCCTCAGTGTCGTACTCTTCTATCAACCTTTCATGTCTCTCAACAAAATCCTTATACAGCTTCTCTAAAGCATCAAGTCTAGCTCTGACGTATGTGTCATTTATGCGCTCTTTGGGTGATTTCTTGAAGTTGGTGAAACCCTTCTCAATCTGCGATTTTAAGTTGTGTAATACCCGCAAGTCTCTCTCCATTTTGTATATATTCAATGTTACCTTTACGACTGAAGCAATTGACTACTGAAGTGAAACTGAGTTCAAAATTTTCTAAGTTCAGTGTGATTTTTCTCGAAAATTTTCTAAGTGTTTGGACAAAATCGCTCTGAAATCGGGCATAGGTTCCCCGTTCCGTCGTTTTTTGCGAAACTATTCTAAGTCCAAACTACCACTTGTAATAAACACTGTACTCACGGTTTCACTTCTTTACTTAGCTCTCTGTATTATCGCTCCTTCCTCCATACAAGTCGGCGTCCATTCAGCAATCTCCGTAGACCAGCGATAGTAAGGCAGCAATGTACTTCAGTTAGGCAATCCACTCCGTTGACTTTGTGCTTCCACATTCAAATTTTGAAATTTACAGAACTTTGTGTGCGTCTTCATTCAAAAACCGTCCTTCGGCTCGTCAAGGACCTTGTACAGATTCGGTACAGGATCCCAAAAGCTTTGAGTTGAAATTCAATAAAACTCCACACTCAGAACGGAGGCAATTTATTGTTTGTAAAGTAAAGTATTAGTAATATTTGAAAATCACAACGTTCGCGCGGTGTAAAGGCGTACAGCGCCATCTATTGATGCTTTTATGAATTAATGTATAACTAATGGTGAACTTGCAATTTTACAAATTATTGTTTATTTATACAAACATTATATCTATTGTTTTAATATATTTATTTATATCTATTTATGTATGTACTTTTATATTTATGTGTTTACTTTTATTTAGGAGACTTAACACCACTCCTGTAACTGAATACATATAACAGCACATCTCTTATGTTAACGGCGACAGACCACCTAGTAGACTTAATTGTTATCTCAATTATTGGACAGTTATATTTGGATTATAGTCCTAATAAGGACACGGATGGTGCACCAGTGGTTGTGAGCGGCGCACGCTAGCGCCATTATGCTAACAAACGACCGAGGACGCGTTTCCGGAGCGCCGGCGCACAATCATGGACCACGCCCGCGCATCTAGCTGCTGAGCACTCATTGGAATTAATTACTCACTACACACGTGTTGACGAGTAGATCTTGTGGTCAAGTTATCTAGGCAAGCGCGGGTCCTGGATACGAAACTTGGGTCAAAAATAGTTACCTAAACAGCTACGTACGAACGATTCTATACAAAGCTTGTCCAGATATTTTGAAATTGAGGTCCAAAATGACATGTGGTAGAGTACGCCCAAACGCGAGTCATCGAAATCTGTCATGACAAAACTGCACCAAAGTCTCGTCACATTAGTGTTAATTCAATAAAAAATTATGAAGTGTAGTCGAAACTGTACGAGGCTACGGAAGTTTCACTAAATACGCCAACAAGCTCTTTAGATTTAAAAGGTCATAGTCATAACGTAACTTATAAATAAATACGGGTGCTGTCGCGTCACGCGATAGTCATGAGCGGGCGAGTGCCGGTCACGATCCCGAGCGACCATTCGACCTAGTGACCTGCAGCGCCGCGCGTTTGTCGACTCTACGGCTACGCAATAAAGGATACAGTTATTTGACAATAATGAAGCGGTTTAGCTGTGAACCCGGCGGACATGTGCGTAGTTGAAGTAAAAATTAAACGCTGATTAGCGAATGTAAACACGGGTGCATATTGTGAGACATAGTGTTATCGCCTCTAGAGGCTGCGGCCTCTGAGTCTGTAGAGCGATGAACTACAGTGAAGTACCTCGATTAAATTACGATTATTGTATATAATTAGTGTATATAATTTCTGTCAGGACATAATATATTGTTAAGTTGAATACTAGATAAACTGAGATAAATGTGCTTATTAAGTAAATAATTTAAACATATAAGTAACAGCAATTTTTTAGCAAAAGAAAACCGACTTCATTATGGTGACAATAGGACCAACTCGGAAGTACTCCCTTTAGAACAAAACAGAATTTATCAAATCGGTTTTTTGGAGATATGTGGTAACAAACATACAACAAAAAAACGAGTCGAATTGATAATCTACTCCTTGTTTTGAAGTCGGTTAAAAAAAACCTCAAAATAAAGTTATAAAAAAAGCAATCAACAATTTATAAACGCCTAAACATTGAAGGCGCTGGCGGAGTCCAGGGAGGGGCGGAAATTGCTTCACCAACAAGAGCAAACCTCTTAAGTTTAGTAGTGGTAAACATTAACAGCGGCACAGGTGGGCAAATGGATCAGTATTAGATAATCAAGTACAAATTACTGTTTGGCTTTTATCCAATTTATGCAATTTAAAAAAAAATCTATTTGCTTCGGTGAGAGTGGTCTACTTGAGACAAAATTAACATTAACTTGTGGTATCGCACCGGCAGCTCACTGTCGCCTCCCTGCACTGTACGCGACCTTGTATTTCGCGAAAGAGCAAATAATTTTCTATCGTCACTGAAGAGCGACAGCGTGCTTCAATTTGACGTCGGGAGGGTTAAGTGCCCTTAAACGATACAAGCGGATCTTACTGAGAGATTGATTCTGACGTCTGTTTAGTAGAGTGCAATGGTAAAGCCTATACGTACATCTATCTGTTCTATCTATAAACTGGAAAAATATGTTCTACGAACAGGATTGTGTCGACAACGTAAGGTAATGAAACGATCGGTTTATTCTTGAATTTTATTTTATAATCTATTGTCGACTTTTAAAGATGAAAATAAAATTCTAAATAAAAGAATAATTTTAAAATTACATAGATTAGTTCCGACGCATGTAGTTTTAGAACCACCGCATACAACATTCGTTTTAGATTTAGCTCATACACTGTTTCTAATCCATACATAACGTCTCCACTTTCAGTCCACAGGTATTTACCCACTGTAGCGTATAAAAACGGTTTTATACTCTCTTTACTCACCACTTAGGGTAACAGTGGAGGCTTCCCTTCACCCAATTTATTGCAGCCCTTATATAACAGCACGTAAAGATTCCTAATAAAGAATTTACGGGTGTCCCTATCCCACGCACGCCATATTCGCAAGAGCACGCATTTTCTGCAATTATTTACGAAGTGGCTCATAGATTTTTAACTATGTATCTGTAGGGTAGCCCATGAGCTGTTAGTCGATGTCACATCAATTTATAGATTTAAAGTACAACGTGTCATATATGTAACACCATAAAAAGACAAAATTAAGGGGCAAGTGTTACCATTCCGTAACAATGTTTGATTAGAGGAAGCTAATGTATTACTGGGCAGGTCCGTGAGACGGGACGATCATCGCGTCCTGTGACGTAATGTGGTAACGGACAGTGATTCGTTACTGAATGATTTGAAATTAATGATTGTCGTTTGGCCATACTACAGCTATTATGGCTATGAAGCCATAGCTGTAGTATGACCAATATTAGTATGTACTACGGGTAACAATTGACATTCTGATAACCTTACGTGTCCCAAATTAACATTTCGTATGAAATTAATATAAAAAGACGGTCCTTTTGATCTTGCATAACACCAGTTGAATAAGTTCTTGCTGTGGCGGTCTTTATACAAAATATGAAAGTACTCTGTCTCCCATACTTGTAAAGTCTAGAATTGTTACTGGTCAAACTAATTATAAATAGCATGTTGTCACATTAGCCAAATGCGGGCTCTTTAGTACATACCTTTTCTCGGTAGAGTAATTACAACAGCTCGTAGCATTTGAAAGGGCATTTAGTAAATTAGTTAGCTCATAAGACATTCACTTGAACTTTTTCATTTCTACTTACACTCGCCTACAGTGAAAAAGATCGCTACAAGATATAGACGCTGGGCATCTGTTATGAGACGAAGTGTAAAAAGGTAGCCAGAAACACAAACGGTAGATGCAGAACGATAGGGTAGATGACAACGATAGGGTATGCTTGATTAAGTAATGTAACTTAATCAAGCATACCATATAAATGTTAATGTAACTTCTATTCTATGTAAGCTACGTCCTTCAGTTAATTTATTCATTTATTAGTTTTATGATTTTGCCAAATATTTTATATTGGGGTAACTGGACTAGTCATGCTCACTAAAATGTTTCTGGGGTGGTGGCGCTGTGTGGCGGGTCGTTACACTCCCTCAAATATAGTTGAATGAAGCGATGGCTGGTACACACGTCATACTTGTGAACAGGTGCTGCCTTGGAGACTGGTCTACTCCTGATTGCCCTATATAGAGTATGTTAAGGTTATTTTTTTTTTTTTTAATCTAATTTATAATTAATTTTGTAAGGCCCCAGACTGTATGACGTGGTCGTAGTTAAAAGTATAAATGTGATAATAATATTGTAAACACCATTTTGAAAAGAGCAACTACACGAGTTTCTTGCCGGTATCTTCTCGGTAGAATGCTGCTTTCCGAACCGGTGGTAGCTTCGACGATTTGTAAGTGTTTTTCATAAAAACCTATACAAATAAAGATTATTTTGACTTTTGACTTTTTTTTTTTAAGTTATTTGACGCCAGAACGAATCATTAAAATCCGGCCTATCCGAGAAATCATAAGTCCCGATATTAAATAGCGACCTATTCAAAAGTCACCGCATTCGCTAGATAAGCTACGTTGCAACTTTTATATCTACAGTTTCCCTGTAAGGTATTTCTTAGCTTTTGTTGGGCCTACAAGAGGGACGACGTCTAATAAGTTTTTGTAACACGTTACTTAGGTATGTCTTTTCAAAACGTGTAAGATATTTAAGTATAATAATAATATTATGAGTAGGTACTTTTTGTAAAAAATCATTTAGATCCACCACTCACGGTATTTCAAAAGAGTTTGTCAATAAGGAAATGAGGTGATGGTTTTCAAACGTCTGAACAGATTTTGTTTAAGTTATGCCTAAGAACACATTCAGTCAAACCAAACCAAAAATAAAACTGAATCGGTTTATCGCATACGTCTATATTTAACTAAGCATGGCAGGAAGTTTTTAAGGATTCATCTCAAGAGATTTTCTTGTAAAATTTCTTCTACACTGTATCCTTTTTTGGGTAAACTCTTTCTTAGTAAACTTAGTTACAAAGAACGCTTCAAAATTCTGTGCATAACTTCGGCGCGTTTGGATCCTTTGTTGAATCCGTCGGTAAGCACATGTCAGGGAGTAAATATTAATCGAAATGCACGTAAGGAGGTCAATCTAGTCTCACAGTTTTGGTTTACGAGTATTAAACACCAGTGAGCTGCGACGGTTGCGTGCGCAGGCGGCGTCACGCGGGCGCCAGACGTGTCGCTAAGCGTTAACGGTTATGCTGCGGGTTGTCCATTCAATTAAGCTTTTTATGCGAACATAACTTGTCTCTGCAGAATCTAATTACTATTTGTATACCTAACAATATGTCAATGTTATAAAAATCTAGGATTTTAATGTCTTTAAGCTATATATCTGGCTTCTGTGGGTATATTTGTACATATATTAACTCGGTTCTCCAATTTTTCGATTTCCAAATTAAAAATGTGGTATGCTTAAGATGCTTGTGATGTCTAGAAACGCTGGCTTTTGCGGTGTATGTGACAAGCATATGAACAAAAAAGCTGTTCCTATGATACATTATTCAAACCAATTTCATGTCGTAATACATGCATTGTAAAATCAGCCAACATAACATACCTATTCATTACCATTAAAGTAACCATCAATAAATAAAATAGAATTTACTTCTTCTTAGCGTGTCGATGGCAATCTAAATAATGTCTGACCAGTGTTCAGCCACACGAACCGCATCTCCTGTGACCGACATAAGCTCGCCGCGTGTGCAGAAGAAAGGGCACGGCAGGGCATTTACTGACACGAGAGGACAGGGTTAATTTTCAGATACTCGGTGATCTCAGTAGGTACAGTACCTTTCCTCCGTACCACCAGCACTACTGTGAGATTGTGACAATGTGATGAAGTACGTACGGCTGTAAGACGCGAGGGGAGGGTGCGATAACGGAGAACAATTCTCCAGACACTCCCCGTAGTATCGCTTAAGCAACAGGGGAGGTAAGGTCCCAGCGCCTGTGTAGTGTCTTTTTTTACACCATATACAAAATGAATAATTCAAATAACTAAAGAATATAATCTTGTGACAAGTTTTATAAGATACACTGACTACGCCTTACTAACATAGCCCTAGTCTGTTTATCTTCCTCTCCCTACTCCCCATAGAAAAACATTCCGTATATTTGGTTAATAGAAAACCTAACAAAAGAGTGTTTATTTGCTTACAGTAGACGAACAGAATATTTTGAAAAGTATATTGCCAATACTTATCTAAAAGTCATTAGAAAGTATTGTATGTTTTGATAGTTATTCTTTCTTTAACTATGCATTCTATTATACTGGCTCGGTGGCTCATTTGGTAGTGACCTCTGCCCTCTGAGCCAAGGGTCGTGGGTTCGATTCCCGCACAGTACAAACATTTCTGTTCATGAACATGTCTGTTTGTATTGGTCTGGGTGTTTTCTATGTATAATATGTATTTATTTACAAAAAAAAAATGTATCTAAGTAAGTTTATCAGTTGTCTAGTACCCATAGTACAAGCTTCGGCTTAGTTTGGGGCTAGGTGGCGCTGTGTGGCCCAGCGAGGCATGTCTTGGTTATTTTTTTTTTATTATACGGGAACAGTTCTGTAAATAGTAATAAATGAAGAGGTTATATCTGTAGGCTTAATACTGGTTCAAGCATATTCCGCAGCTTATTGTTATTCGGCGCAGAAACATAGAGAAAATTAGATAATGCTCTATTTGCATTTCAGATGCCCTCGGGCAGGAGAGTACCTATTAACGTTGTAGTTAGAAGTTAGAATACATACATATGTGGTTATAACAACCACATATCAAAATATAGCAGGTGTATATAATAAATACATTAGTATGGTCTATCATCGGTCTATAAAATAAATCATCCATCATGTTATTAAGCAAAATGGTTGTGTGACTTACATCGTATTGTGAAATCTTGCAAAGAAAATTTATTCTTATTGTGTATCGACTAAAAAAGCCTCTAATTTTTTTATATATACAAGAATAGTAATAGAATACATATATTATCATCAGCAGCCTTTGCTAACTCCACTGCTGGACATTAGCCTCTCCACGTGTTTGCCACTTTGATCGTACTTGGGCCTTGGGCCGAGTAAATACATTCCTTTGACTTATAAAAAATCACTCTGACACCGTGAAATATGATAAACAGACGAAAACAAATGCTGTCACTAAACCCTCCCCCGGGATATAGCCTCACCTCCAGCTTAGATGTACTTGTCTCGTTTAGACAACACACAAGAGACGGCGACCTTTGGCGCCTGTGTATACTGCGCCAGGCACGGGCCCGGAGCTAAAACATATTTACTGTTATTCCATCATTTTGCACTGAGACAAGCTTCAAAAAGGTTGAGCTAAACTCTCACGAGACCGGCCAACGAGACCAAGGTGAGCGGCGCCGCCACTCGTATCGATGTACAAACAAAACACGAGTATGGTATACCAGAGCGGATTTATTAATTGGATGTAGATGCCGAGGTATAGTAACGTTATTAGGGATCCCCAGAAATCTCTCGGGAGTTGATGCCGGTCGCGTCGCGGCGTGGTACAAGTCAACGATTTGTCTTAGTCTGTGTTGTTTTCGAATTAGGTCAGAGTTATCTGGCTAGTAGGTACGTATTTATTTGACTATAATCCTTTGGGCGAGCGGGAACCGTCACAGAACTTACGATAGTAGATCAAATAACGTCAAGCTGCCTCATATCGAACGTTCACTCTGCATCTGGAGTGTCGAAACAGCAGAGATAAGGTACCGACATTATTGGACTTTTTCTATCAATAGCGTGCTGATGTAGTAACGAATTTGCGGTAGAACGTTGAATGCAAAATTTATATCCCACCTTGCGTCACGAAACCACAGCATGATAGGAATGACGTGTATTGTTTAGTGACGTCACGCGCGGCCGCGGTGGGTGCTGCCCCATGGCTGGATTGTGCTCTAATATTTTCCAATGGCATCATTCCAGAAAACGTTACCAACAATGGTAATTAAATCTATATAGTCGAATTCAATACCTTAGTTTTGTGAACATACTTATGTAACGTGACTATTACCCGTAAACGAGTTAACGAACTCTCGTTGTGTTGAGATTGATAAAGTCAACCTAGGAGGAAACTAGGAATCAATGAATCCTCTTTGGAAAAGTTACTGTTTTAGGTTACTTGCTAAATTAGTATCTTTATACAAATGACGAGAAGCGAAGAGATGTCAAATCAAGTAACCTAAATCAGTTTAAGTACTTAGCCCCAAAAATGTCGTTAAACCAGTATCCCGGAAAAATACCCAGGAGATTAAGAGAGTTTGTGCGCCCTCCCGACAGGAGGGCCGCCGCGGAACGTTTGCTAAACAACTTGCCATCATTGTACGAAGTCACATTTTAAAGTGAAATCAAATTTATTTCTTTAAGCGGTGAGCTTTTCCGCGGAGACGCCGCGCCCTCGAGCCGAGAGCCGCTTATTTTGCCTTTTTATCTCTCATTTTCCGAGCAAAAATGAGAAATTACCCCTTTCGGGTTCAAGTGATCAGCGTTGTAAATTAAGGGGTAGTAGGGAAACTGAAGACATTTTGAGCTTAGGCCAGTCGATATTACAAGTTGGGAGATTGGGATCGTGCAACTTTTAATGACCCTTTCGATTTTATGATAGATCAAGGTGATTACAAGCCCAATGAAATTGCCCAATTTCTTACGTTTTAATTTTTTCAGTTTATTTTTTGTTTTATATTATCTTATTCCCGAAAGTCAGGTACCAACTTGCTGCAATGTTATAAATCTGGTTCCCTAATAAGGAAATATCTAAATGGTCTCTAGAGGCCGTTTGGGGTGCTTTTATAGCGCGCATCAGGCGCACGATTACTTTTACGCACTTAACAATTAAAATTACATTTAACCGACACTATCCTATACCCACCGACTTTATAATTTCAGTTCAAGCGAGGTCCATTAAAGGTTATCGGATTTTGTGGTTAAATCCACTTCAAATTTAACACTGGACCGCTAATTCCATCAAGAACAAATAGGTTATAATAGTGTCGGCTAAATGATTGTACACTTTGGTATAAAATGGCTGCGATGCGCGTAATGCTAACTGGGGGTAATCCGATTGGTTCGTCGCCGGCCGCGCCGCGTAATTGGGGCTAAGTGGACGCCAAGTCCGCCCCTGAAATTAGGTGCAGTAACTCGAGTTACGAATAATATACCACATTAGAGCTTCGAACAGTCATATCTAAGAAATGATGATTAGTGGGGACAATGAAACGAGGTACACTGATGGCAAGCGGCAATGAAAATGAAAATACCCTGAAATACCCAAAGTGAGTAGGGAGGACTGGTTGCTGGTATATTATTTATATAAATATAAAATGGGAAAATAAACTCAAAATAGCCAACTACTGAGTATGGTGGAGTGTTCACGAGTGGAGGTGAGGCGCTGCCCGCGAGTGCGCCGCCGAGTTTCTATTAATCTCGCCCCTCGTGTTCACGTCGAATCAACGTCCGCCTGCTAAGCTCGTGTTTGCTTAATGTTTGATTTGAGCTTAGCTTAATACACTTTAGGCGATTGGCTGCTTCATTGTAGATCAACTTCTACCTTATTGGAAAATTGAACATGACGGGAAAGAAGTTTTGACAAGTACATAATCATCTTCTATATAAATAAAAATGAATCTTTAAGATGTATGAGCGCCTATAACTTTCTAACAACTTCATCAAATTGAATGGTTTTACGCATTCGTTATTGTCAGGACAAGGTTTGTGTAATATACAAATTAAAATAATTAATTTGCTTTATTAAGTACGCCAGATCAGCTAGTTTAATATAAAACTGAGCATAATCTTACTGAAAGATCTTGTGGACTAACATATTCTTATTTGTTATAAAGCATACATTGCAATACGGCATACATAGGGCTTTTATAGACTCTCCATTTCACGATCCTAATGGTCAGATAGACAATAGCGTTGGTTTAATTAATAATCTCACGCGATTCTCACATCAATGTCGAGAGTTTCGTACCTACCGCTTGCCATATTGATTACAGAGTAAAAAATACACAAAGAAAAACTGTGTGAAGCATCTGAAGCCTTAGTGATAGTCCTGTCGCAATTGTCGATATATTCTTTATGCACTCAACAAACACAGAAAAAACCGTGCCAGTTTCTTGCCGGTCTCGCTTACCGGAGCCTCGTACCATCGATAATTGACCGTTGCCGTAGGTTGCGGTCAGAACCAGCTGCAAATAATGCGCTTCGTAGCAAAAAATGTGTGAAGACTCGTGAAAACAACTACAGTTTTTTAATCAATTATGATGTAAGACTTTGCTTGTTACGACATTTTATGGCTCATTACTAGTATTGATTCTTTTAACAGTGTCAGAACATGCTAAATGGCAAATTTTTCTAAATTTCAGGCCTCCAAAAGATCTGAATATAAAGTTTTGTTAACGGGAATCATACGCGTCATTTATGTACTAACGAGTACCGCTTGTCGTTTCGATTAAGTTGCGACAGTCGTCACAATCGGACTACATATAAATATAGCAATTGAGTCCAGTTAATTAAAGTTTTAATTGCAATGGAACGTGAAGATTAATCTGAATATGTGGTGTACATTTTAACTTAACTTCACGTCACGGGTTCCTGAGAAAAATGGTCTTCATAGACAAAAAGCGAAGCGTTTTTAAAGAGGTTTTCATTTGATCTACGGTACAGTAAAAACTTAATGCAATTCTACTTCAACATCAGAATGCAAATTGTAGCGGCAAGAAATACGGGATTGGGTTATTACAAAGAGACAGGCAGAGGCAGGGTGGATGGAGTTTGCTTTGTATCGATATTGTTATCTGCAACAAATTACATCAATGTTCGCATGCAACTTAGTAACTTCTGCGTGCAGCTCTGTTGCTCGCAAAGTGTTTATTTTCGAGAAACATATAACCTTTGGTTATAGTAGTGTACAATAAGAAAGCTATATACATAAGTATAAACAGGTAGGTTGCGAAAAGCAACATATTGTGTAGTATTAGCTAAAGCTTATTTAGAACTAGGTTTACTAAGCAATAGTATTATATACCTTTGGGTAAAGAACAACAAGATGGAAGAAATCAGGTGGATCTACCTCTCCAAACGCAGCCAGGGAGTACCTTCATTGTCAAAAATATAGGTGTGTTTTACGAGTATATATACTAATACCTATATTTTAGCCTTCCTGTGAGAAAGCGAAAGAGAAATCTGTCTGTAAACTTCCAAAATAGAGTCTTAGATAGCTGGCTATACACGACTGACCCTGAATCGCGATCGAAGTCACTTCACGGCTGGTTATAGTAGGATAGTAAGCCCTACCACCGGCTGAGAAGCTGAAATCAAAGAAGTGCCAAAAAGTTCGAAGAAATCAATGTCACATTAATTTGTATTTTCCATCGAGGCACAGAACATCTAGGCATGTGTTGTTGAAGATGATACGGCGGGTGGGCGCCGCGCCGTACGTGACAAGTGCGCATCGAGCAGCGCCGCGCCACCGCGCCGGCCGCGAGCGAGCGCCGGTCAACAGCTCGCTCGAGGGCCGGCTGACGCGGCAAAACACAATTCCTACTCAACCTTACTGAGGGAGCTTTGTGATACTTGTTTAGATACTTTTTGATTTTTATATGCAAAAATAAAATAATTTATTTCTGCAAATAGATTCACGAGTATTTTTTTTTATAGTGGCTCGACATAATGGCTTCCCTTACGCCTGATGGAAAGCGAAAGAGAAGCCCAAGTCGCTGTGACAACGGGCAAGTAACTGGTCATGTACCTGTCAGTTGCCACCGCCATGCCGGCCCAACCCTAACCCCCACGAGCTCCGGAAACCCTACTCACCGGCAGAAACACTTGACTGCGGTATTCTAATACTTTTGCACGTCAAACATTTTTTTCCCTACTAGCACTTCGACGTGATAAGGATGAGGCCTGATGAGAAGAAGTGCCGCAAGAAACTCACCAGTTTGCCTTTTTTCAAAAATATACATATCATACTTTTGATGTCTTACATTATTTCTATTCTGTTCCTTGTTAAAGAATTTTACACTTAGCCCTGCAAATTAATTGCCAGTTTAATGAAGCCTGAGGTTTGGAACAGCAAGTTTGTTCTTGTTTCTTGTGTTAAATTTATTGCAATCAGCATATCTTTTGTAAAGATGAATATTCTTTCGTAAGTACACATTACGTGCATAATACAGTCAAATATGTATTGTGATACTACAGTCAAAATAGTAGGTACTATAGTGTAACAGGACGAGTTATTTTGTAGATGGCAGCCGTCATGTCAGCCCGTGACAGGTGTAGTTCAGTGTACAATTGCAGGCACAAGTTTTCCTTTCAAACGGGAAGTAGAGAATCATCTTAGGGGCCCGTCATGAGTGGTTTGGTTACTTGCCCGTTGTCGTAGCAACTTAAGCTTCCTTTTTGCTATATATCGGGCCAAGGGAGCAGCTTTGCTGTGCTACGATGGAAAACAGCTAGTGGTTTTGGATGTTAATCGGCTTTTGTTATTCCTTACACGAGACAACGGAACGTACTCGTATGTATCCCGTAATACAAGTACGCGAAGGATATTTTTTCTCTAAATACAGACTTCTAAATACACTTCTATCTTGCGAAGAAAATTAAAAATATTATCATAATACGACATCTTGGGGCATTAATCACAGTGTGTTCTTACTACAGTACAATGTAATTATTATGCGTCATGTAAATAGGTCATATTTAAAAGACTACCTAGTTACTGGTTACCATCAGAGTGGACACGGTCATTTTGACGAGCTAACATAAAAAAGTATTAGCATCTATCAAGACCCCTATTGGTACAGGCACTGATCCGTTGATCCCGTAATGGCGGCCGCGCGGAGTGACCGAGATTAAACGGGAACAAAGCACGGACCCCGCCACGGACCCCGGCACAATGGCCGACTAACTGCCTCTGCCTCCTATGTGCGGAAAAGGTTTAGGGGAAATAAGGGAAGTTATGTTTTAAATAACAACAAGTAACCAAGCTACATACTACGTGCATGACATAATGACTTTGGTGGTTTGGTGGCATTATTTAGGATTTGCTTTGAACGCAAATGATATGAAGTTCGATACCGTGACATCGATATAGGAATTAAACTCTTTTTTATTTATAAACCCAGGACTTTCTTAGCATAAGCTCGATTATTGAGGTGGCCACTTTATGGGCAAATAACAACTCAACGTCCTTTGTCTAATGAAAACCGTCATTTGTATGGAAAGTAGTGCCATCTAGTGGCGAGCGGCAGAAACCGATTTAGCTGCATGGTTTCCATTACAAAAGCAAACTCGTGACCACAGTTTTGTTTATCTGGCGTAATCCACAATGCAGATGAGCTGCTGATCTATATGGAGCTTATTACAATGGGGTCATTGCCATCTGCCCCCTACCTGATAGGAGGGAAACCTGGCCTGGGATGTACAGATACGCATGGTGATGGCTAACGAGATGGTGACGCATTTCTGCAGACCTTGTTCCATGCTGATAGTTCAAACATAAATTCATAATATATCTTAATCTTAACTATAATATTATAAAGCTGAAGAGTTTGTTTGTTTGTTTGTTTGAACGCGCTAATCTCAGGAACTACTGGTCCGAATTGAAAAATTCTTTTTGTGTTGAATAGACCATTTATCGAGGAAGGCTATAGGCTATATAACATCACGCTGCAATTATTAGGAGCGAAGAAATAATGGAAAATGTAAAAAAAAAGGGGAAAAAATAACTATTCCACGCGGACGAAGTCGCGAGCACTGCTAGTTATTGTATAAATACGCTCGGTGCTAAGCGGTCGTGAGGTCCAAAAGTTAGGTCGACACGCACAATAGAACAAACCCATTGTGCCTGTCGCCCTCACCCTGAAGGCCCACTGAGATGCCGTTTCACGCCCCGCCTAAAGAACCCAGGATTGTAAAGAAAGGAAACACATGAGCTGGAAGGGCATTCTGTGACTTAGTGGCACGAGGCCAGAACGAGAAACTATACCTCTTGGTGCGCGCCACTATCGTTTGGATGGTATGCGGATGACAACAATAATAATAGTCCGGCTAGACAGGAGAGAGATCAAGCCCAGGACAAACGGATTTACGTTCACTGTGAAGCACGCGGGGCACCGCCGGCGTCCTGAGTCCGGGGCTGCTACTGAGTAAGTGATAGAAATTGTCAACACATGCAAATGTAACCTACTTTGGTAAATTATTCGCCAGCGGCTTAGTTCATTTGTAGCATTAACGAGAAGCCGGTTAAACCAATATCACACTATCACACACGGCCGGGTCTGCTTTTAATGAACAACGTACGATTCCCGCAAAACTAGCTATAAAGGCCTGCAGTACTAATAGGATTCCTGGCTGCTAGGTTAACTCGTTACACGTAAATCGGCGTGATCGTCGAACTGAGCACATCACAAGCGGATGCGATTGGAGAGAGCGCCTACACAGAAATGGCTTTGCGTGCTCTAAAAGCATCCCTGAATTCAATCAACAACTAAATCTTGCACTCTAGTCAGTCCGATCAGTGCACGTCTTTGAACATACCTGAATGGTTCACATTCAATACGCGTTTTGAATGTTTTACTAGCGCTCTTATAAACAAAAATGCGCAATCTAATTGAACTAAGCTGATAATTTTCATTCAAAGGCCCCATGGATCTGGTCTGATACCTATACTCGTCAGGAAGTAGGTAAGTTAAAAGAGCGACTACATAATTATTGTACTAATTATAAATATTAACTAAACCTAACTAATGTTAGTAATGTCAGTAATTACTTTGTTTTTAAAGCTTTTTAATGAAGTCATCGTATACTCGTAATATCTAAATATATAAAACTCAAAGGTGACTGACTGACTGACATAGTGATCTATCAACGCACAGCCCAAACTACTGGACCGATCGAGTTGAAATTTGGCATACAGGTAGATCTTATGGCGTAGGCACTCGCTAAGAAAGGATTTTGATCAATTCTACCCCCAAGGAGATAAAATAGGGGATGAAAGTTTGTATAAAAATTTGTCGATTTTAAGCCGATTGGGCTATGACTTTGCATGTATAAAGCTACTACGTAGACATCCGCTAAAAAAGGGTTTCTGATCATTTCTACTCCCAAGGGGATAAAAAAGGTTCTGATCATTTCTACTCCCAAGGGGATAAAATAGGGGATGAAAGTTTGTATGAAACTTTGTCAATTTTAATCCGTTCGGGCTGAGACTTGCATTCATAAAGTTACTATAACGTAGGTATCGCTATAAAAGAGTTTTGATAATTTCTGTTCCCAAGGGGATAAAATAGGGGATGAAAGTTTGTATTCATGAAACTTTATCAAGTATAAACCGATCGGGCTGAGACTTTGCATGTTTAAAGCTACTATGAGGTAGGCATCCGCTAAAAAGGGTTTTGATCATTCCTACCCCCAAGGGGATAAAATAGGGGATGAAAATATGTATGAAATTTTGTCAATTTTAAACAGTTCGTGCTAAGACTTTGCATTCATAAAGCTATACTATGACGTAGGTATTATTGCTAAGAAAGCCTTTCGATAAATCCCACTCCGAAAAAGATAAAACTTCAAATATTTACCTAAATCAACCCTTTACGGAATTCAATAGGAAAAAACTTGAAAGGCCGAGAAATAAACTCACAGCCCAAAACTACTGATTTATCTCAATAAAGTGTAAAATTAAATCTAAATTGACTGACTTACTGACTGACATTTATATGCCTAAACAGCTAAACGTAGGTACTAGAAATGTAGAAGAGACGTAGCTTAAATAACGTAGAGGTGCACTAAGATATGCATTCCCGAATTCCCACGGGAACGGGAATTAGCTGGAAAATCCTTTTGTATGAAAATCTAAACCGTTTCAAGCGTCTAGCTTGAAATTTGGCATGTAGGTACCTTAGTAAACTAAAAGCTTAGTTGCAACAGGATATTGCAAAATTCTCACGGGAACGGTAGTTAGCGGGCAAAACTTTTGTATGAAAAAATCTAAACCGCGTAAGATAGATGATTAAAATTTGGCATGCAGGTACCCTAATGAACGTAAAGCTTACTTGCAACGCGATATTGCAAATTTCCTACGGGAACGGGTGTTATTGGGAAAAAACTTTTGTATGTAAAAATCTAAACACGCGGACGAAGTCGCGGGCAAAAGCTAGTATCATCATAAAGAATTTATGACTATTAGTAAAACTTACCCCAGATAATGGGAGGAGCAGGGCAGTCTATTGACTAAAATTTACCGCTCGCTAACCAGTTCCCCTAAACTCCGAGACATAAGAGTTTATACTCTACTCTTAGTCTATGGTCGGAAATTAAGGGCCACGTTGGTTGCAGTTTGAAAAATGTGTCTGTTATCTAATATCCTACCAAACATGCTGGCATTATGACATGCAAAACCCGCGGCGGTCGACCACCATACCGCAGATGTAATCGCCCAAATTTACTTAGACTTTTCTTCTGGTCAGCGCTGATAATAATTAACTCCATAACTTCCAGTTCCCGGGCGCACTAATTAGATTTGGGCGCTGGAAATAAATGGCAGTTATTTTGCTAATACGTTCTTATTAACTTTTTATTATGGTAGCATTTTTAGGGTTACGTACCCAAAGACTAAAAACGTGATTCCATTACTAAGACTTTGCTATCTATCCATCCGTCTGTTTGTCACTAGGCTGTATCTCAAGAACCGCGATAGCTAGACTGTTGAAATTTTCACAAATAATGTATTTCTGTTGTCGCTATATCATAAAAAACACTAAAAGTAAAGCAAAACAAATATTTGAGGGGGTATCCATACAACATCGATATTAATGTCCTTTTTGCTTGATATGAATAACGGCAACTGTTGGGCACAATACGAAATACTCACAATATGTTACGGAACGTTTCCTGAAGCTAGTCTGACTCTGACTTTCTCAGTTCTTATACTTCTAAATTCGAGAGGGTGGCATATTATGCAGTGTTATTACAGAATTGGTAGACAACACAGCTGTTAAATAAGCTTTGGCATTTGTTGATGTAAAGCAACACGAGACAATATAACAGACTGACGCCCAGACTTCACTTTTTTAACTTCAATCAACTTTTTTTTATTTAAGAGACTATACAAACAGCAGGCACCCAGGTATTTTATAAGACAAGGAGCAATCGGGCTTAAATATTAACTAATAGTAAGTGATCACTTCAATCCATATAGACACAGTCACAGGTGCGTTGCTGGCCATTGAGAAATTTGTAGGCTTGCTTTTGAAGGCCCCTAAGTAGTGTCCTTCCGAATAATGTGCAGTTGGAAGCCGGGAAACTGCGCCCAAAACGTACCATGCACCGTGTCTGCAGTATTTACAATCTCTTAATTTTTTAAAAGTCTTTACAATCAAATCTTACACATAGGTAATTATGACAGGCATTAATAGGTATAGGCTTTGTTACGTTACATGTATCAATCATGCTCTCGGTCGGCACACAGATGTCACATTGCCTCCGCCACAGCCAGGAGCCAATGTACCAAGCGGATCAGCGGACTCACCTAGTCTACGGTCGTAGTCAAAGCGGACTCCGCCTAGAAACGAGAAAGAATAGGGTATTACACCCATTTGTAATCAACCATTTCATTAAATTAATAAGTGACATATTTATATATATGCCCAGCATAGTGGCTTCCCTTCGTCTGATAGAAAGCTAGAAACGATGCCCAAATCGCTCTGATAGTGGGCGGGAAACTCCAGTTTTCAGTCAGTCGCCACAGCCATACTGGACTTGTCACCACTTGTGGAAGGAATATCATTCACGCGATTATGGCTGAAGTATAACGACTCTACAAACATCACACTTACAATAGCATTTCACACGATGCATATTCGCAATAAATAGTAGGTAATCTCTAGACGAAGTTGATGCCACTGGTCTGTAATTGTACTGTTATGTTCATGAGTAAATGTTATAACGTGAGCTGTTACAAAACAAACACAAATTTTCACTACTAAGCAGCCACATCTTCTTCTTGTCGATTGAATGGACAGCAAATCATTATATTTAATGAGACCAGAACTTCGAAACTCGGATCGCTTTATCGTAAGCGTGCAGCATATCTTCGAGCGAACATCTGGGCACGCGGGGCTCTGTAGGTAGGCCATAGTTTGGGGAACGGCACCACACCCGCACTGGTTGGCAGAGGCGTCCATCACGCCCCACCTACACAGGTTGTCCTACAGCCACATGAGGTCATAACTGTGTTAAAACGGTTCGTTCGTAAATTAAGATTAACATAATTCCAATATTAATTTTAAGTCTTATTTCGTATACAATAACACAGCTTATTAACCAGCGGATAGACAGCGTTTAGTAAATTGCACAATGCGTGGAGTTGGCGCAGACACAACAAGTCAAAGCCGCCACCAGCCACCGCCCCCACCGAATGAGGCCGCGCGGCCGGCGCTCACGCAGCGCTCGTCAAGTCGGCTCGGGACACTCGGAAGAAGGCCATAAAGCATGATAATAGCGGGGACAGTCAGAAACGAATCAAATTTTCCCTCGGCTTCCGGGAGGGAGGAGGGGGGAGCGGCGAGGGGCGCCAGGGGTGCCCGGCCTCCGGACCCGCGCGCCCAAATCCCCATAACTGGAAATGTTTGGTACATTTACTTTAACATATTCAATCACACTAAAAGTGGCAGTATATTTGCATTTGGATGTAAAAAGTCACACTGTAAATATTCGCTTTGCAGTGCCATGGAATAATAGTACGTTGGAATAGTTTTTGAAAAGTTCATTACCTCAGCCAAGTCTTCACTATATGTTACAAGTATTTCATTACTTAAAAGTAGACTCCAACATCTGATTATTGTAAATGTAATACAATCTGAATAAACTTTTTGAATTGAATTGAATGAACCCTATACCGTACTTCTACCGTATACCATTTTTCGCTTTTTTACCGACTTACAAAAAAGAGGACGTTCTCAAAATTCGACTGAATATTCTTTATTTTGAATTTTTGTTATCTATCTCCGAGAATCGTAAAACCGTTTTGAAAATTCTTTTTTGTTCGACATGGTGTTGTACTTCCTATTTTATCCTGCTGTCACAATATTAAAGTTGTTTTTTTTTTCGTTAAAAATGCTGTTATTACGTGCGTTTTGCACAAGTTAACTGGAGAGCAATTCACTTTGACTGCGGATTATTTGAAGCCTTAATAAACAGTTTGGATTCCCAGAACTAAAATTCGAAACAAATATTCCGAGTAAATTTGGTCAATTGTGAATGAACGATATTAATTGCACGCATTAGGTACACAGGAATTACCGGGAATTGCGAAATAATTATTCTATATTTAGGTACGTGATTGGAATAGTGAAACTGTATATTGCACAGAATTTAAAAATTCAATTTGTTTTTCTTCATATTGAATGACTGAGGCACATAAATTGACCACGCCCTTGGTGCGTCAAATCAAGCGAAAAAGTGGGGATACGTATCCTCGCAATACAGTCAGGCGGAGACGCTAGAACGACTGCTATCAGTTGCAGTAGAGCCAATGCTCCCGCGTGATGGAAGGTAGAGCTGGGAACAAGCCGGTCACTGCAGGTGGCAACGAAGAAGAGGCCTCAAAAAGTGGACGCAAGGCAATTTTGGTAGAACTAGATTTATAAGCAAATTAATGACGGATGATGAGGAATCATACCTCTCGAAGCTGTTTCCTCAAGCAAAGTGAATTGGTCTCCAGCCATAATTCTTATACGTACCTACAGACCAATTCTCATGACAAAATCTTTAAAAACAATGGTTTTGGTGCGAAGTAGTTTTAGTGGCTACTCGAGCCAGCCCTAGGGCCTGCCCAAGCGCGCCCCGCCCCCCGCGCCCGTGCGGAATCTCTGTTTTTACTGCACCCTCGGGACTTACTCAATTACACAGACACTATTGGCTCTGGCTTAGCATACAAACATTAAGGCTCTGCGTCCCTAAACAAATTCGGTCGCAGGAAAATTGAGGTAGGCTCGTAAACTTGCGACAAACATTTTTATGTTTTCGATGGCGATTGTGATAGCAAACGCCATAGAGACTCGCAATTAGATGGGATGGGAATTGAATGCGTAATGAATGAGCTGACTTAAGTTGAAAAGGTAGTCACCCACTTGTTATTTTACATTCATGGCAGTTTCGCACGGCATAGACGGATGGCTGAAGTCAACTATAAAAAATACACCTTTTTGTTGCTGTTGTCTTTTGAGAGGGATAACCTTAAATAAAGACTAGGGGATCGATGTGAATCGCGTTGTGCACTTTTATGTACTAATATGAATCAACGAAACTTCGCCTCAATTAAACTGCTCATACTGCCTCCCGCTCCGGTTTCACGGACAGCGCCCAATGAAAACGAGTTAATTGGTCTGCAGTGCGACATATAAAGCGCGAGCGTTCGAAAGCACAGCGAGGGCGAGGGCGAGGGAGCGGAGAGGCGTGGAGGAGCAGACGCCGCGACGCCGCGCCGGCGCCCGCCCGGCTGAGGCGGTTAAGGGTAAGGACTTACGGAGCGATTTTCACGCACGCCCGCCGCGGTGTTTTAACTTAACCGGTTTTTTGCGTGGTTACGCAGCCGCCTCGGTAGCGATTATTGTCCACAAACGTAGCGAATATGAGTGAGTGATCGCAAGACGGGTAGTTTCAAAATGGCATTGAATTTCTGCCCCACTAATGACCACTATGCTCGCCTGCCAACTGATCGCAGAGCGTGCGGTCACAACCCGTCGAAGCTGAGGGTGACCGCGCGCAATTTCAATAGTCGCCCCCCGATGTAGCGAGAGTGGCAAACAACCGCGCACACCGCGGCCGTTGCCCGCGTCATGAGATCTGCTATAGAAGCTGCGGGCACGCAACCGCGGCGGGCGCGGGTATTTATCGCTCCGTGAGCTCTTAGCCTAACGCACTCCAAAGCTACAACGGATAGTTGTGTGCTCACGGGAGTCCGTGTAACTTACACTTGATATTTTAACGGAGTTAGTATCGTATCTCGCAGCTGGTTACCGGCCGCGGGTCGCTGACTACGTATCTCGTCGTACAACGTCTCTAATCGTGCGTTACGGTGGCACGTATAACTCAGCGCCGTATCTAATGAGACATCGTCAGCTCGGGCTTAGTTACGTGGGATTTGTAGAGGCGTGTGTGTGTACCGTCAACAGTTTACTTTGTTAATTTATTGTAATTTACCTTGCGAACTTTTTGTCGGCTGCCAAATTCGAGTATGCGTGAAGTAAACATGTGCAGCTAATGGTAATAAACGTTATACGTTTAAATTTAAAGTTAAATGAAAGTGAAAATCTCGCAATTATGACAATTGACAATATTTTAACTAAAATTATAACGAGGGTTAAATAAATACATTCAAATACCCTATGAAGAAGTGCGTCCACAAGAGTTGGAGCGTACGCATCGTATTTACAGTGCTTCTTTAAGTCTATGTGAATAAAGACACTTTCTTTTATATTCTACAAGATTTTCCGTCGGCAATGTCGGTATTGTCAAAGCATTCGAGTTCGCCTGTGCACGTGAGTTCGCGGTGGGCAGTGACGACGATGTTGTTGTCATTAGTTCCTTGTTGGCAGAAAGAGAGAAGATAATATAGATACAGAAACGAAATATGTTGGTTCAAAAAAAACCTATACATAGATCAGTCCGATGCCGATCCGGTGCACGCGCTCCGTTATTATTTCTTATTTTGCATTATACTATTAATAGAGCAAGTCGTCTATCCCACGGGACGTCAAAATTATTGCCGCCTTTCACAGCCACAGCGTTGATCGAATTAAATTACGTCGACACTTTGTAAAGCGCTAAGTTTTAAGCGAGCATCGTTATAGGCGATGGTGGAATAAAATTTAATCTATACTTATGAACAAGTTATAAAATACACAGCGTTTTTGAATATGTTTAACCTGCGTATTTTATAAACTAAACATAGATACAATACAGTAAACAAAATACATAGAAGTTGGTTTGGACAACTTGTTTACTTGTCAGCTTACCGCCACACGGCGCTTGGGTCAGGGCGCCTCGGACACGCATACGAGAGGATTGATATTTACCTAAAACAATGAAAACATATATTTTACATATAATAAACAGTTAATAAGCCAGTCATATGATATGGAAAACTAGCATTAATTATTACAATAACGCATGGTTTTGTTGTCAGCAACACAAACAACCCACGAAATTATAATAGGCATTTAACAATAATTAGTCAGTTTCAGATTTCTATTGTTAATTTGCATTAAAACATCACACTAATTATCATAAACTATTATTTAGGTTGTTCAATTTTGCAATACACAGTTTGCTTCCAATAATTATTTTGGGATCAGTTTCAGTCACCAACGACGCAGTGACTAATTCATAAATTACATTTAAATTATTCTTTTACTATACAAATATCATACCAAAACTGGAAACAAAGATATTTTCATTCACTCTAATACCAGTTTAGATTAATCACAAACTTTACATCAATGTAACTTACAACTTTTTACAATGTTTTTTGACTAGGTTATAAGACGGGGATGTAGGGTCGTTAGATCTTGTATATCAGTACTGAATACTCTTTCTTCGAAAAGGCACTTAATGTTGCTGACATAACCCTATAGGAGACCTCCACCTAGATCATGAGCAGGTCAAAGTTGGCCGAGTGCCGCGACCGCCACGCCACGCCTCCCTCCAGGCCGTTTATTTAGCCTCCCCAGATATAAATAAAACAATAATTTAAGTGGCGCCTCGCCTCGACCCGCGGAGGGCGCTCCTCGCGGACGGAAATTATGTCCCTCACTAATGCGCCTACGCCTACCTCAATAGCTCCTCATAAAGCACGCGGTCCGGCCACAACGAAAAGTTATTAGGTCTTAAACTAATGTACGCGTTAAAGTTGACATATAAATAAATATCAGAAAATATCACATACATTGCTCCAATCCCAAAGTAAAGCCTAACTTTAGGTGTTTTATGGGCATAGATTACTATGGCTATTATTACAATGAAGGTACCACAAGTATATTCTACAAACAAATCCGAAAAAAAACATAAATAACAAACAAACAAACACAAAACTTCATCAGGGTTCACCGGGTGGGGATTGTACCCACGACCCTTGGTTCAGAAGGCAGGGATTACTACCAATTGAGCTACCGGGCAAGTCAACCATTACCTCTGATCATGACAGGCAAGTGGGTCAATTATAAATTACCATTTAATTATACAGTTAACAGATAAGTGACGCTTACGTTATTTACTTTTCCAAGCTGTCGCGTCGTAGCTGAGTCCTGAAGGTACGACTTAAATGAAGTGGAAACCGGTGTTCATGACCTAGGCTTTTAGCATGATAAACCTAATTCGGCAACTAGCTAAAATCTCAATGACGGGGCTTCCTTTCTCGTGATGAAAGCTAAAAAGGGCGGAAGTCACAATGACAAGGGACCTAATCCCTCAGTTTGTAGTTCAATCTCGTTTCTTAATGCTTTAAGGGATCCTATCTATTACTTCCCAAGCTAAATCGCTGCCACCATTTCACAATCACATAGGTCCCTAAAGGCTACAATGAAAACAAAATGCACTCCAATTGCAGCGCTAAATTAGTCCCCGTTAGTGTTTTGTTTAGCCACTTTTCGAATAAACGAAACATTTCTATTTTTAGTTGGGCAGGCGGTCGCTTTGCGCTAACAGCTGATTACGTGAGCGGTTCAGTGCACGGGAGGGGACGCCGGCCGGCGGGGCTGCAAGGCGCGGGGGGGGGGGGGGAGCGGACAATCAGATATTCGGAACAAACAACCACGCGAGCCTTATTTGACGTAACGAGGCATTCTTCGGGAGCAGCCGGAGGCGGGCGCCGCCTGCCTTGCGTTCCGAAAACGAAACTAAATAAAATGCTGACGACACTTAAGTATACTGGATTTTTAAACGCTGATCCTGAGAACTGGGAGGTGGATCCTTCCCCAGTAAACAGTTTTCCGATAAAATAAAATAAATAATAAAATAAAATAGTTTATTTCAGCAAATAGATTCACTAGTAATACTTTTGCACGTCAAACTTTTTTCCTACCAGCACTTCGACGTGTAGCCTGCTGAGAAGAAGTGCCGCAACAAACTCAACAGTTAGCCTTTTTTAAAATATATAATACAATACAATAATATCGTTTTAAAAAGCGCAAGCGAGCAGACTATCATGTCCATGTAATATTGTCATCCATATAATCTTGTACTTTATAATAACCTTTTGACATTAAAATGGACTTAATGCGAGATTTAAATCTATGTATAGGTAGATCAACAATATTTTGCGGTATTTTGTTAAACATTTTTACACTTTGTCCTATGAATGAGTTACCAGTTTTACGAAGCCTGAGATTGGAAACAGCAAGTTTGCTCTTAATTCTAGTGTTGAACTGATGAAGATCTGAGTTTTTACTATATAAATGTATATTCTTACGTACAACCATAATGCAGTCAAATATGTACTGTGATGCCACAGTTAGGATGTTAATTTCTTTAAATAATTCTCTAAGTGATTCGCGAGATTTAAGTCCATATATAGAACGGATCGCCCTCTTCTGTAATACAAAAATAGTTTGTATGTCAGAAGCTGATCCCCATAGGAGCAAACCATATGACATAACACTATGGAAGTAACTAAAATATTATTGCAATACTCGATTTGTGCAATTTCCTGCGTCTCACTACAACTGAACAAAAGGAGCTTCCAACGTAAAGGATTACGGTTGAGACTTGATAACCTTGATAGGCTAAACGACATTATTCGAAGTTCGTTATGGTAGGACTTAGATTATAGCAATTCTGAAGAATAATCTCCTCCATTTTTTTAATACTAATAATTTTCTTCTGATCGAATTTTCGAATCGAATCTAAATAGCTATCGACGCATAAAAGGGTTAACGGCGTTCAACGTGTTAAAAGTTTTTAATACTTTGCTAGATTAGTCTAGACCACTAAAATGTTATATTGATATGGTGCATAGAACCATTTGATGGAATCCAATGGTTTAATGGATTGATCATTGTGACGGTGTAATCTCGCCCGATGCCTGAATGGCACATCTTAAATGCACACAAGACTTAGTGTGGCCAAATGGCCTGGCTCCCGACAGAAGAGGCCTGCTGGGGATTGGCTCACCCCTGGCTACATCCATTCATCCACCAGACGAGCTTGAGGCGCCATTGTGGCGAGTTTGCACTGCACCGGCACCGAGCAACGCAAACTTTGCTCTGTAAACTGTTGTTATCGAGTCGCCTCACTGAACCTGCATTGGAGAAATTAAGTCGCCAATATCCAGCCAATATCAGTTGCCTGCCGTAAACACAACATAGGAACAGACTGGAGGTGCTCACTTGAAACCAAGATGGTTGGCTTGTATCAGTATCTACTACTGTATCTTATTACTGCTTACTTAGTGCAGCTCGATACGACAATACTGTAATACGCTTTTAGATGTTTTGAATAATATGTTTGCTATTGAGTAGTGTTTTCTTTAAATCTTCAAGAGTGAAGAATTTTTTCATTTACACTTGTAGTCTTGAGTGAGGCATACAAATAATGTTTCAAGAGTACAAATAAGCATTACGCATGGCAAACTCAATAGTCGAATCTCGGTGGCTCATTTTGGTAATGATCTCTGTAATAGGTTTGATCCGAGAGAGACAAATATTCGTATAATGAAGTTTTGTGCTCAACGCGCTCCTTCAAGCTCCTTACTTTGAGATCTGAGAAATGTATGTGATTTTGTCTGATATTATTTATTATGTTATACAAACAAACAACTAAGTATGTAAACGAAAAGTAATTTCCTTTATCTTTGCTCTTGCAAGGTACTGATATACCAACTTTGATAGTTTTCAACTTGTCCAAACTTTCCGGACCGATATTCGAATCTTTCCGACGACAACAGACAGAGCCAGTGTTGCTTTCTTTTGAAATGAGATTTCTTAAACCCTTTGGATTTACTATTTTGCTACGATGATTTCCTTATTTCATTGAGTTGATTAACTAATTATGGAAAACTAGACTACAAAAAGTAGCATTATAGGAGTTGCAGCAATCCGAGTCAGTGACATTTTACGCATAAAATACTATAGGTACGTGGTAAAATATGAGAATATGACTAAATAAAGAATAAATCATCTTTGATAGTAGTGAAGCCTTCATAAGAATAAAAACAAGTCTAGTTTCATAATTTTATTTTGTACACAGTCCACCGGTGCCGACGCAAACGTATCAATTACGCTAAAGCTTTTCAATTCCGTTGAATAATTCTCGTCAAGGCCCTCTCTGTTGTAACCTATAGCGTAAATATTAAACGTTCCCGGAAATTACGAGATCCTTTCGAATTGTGTGGCTTCATGTAATTTATTTTGGGCAAAGTCTCACCTAAATATAACAGCCCTTGATGTAACAGTTACACAATTCTTGTACAATTGTCGTCGTCGGGTTACGGATTTAATTAATAATGCATTTACGTAGTTCTATTCACTAGATATACAAACTGGGGCGACGAGAGTCATCGATCATTGTAGTTATAAACAATGTGCGTTTAGTAGATAAATATAAAACGCAAAATGTAATGAATACTAGATATATTATAAATAACATAAAAATATCATAAAATTATAAATAAATCTATTCATTTCCTTTCTATATTTTTTATCCTCTTTCTCCATCAACTCAAGATTAATTTTGGGCGTTCCCGTTGTATACAGGTATTTCGAAACCAGCACATCTGATTTTTGATTGAATTTACTTTTTTAAAGTTTTTCATTGTCAAATATTTTGAATTCCAACTATTGTTGTGAAGGGCTTTTGTTAGATACGTGCGGTGTTAGATACGGAACATTTTTCAATAGAATTTAAAACATTCGGTACATACTATGGTATTTCGACACGACATGACAGACGACGACTAATGGTATTTCGTGAAACTTCGAGAGTTACATCTGCATTTAAAATAGACGCGACGAATCAAGTGAACAAAACATTTTAATTCCCACACCGATTGCATGTGCCGTATGGTTTGACTGGCTCGGTGGCGCAATGGATAAGGCGTTAACGGCTTAACGCGGACGGTAAAAGATTCCAGGTTCGATTTCCGGTCGATTCAGTTTAGGAAATGAAGCTTTATTAATCGTCTCGCTCGGGTTGAGGTGTTCTGACTGAAAGATGCATTAGTATACATAGTATAAACTAAGGATCAATATAACCTTAGGACGCATTAGTAGCTACACTTAGTATAAACTAAGAAAAGCTTAGGTTGTTCTGAATTGTCTGGCACATTTATTTATTTACTGGCTCACGTAAGTCTAATAATGGTCGTACTTGCTATAGTAAATAATATTTATATTAACAAAACCAGTTAAATAGTACACGTTTAAATTAGGAAAAACAAATTCTAAAGAAAACAAGACATATTTTATAGAAGTAGAACAGGATGTGGTAAAACCGCGTACTTTATCATATGATGCTCCTCAACTCTTTTACAGCCTTAATGACGTTTTTTACTCTACGACTCTTTTACAGCCTAAATAAATGGTGCCTCTCTACAAATCAGTTAGTACCTACCTAATTTAATTTATAGATTCTACTTAATCTATATTCTGGATTAAGGCACCAGTAAACCCGTGTGCGTGTAGCCGGGACCACCGCAGCGTAAGGCCAGGTGTTTGATATGCATTGATCAGTGCATTAATTGGTTACCTATCACGTTTCACGACGTTAACTGATGCATAATAACAGTTATGGCGTTATAATTGGATGCATTAATTAACCGAACAACACCGCATAAAATTGGTTTAACCACAAAGAGATGTTCAGCGATTTACCCGATACAATTAGGCTGCTTTACGTTCGCGAATCATTAACACGTGTAGTAACAATTAAATTACCGTTAATGTGTGAACTAAATCAATAATATCACTGCGTAGTCGAGAGATGTCGGTGTAAATCATAAAGTACGGCTGGTAGCGTGCGCGACGATAAATTAAAAAGGTCACAAAACGCGCCCAACCGGCGGCTCCGCCCGACTATCAGTGTATGAGTCGTCGCCGGATGTTTGTCCTCTAGTGGACATGAGGCTTGCGCTCTGCGGCGTAGGGCATTAGAATACCGAGGTAACCCTGCCTGTTGTAAGAGGCGACTAAAAGGGTTGTAACTCGCTTGGGCACCTCGAGAAACACGACACCATGTGTCGTCGGACACACGTAGTCAGGTACTTCGTACTGGCACCACGTCCTCTGAGCTGAAGAATGGCTGCATGATTCTCGATGGGTATCCCGACCCTTCTCAGATGACCTATCGTAGCAGACCGCCGTCAGATTTAGTCGGTATTGTCCGTTTTTTTAGGAGGGACATAACCTAAATGTCGCATACTTAGGGCCCCGATATACGCGTCAATGCATTCCTGATATAAAAAAGGCTACGAGGCTTAAGTCACGCCTAGGTGTCGTTTAAGTGGCAGACCGAACAAAAGCCGTATTATAAGCGCTCCGCAAGACGAATGCCAATACGGGCCGCGGCGGCTTCTATGCGGACCTAAATCCGCTCGCCATTTATCAAATCGTTTCGGAACATCGCATCTGGCATTATATTTTTCAACTATCTAGGTTATATTTCAGGTCATTCATAAAATGGATGACGATACGACTTTAGTTCTGATTGTTTAGCCAACATTTGATACGAGTAAGTAGCCGTCTGGCGAAAAGTACGTTAAGCTGTCATTGTTTTTATCTCGACAGGCTCTGTGGTTCATTTCCTCCGGGCTCCTCAAGGGTCGTGAGTTTGATCCCCACCCAAATTCTTCACATCTTCAAACGTTTGTTTTAAAGAAATTTAAAGAAAATTTGGGTTGATTCTATGTCTGGTATCTTTATTGCATCCAGTTACCAGATCACAAGGCCTCAGGTACTCTACATACTAATTTTGGGATCGGGTCAAAAGAACAAACGAAAAATAAATCTGGCGTGCGAGTTAAGGCGTCAAGAAATAAATTAGGAGAGTCAAATAAGAGTTGCATAATAATCAAAAAGATATCAGCGATCAATTATCAAAACATATGATTATGACACGTCTGATTGTATACGTCCGCGTGTACACCCGAACTAAAATATTTCTTCACAATCGGAAAACAACGACCTGAATGGCACTTGTAATTGTAAATTAATGTTCTGCGACAACCAGGGCTCCGCCGCTGTTTGCTCGAGCCCGCGGCCCGCCACGGGTTGGCCAAACAAAGCCGCCTTCCCGCCACACCTCCCAAACGTCCTATTTACACAAAGATTTGTCTTAGTAACGTATTCGTCATTAGGAGATGAAGTTAAAATCTTAAAGCGACTAACAGACTTGTGAATTAAGCAACTAATCATTCACTGGTCTAATTTGGAGAACAGGTGCAAGATATGAGTAGGTATATTATATACTAATATCAGTCAGTGGCAATCGATTGACAGAAGAGTAGATGGCGTGATGATAGACAAATTCCTGCGTGAACGAATCCACAGTTCTAAGCAACTAATTTACATATTTTTTTATGTTGGCTCAGCATAGTGGCTTTCTTCCGCATGATGGAAAGCAGGAAAGGAAGCCCAATTGCTCACAAGGCAGAATCATGCGTATTATAGAACAATAAGCTGATGATGTAGTATAATATATCCTAGGTCTTATTTACATAAAGAATCAATGAAAGTAACCCATAACCTTTTTCTGAAGACTAAACCCGCCTCCGTGTTTGAAGTGTAACCATTTGAAAGTTGTTCTCATAAAGAACAACTTTCTAATTATCAACATGAGAACAAAGTAACCTTTATAGAAGCAAAAACATTATTAGACGAAAACGTTTTTCAAAAGTCTGAAAACTCCTTTTTTTTCAAATTAGTTACGACGTCCCCTTTTTAGTCTTTATCAAATTAATTCCGCGTCAAAGATCACAGTGTTTCATTAGACCGTTTTCATGTAAATAGGAAACGATAAAAAAGAGTGCGTACTATAAAATACAAAATGAAGCTGCAAGTTGTAGTTCATAGAGCGTCAAATTTATCATTGCAGTAGATTCCGAGAATTAGAATTCTTTGTATCGGGGAAAAAGGCAACGTTGCTGGTGTGACTGGACGACAGTTTACTCTTTACTATGTATTGTTTGTAACTGCAGCTTTTATAATGGTCAGGATACAATACTTAGATTGGCTTATAACCCTTACACAATTGAAGTTCCGCCTACGTACAATAATGTGGAAATCACTGCCTTCTGTAGTATTAACTGAAGGGTGAAAGGAGCTCCTTAGGCTAGAATTTTCCATTAGCTCTATCATAGGCTGCCGCTTTGCTTACCATCAGTTGGAATAGCGGCCATGCGTGTTCTTAAAGTACGTAGAAAAAAAAGCTAACGGTCTCCCCATCAATTTCCTGGCTCGTTTCCTTATCAAGTGTGAAGGCTCCTGCAAATCACGTTTTCATTGCCAACACTCGTTATAATTGCCGGGACAAGTCGGGACCGAAGCCCAGCTGGTCGTGTCGGTCCCCGCCGCGGGCGGCAGGGGGGCGGCAGCGCAGGCGGCAGGTAAACAGCGCCGCCCGCCTTTGACATCCGCAAGTTAACCGACGCCGGGTTTTATAGCTATTAACACTTCCATTTATTAAATTCATTCTCAATTTGCTGACGGAAAACTGTACGGAAGCTGTATCTCTCTCCGCCTGTTTGGGGGAAATAAACTTCTCAGTTGTACCACGATTAGACAGAATTATTCCATTAGCTTGTATTATTGTGAATGCACGTTTTGATTACTTTTGACTATGGTGACGGCACCTACCTATCTTATTATCTAAGATACATTTTATTTTTTACTAGCTGCGCCCTGCGGTGTTACCCGCGGTTTTTTGTTGCAATTATTCGAATTTTTCTCGCCGTAAGAACCATTCTTGGACTTCAACGAACATTTTAAAAAAGAATTGGCCAAATTGGTCCAGGCGCTGTTGAGTTATGCGCTTACCAACACATTTTGCGATTCATTTTTAGGTATATTATAGATTATGACGGTGGGAACAAACGGCCCTAAAGATCGTCCGATGGTAAGTGATCAATTCAGCCCATAGACACTGCAACATAAGGAGCGTGACGGATGCGTCACTGGCCCTTGAGTATTTGTAGGCTCACTTTATTCATCTATACTCGTAGATGAAAAATAAAATAAATAATAGTAAGTTACCCCTTTTTTAAAACTCTTCGAACGGAAATCGGATTCAGTAAGTAACTACGTTGTCACAATTTTTTTAATGTAAGAAAAAGATAGCACATACCGAATTCCTAGGGATGAAAAAAAAGTAGTAAAGCTTAAGACCAGGTGTTGGACTGCATTTTATAGCGCATTTATTTCTTTTCCGCTCTTGAATTCCGTCAACAATTAAACGTCGCGTGTTAGTTTTGTTTATTAAATGCGTGACGGCCCGCTCCACTCGGCCGTAATCGCCGGGCGCGTGTAAACATTTAGCGAGCGCTTACGTCCACTATGGGAGCTAGTCATAAAACGCGCCCAAAGATTTATGGGCGCACAGCTGACAGTAGCGTCCAGTCAAATAAACTTGCAACTCTCTCTCGTAGCCGTTGTATGTACGTGATACATAGTGGTATGAGTTAAAATTCAGTGAGAGCATAACAGGCGAATGAGTTGTGGAGTCCATACCGGCCATCGGCCACCGTAGTATACGACGAATTGTTCCACCATAGGCACCTGTGCTAATCACCTAGGTGATTTGACCCCCGCAAAAATTTGATAGAAGCGTACTTAAGGCACCTGGCCAGGGGATTCAAGTCCACTGCAAATAAAATGAGTTGTCTAAGGTTTTTTTATGTAGGAATAGTACCAGGAGTACCAGCGTCAGGCCAGGTGGACCATTGAGTTGCGCAAAATGACTGGTAAGAGATGGATGTGAATACCCTAAGATCGATCAAAGTGGCGAACAGTTGAATAGGCAGCTATGTCAAGATGAGAACTTTGATTTTCTAAAATCCCAAAGAAGTTTCATGTAAAGAGTTTTTATTTTAATTCCAAATGAGTATGCGCTTGATTGATGAGGGATGTAAGGGAGTGACCTATCATTTTCGCTCCAAGCCAACCTCACCTGCCCGTGGTGCATCCTGCCGAATAACAAACGAGGCGCTGGCAACCTTTGAAGGCGTAGCTAAATACCACAGGCCGATGACGGGTAGCAGCGTCACCGGAACGAAAAGCTACGCCAACCCGCCTGCCCAGCGTGGCGATTATGGGTATATCCTCCAGATGTTTGCCCTAAGTGGCGAACAACTGGAGAGGCCTATGTCCAGCAGTGAACTTCAATGGGCTGATGATGATGATGACTGACAGTAGACGCGAAACGTGCGATGTGAGTCTTTGGCGATTGTATGTATTATTAATTACAATTGACAGCATACATTAGCGTTTACTGTTCACGCCGTAAATTAATTAATCGGTTAGGTTTGCGACGCATCAAGCGTCACCTCGGGCAGGTAATCAGCCGGGTGGTTAATACGAGGCGCTGATTGAATTATTATCGATGCTGCCGATCAGACGCGTCAGTAATCGGTGTAATGGCTGCACAAGTCGAGATCTACTGGTGAGAACTCGCCAAGACAAATGTAGGCTCAACATGTTGGATTTGGGTTAATATTTATAAAGACACATGGCTACCGGTAACAATGCATTTTTATGTCTGTTTTTGCGGCAGTTGAAGGCACGTTTTTATTTTCAGGACAATCAGGATTGCATACTCATCACTCATCTCTTAACATTGAAGTAATCACCAAATAATATTCATATTCATTACAAGTAACATTAACTCATTTTGGTTAGTAAAACATACTTAGTGACTATGTTAGTAAGGACACATTTGTCACATAATTAATTAAAGTGGCCAAAATAAAACAAACTCGCTTTTGTTTGTTTGTCTGTCCCTATGTATTCTGAGATCTTTAAAGCTACGCAACGGGTTTTGATGCGGTTTTTAGGGTTCCGTAGCCAAATGGCAAAAACAGGACCCTTATAGATTCGTCATGTCTGTCTGTCTGTCCGTCCGTATGTCACAGCCAGTTCTTTTTAAATAGGTTGGTAGTGATTTATGAAGAAGGTTTATGATTGATTAAGTTTATATGTATTATACAAGCATAATATAAAAATATAGTAGAAAAGCACTGAGAATTTTAAAGGTATCTAATGTTTTTTATATACCCGATACGAAGCGAGGGCGGGTCGCTAGTGTGCATCCAATGCTATAAGGCACTGTGGAATTTACTCAACAAAATAGTGTGTGATTTTTACTGCGTAAAATAACTTCACAAGCCTTCAACTGCATTCAGCACTCGTATAACGCATCGGAATCTTGGTGAAGCCGGTCTCTTGGAGGGGATGGGGTGGGGGAGGGGGGGGGGGGGGGGACAAACTTTAGGAGGGGCGGGCGGTCTGCGCTTTATCATGGCCTACAATAGCAGGCAGCGATTGTCGGGGCTCAGAGGTCGATACACATTGCCCCGACACAACCCTTTCGCTGTTCGCTCCCCATCTGGTGTCTATGATTGCTCCTCTATGACACTCGTGCATAAAAAAGTAGACGAGTTCAGTATAGTCAGTTTTTTATGCATATCGGACAACATCTCATATATTGTTCCGGTCCTAAAGTAAGTAGTAACACACTAACACACTTGTGTGTGTAAACAATCACTACATAGGTAGTATAATATAATAGAAAGTAGCTTTTGTTTTTTGTCTGTCCCTATGTATGCTTATATATTTAAAACAAAGCAACGGATTTTGATACAGTTTTTTTAATAGATAGAGGGAATCAAACAGAAAGTTTATGTGTATAATATATGCATATAGTATTGCACTCGTGCGAAGCCGGGCGGGTCCCAAGTGACAAATGTATCACAAATATTATACCTTATGGCAGGGGTCGCTACCAAATGAGCCAACGGTTAGTACTTTGAAGATTTTAATTTATAGAATACAGTGTCTTATACTGTCGTCATATCTTTCGAAACACAAAGCGATCAGATTAGCATTACTAATGCAATTAATTAATTATAACCGTGATATTTGCTCGCACGCCCGATGGAGCTCGCCCTTTGATTAATTGAGTTTGTTTGTCGCACACCTTACACGTATAGGATCAACACCACACATTGAAGTTACTTAGAAAAAAGCACATCATCATCAGCCTATCATCACAGTCCACTGCTGGACATAGTCCTCCCTAGTTATTCGCCATTTTCGGCAAACATAAGAAGGCTTTATAACTCTAACGAAAAGCTTACCATGAAGATGTTCAATGCCTGAGATATCTAACTAGATTGGAAAATCTATACTGTTAAGACTTGGTAGACTGATGAAGATATCCGGTACATGATTACGCTCGTTGCGTTAAAAAAAGGCTGAGCTGGAAGCTAGGAGTTCTCTATAGGGTTAAGTACTATCGGTTGGCAAACTAGGAGCAAAACAAAGCAGTGTTTATGTTGTTGCCAAGCGTACACTGCTCGCCGGAAATAACCGGTCCGCAGTGACGTGCAGTTGGAGCCAACGTTGGTGCCAAATCACATGATTCACATTGTAGGCAGGTCACGAGCTCGGGCGCCATAACACGCGGCGGGGACTTCTCCCAACGGGGAGTTGCTGCTTGAATCATTTACACAAGAATAACTTCAACTGGATTGGTGGCTCATTTGGTAGTGAGCTCTGTCTTGTTAAAGAGCTGGGTCTTATAGGCGTGCACCAACAGGCGGTTATAGTGTGATCGATCTAGGTGTAATGCTTTGACTTCATCGTCTGCTTAACATCAGGTAGGACAGTTAAGAGATACCCCTCTAGGGGCTTGGTAGGGCATTGCGAATCTTCGTTCGAATTGAGCCGCCCGTCCGGGGAAGGACCTCCACCGTATAGAACACTGCAGTCAAATGACCTCCGGGTCGTGTTTCTGCCGGTGAGTAGGAAACCCTCGGAGCTCGTGGGGGGTTAGGGTTGGTCCGGCATGGCGGTGGCAACTGACAGGTACCTGACCAGTTACTTGCCCGTTGTCACAGCGACTTGGGGTTACTTCCGCTTTCCATTAGGCGTAGAGAAGCCATTATGTCGAACTACTATAAAAAAGGACGCAGTCATTTGTTAATATCAAAAACAAAACAGAAGTTGTGGGTTTGATTCCCGTCAGGGCCAAACATTCGTGTAATGAACAATTGTGTTTGTTATGCGTCTGGGTGTTTGTAGTTAAGTGCACACTCGTTGTTCTAATACCACAAGTCCTCAAGCTACGTACTTGATAGGTTTAAAAATACCTTAGATACCTAATCCACTCATAGCATCTGTCCACCAATGTTTCTATCTAGTTGACGGCCTCGACAGCACAATGGTTACTTAGTGTGCTACGGTCGATTCCAAGCCGAGTCAATTTACGGTTAATAAATCAATAGTCTGTAGAGGCTGGCAAGTCTTAGATGAGGGAAGCCCAGGATCGAGCAAGGTGGCAAAAAAAAGCCCTACGTCCAGCAGTGGACTTTCGAGAAGCTGAGGAGAATGATGAAAGAATATCTGTCTGATAAATGACTTTAATTTAAATTAAGATCGACATATGAACCCGAATATGTATTATGTCGGTAAGTTGCATGTGGCGGGCGCTTCAAAGAAAACCCAGCGGTCTATATTTACGACGAAACGAAAACAAAACGGGCCGAATAGTCGCCGAGGATAGTGTGAAGAAATGTAATGGTCACCACCAAAATAGTATGGTGCCGCTGGGTGCGCGAGCGCTGCGCCGCGCCGTATCTCACATACGAATTTACGATTTGAACGAAACAAATATCAGACAATATCACATACACTGCTGCGATCGCGAAGCAACCAGACGCGTACCCACCGTCGTGGGCACGATGGGCATGCCCACAACCTTAATAGACTTCATCATCATCACCCCACATCAGTCCACTGCTGGACATAGGCCTCTCCCAATGCTCGCCACTTCGATCGGTCCCGGGCCTTTCGCATCCAGCACTTGCCAGCCGTCCTGCGCAAATCGTCACTCCACCTGGCCTGAGGGCGTCCTACACTACGTTTGCCGAGACGCGGTCTCCACTCCAGAACTCGTTAATAGACTTATGACGTCACATTTCTACGATCTATGAAGATCGATAGGATGATGATAATAAACGTTAAGCTTTAATAGAATTTTTGGGTAGGCCCACAAGCTTTTTTGAGCGCTGGATCCGCGCCTGGAAGTAACTAGCTTGTGCACTTATGTTATGGCTATCAGAACAATGGAGGCATGATGAATGTATCATCATCATCCGCCTGCAAATGCACACTGCTGGACAAAGGTCTCTCCCAAAGATAAATGTCACTTATTGGGGACATTTACTTAGTCATCACGCTTGGCCGGCGGGATGGTGACTGCATCAGGTTTGATTTATACCCACCTGCCCTTTTCCTGATGTTACCTTAGTCATCTTCTACGACACCCACGAAATGAGATATGGTGGTCGTATTATACAAGGTGACTTTTAATCACTATCCAATTTTTTTCTGGGCATTAGGTATCGTTAATAGAGCCCATTTCTGCAAAATGCCCAGAAAAAAATTGGATAGTGATTAAAAAGTCACCTTGTATATCCGGAAAACACATAACTAGCTCGATGGCTCCTTTGGTAGTTACGTCTGCCTTCTGAGCCAAGGGTCGTGGGTTCCATTCCCGCACAGTACAAACATTTTTGTGCATGAACATGTTTGTTTGTATTACTCGTAGTTTGGGTGTTTTCTATGTATAGTAAGTATAATATGGATTTATTTTAAAAAAATATATCGTATCTAAGTAAGTTTATCGGTTGTCTAGTACCCATAGTACATGTTTCGGCTTTCTTTGGGGCTAGATGGCGTTGTGGCCCAGCGTGGCGTGTCATAGGCTATTATTACCTATGGAAACATTTAAACTCTACCAAATCACAACTGAGTAAATACAGTTCTAAAGCCGACAGTTACTAACGCTTAGTCTTCAATATTGGCGGTATCAAATTTAAATCTCTCTTGTTTGCAGATAAAGCCCAGTGAATGTAGTTTGATTTTACGAGCGCGTGGAGTGCACATCGTCTTGTTATCTGGCGTCACTCGGCCGCGCTTCGTGTAAGCGTGCGCTCGCCCCAGCGCTCGTAAAACAGTAACAAGCGCAAAGTGCAGATATTGGGACACCCCTTGAACGATAAACAGATCTTGTGAACTTGTCGTTGAAGCCCGTTGCTTTAGCACTTGAATAGGAAGAACTGATCGCTTTCAGCGTTTGCTGATGTCTATGGGCGGCGGTTACCCTTTTACATCATAGAGGCCGCTTGCTCGTCTGCCGCCAAAAAGAAAAAAAATCCGCAAGTTGTACACTGACTGAGTTACAATTAAGTAACCTTACTAGTACAAAATCCAACAGTGTTAATATTCATTTAAGACTAGGTAGGTATAGGCGCTTTGATACATCAAATATCATTGTCAATCACAATGAAAAAAATTTCAAGAATATTTTTAATTGATTCAAAACTAAACAACCGCACGCGTAGTGCGCGCGCGCAGAAATAAGATAGCACAACTAAAAGATACAGCAAAACTATTATTACCATTCAGTAGTCAGAGCCGCTGCATACAAGAAATAAAATGACGACATTTCAAATTACCTATTCGTTTTGAATTGTCCCATTAATAACGCCATTAAACAAACGCTTAAAGCCCATTAATGACACGTGCTCAGTAAATAGAGTGCATTAAAATAGACAACAATAATAAAACCTGCCGGGTGTAATAGTCCCCGCACTATGTGATCTTCACCGAGTCAGAACCGGCAGATGCTCTTAACTAGCATCTTTCTAAATGGGGGAGATCGCTGGCGTGCGTTTGCGCAGCTCCAGAATTAACAACACATTATTATAAGTATTCATTCCACTATTCGACAATCAAATGAAAACTGCTCTAGTGCGAATTGGACTCGCGCACGAATGGTTCCATACCATTCTCTCTTAGTTTGGGCGCCCCTTCAATATTTTTTTGCTACAACTAAATATCTTGCGAATACGAGTAGGTAGTTCTGCCTGTTGTCGATATTAATCTAGCAAAATATTGTAATATTTATTACATTCTATTTTTAAGTTATTATAGGGGCAACAGAAATACCTATAATCATGTATAAAAAGCATTATCTAACTATCACGGTTCATGAGATGATACATAGCCTGGTCACAAACAGAAGGACGGACGGACTGATAGGCAGCGGAATCTTATCCGAACACACCGTAAACCACCATAGTATTTAGTAAGAAAAAGTAAACATCATCGGTTTAAATGTCCTAGTTTCGCTCTGGTTTTGTACATAAGGTTGTAGTCATGGCTGAGCCAAAACGCCGGGAAAACAAATGGGCGCGGAAACAAATGCCAATGGGGAAATATCCGGGTGGCGTTTATGCGCCACCGAGCCATGCCAAATTAGCGAATATAGCAATCGGCTCTAGTTCCTGCGGACGATTCACTATCACATTATTCAAATTCGCTGAAATAGTTCCAGATAAATAATAAGGTCGTTCTTTCCGCGTACGTAAGTTCTGGAATGAGCTCCCAGCCGCGGTGTTTCCCGATCGTTACGACTTGACTTTCAAACTTGGTCTAAAGAGAACAGTTTCTTCACAGATCGGCAGCAGCTAAGCTGTGCCTATGAGCGGCGGTAACCGTTTAACATCAGATGGGGCACTTGCTTGCCTGCCATCATAGTAATAAAAAAATAAACAAATATCAGACAACGTCACTACCAATCGACCCATAGAGCCAGTCAATACAAATGTTATCTAGCTCAAACTCCATGTAAGTTATCTTTCTCCTTCTACCGTTGTATGTGTTTCTCTTGACCTTTCTCTTCTTCAAGACTAAGTCGACTGGTTTTAGTTCAAAAAAGAAAATTTACTCTGTTGCAGCGAGGAGTGAGAAAGTCGGCGACGACATCACGTAAATCGGTGAGCATGTTTAGCCGTTGTTCGCGCTATGTCCTCTCTCCAGTCGTGTCGAACTTACGATTAATGGATGATGAGAGTGAAAGACCATAGGGTGTGTCTAGTTCTAGTTAGTTCCTCCTTCTTACCCCGTTCCATTAAGTCATGGAATGCCCCTCCAGCTCATGTGTTTCCTTCCTCTTACAATCACGGGTTCTTTAGGCGCGGCGTGAAACGGCACCTCAGTGGCCCTTGGTGAGGGCGACAGGACGCAATGGGTTTGTTCTATTATGCCTGTCGACCTAACTTTTGGACCTCACGACCGCTTACCATCAGGTGGAGTGAGGTCGAAATGAAAGCTCTTCTTATAAAAAAGATATATTGGCATGTGTCCGTATGTAAAGCTTACACAGACGAAGTGGGGTCGGAGAGCGAGTGTGCCCGCCGCACGCGCCTGCCATAAACCCGCCGAAACTGTGCCAGTTATTCACATTGTCTATTCGTGTAAACTATTTGCGTTTCGTTATTTGTGTTCGCTTTTATTTCTGTAGATATTATTCTGTTTGGGCCGCCTCCTATCAATGTGACACGGTTTATAGCTAAAGTCACGCCGAGGAGACTATTTATCTTCCGCAAAGATAACTATTTGATCTCCGAACGGTGCATTAATTAAAGCCGTTCGTATCTGCGAATTGGACAAACATACATTATGGTCTTAAAATTGATACTCGTACACTCAATTAACACGTAAATAACACACTCGCTGAACTGGTCGCTCGTAGATTGCCAATTTTATCTTGTGGCCGACATGATAAAAGGAAATTAAAAACACTGCGAATCTGTACTAATGTTACAAACACGAAAACAGTTCTGTGTATTTGTTACCGAAATGATTTAGGTAAAATGTGACAGTTAGGCCATATTGGAAAGGACGTTGTTGTTATATTATGAATATCTATAGTGATCATAGTGTACCTACAAGTTTCAAGCAAACCTTTCCAATGACACAGAGTATACACATATTCAATCGACACATATTAAATAAATAAAGTTACCCAAAATATTGATTAAACAGGAATTTATGGTTAAAGTTGCACGTCCCGGCGGCGGCGGCTTCATTTGACTTTCATGATAGCTTCCGAAGCCTAAATTGACTTTGAAAGTTTCACATTCTTTGCTTAGATGGTGTTTAATTTTATTTCTGTAACTGCGGTGGCTGCGTGCTCTCTTAGATATTACAGACTTCAATAAATATATTTAATTCATTATATAAGTACTTAATAATTGATGTGCTTGGTGCACTTGCCATAGGTAATTATTATTTTTTCTTTTAAACATTCATGATCCGCGGCCCTAGCTATTCCTACATAACTATAACCAAAGTATTTAATTTGAACTCTCGTATTCAATAAATTATCTTTATCTTTGTGTTATAATCAATATTGCGCAAAAAGTCTAGCTTGATATCACCGATATTGCTTATCACGAATTAGTCACAGTCATATTTTAAAGTCCATTAATTGGTTTAGTTAACATTCAATCTTAAAGAACAAAGTACAATTTTTTGCAATCTAAATAGAAAACATGTACGAATATGTGGCCATGAGTAAAAAGATAGAGGAACGCTACAGAACTTTGTCAAAAATGTTTCCATCATACAGCCGAATACAATGGCACCCATTGTCATGCACACGCAGGTGCGACGCTAAATTGCATTAATAAAAACGCGGCCGAAGCGGACTTTTGACATCGGACTCCGGGCGAATATTTAAACACGGCCGATTGTATTTTGTACTTACAGTTTGGTGAGGTTTAACAAATTTTTAACAAAAGGCACATGTCTGATTGCGGGGAATGTTGACTTTAAGAAGGTGGCCGGCAACGGGTGTGTGGGAAAGGCCAACGTACGATAACGCAGATTGATAGTCATAAAATTACTTGGAAGCAGCTCTGAGGCAAGAATTTGAGGTAAGCCCTCATGTATCAGAAAGTATAGTAAGCCGTTGGTCCTGCACGTGAACATTCTCTGATTAATATCATCCCTTCGGATGTTGAAAGTGAAGAAATAGAGAATGCAGCATGTGTTTACACACCTTTGTACACGTGTGGTTAATATCTCTTGCGGAATTTACTCCAGTTGACTACTTCAAGCACGGTTACCTTTGCAAGGCAAGACCTACAACGGCATCGGTACGCCGTAGGTCTTGGGTTACTTCTATTTTAAGTAGAATACCAATGAGAGGAGAGGACCAAAACTTCGGTCGGATTGTATCGAGAGATAGCCGTCAATTAATCTCGAAGTTAGACGAGTGTTTTCAATTCTATTTTCAGGTGCGCGGTCTATATTGATCTACAATTCCTTCGGCAGATTCTCCAAGGCATAGCCGACGTCTAGGAGCAAATGAATCGTACGTGCGGCGACTCGGTAACTCCAGCCTGTTGGGAAAACTCGAAAACATCTCCCACTTCTTCCGACCTTCTCAAAAAGCCTTCGTTATAATGAGTTAAATCGACAACGGAGCAAAAGGAACGAAATACGTGACGTCAAGGAAAATATAAGCGCTTCTGACTGACTGAACAAATTAGTCCTAAGGTCGGTCTCACTTGCTAGCTTTGTTAATAACCTCCTATCAGATAACGCTGGAGTCCCGAGGCGTTCCGAATAGAAACAGATGGTAAATTGACATTAGGAATATAGCAGCTAAATGACCTTCGGGTCGTGTTCTTGCTGGTGAGTAGGGTGTCCGGAGGCCAATGAGTTAGTTCTGCATCGCCGGCAGGGTCCATAGGCTGCGGTAACCACTTAACATCAGGCGAGCAATAGGTTATTTTGCCATTGTTGCGGTTTAAAAAAAAATTCAAATCAATCAAGTAAAACTAGGATTTACTATCAGGGTATCAAATTTAATAAATAATTTGAAGTCGTGAACCAACAACATAAATTTATTTGAAATGTTGTCAGTATCCCGAGGAGGCCCGCGCCGCAACTCATCTACTTAGATGTTGCGGGTTTAATTACAATTTATGGAGGGAGCTGCGTGGTGAGGCGCAACTTATCGTATTAGGTCGTATATTTATCCAAAACTTATAATGCAAAAAGGATAATAAAATACAAACGCTAATTTAATTTCTATATTTAAAATACTTAAAAAATTAATACAAAATAATACTGACACTGGAAGTCTATTTCAATAAAAGTAATATGTTAATAATGATTAAAAATTAACACCACATATCCGCGGTAACAAAGTTACATTTTGCCTCGGAAAGATCTCACGCGCACTAGCCGATAGATGTGTGCCACAATCCTTTCTCCTAAGTCGTTGTAAAGGAAACTGTTTACTGATGATATTTACTACGATTCGTTATAATCAACCTCCAGCTGTTGACTTGGAGACTCTTTAGATAAACCTACAAATTTAGTAATAACTATCCTGGTGATGCATTGGACGAAGAGTGTTAAAAGTGTAAGTGACCATCCTTTTGACAGGCTCGGTGGCTCAATTGGTAGTGACCTCTGCCCTCTGAACCAAGGGTCGTGGGTTCGATTCCCGCACAGTACAAACATTTCTGTTCATGAACATGTCTGTTTGTATTGGTCTGGGTGTTTTCTATGTATAATATGTATTTATTTACAAAAAAGAAATGTATCTAAGTAAGTTTATCAGTTGTCTAGTACCCATAGTACAAGCATCGGCTTAGTTTGGGGCTAAGTGGCGCTGTGAGGCCCAGCGTGGCATGTCTTGGTTATTTATTTATATTTATTTATTTTAACCCTCTTGGTCGCAAAAATACGTCATGGTTTAAACGCTTTACAACCCAGTCAAGCAGTTAACAACACTGCTTCTTTGTCACTCTATCCGAAGCTCCGTAGTCGGATTTCATTCATTCCGGAGAATTAATTGATCCTCGCTCCGTCGTGGCTCGCGTCGCGATGAGTACAAAACTTTCTCCTGTTACAGACATTAATTTTCTTTGTGATTCACGTCGGATAGCTACGTACATATCCTTGCTTTGATTCGTTACTTAGAACTCTTCAGAGCCATTGCTCGCTGTTTTATGTCCGTATTCAGTATAAACGAATATTAGTAACAAAGGAATATTACGAAGCTTTTCATATCTTTCACAAAGCTTTTAACAAAAAATTATACTTTCTCAGGATTTTCTAACCCATTTCATTACAAACAAATAGTAGGTTATGTACTAGTATGTTCTTTAGCTTGCAGAAACATTAATCTTAACTAATATTATAATCTTAACTAATATTATAAAGCTGAAGAGTTTGTTTGTTTGAACGCGCTAATCTCAGGAACTATCGGTCCGAATTGAAAAATTCTTTTTGTGTTGAATAGACCATTTATCGAGGAAGGCTTTAGGCTATATAACATCACGCTGCAACGAAGAAATAATAACTAAACGGAGAAAAAATAACTATTCCACGCGGACGAAGTCGCGAGCACAGCTAGTTAAATATAGAATTCTGAACCATAAGTTTGAAGAATGTAAATAAATTTCACTAACAACAAAACTTATGACTATAGGTACTTAGCTAAGCCTATAGGCTACCCCTTTCTCTTTTCATTCATAAGTTTTATATAAACGATTACTACAAATGTTAATTACAATTATCGGACAGGTCAACCACTCACCCTCGAATCAATCAATTGACAAATCTCAAACATTGAATCGATTACTAAATAATGAATTCGCCAGATCGTTTCCATTTCATCGATTATGTAAGTACATTGTTATGGGTAGTCAAATTGCAGAGGTCGGAAGGTAAGACTGAAGGGTAGCGGAGGGTTTGTCGCCACTTCCCGGCGAGGCATGCGTGTTGTCCTCACATATAGGCACTTCTATGCATTATTTAAGAGGTGGCCCCATGTCGGCAAATGTGTGCAAGAAGGGTAACTTTTTATCATTTCATGTTGTTTTTAATATATTCCTTAACTGACTCTCTTTTATGGTTTATACTAGTTGTAAATGTCGGTTTTGCCCGCATAATTATCGATATGTGAAATGATATTATCCTTATAAATTATAGCCTATGTGTCAATCTGATGAATGAGCTATATTAGGTACTGCAAAATTTCATTCAAATCCATTTTTGTGTGAAAGAGTAACAAACATGCATCCAACCAAACAAACTTTCACATAATATGAATAATATTAGTAGGATAATAGGAATAGTCATCATCAGCCTATATCAGTCCACTGCTGGACATAGGCCTCTCCCATAGGAATAATAGGATGTCATAAACGTCTCCTTAATACCTATCAATCAAGTAATTCGAAGTTCTAGTGCAGGACCAAACATTGTAATGACATTTTTCTTTTTCAATTTAATTACTCAGTCTTCAATTTTAATACCATCATAAAAATGAAAAAGTTGTTGTGGTAGATAGAAAGGCTTCTTACAAATTGAAACGCGTTTCAAAGCAAACTACTTGACTTCACCTCGGTCTGGTAATAATCTAGCATACTTAAGATTTTTGCTGAGCTCAAATATAAAATGAAAGGAGAATTATCTTGAAATAGTACAGCATGAATGGGCCGGGGCGTTTGAAAAAGGTTTCTCGTTCCAAGGCGGCCGAAAAAGTTGTATCCATCCAAGCCAGGGCTGGCGGTTTGTGCATAAAATAGACGATGCATTTGATTCTTAAGGCAGGGTGGTAAAGATTATTTTTGAACGTGATGGATCATCGGCATCTGCTGACTGTGCTTGGCCTACATTAACGGCCTCTGCGACGTGCGTGCCCGCCTGGCCTGTGTTTGCTTAGCCCGCACCGCACGCACGTTACATTTGCGCTGGAAACATTTTTACAACTGGTGAGGGCCTGCCCTATATGAGGTCTATGATATGGGTTCTTGGATCTAGAAACACGACTAGGAAAGCTAAGGACACGTAGTCGTAGGGTGATAAGAATATTATTTTAATATAAAAACAACAAGTACTTGATGAAGGTGCGGAATCGTTTTACGTGGGTACCTAGTTTTTAGATACCAAGCCATTGAAAGAATGAAACAGACTTTTAGTTTTGTTAGGTTAAATCCAACTAAAAATGCAATTACTTTACTGTTTCAATACCTTAGTGTTGAACAATAAGTTTCGCTAACATAAAACTAGCCAAGGCTCTATTGCTTGACTTGGCGGGGGCACTGCCCAGATACGTAGACTATTAAACATTAAAATCGAATTGAGCTGCCCGTCCGGGGAAGGACCTCCACCCTATAGAATATCGCAGTCAAATGACCTAGGTATATTAGGTATATTATGTCGAGCTACTATAAAATAAAAAAAAATACAAATGATGAACTAATGACAATAAAAATAAATCCAAAGTAATGGCTTGGCTGCAGTATCCATAAGCAATGATTGTTTTAGCTTCTAGCGTACTGTAGTTTGGTGGATGTATTTGCCAAAAAGCCTCGTTATCTTATATGGCTATTGCGTACAGTTGGTTGTTCTGTTCCATTTTATCCGTTTTAATAAAAATCATCTAGAACTTCTGAAACCTCTGTGTTTATGTCCATTCTATTTACATAACCTGACCCTAATAGCCTGGTGAAGCAGTTTGTAGTTTGTCGGCTCTCATCGATTCACTACAATCTTTCATGTTGGAAAGACAGCTACTTAACATGTCGTGTTTTGTGCGCGTCATCGTCTTGCAGCTTATTGCATTGTGAGTGCAGACTTGACCTGACGAGATGCCTTGTTGGGGCTTGTGACGCGCCGTCAAACACCTAAAGTCTCTTCAGATAGTGTTAAACTGATGAGTCTGAAAGCAGCACGCACTTTATAGGGTAGAATCTATTTAGTGTTTCTGTCAGCAAACTCATCGACGATATAACGTCACGTTCTGATCCCCGGGGATTGCCTGCTGTGGCAACACCGATAGTAGTTTGACGATTTTTAATTTTTTTCATTGCTTTTTGGTGGCAGACGAGCAGGCGGCCTGCCTGATGTTAAACAGTAACCGCTGCCCATGGACATCTGCAATGCCAGGGCAATGTTACCTACCGTGAGGAAAGAGCTCTCTTTAAACCTCATTTGAAGAAGGACATGTCGTAGCGTTCAGGAAACACTGCGGCTGGGAGGTCGTTCCAGAGTTTGCAAGTCCATGGCAGAAATGAACGCTGAAAACGAACGGTTCTGGAGGTAATTGTTTCCAGGTGGTACGGATGCTGTCATCGGCATGATATCAAACGACTCCTCGGAGCACTCCCCATGAAAATATTTTTAAGGGTTTTTTTAATTGCTTTTTTCTTATATATCACCTGTAGTCTTGATGTGAAAACATTACGGCTCTAGTCCGAGAACGTCGTGCCATAAACAAGTTACAAATCTGGGCATCGGCAGTATCAATACCCTAGAATTCAAAGCTAAGTACGAGGGCTCAGGTGGCAGCCGCAAAAATGAATTAATCACGTTCTGAAAGGAAAGACTTAACACTTTGGCGCTGTAAATTAACACTACTTTTACTATGGTGTCACCTGGCACAGACCGCGTCGCATGGCGCACAAGGTGTCGTGTGTCGCATAATAATATTGCGATGGCGTAGCGCGTCGCAAATCTTGTCGGTCGTAGCGTCGCACACGGCGGCGCTCGTAGGCTAATCCTTCTGTCTGGGCCTCTCGCTGCGCGTCTGACGCAATTGTCGGCGATAGCGGAGTCGCGACCTCTGGCCATTGAATTAATTGCGAGCCGATAAGTGGCCGGAGCGCTATCCACCGCTACCTACTACATGTCACCGAGCCGAATGGTCGATTACAGCGCAGATAACAGTAACATGATCTGGCGCTGGTTTGATGTCGTAAATAGCCCTATTGTCACTTCCTAAGTCCTTCCTAAGTCTTTTAAGATTTCTTCACAAAGTACAACTAGAAAGTAAAAACTTCAAGGATCTTAAACCATATGAAGATTTATATATCGTTTCTAAACTCATATACACAGAAAATATAAATCTAGTATCTTGCAGAAGACAAAAACAATTAATATTATTTTTTTTTTATAAAGTCAAGTCAAGTCAGTGATTCAATATCACTAAGCATCGGATCCTGCAGCGCGCAAAGCAAGTAAAGCTACAAATGTAATAATGAACTCTGAAATTAAGACGCTTCCTATCAATTTTATCGGTTCTCATCCAAACTGAATTTTTGGGGAGCCTTTGTGAGCGTGATTTCATTATCTTAGATTTTATATTAGCGTTGGAATGTCAACCTTAAGGCGGCAAAATAAATTAAGTCTTCTGTATCCGAGCTCCTCAGGTGTAATTTCACCTAGAATGTCGTAGCTACATTTATTATTCAGTGTCCTTGTATCGTCGGCTTAGTAAACAACGACTGATGAAAAGGTACAAGACGTCTAGCCTTGGGCATTGGCATACCAGCTCGGATAGGGTCAGGGCTGCGGTGTCTTCTGCCCTATTATTTGTAAGATATACACATGCCAATAATGTATTGTTTATTGTTTGTGTGCCATTGAAGTTCATTTATTAGTTGCGGGAGTGGCATTTTTGGCAATATAGACTATTCTAGTGCTTAATGAACTGTGATGAGGCTGTATTGTGTCTAAGCGACTTCGTGCTAGACGCATTTGCACAAAAAGAACGCTATGCAATGATAATGTGTCAATATTTTGTACAAAATAGAATCTTTTTGGACTATTCTCTACTCGAGAGGGGTCATCTAACAACGCAGACTGTTCTTTCAAACCAAAAATCCGTTCAGACAACAAGTAGCCATTTTCATCTATTTTTGAACTGAGTGAGGTATAATTATTATAATCTGTCATTATCAGCTCTGATTTACATAATTTAAGGGTAAATAAAAACTGTTATCTAATTACTAATAACACCTTGACGTCACCAGCCAAAATAAATCCTTACGGTGTGTTGATCGCGTAATTACTTATGCAGCATCGACCGGGCGTGTGAATATAAGTCAAGAGGCAGAGGGTCAAGGTTTCGGGGAGGCGCCTCGCCCCTCCCGGCGCCCGCGCCCGGCCCTCTATTCACTCCGTGCAGGCCTGAGACCCACTGAGCGATTTTTACCCGCCCCCGTGGCGATTGCAGGACCGCTGTTTTTTAACCGACTTCAAAAAAGGAGGAGGTTCTCAATTCGTCTGTATGTATAATATTTTTTTTTTTTTTTTTTTTTTTTTATGTATGTTCACCGATATTTCCGTCAATTATGGATGGATTTCAAAAATTTTTCGACAGTTCGACAGAGGACACTTCCGAGGTGGTCCCATTATCACCAAGTCAGGATCTGATGATGGGATCCTGGAGAAATTGAGGGCAACAACCGAAAATGTTATGTTTTGTCGATGATAAAAGTTTCTTATTTCTTAAAATTGTATGCTCATATGGTGTTTTTGTTACGTAATCATATTTTACTCAGGTATATGCTTCCGGGCGTCAACATCTGTTGCTGATGATGAAGCCACAGAACTCCTTAACGGTTAGGAGTTAGGGGACAGTACTAACATTGGTCGATATTAAACTAGGTAGTAGTATGTACTTATGCAGGGCTAATAGGGCAGGTGATTTGGTAAGTGATATGCTTGATTCTAGATCGCATAGTCTTCACTTGACTTGAAGCAAAATTTTTCATTCCTAAGTAAAACTCTTAAGGATTCCCTTATTCATTAATTAGCCTTTACTCAAGGTCACAGTACATCAACGCAACTAAAAATAGTGAAATAAAATTATTTTTTAAAAAAAATTAAACCGACTTCAAAAAATACACAAACGACTAAAACTAAAAAGCGATAAATAACTTAAGTAATTCTATCCTTAATACATAATTATTTAAATATTACAATTATCACTTATTTTTGAAGTCGGTGCCAGCCAAACAAATAAAATGTATATTGTCGTGTGGATTTGCCGGCCGCGCGCGTCATACAACAACAGTCTACGTTAGGTACCAAGAGCTGGCACCGACTTCAAAAATAAGTGATAATTGTAATATTTAAATAATTATGTATTAAGGATAGAATTACTTAAGTTATTTATCGCTTTTTAGTTTTAGTCGTTTGTGTATTTTTTGAAGTCGGTTTAATTAGAACTCACGAGACAAGTGTTCTATACGTATCCACTCTATGTAAGCTTGACACTAACTGAGCGGCTTTAAACTGTTTTGTTTTTTACTCACGAAACCACAGCTCCAAATAATACAATAAGGCCAAGAGCTCACGGAGCGATCTTTACCCGCGCTCACAGCGGTTGCGGATCTTGAAGTATATGGAAGCAGATTTCACGACACGACCACGGCGAGCGTGGTTGTTTGCGGCTCTACCCGCGGGCAACTTATGGAATCGCGCGAGGCACGCTCGCCCGCAGCCTACCCGATGTCTTAACGAGCAACAATACTTACAGCGCGAAAATAGCAAGACGGGTGATAAACGCGGCGGCTGCGTTGCCACACACACAACTGTGGTTTCGTTACTTTAGAAACAAAGACGTCACAACCGCTGCGTGCGCGAGTAGAAACCGCTCCACGAGCGCTTACCCTTAGGCGGGTATTCACCAAGGGGCGGCTTTCATCCGCGCCGAATCGCTGCGCGCAGGGCTGCGGCGGTTAACCGGTTTATCCGGCTTTTTCTTTTTAGATGCGAGAACCGTGTAGGCTTCACTTTTACTTTGACCTTTATAAAATCCTTATCCATGTTATTAACCATCTAAAAACTCACTGGGTAGGCTTTAAAGCCATTGGAGACCTTTAACGTGGGTTTACTGGCGTTCGGCGCTGTCATGCGATGCTTACCTGAAAAGATAACAAAATGTTTTATAGGAGACGGATCAAACAGCATAAACCAGTGATGTAAGTAGGTATAATTCCTCCTACTCTTTGTCAGACTGGCCCAATGAAATTTGATAGTTAGAAATTTTTTACTGCCTAATGACTTTAGGTATAGGATAAGGCAAGCCAGCATGTTGACCTGCAACATGGTAGCTTGCCCTATCCTGATGGAAAGAATCATATCGCTGTGGATATGCAACCAAATCAATGACTTATCAGTTGCCATCGCCATCCATGGCTGCTTGTAAGATATTTCTGGCTGTACACCGACCGATTCCGAAACTCTATCGAAGTCACTTCTCGAGTCTGTCACTACCACCTGATGAGGAACTACAATCAAAAGAAATCCCTTAATTGATTCTTTTGATGCCCACGGAAAGAATGCCTCATGCCTCAGAGTGCTTGTATATTCTTCGCAGGCACCGCATGAATTTTTTTTTGTGGCTAATTAGTGTGAAGTGAGCAGTACTTTATACCTTTATTACAGATGAAAGCGCTCGAACCAGAGGTTTATTAGGAGGGTGGAGCATTGATCGAGTCGTCCCCTGGCGCATCAGTCCACCCTCAGGATATTGGCTGGTGTCCGGTTGGTGTCGCAGACACAAAGCCACTGCGGCATCCGATGTGGAGGATTAGAGGTCAGGTGACACTGTGTTGACCTGACTGGCATGTGTCTACTCGCTTGTGACAACGCAACATTTAGGTAAGTACATGTACACGGTATTTAGAATTTCTACACTGATCAGTCAGCTTAATCGCAGCGGATCTTCCACCGCTAGCTAAGGTAATAACCAAGGCATGCCACACTGGGCCACACAGCGCCGTCTAGCCACAAACTAAGCCGAAGCTTGTACTAGACAACTGATAAACTTTCTTATATACTTTTTTTGTAAATAAATACATACTTCATAGAGAAAACACCTAGACTAGTACAAACAGGAATACCTTCTTAAAACTAGTAATCAGGCATTTCTTCTCAAAACTAATAAACTGGCATACCTTCTAATTATTAACTAAGAATCTAATGATTATGTGTAAAACATTGATTTAAATAAATATAAATAACCCAGGACATGCCACGCTGGGCCACACAGCGCCATCTAGCCCCAAACTAAGCCGAAGCTTGTACTATGGGTACTAGACAAATGATAAACTTACTTAGATATTTTTTTTTGTTAATAAATACATATTATACATAGAAAACACCCAGACCAATACAAACAGACATGTTCAGTTCATGCACACAAATGTTTACCTAATACCTTTGACACCTAACACCTATCTTGGGTTAATGGTACACACATTGCAATGTAGTCTAATTGGTATGTTGGTCTGCTGTGTAATCGAGAACTACCTATGCTATTAAATTCAGCAAATGGACACAGAGTAGACTAGATTTACCTATATTCAAATATATAACCGTACAATCACACAGCTGTCCGAAGTAAATTCTGTACGCATACATTCCCGTCCACAGTTTATCATTGTAGAAACGAAAGAACAATCTTTAGTTGTTCGTCATTCATTTGACATTGTCAATTCGCACACAGCCGGCAGCCTTGAGCGGCGAGAGGAATCATACCATAGCGGCTGGTTATCGCAGCGGTACATCGATCTGTGCGGTACACTTAGATACCGCTTAGTAAATATTGATTATAAGGTCTTAATGTGAATGATAAATGGAGTTTCTGTCATATTAAACTATAGCAAATACGAAACGTACCTAACGAGACGTGTTTGTGCAAATGGTTGAAATGAATAGGTTTATTCATTAGTGTAGATTTATTTTGGATGTACTTTAGTTTGTGCTTGCAACTTTAACACGTTAACTTGTATTATTATTATTATATTTTATAGACAATTTCTTTAATTTTGCTTTCCGTTTGCGCTTTCCATTGATTATTAATTCGTTTCCAATTCTTGAAGACCACCAAGGAATATGGAACCGCGATCATGCCGTGATTTTCCAGTTAAAATTAAGCAACCGATTAGGATTTTGTAAAATTCATCTTATAAAATCCAATTCCTAATCTTTCACGGAGCCTGTCTCAAGTTTTCGATCGCTCATTGACGAAAATATGAACCACTGTACTTAGAGTACTTGAAAAGATTATAACGTTAATAATAGACTACAGGCCCGTGTTAAAAAAATGATGGGTCATTTGAACCACCAGATGACCTATGTAGAACGATATAAGAGCATAAAATAATAAGATTCAGCATTATGCCGTCACTTGTAAGCTGTCCAACTGAGTGCAGGTGAGAATTCAAAAGTACAGGTAGAGTGAGTGTATTTTGGTCATATATTTTTGTACGGCATTCTTACTATCGATAGATCCATGAAAAATAATAGGACAACGCGTAGTGCCGTAAAAAAATGGTGCGCCAAAAAGTCGGATTTTTTTTTTGATTTTCCGACAATTTCCAGGGTGAATTTGGTCATTTAATTTTGTACGGCATCAGTTTCATGCTATTTCAGTACTGCTTCTAATACATTATTCCGCAACGCCGTACAAAAATCATGCGACAAGGGGAATAAACCGAGGGTTGCAACCCCCTCTCTTTCTGTGGTCCAAGGGGTGATTTGAAAAAGTACGGCATTGGTTCCAAAACATTATCTGACACTTAAAAGTACTATTAAAAATAATGCCGTCAAAAAATGATTGTTCATTTGAATGTTTATCAATAATTATCTTAATTTTATCGTATTCTTGATTTATAAAGGTGTAAAATCATTTGATCCTGTACGGGAACTTTTTTTTTAACATGATATTGTAATATACAATTGTTATATAGTATTGCCGTTCAAAAGAAACTGTTCTGAAAAAAATTATAGAGAAACACAAAAACTGTAATTTTTCAAATTATTGAAGAAATTTAAATATCATACATTAATGAAATATAGCAGTTTTCTACATTGTATCCCATGTTTTAAATAGTATTAACATAAATAAATTAGGAAAAAATGATGCCGTACATTTTAATGCAGACCGTATCTTTTAGGCTGATGAAAATGACGCTACTATCTAAAGGGTACTTTATGGCCATCTGATACAGTACGGCATTAACATATTTTTGAAGAGAACAATTGATAATATGATTAAATCACTATGACGTCTAACTGAAGTGAAACGGTGTGTATATTATATCCAAAAATTGAAACTGTCAATCACAGTATCAACAGTTTTGTATACTTTTTGGTTTACTATATACTTCGAACATTATTGATACATATATATAATTGATTTATTTCATTGTAATGATGTGAAGAAATAAAACAATTATTTTTAAGAAAAATTTGATATATTTAATGTGCGAGTACCTACTTCTCAATAATATGTTGTATTTTGGAATTATAAGTGGCAACATGTCTATATTTTGGTATAAATCGATAGTATACAAACCCATATTTAACATAGTTTCTAACTAGAAACGTAGAATCACGAAAAGGCTATAAAAATTAGTACGAATAAACTATCTAAATGCCGTACTTTTCGTTATATGAATTTTTTCTTTTTCATTTTTTCTTTTTAATTTTTTTCCCCTTTGAACCAACGAAAATGTACGGCATATGAAAAAATATTATCTATGCATAAAATACTTTCGAAATAAATTAATTTGATGTTGTGTCAAATCACCCCTTGGACCACAGAAAGAGAGGGGGTTGCAACATTCGGTTTATTCCCCTTGTCGCATGATTTTTGTACGGCGTTGCGGAATAATGTATTAGAAGCAGTACTGAAATAGCATGAAACTGATGCCGTACAAAATTAAATGACCAAATTCACCCTGGAAATTGTCGGAAAATCAAAAAAAAAATCCGACTTTTTGGCGCACCATTTTTTTACGGCACTACGCGTTGTCCTATTATTTTTCATGGATCTATCGATAGTAAGAATGCCGTACAAAAATATATGACCAAAATACACTCACTCTACCTGTACTTTTGAATTCTCACCTGCACTCAGTTGGACAGCTTACAAGTGACGGCATAATGCTGAATCTTATTATTTTATGCTCTTATATCGTTCTACATAGGTCATCTGGTGGTTCAAATGACCCATCATTTTTTTAACACGGGCCTGTAGTCTATAACGTTATTGTTCCAGCTCTTGATATTTAGACTGGCTAACTCTCAAAAAAGGCTGTATGTGACTAAAAGATACCGCAATTCAAGTGGGCAAAAGCTAACAAAAAATAAATATTAAAATATAGCACCGAGACTCTCCAAAGGAGATGTCTCCTTTGGGAAACACGGATTCCAAATGAAGAGGCAAAGCGCTTCGTGCAAGTTATAATTATCATTATGTAAATTGTATCATCATTAATGCTAACGGTCTCATTCCTTAACCAATGTCTCTTTAATTGTTGACTATCGATGGTTACTCATATAAAGGCAGTGAAGTAGGCTATTGTGCCTAAGCTACGAGCGTCGTCGAGGCAATTACTCGCGGGCCGGCTGCGGCATTGGCCGTGGTCGGGAACGAAAGGGAAACCTCCCTCGGGAACCGCTGCGCCGCTGCGAGCTGCCAGCTTTGTCTACCACGCTGCTACTAAATATTAGATTCATTCGACAGAATGGCCGTTTGTTCTGTCTGGTATTTCTTACTGGATTCTTCTCGTTCCGAATCACTGGTAAATTTAATGACATGCAGTTGATTTTGTAAGAAATTAAGCAAATAAAGAATACTTGATGATACTTTAGCGACTGTATCGTGTAGGTGCCCGCAAACTCAGCCGTGTACCTATCAATCGACTTGGAAAGAGTAAGGGTCAAAATGTACACTGTAACTTTCATTTAGAATGATTATTCACATAATCGCGAGTTCTTTTTATTCGCGTAATAATTCATCAAGAAATGAATCAGCTATTTGCCAGTGACAGCCCCGTCAATGTTCAGCCGTTTCGCAGAACAGGCAAAAATAATCTTATCTTACATTGCAGAGAGACAATTTAATAATAAATGAACAAGAGCTGTTATTATGGGTGTTTACATTTTGTAGTTAAATAATATACCTTCGTTGTTCTGACATCCACAACACAAGTACTTTGGTAAGCTACCTACTTTGGGATCGGAGCAATGTATGTGATATTGTCTGATATATATTTATTACAAATTATCGCGTTTAAGTACCTAAATAAGTAACTTTGTAATACAAAAGGCCTTCATCCGGAAGATGGCGTTTGTGCCGCGGCCGCTGATTGTGGCGGACTTGACCCGAATAGCAGGCGCGAATGTAAACATTATGTATTGCATATTAACGTAAGTTTCTATTGGGATTTTATACAAAATAAGTAATACCTAAGAGTCCAGTCACACTGTACGTTGCGGCGGCGACGTAACGTCAAGTCTGTACGGTATGCTTTGCGGTTTGGCACTTCAGTTCGTGTATACTCGTAGTGTTAAAGTGACGATGAATATCAATCAGACGATCCGCTGCGGCTTGGCTTTTTATGGTAGGTAGGTAGTCGCGTGAAATAGGCGCTGGGCTAATACGAGTATGTGAGCTGATATTAATATAAACGGTGAAAATAGGACTTAGCAAAAGAAGCAGTTATAGCGATTGAAGAATAGCATAAAAATACACCGAATTTATAAAATAAATACAATGATGATTCTGAAAGCCTATGTATCTATGTAAAGTTGTAACTTACTGGCCGATTTTGTCCTACAATATGATAGTAAATCATAATTGAAACGACTAAACTTTTTTTTAAGAAAGCCTTACTTCCGTAAGTGGAGAATTATTTATAGTGCCGCAAATTAAAAGATCGTTTACTTAAGAGCGCGCATACAATTTTAAGCAACTCGAAACGCACGCGGGAGCCGATTCCGAAACACACATAGACATCATTTGTGTCTGTGTGAGTGAGCGGCGTGTCGGACGCTAACTCCGGCGGACGAACATATTTTGATACTTAACAATTTATTATTCATCTAAATTATTTGAACATTCTTTTATTGCTAAATATTTTATTAGTGTAGTATAGGTGCATAGGTACTTATTAAATTGATTTAAACACTTTAGAGTACATTATTCTTAATGTGTTTATTAATTAAGGTTTAAGAAAAATATAACAATATTTTTGTCTTTCTATCTTTATATGTACCAGGTACTTACCTATCCAAAGGTATTGTGTGAGTGATTGACATTATTAATGTTGCTTTATAAAAATCAATAATCCCCACTGTGTTTTCCTTGCCTTCTGATCATGAGTCAAAGGTCGTGAGTTGGATTCCCATCCAGGACAAACATTCGTGTGCTGAACATTTGTGTTTGTTCTGTGTTTAGGTGTTTGTATTATTATTTAAGGAAAGAGCAGTCTCCGTGGTTGCCACAATATAACTCTAACCTGTTTTATATTTTAACTTGTAAAAATTACTTTGTTCATTTTCATTCGGCAGAAATGGATCTCACAAAGAGGCTGGTTGCCATCATTCAAAAAAGATTAGTTTGTAAACAATTTGTCAATTTGAATTAAGGTCCTAAGTCTCCTATGCACTGATCACAGAGATCATGTATACCTACTGATGCTTGTGCTGAAAGCTGTGCTTGTGTTTCGTAGCAGAAACCCCAGATGGCCTACAACAACTAAAACCTGGTTCCTATCCAGCTTGCCCAATCCATCACTTATTCTCGGGATGAATATTCGTCGTGACCCGAATCCTAAGGGTTACATTGAAGGAGTCATTGACTACTGCAGCATTCTCTAAAATAGGTGTCCTGAACCTGATTCTGAAAGAATATATCACGACTGACCAGCGCTGTTTTTTGTATAAGTCACAAATCTTGCGTAGAATACTGCTTTTACGCAATTTTATAAATGATGCAATGGACAGGTTACAAAGGCGAGCTATCTGAATAAGTAGGTATGGTGAGACCTCTTGTATATATTCAAAAATTGTCTAGGATCGGTATTTTGAAAATTAAAATTAAATACAACAGCAAGTAAAAAATGTTGTCATTATCTCATTTATTTTCTACTTTACGGTCTAAATTAAGAAGACTAAACTTGTAGGAAATCAATTTTAAACAATTTTGGTTCCTTCCTTTTCACCTAAAATCGATATTTTGGAAATAAAACTCGCAAACCGCGACATATTCAAAACTGTATCATTATCTCCTATGTTGTACTTTTTACGGCATGAATGAAAAGAAACAAAGTTCTAGAGAGTCAATTTCCGAACAATTTTGGCTCCTACCTTTTCCCCCAAAATCGACATTTTGGAAATTAAACTGATTTAATTAATTACTTAATAATATTTCGAATTTAACATAATTCCAATGACGGCGACGAAGCAAATGAAAGAAATAACAATACCTATTATGGCAAACTGCTGCACTAATGAGGGCGCCCATATCGCGTGTGAATTCGCCACCAGAGATGCTAGTGTAGCGTGAGGTATCCGAAATGTCAAATTACATAGGTTCTGTGGGTTAAACGAGTTTATTTCGGAAAATTAAATAATTTTGTGCAATTTTGGCATAGCTGGCATTAATTTTCGAAAATATGAGACACGGCTCAGTGATTATCTGCGCTTTAAAAGCGGAGCCGAGAAAATGAGGTGTAAAAATTAGCGGTCTGGAAGAAAAGCTACTTCACTGGTTTGTTTATTAACCGTTAACAAACAGTTTTGCCTTTTGGAAACTTATGTCCTCCTTCTTATAACGAACAAACAGTCATCACATGCATAAAACAAACCTTAACAGCTATGCTCGAAGACCTCACTATACAGTGGCGCCCTCTGGTGATTACAAAAACGGTAGCCCTCATTGGCAACGTTGCACATTGCGACTTGCATACTGCAAGTTACATGCTCGCCCTGCTCTTCGCCATACCATCATTCAGCATACGTAGCCGGTAATTTTAACGTAATGTATGTAAATAAGTTACCATAACATATTCGTATCTTACCAGCCTTTCGCTAAAATCACCCCTAGTAACCTAGGCCATACATTTGACAACTATCATATTGCATTTTGGTTTTACATTTTGAAACTATAAAATATAATTTTTACTTCTTTCTAATACTATCGAATGAAAGTAGTAATCTCATATCGTTATCAGCCTCTCACAGGCCACTGCTGGACATTGGCCTCTCCCATTGTTGACCACTTTGATCGATTCAATTTTGATCTTAGATACTTGTTATTATTGTGACACAAAGATTCACTTATTCCACACTAAATAATTAAGCGACAATTTCAAAATTGGATTCGAAGATCGATTTATCTAAATCTAAATAGATCAATTTCGTGCATACTATCAAACATTTTATCATCCATTTTATCATCCATCTTTACACATATAATTTTACTAATAATAACTCGACTATGGGATTTCTAGGACTTTCAGCTTCATTGTATGCCTTTATTTATAGTCGTGAACATGTGACGTAGATTCCTTAAATGCTCCCAACTCAAATGAATCTCCTTATCAGTTTCTTCATGGAAGTTGTTTCTGACCATTGATGTTAACGAGCATAATAATAATCATTGGAATAGCCTTACTTTGTAACTTCATTAGTGAACTAATAAACAAATATCATATTAATTTTTTGAAATATTTAGCAAATGTGGTTGTAGATAATAATAATTATAATAATCCTGATGTTTGTATTTGATACTCATGACTAAACATTAAATCATTTCATTAATTTAGTATATTATTTTAACTTAATAATTTTCCATACAAAAATAATATTACAAAGTATCAAACTCGTGGAGTTGCACTCGCGTAAAGCGGTATACGCTCATAAAAGTGGTTGTGCGTATGTGTGCGTGAGCGGAGCAGCGAGCGGCACGTCCACCCTCTGGGATGACCCGATTTGGACTGAATCGGCAAGCGTCGCGCGCGTGGCTTTATAGTCACTTTAAAAAAAATCGTATAAAATAACAGGCATAGAATATTAATAAAATAATAATTAAGTGCACTTAAGAAAGACTTCTTTTACATTTACACAAAATTTCAACTAAAAGAAACAGTGTTTTCTACTAGAAAAACACTGTTGAAAAGTGTGAATTGAGCTTATTTTGAAAAAATATTTTGGGCAATTTAATAACACATTTTTGAAATTTTTTTTGTCTAGTGCACTAATAGACCATATAAGCTATTGTATAAACATGTATTTAAAACATATGTATGTAATGCAAATGATATTAAGACTTTCGAAATTGACTCTGACTCGCATTTTTGCGAATCAGCTTACGGAAGATCTTTGATAAACAAAAATATACTAGTAAATGTTGTATTTTATCTATCCTACGCACTGCTTGAAGACTTTATCTATATAAAAAACTATGTTTCTTATTTTTAAAAAATCGTTTTCTATGATACTAGCTCGCCCGAAAATACCAGTTTCGCCGCAAATACGTCGAATTCTGTATGCGCGCTCTTAACAAACTCAACAGAGTAAGAAAGCTGAAAGACCATCGAAGCTTACGAACAAACTACTGCTGGCTTCTTGCATTTTTAATTGGATATTACTACGACTACGATTGAAAAAATATATCTGGAACTCGCCTAGAAGTTTAAGCCTGATTATATAATGACTTTTTTTATAGTAGCTAGCCCGTAAGTTGCTTCTTTATGGCCTATTCAAAGAATACCGTTTTACCGTAAAGAGGAAATTGGTTCAGCAGATCTCGAGTTATAAGTGCTGGAACAAACCCGTCTTTGTTTTATATAAATTAACAATAACAAAATATTTATTTTTATAATAATTAAAATATTTTAATGAAAATATAAAAAAAAAACTATATAAGTTTTTCAATGGTTTAGTACCCATACTACAAGCTACAGCTTAGTTTGAGACTAAATGGCGCAGTGTGGTCGGCAATGAGTTCCGGCAATTTAGTGACGTGGCAAAGGTAGGGATTGCCGATCTTTTTTGGAATCAGCCTATATAACGTACTATAGTTCAATTGTCATGTTGGCGATTTGATAACACATCGGCTAATGTCGAGTTGTCAACAAACAATAAATTTATAATCGGAATGAAAACTGCGAAATTTGGCAAGCGCGAGCGTTCCTCAAGCGGGCGGACCGGCGCGGATTACGCTGTCGCCTATAAAAACGCTTGTTTAAGACCCTGCATGATCCTGCTGCGTTGTACATCGAGAATTAATCGAGTGTAATTAGATCTACATTGCACTGACTGTATTTGAATCTTTTCACAAAACACGGCACTGTTTTAGCTTACCTTAAGCTTGTGATGCGCGTATGTACAGAATCTTTTGAGCTGAGTGGCAAACAATTAGAAAGGCCTATGTCCAGCAGTGGACACCAATTAGCAGAAGATAATGATATAGTTTGATCTATAGGTTACCCCCTGAGATATCTGTATATAACTGACCGTACACTACTACACTGATGATACCTACGTCAAAATAGTCGACAGTTAGCCGATCCTTGGCGGTGGGAGAGGCTCTAGAGAGTTGAGTGGAAACTGTTCCCGTGTATTTACAGTTTTGGTTTCTAATATTATATCGTCCATCTCCCGGGCTTAGCGTTTATCGGCCGGTAGAGGTAATAAAAGAAAGCGTGAACGTTTGGGGATTTGCGAGTTCCAGAGAGTTGTTTATTTATACTGAGGCGCGCGCGCCGCTCCCCACGTGACGCTCGCCAAATATATTGCGCTAACGTATTTTTTTCGTAGATACAAAGATTTTTATTAGACGCTCAACCTACGCTAGTAGGTATAATATGAAATGAAAAACTCATTCTTATTCATTCTTCGAAACTTTCCGCCGATCTTGTTGTTTTTTCATAACAACATATTATTGCGTTGTTACCGGCGCAGATGTCTAAGGAATGATGCCCGGCCTGCTTTGCGGCGTTAATATCATCATCTATCAAAAACATGTTCATCAATCTTAAACATGTTCTTGAATGACTTGTGTAATGGATGAAAGAGCCGCGTATGAACTAAGATATACTTATCTATGTAAATTCAGGTTCAGGTTAATTAGGACAGGAGTTTTTCTGTCGGGAAATAACTCTTAAGTAGTCTATCTAGAGTTAGGTAATTAGCCTGCTCTCTGTAACGCACAGTTTTAAATTACAGGATGTACCTATTGAACGGATGGAATCGGACCTACACTGTTCTCAGATACCAGAAAGCCGAAGGTTTTGATCAGTGCCATTAATTTTTAAAGCACTCTCATTCCCAATCTTTAACTTTCATTTAAAACCGCAAGATAAAAGAACACAAAAAGAACGATTAAAATAACGATCGTGTTCTCGAACAATTTGAATCGTTTCCAAAGATCGTAACATACGCGTCTGAACGTCCGATTCGTTCAATGAAAGCGTAAGGAATTCTCCAGCGCGGCCGGCCCGCCGTTTACGACGCCGTGTAACCGGCGTGTTTACTAAATAACGCGCATTCTATTTCCACAGCGACAATTCTATCTCGTATTTGCATTGAGCGATAAAAGGATCAGGCGACGAGTGAACTGGGAATGTTATATCGAGTGCAGCTACTCGTGGGCGAGGGGCGTTGTTATTGCGCTCACAAAGACTTTGTTGTGAACTCAGGACAACGAACACAGAAAGACGATCTCGTAGGGCTCTCCCTTTGGTAATGCTCCTAAATACCAATATAAACAGATATGGGATCCTTCTACACTTATGCGAGTATTATATGAATTTAAAATAGCCCTCTTGTAATCGCAGATACCTTACGGAATGTTATTATGAGTTCACGGATGCTTTCCAACACCTACATAAATCATGTTACGTTACAAGAAATGAGTCTCAAATATTTGTAAGGGGGCTTTGTATTGGAGAACATACTGTATGTTCTGTATTTAAAGATGTGCTATAATCTTTAGCTATCTATAGCCTATTTTTATTTTGGTGGATATTGTGTATAACATGTTTAGTCCTCAGCAAAGATATTTTTTTGCGGATTTAACAGCATTATTTTGTCAATTTGTAGTTGATAGATATGTGGTTTCCGCCCACATCACACCTACAACCGCTATTACAATACCTACACATAGTAATCCTCTACGAATTTCGGTTGCTACCTTAACTGTAATTGAATAGCCGTTTCCATATTTAGAGTTTACTACTGAATCACTTTTAAAGGTTCTTGGCACTAAAGTTTATGTTAAGGTGTAACTTCGAAGGTCATACTGAATTTTGGCTTAACAAAAAAATATCAAATTCATGATAATTGTGAGTATTTTTATTGAGGCCCACTCGAGAATTTCAACAGCTCGCGGCTATGAATGAAAATATTTGGCCTTCGAAAGTAATAATAAACGTTCGATTTAAAGCTTTCATAATATAGATTCGCCGGCGCGTATCTCACCTGCCGGCCGCGATAGGCGCGGCCGGGAAATAGTTTGGGCGGAGAGCAGCCCGCGCGCTGAGATTTTATATTCCAACACTACGTACATTGATATATGCGATGCAGACATTTCCTTTAAGGAAATAGTACGCAGTGGCACTCCCTGGAACTTAAAAAAATCAGTGTCGCTCGTCTGTCTAAAACAGCAATATTTACACGTGTGCCTGTTGAAAAGGATCTGTCGTATTGGAAGTCTCTTATACTTTACTTACCTCATTAATACTTACTTTAAAATTTTCTTTTGGCCAACCATTCTTTCATCATGGTTCATAAAGGGTATTGTAGCTGTTATTGCTAGTTGAAACGCTAAGCTATGTTTTAGTGAATGAAATAGCATTATTTATTCGAAATGTATTATCTTTGTTCCGAAAAAATAATGTTTAAATAATATACAATAACAGTTATATAGCAAAGCATTGATAGACCTTAATCATATTTTAAGCAGTACTAACTAAATACTACTTGTCTAGTGCATGCAAGCTACCTAAATGGTTTCTACTCAGCATTTGTATTATAAACACTAGAACGCCATGCTATCATTGATCCCAGATTAAGTGTTACGCTTAGATCAAATCATGTACTGCAAATGAGCTTAATATCGAATGCGTAGTAAACGTACACTAATAATGTTGAGCGGATTACGATTGTAGCGGCAGCCGTTCGCCGAAGTCGCATTAGGCAAGCGTTCGCATCAGTTAATTACCTGTGGAGCACCAGCTTTGTTCTGCCCGCAGCCATTGCGAATGTATCAGCTGATATGTCCAGTTAAACTTAAATGCCACCTAACTTGGCACAGTGCGCAAAGCTATTTGAACTCGCAGCTTACAAGCATATAAATAAGTCGACTCTTGGGTGTCCTAACTAAGTGTGTTGGTCAACATATTTATAACTTGGTTTGTAACAAACATATTTTGCGAGGGAGGGTATACTTAGACATATTAACAAGGAAACACCTTAGTTATTTTGTCAGTAAGTACAAAGAATGAATGCAACGAGCTTAATCTAAACGCTCTAAGCTTAACTATAGCACCCAATTCTTGCCAACACATGGTACTAATCGGTACTCATAAGTACGGCAGACTTTATTAATTAACATTCAATGCACAATGACCAAAAACTAATTAAGTATGACGTCTCACCCCGCGCCATTGAGCGTTGTAATAACGAGTAGGGACACTAGGATTACCAAATGAGCCACCATGATTGGACCATAATAAACAGTAATTTTTTAAATTAATTATTATATGATCATATGATTAAAAGTTTAATATCCAGAGTAGATAGATGACGAACGAGTATTAGACGGTAGAGTAGGTACACACGGTTAACGCGAAAAATAGCTTTCGCTCTCCTTAGCCTCGCACCAAATAACACAGGAGCATGAATGAACAGTTTTTTCAAACATCGTAAACGCAACTTTAATCCCCTAAATCTCGTATTTGTTTACGTTCACCTCTCATTGATTAATTCGTTACTCATCATCCTGTGTTTGTTTTGTTGTAGCGCGGCCGATATATAACCACGCTGTGTAATTATACGTGATAAGTCTTCGTAAAATCAATCAGTTCGGACACAGCTGGCTTGCGGCCAACGCGGCCGAAAACACTCGCCGGTAAACGGCAACAGCGCAGGCGCATGCCTTCGACTACTTAAACTTGCCGATTCTTAGAGACCTCGCAAATTACAGACATTCTATCTTATAATCAGCATGAAAATAAGTCGATACCAAATCGTTGTAGTATGCGGACTTGCATACACCTTCATACTGATTATGAATCCGACCAAACTCTCGGCGGAGTTGTGGTTTGTGGAGTCTCTAAGACTACAATCGACCTACGTGAGGTGGCCTCGTCTGTACTTCGTTTTAGGGTTTCGTAGCTAAATGGAACGGAACCCCTATGAATACGTTATGTCTGTCTGTCTGTCCGTCCGTATGTCACAGCCATTTTTTACGAAATTATAAGAAGTATACTTTTGAAACTGGTAAGTAGATGTATTCTGTGAACAGCATTTAATACGTCATAAATCGTAAGCGGTATTTTTTTCTTATTCTAAAAAAAAAACAGAAAATCTTTTAATAAAATGTTACTTGATGCTACGGAACCCTTCATGGGCGAGTCCAGCGAACGCGTGTTAATCCAAAAAATGTCGCCAAGTTGGCACTTATATTATGTAACAGGCATAAGCACTCAGTACAATTAGGTATTGTGGGTGTCGCGTGAAAGTATTTTTTAGAAACTTGTTTTGTACTTTATTAGTCTAGCACTAATTAGCTATCCGGGTTTAAGGGACACCTAAGTTTGCATTAGCCCCAGAGGCATGGTTGTTTGCTGAGTTATGTTGCGCAAACACAGCCACTAACAGCTTTACGAGCCGTCCGTACGCTAATTAATTAAAGTGACTTCTGCGAGCTATCTAGAGGACTAGAATTACTTAAGCACTAGCTTTCATATGTATGACATAACTACAACAATGGGTAAACTTGCTATGTAGGTCTAAGTGGCACGAGCAGTAAAGGCACGTATGGAGAGAAATGGGATGAGTTAGGGTCTGGTGATGATACAAGGCCGCCTTGGCTTTCATCCTCGTCATCATCAGCCTATCGCAGTCCACTGCTGGACATAGGCCTCTCCAGATGTTCGCCACTTTGGTCAAACATCTGGGGGCTTCACTCTGGGGGCTCCTGGGTTGGTGATTGCAGGGCATAGTTTCTCGCTCCAGTGACGCTGCTGCCCGTCATCGGCCTGTGGTGTTTAGCTGGGCCTTCAATTGTGATGGTTATACCACCATCAGTCGATTGCCAAAGCCTCGTTTATTATTTACACCGTGGGCACATGAAAGTGGATTAGAGCGAAAATATGATAGGCACTTTACATCCCATCCCATGCTTTAATAGTAGTCAATTAGAAAAATTTTATGTTGCAGATGGACATAGGCGGCGGTTATCACTTACCATCAGTGGTATACCCATCAGTGAGCCGTCTGCTCGTCTGCCTCCTATTTCATAAAAAAAGGAAAAAAATGGGATGATGATTTATATTTTTTACCTGTCACCGATGTGTCCATCACAGGTTTTTGGGCAATTCCGATACCCAAAACCCCCCTCCCCTCTACTTAGTGAATGACAAATTACATGTTTTTGCATTGCAGCTCTGCGCTACCCGGCCGGGCCGCTCCTCTGCGCGGGCGCATATGAATGGCGTCCATTGAGCGCGCGCGCACCCGCTATAAATACCGCGCCCGCGCCGCTCCCGTGACGGCGCAAGACACGCGCGCGCGCGGCCGTTGTCAATCACTCGCGCCGAGGTACGCCCCTGTGTCACCATTTCAATACTAGATGTTAAAAGTAGCGACTAGTAGGTATACAAACTAAGACATTAATTAAATTCGTTTTAGAACGATTGCTGATTCTGTGGGTAATGTGTTAAACTGTATTCCATCTTAGGCCTCAATATCCCCAAGACATGTCACGCTGGGCCACATAGCGTCTAGCCCCAAACTAGGCCGAATCTTGTACTATGGGTACTTACTAGATAACTGATAAACTTACTTAGGTACTTTTATTTTTTGTAAATAAATACATAATATTATACACGTAAAATACCCAAACCAATACAAACAGACATGTCAATTTACATAAATGTTTGAACTGTGCAGTAGCGTCACCGGAGCGAGCAGCTATGGTCTGCAATCGCCAACCAGCCTGCCCAGCGTGGCGATTATGGGTTAAGAAAGCCTCTAGGTATTTGCCCAAAGTGGCGAACAACTGGAGAGGTCTATGTCCAGCACTGGACTACGATAGGCTGATGATGACGTATGTGTCATCATACTAACATTACTAGTAAACTCTGAAATATAAAAATGCCGGCAAATGTCGTAACATCCGAATGCTGAGGCAAAATTAGCTCCGAATGGGTCTCCTTCGTATAATTAAACAGTTAGAATAAGTGCTGCCATAAGAATAAATATGCATTAGCCTTTATGAGTAACGTGGACGGTCGCGGGCAGTTAGCATTATCATAAATAATAATCCCACAGCCACGATGAGCGGGCATGACGGACGCAAGACGCTGCGGCAATGCGGGCAAATCATTGGCTAAAATATGAATATAGCAACTTGCATAGTACTAAAATGCACAAACCCACACTCTTCTTTTTTGTGACAGAGGGGGGCAAACAGACCTGAAGGTCTCCTGATGATAAGTGATCACTGCAGCCCATAACCAACGCTACGTTAGAGGAGTTCCTGGCCCTTGAGACATTTGTAGGCTTTTTGAAAGTCTCTAAGTCGTATCCGTTCGGAAAAGTCTTTAACATCAACTACACCTGATGTTTATTATGAGAAACTAATATTTAGAAACCTTCATGAAAAAAAAATTCTAAGTAAGTTTATCAGTTGTCTAGTAACCATAGTACAAGTTTGTCTGAGTTTGGGGCTGGGTGGCGCTGTGTGGCCCAGCATGACATGTCTTAGGTTATTATTTAATTATAGGGGGATCTTAATCAAACACAATCGAAACATATTACGATAATGTTTGAACTGTAAAATTATCTCTTAAAAGTTTATAGAGATAATTATATTTAAATACCTATATGAGAGCATGATCGCACAATTACTTAAAACCTAATATAAAAATGATAGAAAGATTAATCTCTCCTTTATTAATCTCTTTGAACTTTTTGCTTTGATTTTGCCTCTTACTTGAACTTAACGTACAGTCACATGGTGCCAAGTCAAGCTATCAAATTTTAATTCCATGCCAAAGCTTTTATTTGGGATTTTTCAATGACTTTGGCCTTAACAATCCAAGTGTGTGTGAAAGTACGAATCATACTCGTATGTATGTTTTATGTACATTTCGGAAAAATTATGGTGTAATAGGTGGTTCAAATTTGTTTGTCCGTAGCCATTTCAATAGTTTAAGTCGGCCACTCTTAAGTTTGAGCGGCGACCACCGCTCGTGGCTTGGCCGCGTCACTCAGTCGCGCGCGGCCACGTGCGAAGAAATGCGCCAACGTTCAATGTTTCCTGCCCTCGTACTGCCCAGGCAGATCACTTTTACGGACACAGGATATCTATCTTGATCAGGGTATCTATCTAGATACTCTTTATTGCACAGCAAAAAATAATACTTACACACAAACAGCACTATGCGCGGACGCACAGTACCCGAAAACCTATTCATAGACAGCACTTGAGCGCCGGTCGCCATTGTGAATGCCTTACTTCGCATAGTATGATTGTGAATATGGGAGATTAGAGTAGAGTAAACAATGCAGTTGATTAAATGGGGGTGGTTCAATTAATTGATATAAGAGTGCGTACAAGAATTTTACTCGTAGGTATATTCCTCTATATGAGCTGATAATAAAATTAACAATGAAATTAAATACTATCATAAAGGTGTTTTATCTTGGTTTACAAGTAGTTTGCTGTAACTCTTTTGCGAAATAATAAATGTACGAAACAATAAAAAAACCTGGTCTCAAACTAAGGTTTCCCTCGAACTATGAGTACCAGATGTTGACCATGACTCGGTCGTCTATACTTAGGTTGGTACCTAACCCAACGGCTAAAACTGTCGAGGCTTGCATGACTGCAGCTCTCATGCTCTAGTTAACTGGTGTAAACAAAATGATAATCCCGAAGTCCTACAAGCGTTGCTGACACCTACTGCATAAGAACACGCGCGCCTTAGCAGAAATAAATTTATAATGAAACTAAATTTTCTTTACTACGTGCTATACATAAATAATATAGATTACTTCTCGGTCTTGACACATAGCTAATGCGACATTTCGGAGTTATTTCGCTAAAAGATTTAGAGCCGACTCGCTTCTCGACCCATTCATCCCTCGCTTCGTCGGACTTCTTAATTACACATTCTGTTAATTTCGTGGTCTATGAGTATCTGAACTCGGCTTATAAGACAGACCTAAGAGGCTATCCAACTCTATTTAAGGCTACTCATGGATAAGTGTTAACAAACTTCAGTAAACAATACAGTTTCAGAGCACTGCAAATGTCGCTTGGTATGCTACGAGCTATCATAATACAATACAACTCAAGAACATTTATTATCGTGATAGACTTTGGTAACTTTTTTATTCTTTCATGTGAGAATGATCCAATTACACTATAGGAAAGAGATCAGACAAAGCTAATAATAGTTTAACGTATTTTCCAATGGACGGGTTGCACCATAGCCAAAATTCCGACCTCAAACTCCTAAAAAAACATAAAACAAACATATTTTCTATCTTTCTTTCAAAAAAAAAATTGTACACCGGAATCTTTTCTTAGTCAGGCAACACTCGCCGGCCAACGACGCAGTCAGACCCAAATTAATACTAATTTACGCATACATAAAACAATGCGATGTATTTCAAGTTCTACTGTACGAGTATACCACACGATTTCTAATAACGTCACGACAAAGCACAGCTGTTAAATATGTTTTTACAAATACAACAATAGATTCTCGCGCGGCAGAGAGCGGTGACAAACACCGCCATTGAACCGTGTCACATGGTTAAAATTAACACTTATATACGAGAAAAATACCGCTTAAGTGCGACTCAGCATTATCTCTTTAGCCTGGCTTAGACGCACGCTTACCGCCCGCAAATGGGATATAAGGGAGCGATCATCTTAACCGGCGGGTGATGCATCCTGCCCAATAACAAATGACGCTCTGGCAACCAACTGGATGGCGGTATAGCTATCACAATTAAAGGCGCAACTAAACATCACAGACCTATAACGGGCAGATAAGAGCCCATCGATAGCTAACTTTAGATGTTTAATCATATTAAGGCCTATGTCCTCCACTGGACTGCAATAGGCTGATGATGAGGATAACGACTAACAGTGCAATGGCGGTCATTGGCAAAAAATGGTTTTGCTATTGTGTTTGTTTACACTAGGGCAGTAAAAGCCCTAAGCGACCACAGGGTTGAGCACGAAGACAGATTGTCTCCTGCTCCCTGCCGGAGGGGAGGAGGCGGGTCGGTAACTGGTGTGTTTAATAGTAGGATATTAAGGCATTAGTGACTGCGAAGTGGGAGCCAATGGGCTTACAGGGCACGGCCGATAGGGACGTGCGAGTATGCAAACAATCGAGCCTTTTAATTCATAACAATGGGGCTTTTTAGGAGAAATGGTCTGTATATTAAAACATTCTTGAGAGTTCGATTTAGCACGTGGTGCACATCGCCAAAATAGACTGTTTTGAATAAAAGTAGGCAATATAAATCACCGCCCAATCTCTTCCCGAGAGCGTTGCAAGAGTCGACTTAGGAACTTCTTGAGATGTCAACAACTCAGCTGGTGGTAGCTCATTGAACGAAACACTTGTGAAGCCTTCGTCTCGTCAGCAGAGTAGAGCTAAAGCTTGGTTACAGATTGGTGTTTTACTGTCAGCTAAATTAAGAAGAAGTGGCTTACGAAACGAAACCCATTGCCGATTGACGCGAGCAAGCAGGCCGTGTAGGCTTGTTTCCTGGGTGGAAATATAAAAAAAACCAGTCTGTTAATATTAGAATGCACATTATAGATAGTACAGTACATAGATGTACACAATTATAGAGAAGATAATATTTTAGTTACACAAACACATCGACGGCTTCATGAATGGATTGATAGCATCCCTACACGGCAGCGAGGCAGCGCGCCGGGAAACGATCGCGACTTCCGAATCTAATCGCATACGACATCGGAGGTGGCACCCGCCCTCCATTATCGCTGTTTATACGAATAACACCCACTTTACCCTCTACTGTAATTAATGAATGATAAAACAACGATATTCTAGGCATAATTTGCAGGCAGTTGTTAGACTGCCCATTACCGCACCACGAGTTTTCTGGCTCGCCCAATTTTTGACTGGTAGAGTATGCCACACGGCATTAAAATTCAATTGACCGAGATTCGTATAGGGGTACCTTGATTAGACGAGAAGCGTTGTCTAACCATATTACATTCTAATTAATACTCGCTAAGTGACTCTTTACTATACATATATACTATTTTTTATTATATATACTTAAATAACAATAGACAAATCAAAGCTACAATATTGCAATAGACAAGGTAATCCCAATAGTACGATTGCCATTCGATCTCTGATTACGTGACATAGTAGGATCTGAAATTATTCGATCATAATTTAACATCCAGAGCTAATATTGTGTGTGTGTGTAGTATATACTAAGGGTAGGTATATACCTACCCTCAGCTTTTTTACAAATCTAAATAGTTAATTCATGTAGAACCTAAAAGTATTAGCTTTTGTTAAGTCATACATTTATTTATAAATAACAACAACTCTAATTGTTTTGTTTTGTAAACCCTTGGCTATCAAAGTGATAAAATAAATAATCTTTAACTATAGCACTACATAAGTCGATAAATTCAGACAGTAAAGTCAACTACAATATATATATACGTTCAAACATTTTAGAGTGCAAGAGATCTCTATAAAAATAGAAGAAATAAGCACAACTGTACACACAAATAAAACAAAAAAGAAATATATTAATAGATCACATTCTAAAAACACAGAACGTCTTGAAACACTCCAATTGTAATTACTCATCTAAGTACTGTGTGGTATACGCAGGATCAATCCACGTGATTGGTTTCGGTCGAGTACTAGGTAGCCTACTCGGAGGTGCGCTAAACCCGAGACAATAACGGAATTGCATCAGCGTGACGCAACGTTGGCACTGGAGCGATTGGATATGTGATAAAACCTCAACAAACGATAAATTGCTTTAAATCGTCTTTCAAAGATTTTGTTTGATCGCTCATTTGAAATAGATAACCTTTGAAAAAACTTAATACTTATTTTTCTTTCTAGGAGAGATTCATTCATTGGGTCACCGAGGAGTATGGGACTGACACCTCCCCGAATGGGACTGAACCGGTCTGTGACGCCAGTGGCAACTTGCTGCGACTCGGATAGCGCCGAAGCATACGGCCAGGGAGGGCCTTGGGCCTTGCCCGCCACAGATAACAAGCGGCCGGCATTTCTGGTCCGGGAAAGGCCAATATATTACCTCCTTCCCTCGGCTACCGGCGAGCGATGGGACGCTCCGTGAGTGGCCTTTATGCAACAGTGTGGGTGCACTTTTGAAAATACTAGACTAACTTGGTAAAACAAACGAACACTTGACGGACCAAATATGGCGTTTGTTTAAATAATGCACAAACTGCAAAACCGATTAAACACGTTCAGAATAAAGCTGACGGAAGTAAATAACGTCGCTCCACATTGAAGAGGAAATATGAATGGTGGGAACGGATTAATAAAGCGTGCCCAGTGAGGGACAGCAGTCGTTACACGGTGCGAACTGGTTACTGCACCAGTTTACCTCATAATATTTAATGGTTCACATCAATAGTTCCCGCTACGGGATGTAAGGGAGCGGCCTATCATCATTTCGTTCCAAGCCAACCTCACCTGCCCGTGGTGCATCCTGCCGAACAACAAACTTGGCTCTGGCAAACCGAAGATGGCGGTAAAACCATCACGATAGAAAGCGTAGCTAAATACCACAGGCCGATGACGGGCAGCAGCGTCACCGGAGCGAGAAGCTACGTCCTGCGATCGCCAACCCGCCTGCCCAGCGTGGCGATTATGGGTATATCCTCCAGAAGTTTACCCTAGGTGGCGAACAACTTGAGAGGCCTATGTCCAGCAGTGGACTGCAATAGACTGATGATGATGTTCTCGCTACTAGTTTAGCTTGCGAGAGTTAAGTTTCAAATCAACAGTGTTAGTATGATGATAAGCGTTCAACACGCCTTTTGACAGCGCGCGATTGTTGTTAGCTCGCGTTGACGCTACTTATGTGCTGCAGGTATAAGACCTAAATAAAAATGTATGTAGCTGTAAATGTGCGTTATCAAAACACGCGTTGTGTCGTCTGAACATACCCTTAAGGCTGCCCCTGTATTCTTTTATCGGAGTAAATGCGGTTATGCATCCCTATCAGTTAGAGGAGTGGTATAGTACGTGGGACTCCCCTGCCTTATGACGATAGTGGGACAGGAAATCCATACTAATATTATAAATGGGAAAGTGTGTCTGTCTGTCTGTATGTTTGTCTTTCTTTCATGGCAAAACGGAGCGACGAATTGACGTGATTTTTTAAGTGGAGATAGTTGAAGGGATGGAGAGTAACATAGGCTACTTTTTGCCCCTTTCTAACATAATGAACACTTCTGTGACACACCTACATGAACGCGGGCGAAGCTGCGGGCACAGATAGTATCCTATAAACCTATGGGGTGGTGCCATGAGCCTGTTAGAACAAGGACTCAAGCGCTGCCCGCCTTAGGCCTAACTCGCCGCCTACGTTGTTTGCACTAGCTACAGATAAGTCTGTAATATTTTTCTTCTATGTTTAATTTTTATGTGCAATAAAGAGTATCTATCTCACTAGAAATAATTCCGTTATTAAGCTGTACAGAATCGTTTGAGTGCGGAATTTAAGCGATCTTATAATGCCAAGTAATTAAAATTTCTTTGTAAGTCAAGGAAGTTTTCACTTGATAAAACATATCCATTTTGTATGGAATTAGGTTCTTTGCAGTTTTATTAGCGTCTCTCATTTTAATACTCGGCAACGTTGCCACTTTGTACTGAGGGAACGTGAATAGTGATAATGGATTCTTAAGCATTCTCGCTAACTGAAGCGGCTGTGTGATGCGCCGGGGCGGGAAGAGCTCAGCCGCGCAAAGCGTCTTCATTCTACGTATTAATATTTATTAGGCTTGCTTTTGTAAAATGACGCGAAATATGCCACTCCTCGTACACACGATCTCATATAATAATTTGTAATTATTAATATTTATTATTTTCTTTGTGCCTAGTTTCTATCTGTGTATCTATAAAGCTATAGCTATTAATGCTACGAGAACATGTACCAAACCAATATAACGGCATATCAGCAGAACGTTGTTTGAGAAAAGATCAGAGATGAGAGAAGAGATTATAGAGGTTTTAAAAAATGAGGTGAATGCAGTCTTACCTATACGACATGCTTCTGTGCGCTTACCTGAAATAAAATTAAAACATGAGTACGTGAGCATTCATATAATTAGATTTACGCAATTATAAAACTCATTAAAATCTTTCATACTTTATACTAACACATGTATTTTATTAGTTTAAGTGGCAGCAAAACAAAACATGATAACGTGTATCTAACGTTATTAGTCAATGTAGTTCGTCATCATCATCATCAGCCTATTGCAGTCCACTGCTGGATGTAGGCCTCTCCAATTGTTCGCCACTTAGGACAAACATCTGGAGATTATACCCATAATCGCAATGCTGGGCAGGCGGGTCGCAGGGCGTAGCTTCTGGCGTAGGTGACGCTGCTGCCCGTCATTGGCCTGTGGTATTCCCCTTCAATTGTGATGCTTATACCGCCACCAATCGGTTACAAAAATACCTATTCGAGTATATTTTTAATCTGAAAGTAAGACTTGTAGGCACAAGTCATCACAATATGTACGTACACAGACCTACCCGCCGTGTCCCGCCGGCTCCTCGCGTTATCGCGCGACTCGGTACATAAACCTGCGGCCGACTCGTCGCCGACACGAATATTTAAATGAGCCGGATTACCATAATATGAGGAATAGTTCCCGACGCAATATCACCCAAATACTATATAACCAGGTTCGGGAGCCACAATAAAATATCCTTAAAATATTATGCTGGGAAATAATGACTTTATATAAAGTTTTTCGGTTCAGAAAAGAGCTGCGGGACGATTTTTTATCACCAAATCATTCCACATCCTTACAGATATTATAAAAAAGGAATATTTAATCCAAAAAAAGGAGGCCAGATATATTCGCAACTGATAGAAGATAGATTACATTTGGATGATAAACATACTCGTACCTTGTAAGGTAAAAAAGGATTTTTGGAAATCCAACCACAATAATATGTCATTTTAATTGATAGACCCATAAAATGTATAATGATTGACTCATTAATGCATATAATGAAAACGGTTAAACGAATCATTGATTGGTTTAAATCAAAATGTGTAAAGTTGGTGCACGCGAAATTGTAGGGTGAAGCCATCAATTGGACACCTTGAAAGCTGCCAGACATGTTAGAACAGCCGACACTATTGAACTATCGACGGGGTTGGTTTGAGAACCTGGAAAATTTATACATTTTAAGCTTTCGAAGGATGACTGATTTGTCTGCTAAGCTAATTGGTAAGGCCTATGTCCAGCTGTGGACGGCGAACAACTTATGCCGATGACGAAATACACGAAGACTTTATTGTAACATACAACAAACTTCTAATTTCGAAGACCACACTCGAGCAAAAAAGTAAATTCGAACAATCGAGCCGCAATTTGAAATCAAAGATATAACGATAGGAGGCAATTGATTTAGCCGGCCGAGTCGTGCCGGGCGGTGCCGGCACCAGGCGAACAGCCTTACTTTAGTTTTCCTTAATATAGCATCTTTGCAGGTACCATGTGGCTTCAACAAGCCAAAAGTTAAGAAGATCATTTTCATCTCTTTCTAAGTGACAGCAGCCACTGAAAACGACCATTTTTTACATGGAAAGTCTCTCGGACCTTCGGCGTCTGTAATGGGGATGCCGGCGTCTACATCCCCGATGCATGCGGGATGTCAAGTTATCCCGCTAAACCCATCAACGGTTACCCACCAACGCCGCCGAGCCTAAAGAAGTCTCCTCGCCGTGTCCCTGCTCGTCCGATGGTATCCTAAGTCAAAACTAAAATCATCACATTTCATTATATCCCTCACACTATTCTCCATATCTGGACTTTATAATTACATTCCTGCCGAATCGAATTAGGAAGCGGCCCGAGAACAAGTTCAAAGGTTCAAGTTCAAACCAGTTTAGGAGCTCAGTGGAAGTGCAGTGCATAGGTCAACTTTGAACTAACTTTGGTAAAGTGGGGCTTAGTTCCACTAGAAGTCACATAGTGTTCATAAAATAGTCGTTTATGTTACAGCCAAACGTAAGGGCGAGCGCCAATCGTTGCACATATTCAGGGTTTCTATAATTGATGTGCTATTTTTAGGTGACATTTTGATAAGTTCAGCGCAGGGCTCGGCGCGTATTAAGTAGCAAGTACTGTTTTGTCGTACTCTTAACCAAATGTTCTTAACCAAATAATGCCACATCGTTTACCTTAGGCACTGGCACCGCTGCCGCGAGGTCGTTGACCCCAGCCGAATGCGGAGCGATCAATTCCACACTCCTTGATTTTTTAATTTAGTTCCTTGCTGCATGAACTAGGTATTATCCTGGAATATTTGAACGCAGCGGGAAATTGAGTCGCCTACTTTGTTAGAATGTTACGTGAAGCAGTTATGTTATATGTGACTATGAATGTTAAAGATCCTATGTAATTAATGTACTCGTATATTCATTAACCACTGACAAAATGCGATGTATTTGATAATACTGAGTCAACATTGCAAGTGCAAGTGATGGTGAAGTTAAAAGTACGTCATCAGGTTGGTGAATACAGTTTATTTTTTTATAAGAAGAGTTTACAGGATGACCTCACTACACTTGATAGTAAGCGGTCGTGAGGTCCAAAAGTTAGGTGGACAGGTATAATACTCGTAGTACAAACCCATCGCCTGTCGCCCTCACCCTGAAGACCCTCTGAGATGCCGTTTCACGCCCGCCTAAAAAACCCAGGATTGTAAGAGAAAGGAAACACACTAGCTGGGCTTCTCAAAAGATTATTATTTTATTGATCTGCTGCACCTGATCCGACTGTAAGCCGTATTTAACAGGCGCCGAGCATCTGCCACAGCGACAGCACGCGCCGGGACAGGGCTAATAACGGGGCCCATTAAAACTTCATACGGCCCCGCTTTTCACTATTTTAATTCGTCAGACGCCGAACATTTCCTCATTTTGAGCAACCAATTTTGGCGGTAGGGATGCGCTCAGCGTGGCAAAGTTAGGAGACATTCGGAACGCGAAAACCGATTCGCGACCATCAACTTAGCCATGTTAGGGGACATTTGGAAATTGTGAGTTGTAATCACAATGAATGGCTTTAAGATGGGTAAAAATATGATTGTTCATTTTCCAAATCTAGTAGGTAAGATAATGTCTGTCTACCTACCGTAATCGGATGATATAAAACAGTAAGTACATGCATAGTCCATATTCACAGCAGTCATGAGCCTGTTGCAATTTCGGGTAAAAATATTACTCGTATTACCTTAATTTATACTGCAACAGACTATCGATCGGTTCAAAAACCGATTAGTGTCGGATATCGCACAGATTAATGACACGAATGACATGCAAATCCAGAACGGCGAACGATGAGCATCCCTAAGCGCGGCGCGGTGTGGTGCGACCGCCCGACCGCCCGACCGCCCGACCGCCCGGCCGCCGGCTCCCGACCGGCTGTGACGGATCGCGATCGTATTTCATGTTCGCCTAATGAGCGCCGACGGAAACCGGACCCTATTACCCCGCCGCACGGCGCACAGCCGCCCGGCACGCCGCCTGTCAAATAAAGGGTTTACGCGATAAATCTTTGTAGCGTCGAGTGCCAATTATGTCTTGCCTCGGAGCGTGTGTTCGTTTGTCAAGCGCGGCCGGGGCGAGCCGGCTCAATGGAACCGAATTCCTTGATGCATAAAAATCAATGTGTAGCGATTTATGACTGATGAATCAGGTGAACGTATTCGGACCGGCAATGCACGTGTATAAATCGTTTATTTACTTTACCGAACGTAAAAGGGTAGTATGAATACTGAAACCGTTTTTCCAAGAATCAAACAGGGTGGGTTGTTTGTGTATTCAACGATATTTTGTCTGTACGATATAAAAAATACGGATACACCTGAATACAGAACCGTTATTTTACTCGCATAGGGCAGAATACTTTTCCCGGATTTAATGAAATTGCATTTATGCATCACGGTCGCGGTAAATGCAGTTATGGTATAATATATGGCGCTTAGCGGACGTAGGCGCACCTGCAAAAAGCTTTTAAAGTGCTTGTTACGGCGCTATACGGTGAAGGCCATAGGGTTAAATTGACAAAGGTTTGATGGATACCTACCATTATCGAGCATTACAGGATAAAAAGAATAAAGGCAAATAAAAAAATCTCCTACATCGTGTGATAAGTTGAAGATGTTAAGAAGGGCGCTACACTCGCTAAGTCCGATCCATCGGATCGGAATCCATCGGTGCACCTCAACTGCTCCTATTCTCTTTACTTAGGTAACTTTACTTAAGGTCTATAAACTGGAGGGATCTAGTTTAGCCTTGACAAATTACCGCTAGTCTTACTAGCCACTAAGTCAATTACCTATAAGTTTACGAATTCAATAATATAACCAATTTATTGTTTGGTGCAGCAAGCGTGAACTATAATATACGATATGCATGTAGGTACATATATCCTTTACTATTAATTTAATTTATTATACCTTTTTACCGTTCATTTAATTTATTTATGAAGGCTCATATAATGTATGTACTACAATACTTAAGTGATGGATGACACCCACTTAGTGCAGAGCCGCCGAACAATTTAATATGGAACGCAGAGAAAATGGATTTCGTTTAAAGAGGTAACTCGCATAGAATTTAATAAAATGTCTAACTAGACGGCTTATTATACATATGTATATTTTACGCATTAAATTAAATCAAATTTAAACTAAAAATAATTGTTACTTTTAACCAATTAAAAGTTCATCTTAAAAAACAGTTCTTATTTATAAACAAATCGGAAACACCTGAAGGTATCACTAACCTTAAACTATCCAAAAGAAATTAAGGAATTGAGTCCTATATTTTACTATGTCGCTTATCTATAAATGCTTACTATTTTCATGTAAACAAATGAAACACGATTCCAGAGGCTCACTAAGAAAATCCTGTGTAATGGTAGTGAAAATTAATTATTATTCGTAAAACACACAACACCGCTTCTGTAAACACGTGCTGAGCAAGAATTGCCCGTAGCCGCGCCATCCGATCACAGTTTTAGCCCTAATTAGCACGAGAGATTCTTTAACGTACGTTAAAAAGCGTTCAAATATTATGTAGTACAAATGCATTCCTAAGTATAACGTTCAGATGTCAGCACTTTTAAAATGCTACGGTTTTTTTAATCATCATCATCATCAGCCTATTACAGTCCACTGCTGGACATAGGCCTCTCCAGTTGTTCGCCACTTAGAGCAAACATCTGGAGGATATACCCATAATCGCCACGCTGGGCAGGCGGGTTGGCGATCGCAGGGCGTAGCTTCTTGCTCCGGTGACGCTGCTGCCGTCACTGGTCTTTAGTATTTAGCTACGCCTTCAATTGTGATCGTTATACCGCCACCAGTCGGTTGCCAGCGCCTCGTCTGTTATTCGGCAGGATGGACCACGGGCAGGTGAGGTTGGCTTGGAGCGAAAACATGATAGGCCGCTCCCTTACATCCCTTTTTTTATCATGCTGGTTTATATTTTCTCAGTTGGATATCAGGCGTTGGATCGGATAGAACCCAAGAATCTCTTTATTGTTTAATGAAACAGCGTTTTTAAATCACCAACAACGAGTTTTTGATTTCGGAGGACAATTTTGTTAATTACACAAGCTTTGTGGCTGAACAACACATTTTTAAATGAGTAGCTAAAGAATAACATATCTCAGCTAAATTATCTATTTATCTTCTTATCGCAGAAAAGTCGTAACATAATTATATCTAACTAACAGCCCGCTCCTCGCTTCGCTTCGAATAAATCAATTATTTCAGCTAAACATTTCGTACATTGTTGGTGTTTTAGGAAGGAGCTCTCATATTTTCTATCAATGTCATCATAATAAGTCTATTATTACTCTCATAAGGGGTCCATTGGGATTTCTTCAATGTCCTGATCTGTGTGTTTACATTAAACTTCACAAGAATACGTAGAGCCACAAACATATATAGGTACTACATAACATATAAGTACTAAACCAAACTGTAAAAACAGGCAACGTTCCCTTGACGTCTGCCAACATTACAACGCACTAACAGCGGAATAGCCAAAATGCGACAAGCCGTGTTAATTTTTTACTAGTATTTTTCCCAAGGAAACTCACTTACTAATTTTAACAACGAAACCGCAGGCGGAACTTCTCCATTGACAACGTTCTAAAATATGTCATATGCCGTTGTCAAAAATAGAACTATGACAAATAGCAGCTTCCACATAGTAACGATGCCAAGCGATGCCGGGCGGCGGCGGGCGAAGAGACGAGCGCGGGCGGGACGCACCTTCGAACCTAGTGCATGGTAGCCGATTCTATGGGGAGTGGCATTGGATTATGTCATAATCATCATCATCATCAGCAGCCTATCGCAGTAATTAGACTGCCAGCAACGGGCAATGGCCAGCATTGGCTGACCTCACCAGTTGTTCTCCACTTTGGTCATCAGAAGGCCTTTACCCATAATCGCAATACTGGGCAGGCGGGTTGGAGATCGCAGGGCGTAGCTTCTCGCCCTGGTGACGCTGCTGCCCGTGGTATTTAGCTATGCCTTCGACCCTGATGGCTATAACACCACCAGTCGGTTGCCAGAGCCTCGTTTGTTATTCGGGAGGATATACCACGATATACCACGGGCAGGTGAGAGCGGCTAGGAGCGAAATGATGATGGGTCGCACCCTTTCATCCCATCTCATTGAAATTAGGTGTTTAATTCTTAAAACATTTCGGTAAGACTTGGAATTGAATATTAAACACACGTTGTTTGTAGGTCTTGGACACCTACAAAGCAAATAAAGTGTAGGTAATGTAAGTGCTATATGGAGCGAAATTGTCAAAACATTTGGCGGCACAACTAGTAATACAGTCTGTCACAGTCCCTCGCGAAGGGTTTGTTAGTTTCATATACAAATAGGTTTCCGTGGAAATGAGTCCACGCCGTCCGCAAGCTGTACCCGCAAGTCGGAGCAAACAGTTATCACAATGTTGGTGTTTGCGTTACCCGCAGCCACATCAAGTGCTTATTCACAGCGAGCAAGTTAGTAGCAAGCGACATAGTACACGCCAGGCCATGACTTGCGGCGCGGCGCGGCGTCGCATTATAAATAACCGCGGTTCAGCCGAACGGCCCGCGCTCGCTGTTCAGCCGAAATCGCCTTAACGACAGAGCCTGCTCAGCCACGCAACAATGCACCTCTATATTTAACAATACGCTCTAAACGCAGCGAATGGAAGCTGAAGCCGAACACTTAATTATGTTTACGGAACGCGTATCGGATGATGAGTAGTTTGTTGCAGGGTTGGTAATTTATACCGGCCCGGAAAGTTTACCTCAATTACTATACAGGAGAATGTGAGATACGTTTACACAAACGATTAAACTCACTCGAGAACATAATTATGTAGGTACTATTATTTTAATCTCCAGAGAAAACATTGCATCCAATTAGACGCTTTGCATCCACAGTCCCTCATTGATTACCAAATCTAGCGCACGGAGCATCATCTGTTCTTATACTCAAACTAGGGCAACCTTGTACAGCGAATCGTAGGCGAGAATATGGACAATGTATGCCTAAATCCACACTGACAAGTGTACATATTCCGTGTGTAACGCGAGTTGGAAGGCTAGGAACTGGAACAAAGCCTGTGATCCGAAATAATGGAGGTGCAAGACGAGACACGCTCGAACGTGACGCTGTTGTGTTCAGCCAGTGAGCTACACGCGCAGATATGACTTACACGACCGACTTATCTTACAGGATCTTAGCATCGCCGTACTAAGACAATATCGTTTTAGAGGCCCATATAGTGTTGTTGTACGCATTGTCCTGGTCGCATTCTCACCGTTTATTCGAAGCCGCTCGTTGTGAGCGTAACAAGTGCGGGAAGGTAGTTATCTATACTAATAATATTATAAAGCTGAAGAGTTTGTTTGTTTGAACGCGCTAATCTCAGAAACTACTGGTCCGAATTGAAAAAATCGTTTTGTGTTGAATAGACGAGGAAGGCTTTAGGCTATATAACATCACGCTGCAACTATTAGGAGCGAAGAAATAATGGAAAATGTAAAAAAAAAAATATTCCACGCGGACGAAGTCGCGAGCACAGCTAGTTCAGTAAAAAAGTTAGAAAGCAGTAACTTACACATCAATAGAACAAGCACACACATTAAATATTCTATATCTGTTCAAAATAATATCTTTATTTTCTCTAAATAAGGTTACGGCTGATGTCATATAATTTATTTATGCCTATTATACTATTTTTAGCAACAACACATGTTGTTTAAAATTTATAATGACTTCTACCTGTATCCCAAACACATAAAGGATAACTTGATTGAAAATCAGTAACCAACATACTCGTATTTACTTTACAAGCGAACTCATTTGCAAGCACATTGTCACGCTCGTGTGACAACAAGCGAAAGTGTTGACAGATTAATGTCATTCGGATTGGGCGCCAATTTGGACATCGCGTCGGCGTGACCTGCCGAGCTATTACTAGCTAAACACCACCAACGATTGTATATAGCATTGGCCGAGGCCTATAACTTAGTACAAGAAGCCCTGTGTCAAAAAATAAATAAGTTATTTTTTTTATTCTTTTTTATAGTAGCTTGACATAATGGCTTCCCTACGGCTGATGGAAAGCCAAAGAGAAGCCCAAGTCGCTGTGACAACTGGCAAGTAACTGGTTAGTTACCTGTCAGTTGCCACTGCCATGCCGGCCCGACCTTAAGCCCCCACGAGTTCCGGAGACCCTACTCACCAGCAGAAACACGACCCGGAGGTCATTTGGCTGCGGTATTCTATAGGGTGGAAGGTCCTTCCCCGGACGGGCAGCTCAATACGAGCGAAGATTCGCTATGTCCTACCTCTCTTAAAATCACACAACATCACATACATTGCTCCGATCCCAAAGTAAGTAGCTGAAGCACTTGTGTTATGGGTATCAGAACAACGAAGCTACCACAAGCATATACTTATATAGGTAAACACCCAGACACGGAACAAGCACAAATGTTCATCACACGTATGTTTGTCCCGGGTGGGAATCGAACCCACAACTCTTGGTTCAGAAAGCAGTAGTCACTACCGATTGAGCCAATTCTCGCTGCCGATCTACTATGAAAATAACTGTTGACTAAAGAAATCTTTACGGGGGATTAGACGAACGGAAAGCTGTGATAAGCTACTCGTATTTTAATGCTCCTAATTTGCGGTGTAATAGGCTTAGTGTGGCTGCCACAGTGGCGTGAGAGATGACAAAAGCTCATTTTTGGGATGAGTGTCAAGTGGATCGTGGTATTTACGAGGCTTGGGATCTTACTGCTCATTATTTTGTTATAATATTTTAAACAATTACTCAGATAAGGCGCTATGTTCCGACCACCCTGGCGTTTCAGGGACCGTTTATGACGTTCGTTTTCGTATATTCGATGGCGCACCAATTAAGCGTCCGTGTGGCCAATATTTGTTATTGGAAAAAAATATAAGTCTATATATTAGAACAATTTATTAGTTTCGAGTTTCTTGGTTGTTCTCCTCGATAGAAGAATACATTTACTATATTTTTTTTTCACTGACAAGCTGAGAAGCTGGCACGGCAATGGTATGCCATTAAAATGGTTTAAAAGATATAACAAAATATTCCAAAAATACGAATAACGCCATCTAGTTTAATTTTATTATTTTTGAAGTAATAAATGTCATCATCATCAGCCTATTGCTGAACATAGGCCTCTCCAGTTGTTCGCCACTTGGGTCAGATCGCAGGGGGTGTAGCTTCAAGCTCCGGCGACGCTGCTGCCCGCCATCGCCCTGTGGTATTTGGTAAGTGGTATTTAATTAAATAAATGTCAGTCTGTTGCAAACTCACTGCGTTTTAGAATAGTGTCACTAGTGGGACTACCGCTATTCAAATAACAAATTCCTTAAAAAAGGGAAAACAGGATGTAAGAAGCGATAGTAATAATGTACCTACCAGTAGCCCTGAGCATTGTAGTAGCCGACCCCGAGCGCGAATCGCGCCTAGCGCGACCGTAGCGAACACACGATTGTAAAGCGTTTTTATCGTCGAATAAACTAGCGTTCGCAGTCCGTGGCTGCGGTTCCGAATGTATCTGCACAAAGCGTCAGTTCGAGTTACGAGCATTCGATTCTTGTGAAGTTTCAGAATTCAGAAGATAATATTACAATGTCATATTGTTTATATGAGTACGTCACGGGACTCTAGCAAAACTCTACACTTGGTGCTAGACACTGCATCAGCCCACCTATACAAGACCCCAGTCAGCATTCATCCCCGATTAAAACCTCATCAAAATCCTTAGTCTAATTAAAAAACATCTAATCATACGTAGGGACAGACAGACAGTAGTGATTTTCTATATTCAGCTCATCTCTATAGGTTTCATTTCCAACTATACCCTTTCTTATTAAGGTTTTCCGACACTATTTATAGATGCTCCGTGTTATAATTAAGGCTTAGTATTACAGTGTATATTAAATTTTGGGGAAGTAATTCGAAAAGTGTCTGGTCGCTTTAGTGGCGCCGGGCATCGATCGCGGCCGCAGACGGCGGGGCGCGCCCGCCCGCCGCCGCTGCGACATACGACACACAAACATTCCTTCGTGACACTTTTCGATCTGGGACTATTTGCGAATGCAAAAATTAACCCATCTCCGTAATTGCCCAAACGTGCTAAATACAACAAGTAAGTATAATAGGTAGGTATACTATACCTAAAACTAAACTTAAGTTACAACACAGACAAGAAGAAGGAAGACTTGCTGACCACCATCGATAAAGCGATTCGCGTCTCAGAAATTTGATCTTACATGATAATAATATGTAGTAACCATCGACCCGAGAAGAAAAGATCGAGGTTCTACTGAGTCAGTGTCATTTAGGGTCTTAACTTTATTTATTAACCTTAATGTATTGCTTTAATCATGGAAGCATGCTTCTGGCGCATGAAACGGTGCTGCAATCATCCTGGCGCGGGCGTGCAACAGTGCCGAAATATCGGATACTCAACAATAAACCGTATACAAAAAAATAGTAAAGTACATAATGATAATTGGGTGCGTATCCCAGAACACCTGAACCCGAGACAATTTAGAAAAGTATATTACGTCAATAGTCGCGATCGGATCGTCCATTCTATAGACCTAACACTCATTGTACCACCCAGGCCGTCGAAACCAATCCATTTTCCTTATTAAGAATAAAAAATCAGCCCGTAGCTTTTAACCTGTATTCAACAATCAAATTCATAAATATTCGTGATGTCCCGCTATCGGTACGAATCTTAATCTTAACTAATATTATAAAGCTGAAGAGTTTGTTTGTTTGTTTGTTTGTTTGTTTGTTTGTTTGAACGCGCTAATCTCAGGAACTACTGGTCCGAATTGAAAAATTCTTTTTGTGTTGAATAGACCATTTATCGAGGAAGGCTATAGGCTATATAACATCACGCTGTAACTATTAGGAGCGGAGAAATAATGGAAAATGTAAAAAAAAACGGGGAAAAATTACTATTCCACGCGTACGAAGTCGCGAGCACTGCTAGTGTGTCATAATCATTTTTGTGAACAGCGCTCTTGGGAGTCGTTTGTACTGTCACTGATCGTTAACGGCGCACTATTATTGTGTTTTACTGAGATTTAACCCCTTGGCGAGCGTTATAGTACTTAATAATCGAGTAACACGACTACCTTGCTGATTACTTCTCTAAAATACGACTAAAGACGTGCATGGTGACGGAGGAAGCCATGTTTGCGTAATACAGGAAGTATACCGGAATTACGAGATGCTCAGCTGATCCGATTCGTGCAGGACAAGGCTAGCTACATCGGAGATGCCATCCTCCAACAGAGGCGCAAGAAGAAGAAGAAAATACGACCAATATTGCTGATAGATCGATGAAGTCACTACGATTATTGTAAGCTACAGATTTTTTTTATAGAAACGAAAGAGGTGATAAAAAGATATTCTGAATGTTGATTTAATATGAATAGAGCTATATCAGCAACGCAAGTCTGTTTGAAAAAGTACGTTTGCTTAATTTGCCCGACTGAGGATGCACTTTTGACTTTTTCACTCTTACACAACGCCTTATCGAGCTCAAAATTTGAATGGAAAAGCTTCTTTTCAGTGTTATCTCACCAAGACTTCTAGCTTATCCGGGTTATAAATAAATAAATAAAAACCCAAGACATGCCACGCTGGGCCACACAGCGCTATCTAGCCCCTAGCAAATACATATTATGTGTCTTCTAAAACACACAGCGTTAGTATGAAGAAAGCTGATGTGAACATGCCTTTAAACCAGTTGTCTATGGCCGAAACTTACCAAATTGTCTATGTTTCCTACCAGTGTGCACCTAACGAGGGTGCCTGTCACTAATGACATCTCATAGCGTTTGTGAATTTTGCCGGCTAAACATCGTGAAGTTTCAAAATTTTATTTTTGTGATAAAAGTAACAATGAAACTTATAAATAAGTGTGTTATAAAATCACACAGCGTCCGTATTTCTCGGGATTTATGTTTTTACCGCAAAATTGTAGTGAAATACCGTGATGAAAACGGAATGTGTCGAACCATGCGGTAGAGGTAAAGAAGTCAAGAATTTTTCATCAAATCTCCCAAGGAGATTCACGGTGAGATCAACGCTCAGAGAGCGTGGTTTCTGATCTTTTGTCATCTCCCTTATCTGCGGAGGATGAGGAGGACATATCATCATCTCGTCATAACGAGACTCGCAAGAAATTTTGTAAGTACAGACCATTTTTAACCGGCTCGGAACCGCGTGTTGGTGCTTTAATACCTACAGCATTTGGGACACATCTCTCAATATTTAACACTATCACATTTAGATACTGTTTCTAAACATACTTGCGATTTTAATCCATCTGTACAACCAACTGCCCCACTTCATTTCAATTCATAATCTTACATTCCATTTTTTCGACAAAGCCAGTGAACAGGGAATGTCTACGAGATTTAGTCCATCTGCAAAATCTGGCACACCTATAGAGTTTGACCGATGTAGAAAGGTTTTCAGTACAAGAGAGCTTTGTAGGTCTTAGACTTGTTATGGAACTGTGCCATGTTAACAAGGGTGAAGGTTATTTACCTACCACTGCCTATTGGCAGGTTTAACTAACAATATTTCAGGACAGAGACATTTACGTTTAGAATTACATGAAATACCTACATGTCTGGACTTTCACAAGCCCAAATATTTGATATAAAAATATTTTTTGGTTGGTACCACAGCCCTACTGTATGTTTTAATAAATAGTGTAAATGTGGAACATCTAATGCGACCATTACCTGGTTTCAGATGTGTTAATGATACTTTTTGTATTTTTTATTCTGTAAAATAAATAATTCAGATTCTAATATGAAGTGTCTATGAGATAATTGTTAGACTCTATATGGCGGGCTTGTAGGAAGTCTGAGACCACAATGCAAATTATATGTGGCTATAGGGCTGAGTGCATTGAAGTGAGGCAGTATAAGATTCAGAGGAAATAGAAAACCCTAATTTGAGAGGCACTCATATAGATAGATCTATACATTTCACATATAGGAATGTCAATTTCACTGATGATTGATGCCTTACAGGCTACTATAACTTCACAACAGGTTATCACACCTGGCTCAATACATCTTCCGAGAGGGAGAAAAGAGAATCAGGCTGATCAGAGCTATGTTATTTGTTTCCCTAACCTGAAGATTGTCTGGAAGTGATCGCTGGTAGCAATAAGTGCACCTAGATTGAGTTATGTTCAATTTTTAATGTACCTTCCTATAACATTGAGTTTGTGCATTAAAGAGTTTCTATCTCAGCACATTACAGGTTCAGGGTGCAGAGGTTTATAAATTACAAAATAAGGACTATAAATTAGTGGTAACAGTAATTTGTGTAACATCTTAATACATAAAGAGATTGATCACAAGAAAAAGTTGATGACAGAACTCCTAAATTAGTTGCATAAATCTACCCCTCTTCTCACGGAGGGAAGGGGGGGGGGGAGGGGGGGAGCATTGCAAGTGGGGCAAACTAAAGGAACCCCCCTTTGCAGTTTCCCAATAATCAGGTTTATAATGTTAACCTCAAGTGAAACTCCTGTATAACCAAGCATTATCAACTTTTCTTAGGTACTATTTATCTCAAACTGGAGTTGAGAGGATCTTTTTTATAGACCAATGAGTGGCTGGACAATAAAGTCCTTAGTTCATTGCTTGCCCCTTGGATCTCTTATCAGTTCCAAGAATGTTTGCCACAATATTTAATTGGGTTGCGGAGACCCTATGACCTCAAGGTTTCCGTATAATTTTATACCTGGCTAGATTATATTAAGCTTGTGAAAGACCTTCTGACAAACTTCTTACTCGGGTCCCGGAGACACTGAGAACAACTGGAAACCTAATGAGTGAGCTAGCATGTTTATAACAAAGTCAGTTCTAAAGCCTGTTCAGGAACTAAAATATCCCAGGTTTTCCTATTCCCCATGGAACATTAGACCAGAACAAGATAAGACTTCGGGAGTCTTAGGGAAGGTAACAAAGAATTAAATTAATCAACAAGATATTGAGTTGCACAAACAGTTCACTAAAACAAGCTCAGGGCTTATTTAGTTTGCAAAACTTTTACAACTTACATAATTTTGAATAGTAGACCTTGATGTCGCAAGTACACAAGTCTCCAATTTTCTTTACTCTGGTTTCCTTTAACTGAGAGAATATTAAGTACAATATCAATAGTACTGATAGTAGTGCTTTATTTCCTGATAACAAATGCAGCGGATGCAGACTAGGGAGCTCGTTTGAGCAGTTATCTATCAGAGATTTGAGCACCATACCAGCTCCCCTGTATACTATAGGTGGGGTTTTTGCTTATAAGTACTGTGTTCTCTTTATACACTCACTGCACATATTTTCTGCTCTCTGCATGACCCAGACATTGACTGGTGGAGAATTCTCCTAACATTGGGTTCGCCTTTTGAACCATTTTGTACAATAAAGTTTACAAATTATAATTATATTTGCAACAATAAAAAGTCAGCGGATGACTTTAAACAGAGCACATGATTTATTCGAATCAGATATCAGAAGGGAAACAATCCCTAGTATTACTGAAACTGACCGAGAGGCTTCTCATGATAGTCTCAGCCACCCATCTCCCGGAGAGATTACACAAAATTGCAGACTGCCGGACAAGGTGTTGCAAAGTACCAGAGTGGCATTTTTCCCCCAGCCGCGGAGGCTATGTTCAGAGAGTGGGGGTGTCCCAGACGTAGATTTGTTCGCGTCACGAGAGTCGGCTGGTGTACCCAAGTATGTAACTCCAGAAATGGCTTGCAAATTTTTTGCAACTCCCATCAGCCGACAATGGGACCTTATGTTGGGACGGGCATTTCCCCCACCCAGCTTAGTATTTGTACCAAGAATACCTTAATACTGGATCAAAGGAATTTATATACTAAGTTAATTGTTCCGGAGTGAACCAAGTGCTTTTGGTTATCAGACCATAAGAAGCAGGCAATTTTTGCCAATACTTGACCTGCGGAGGGTCTTAATAGAGAACACCACGGGCACCTGGCCTCTTTAAGTAGACATGTTGTCTCTTCTGACTTAGAAGATTGAGGGTAGACTAAACGAGTTGCCCTGAATCCATAGGAGAACAAACTTAAAAGTAGTTGGCGGACATCTACCTTAACATCATACAGTTCCCCAATTAAGTTGACTTAGTGTGGGAATTATCAAGTGGTTTCTCAATGGCCTGAGGGCTAACAAATTGCCCAATTTCTAGCAAGATTATTTCTAGACTAGAATAAAAGCTAGCATACAGAACTATCAGTATGCACAAATCAGCTGTATCTACTTACTGTATGGCATCAGAAGTAGTTTTCAAAATTGTCTTCTTTATCCAGCAGGTATTGAGAGCATTTTCTCCTGCCTGATCTGAACAACAAAATTACTTGTGTCGGACACTAAGATTTTGTTAAATATCTAAATATTTTTTGCAATATTTGCTAAATATTGCTTTTAGATGGGCAGCCTTTTAGTTCTGCCTCGTGTTTCAGGTCATAGAGTCTATGATCTCACCTTACTTAATATATATTCTTAAAATCGAATAGATATGACAGACAAACCTACTATAGGGTCTAAATTTGACTCTCAAGACTGATTCCAGCAGGCATTCTGCATGGTTGCTACGGCAGCATCCGAATCAACAGATTTGTCCTGTGATGACAGATGATGTCACATCAAGGATACGAATCCTATATGATGATATAAGGATATCTAACTATTGAAAGGGTACAGATCAGAAGACTAGTTTGTTCATACCATTATCAGAATGGTGAACTATTATTGCAAACTGGATTGTAGTATCTTAAAGGATGCTAAGAGTGATGCCTCACCAGGCAGTATCAGATCAGCTGTAGCCTCAAGAAACTTCTTGCTAGGGTATTGTCTGATTACCTGTCCAGAAAATATTAGAATGTCTGAAATGCATTCAGGCAATTAAGGAGTATTATTTAATGGTCATCCAATGAATAGTGTACTTAGTACCAATTCAAACAGTATTTATTTACTGTGCCAGCTATTCTAATATGCAAATAAGTTGTTATTTTTCTTATTAATTATAACAAACTTGCTTCTTTGCAGGGCACTTAGCCTTGTTGAGACATTTGATCTCATTTCATTTAGAAACTGTTAGTAGTTTCACCTACAGCTTTTACTGTAAGTATGTTGATTTTAATTAAATATACATATATGTATATGAATACAAAATATGTAGTTCATATAGACCAAGGTATGTGGATGTATCAGAAGAAATAAATTAAGTTGTTATTTGTTTTTAATTTTGAATAAACAAATTGTTCTAAATACTTTTATAAACATATTCATCATAGCGTTTGTGTTTCCCACCAGCAGATACCAAACAGGTCTTCATACTAACGCTGTGTGTTTTAGAAGACACATAATATGACTGTTTTGCACTACAACAAAACAGGTATTATGTGTTGAATAAAACACACAGCGTTGCAGCAATGCTCTTGCTGGTGATCTGAAGACTACTATGAGATGTCATTAGTGACAGGCACCCTCGTTAGGTGCACACTGGTAGGAAACATAGACAATTTGGTAAGTTTCGGCCATAGACAACTGGTTTAAAGGCATGTTCACATCAGCTTTCTTCATACTAACGCTGTGTGTTTTATTCAACACATAATACCTGTTTTGTTGTAGTGCAAAACAGTCATATTATACATAGAAAACACCCAGACCAATACAAACAGACATGTTCATGCACACAAATGTTTGTAATGTGTGGGGTTCGAACCCACGACCCTTGGCTCAGAAGGCAGAGGTCACTACCAATTGAGCCACCGAGCCAGCCAAATAATAAATTATCTGAAGACATCGTGTAGTACACATCGAGGTAAATTATCGATACGCTCCCACATCTACGGGAGTGCATATAAATCTCTAGCAGCACTTCCACGCATCGCCATTAAACATTTATCAACCTTATTTACTTCGCGTCATTTGTACGGATAAGACGCTCCATACCACACGGGACATACCATCACAGTGATTTTTATACGTGAAAAATATGTTGGTTTGCTGTTCTATTTGTATTGAGTAATTCGTTACAGTTTAAGAGTTCTACCCACAAGAATTTATAGCTGAAAATGACCATTCGGGCCACCTCGTGCGTTTTAAACGACTGTGGAGATCATAGCAACACAAACAAATACGTGAGCAAAATCTGCTTAGCTCAACGTTAATCGGCGCGCCATGATCCGGCCGCTCAAATTGGGGTCGCACGCGCAGCCGCTAGCGGCCCGGCGCTAACCACACCTCAAACAACGCCGACCGCGCTGAGGCCAGGCTACAGTGCGCATCGAAACTTTTACTACAATATACAATGCCGAGCAGACACTTCAGTTTGATGTCCATCTGCGGTGTTGGAGTGGCAAAGTATCTATCACCTATCCGAAGCCTAACTGATCCTAGCAGGCTAGGTAGTGTAAATAATAGCAGCAGCGTTTTGGTAGCGCCATAAACTCACTTTTTGAACATTAACTAACACTATTAACGTCGTACATCATCATCATCATCATCATCAGCCTATTACAGTCCACTGCTGGACATAGGCCTCTCCAGTTGTTCGCCACTTAGAGCAAACATCTGGAGGATATACCCATAATCGCCACGCTGGGCAGGCGGGTTGGCGATCGCAGGGCGTCGTACATATAAAGGACCATTCCTCCAGGCATCTAGTATGCCCTTGCTGTAGGAGGTGAATAAAATCTGTACGTACAAAATGTCATAAGGATGACTTGATAATATAACAACCTACTACAACCTAAATTGAGGGAGTGGTCTTTTGTCAATGGGAATCTGAAACGAAATTTTTACAAATTACTAAATGCTAAAAGTTTATTGTAAATGCATTACATATTACCTAAGTGGCGGCTTACGAAATACAAGAATACGTCTCGTTTATCGCAATCTGCAGGTCCTTGCAAAGCCGCTAACTGAAAAACAAACATCTTGCCGAATATGGCAATCTACCTTAAAAATGTGAAATCATTCAGAGCGACAGAATAGGAAAAAAAATCCCGACGCGAGTGGGATGCGCGAAGGTGGGGCATTACCTTTATAAGTAATTCAAGCTAACAAAACATGTTTACTTACGGGGATAACATTTATTTTGGTCATGGATTATGACATAGATGATGGAATTTAGAACTTATTGTACTGAAACTTGATGAGCATTTTTTCGTGAAGAACAACGAATACAAACGAAACAGTGTAAGTAATCAATTTAAGCTATTTAAAAATTAAATAGATTTCTCACTCTGAGTAGCCAAAACCCATATACGAACAAGCTAATTTCGCCTGTAGCAATATCTCAAGTTCTATGATGATGCGAAAGGATCCGAAACAGTCACAATACATTATGATTTGACCTCTATCAAATTGGATGACATAATAAAAACTCTATATTTACAAATTAGCTGTCTTCTTGTCCGCAGTTGGCGATTACACCCTGTATCTAGGTGAGAGCTTTGCGCGCCATCGATCGGCCGCAGGGCTGTCGCGGGAGCTTCCGAAAGCTCCCCAGAACACACACGTGAGCGAACTCCGCAACATATTTGAAAACTAATCATGACTTTGAGCTTTACAAAATTCTGGAAGTTTCGCTTTCAGCGTTTTGTTTTGTAAGTTCAGTATGAAACTGGAAACAAATGAAGATTTATTTACTAAGTTTACCAGTAAATTGTTCACTTATGATTCGGAACACTAAGCTCAATGTAACTTAGCTTACATGTACATTGTACAAGTTTTGATTATTACCGTTCCATGATCAGAGTCAATTTCATCCTTAAGTCTACGTAGTGAAGTCTACTTTTGAACAAAACTGATCATTCAATTTTGCTTTGTTAAACTTAAGTTTTGTATTTTCTTTTTGTCTTAGTTGTGTAAATAATTTTGAAATTACTGTTTCTTATTTCATAATTTTTGTATAGGTACTACAGCTGCATACTACAGCTAAAGCCAGGATAATAGCTGATTTGGATTATGTTTCATTCAATGAAACATATTAATTTTAATGTAGCCTCCTACAAGTATGCAAGTTAGCAGAAATAATGACTATACATTACCCGTTGATTTCTTTCCACTCATCGTATCCGGCTCGAAGGACCGAACTCAAGGGGTTTGTCGGACACAGCCCTAATGGCGTCGCGCCGCACGTGACGGGAATCCGGGAGCGGCGCGAGGGAATCCCAAGTCCCAAGTACGCGCACTGATCATCGCCGGGCTGCGGCGGAATAATGATTAGTCCCCCCCACCCCCCACCGTGATGAGCCGTGACGTCACATGCAATCTGCGGCTCAGCTGATACACCGCCGCGACTACTTGTTGTGTTGTACTGAACGTTTTGTTGTTGAAGGTGACAATTTGGGAAAATGAAAAAGTTAGTGATTGTAAAGGAAAAATTTAATAGAATTACTAGCGAACTAGATTTCCGAGCAGCTACGACTTGGGAATCTTCAAGAAACGGACGTATTCATATTTAAAAGGCCGGCAGCGACCCTAAACTCGATTAGAGTTGCGGGTGTCCATGGGCGGTGTCGACTGCTTACCATCAGCATCAGCATCACACTTGCTGGTCTGCCGCCTCTAGCATAAAAAAAGAATGCCATGCCAGTGCCACGTTTTAACGGAGAATATTTAAGTTTTTCAAAATACTCTTCCTGATAGAATGCCATATATATTGAATTACTGGTAGAAAATTATCATCTTTTTCTTGTTATACCTACTGTTTGTATAGATGTATTTAGACTGATCAGTTGTCTCAGACAGGAAGTGGAAGTTGCCGTAAGCTCCGTTGAACAGGAGCGAGCACAACTGGGAAGATGTTTTGTTTGGTTTAAGTTCAGTTCCTGTATTTGAGTGCCGGGCACTGGCGTGTACACGGGTCGGACTACATGCACACCGCAGGGTGCTACGTCATTCATATTTAGGTAGCTTATGTTTGACGTATGCACACCATGTCTTGATAGACAATAGATACAGTGATTAAGTGAGATCTTTTATTAGCTTCTGTTAGACGAAACTTAATTTAGCTTTTATTAGAACAAAGTTTTAACTTTGTGAACTTATTAAAAACTTTGTTGCCCTGTCTTGCACGGACAAGAAGTTGGCAATAATTAACGTTCGTGCATCGGAAAACACTGTAAAACTTAAATCACTAAGAGCTTTTATTAGGTCCTGGTATAGTGAGAAATATACGCTTAATCAGCAATTCCCATAACTTAAAAAAACTCACTAATGTATTTAAAAAACACGTTATAAACAATCCTAAAACATTTAAGAACGATTTAGTACAACATCTCACGGTTTAAACTGAAGACAGGCTCGTGAGATCTCCAGCGATTTTCCGTTCATTTTATTGAAACGCTGTAGAGTAAAAGGCAGATAAAATACTTCATAAAAGCACCTGCATTACAAAAACGTCTGAATGAATATACACGTATGTGTTGGACTGAATGTTGAACATTATGCGATCGTATTCATAGCGACTGGGCGCGCTACAAAAGACAAATATTCACCAGCAAGTTATTTCATGAACTAAAATAAAAGTGATGCGAGTGATTGCACACATCTACCTTTTGCAAATTAATACACTCGTGCTGTCGCATTGTAGGACATGTTTAATTGTTGGACAACTTGTTTTGACCTCATTTGCACGGCACCAAAACTATGGGCCACTTTGTCATCAAATTGACCGTGACTTCTTCTTCTATGAGATGATATATCACATTGCCAAAGATCGGTTCAGTAGTTTCGGAGCCTACATTAACAAGCAAACAAATCTTCCCTCTTCATAACCGTAAGTATAGACTGCGAGCAATTGAGCGTCCCGTTTACACGAGCACAGTACGCGGAACCGATATCGCCGCTGAAATCAATCAAACGGACTTAACTAATAATTTGTCGTCTGACGTCGGCCCCAAAGTAAATAATCATGCCGGTGATGTACATAATAACGGGGAGGAGGGAGCCACGCGCCTCCGAAAATGAGGGGCGAAAACTCATTTAGAAAGCTATATTTTGATACAATATTTGTTGCGTATTTCAATCTGCAATGATCCGGAATAGATATTGTTATTGCCGTGGAGTAATAACACATTCTCGCGCAATCGCGTTTAGAATGATCTTACATTAGTTGAGTGTGGGACGTACCTAATAGCGAGTCTCGTTTGATATATTTACTATCTTCTTAATCGGTACGCTCTTGACAGAGGTCGTGGCCGCTACTTTAGCAGCGTGTAACACCGCCAACTTTCAGATTCCAGTCAGCAGTCCTCAATAATCAGTAGTAGTACTCAGTTGCAACTGCGTATTGAGCAAAACCAAGTAAGGTTTTCTAACCACATTTCTTGGTTTTCAAGGTAGGCAGTGGATGTTACAGGATGATGATGATGATGATACATCTTGGTCCATATGAATACCATTCGACCAAATAAGCAGTCAGCGGTTCGTAGTTCTCGTAACTAATAACAATTTATTAGAAAGTTAACACGTTTCTAAATGTATAAGATAAATTATTAAGCCAATAAAGATTTTGTTTCAGTTATCCTTTCTATACAGTTCGAATAAGAATCTTCAAAGTAACAGTTACAGGAAAAATCTTGACACGCTACTCCACTCCCGAGGGAAGTATTTTCAATTCATAGAAAAATAAAGTTAATTCATGTTGGAAGTGAAGATCAAAGCAAGCCGCTTAGTACTGGAATAAACTAAACTAAGCCGGCAGTTTATTGCAATCTAGGTACTATTTTTTTCTTGGCTTCTTTCAAACGACATCAGCAAACGTGAATTAATTTTATTAACCGACTTCAAAAAAGGAGGAGGTTCTCAATTCGTCTGTATGTATAATATTTTTTTTTTTTTTTTTTTTTTATGTATGTTCACCGATATTTCCGTCAATTATGGATGGATTTCAAAAATTTTTCGACAGTTCGATAGAGGACACTTCCGAGGTGGTCCCATTATCACCAAGTCAGGATCTGATGATGGGATCCTGGAGAAATTGAGGGCAACAACCGAAAATGTTATGTTTTGTCGATGATAAAAGTTTCTTATTTCTTAAAATTGTATGCTCATATGGTGTTTTTGTTACGTAATCATATTTTACTCAGGTATATGCTTCCGGGCGTCAACATCTGTTGCTGATGATGAAGCCACAGAACTCCTTAACGGTTAGGAGTTAGGGGACAGTACTAACATTGGTCGATATTAAACTAGGTAGTAGTGTGTACTTATGCAGGGCTAATAGGGCAGGTGATTTGGTAAGTGATATGCTTGATTCTAGATCGCATAGTCTTCACTTGACTTGAAGCAAAATTTTTCATTCCTAAGTAAAACTCTTAAGGATTCCCTTATTCATTAATTAGCCTTTACTCAAGGTCACAGTACATCAACGCAACTAAAAATAGTGAAATAAAATTATTTTTAAAAAAAAATTAAACCGACTTCAAAAAAACACAAACGACTAAAACTAAAAAGCGATAAATAACTTAAGTAATTCTATCCTTAATACATAATTATTTAAATATTACAATTATCACTTATTTTTGAAGTCGGTGCCAGCCAAACAAATAAATGTATATTGTGGTGTGGATTTGCCGGCCGCGCGCGTCATACAACAACAGTCTACGTTAGGTACCAAGAGCTGGCACCGACTTCAAAAATAAGTGATAATTGTAATATTTAAATAATTATGTATTAAGGATAGAATTACTTAAGTTATTTATCGCTTTTTAGTTTTAGTCGTTTGTGTTTTTTTGAAGTCGGTTTAATTTTTTTTTCCTACAGTAACTTAGTACGGTAGTGAAATTGTAAACGTTACACGGCCCGTATTTCGCGAGGGGCACGCTGTGGGCCAAACCCAGCCAATTTATCACTTATCTTCAAAGTTGAAGGGCTAATTGGTTTGCCCTTAATCCAATTTCAAGCTAGATTTATATCTGAATACAATTTTCGATTACGGAGCGAATAGTTGGAAACAGCGAAAGTTTGGCTCCTAATTCTGCTATTTTAGACACACAGATAAAAAGATAAACGACTTAGTTACATTTACGAAACAGCTTCCGATTTCCTAGAAAATACTTATTGTTTCTGAAAATACACAATAGAAGTCCGGAGTCATAAAAAGTTAGCAGTGATACACCCCAATGCATGGAAAAGCTCGCTACGAACTTCGCCATATACTTATATCTTTTATGTCGAATCGAACTTCATCACAACTATGATCTATAATAATGTAGGTTACAACGACGCACATATTTAGTATTTCCTACTACGTGCTTAATGACTGGGAACATAGATAGCAAGTGCTGGATGCGAGAAGCCCTAACATAGAGCAAACTGACGAACAATTGGAGAGGCCTATGTCCAGCAGTGGACGGCGAAAGGCTGATGATGATGATGACTACGCACTTGGCTAGCTTCCTTAAAGATGCTTCCTTCCTTCCTTACACAAGCGGAGTAAAGTGAACAATAAAATCCGAAAGTCGATTAAAATTCCCGACCTCGAGTAATTAATGCAGTACTCCGGATGTTTCAAATTAATTATGCAAGTTTTACACAATCCACCGCAATTTTAAAACCAATACATTTGTTCATATTTCAAGTTTTCAGTTCGTCATTTACTAGCATTGACAAAGTCCTATGAGTATGTGTACACCAAGACAGCCTTTGATACCCCTGGTGTTGCAGGCGTCTATATAGGCTACGGTAACTGCTTAACATCAGGCGAGCCATAGGCTTGTTTGCCCACCTTAGTGGTACAAAAAAGAACCAAGGGTTGACGCACGTCTTTCTCGTAACCCGTAAATTTCAACACAACTGGTAGATGTCAAGCGCTCGCTCACTTGGGCCCGCATCGTCTCACTGTTCGGCCTGCACTGTGGCCCGTTGCATCGGGAATTTCACACGGTACCATGCCGCGATTACCGAGCGCGCTAGCTATGCCACCGGGCGTGAAGCGCCACCCCATCCGCTGTACAGTGTACACAGAAGCAGCTAAACATAGCGAATGTAGGCCTATTTTTTAGATTGCTATCTGGCTTGGGCGTTAGTACCAGGTCAGCGGCGCGTTGTAACGCCACAGCGGACTAACTGATTGATGTGCCTTACAACACTATGTGTAATAATTACTAATAATATATGGAACATGCCGCATCTCGTAGGACTATCCACCAAAGAGTGACTCTACTTAATTTTCTTCTCTTCTACCTTATCTTGCTGCTTAAACTGGATTGCCAATACGTGTAGTATGTTACAAACGTACCTTTAAACAATATAACCTAACAAGATTGAAGCGCGACCTTACAATATGTACTTACAGCATAAGGTCTCGTAACAGATTGTATTGCAGTACCTTTTGCGAATCGAAGCTGCCACTTAAACATTATACAAGCCTTACCTGAAAAGGAAGATAACATACTATAAGAATAATTTATTACAATTTAATCCAAGTAACTATAAATTTGGGGTAAGTGAGTATTGTGATTCCACGAGTATCAGACAACATCACGTACATTACTCTGATCCCAAAGTAAGTAAGTAGATTGAGCACTTGTGTTATGGGTATCAGGACAGGATAATGGAGCAATTTTTTTTTTATAATGGCTCGACATAATGGCTTCCCTCCGCCTGATGGAAAGCGAAAGAGAAGCCCAAGTCGCTGTGACAACGGGCAAGTAACTGGTCAGTTACCTGTCAGTTGCCACCGCCATGCCGGCCCAACCCCAACCCCCCACGAGCTCCGGAAACTTACACACTAAAGAGAAATAGTTCATCACACCAAGGTTTGACCCAGGTGCGATTCGAACACACGACCTTTTAGTACAGAAATCAGGTATCTCTACCAAATAAACTAATGTGCCAGTCAACGAAAAGGTCCTTGGATAGTAGTAGAAGACAGAAACTCATACAAATAATGCACATTGAATTTGGAAAGATAAAAAACAGGTATGGACTATATATACTCGTAGTTTTGATTTGATGTTGGAAAACACACTATGTCCCTTCAGGTATTTCAACATTTATCTTAATTCAAGTACCACGGCATCGTGTTATTCGCTCTCACCGTAAACTATGGCTGCATTAAGGGACAACGTAGCGAGCAGTCGTGTGCTGATCATAAATCAAGGGTGTTTTTACGTGTCCTACCGCAGGTATCGAGCGAGTTCAGAAAATGAGCGAGCAGAGGCTAGAGTTAGAGATTTTTGGTTATTTTTTATAGTAGCTCGACATAATGACTTCCCTACGCCTAATGAAAACCGAAAGAAAAGCCCAAGTCGCTGTGACAATTGGCAAGTAACTGGTCAGTTACCTGTCAGTTGCCACCGCTATGCCGGCCCAACCCTAATTCCCCACGAGCTCCGGAAACCCTACTCACCGACAGGAACACGACCCGCAGATCATTTGGCTATGGTATTCTATAGGGAGGTCTTTCCCGGACGAGCGGCTCTATCCTAGCGAAGATTCGCTATGCCCTACCTCTCTTGATTCACATGCGCCATTTTTAGGCCACTTTTAAAGGAAACATTGAAAGTAATCCTGTTTGATTTTACTCACTCTCATATATTCCACAGGGCTTACCATAAGAGGTAAATGGTAACGAACATTCCGAGTTGCCATTCATCATCGCCAATTAAAGAGCAGGTTTTGAATAAGTTTTCTCAACCTCTATCTACAAAGGGAGGATGGTACGAGGAGTACGCATAGCGAAACTAAGGAAGGGTAATAACCAAAATTTTAGTTCATATTGAGTAGCATATATATGTAAAAAATCATTTTAAGTTTTTTTTTATAGTGGCTCGACATAATGGCTTCCCTACGCCTGATGGAAAGCGAAAGAGAAACCCAAGTCGCTGTGACAACGGGCAAGTAGCTGGTCAGTTACCTGTCAGTTGCCACCGCCATGCCGGCCCAACCCTTACCCCCCACGAGCTCCGGAAACCCTACTCACAGGCAGAAACACGACTCAGAGGTCATTTGACTGCGGTATTCTATAGGGTGGAGGTCCTTCCCCAGATGGGCGGCTCAATTCGAGCGAGGATTCGCTATGCCCTACCTCTCTTAAAAACGAACAAAAGTACGTAAAAACGAAGAACACCGATGAGAGGTTTATGAACTGGGTTCCGTAATTAATGCGTACAACGTAATACGGTCTGCTGCTACGATTATTTAAGTCATATCATCAGTCTTTCTTTATTTACATTGTCATTGTATTTGAAATATTAAATGTGCTGCCTTTCCTTCACGTTATTCCTGTAATCCTTACAATCTCCTATATATCAAGCAATAGAAATACTTGCGTAGTGCATAATGAATTTAGCCTCTGAGTCTCGTTAATCTAGCTTTAATTGTAATGTAACACGGGAGTTTAAAATCGTATATCAAGTCATCGCGTCAGTAAGAGCAAAACAAAACAATATCAGTGGAGTACAGCCGACCACCCATCGCAGTTACGGCCATGGCCGCGTCCTATTAGCCCGTTACCGCCCCCGCGCCGTAAACAACACTCAGCGGCTCACGCTGCCGGACACAATGCGATATTAACCGTTCAACTCCCTTCGAACTGCGTGCTAACAACTAAGTATACGATCGCATTATCTTGCCACAGTTCTAATGAAACCTCATGTAACATACGAAACACCTGTTCGGCTACAGATTTGTTAAAAGCGATTGACTAATGAATCCGAGAGCATATCAGGGGTCTCATAATTATACTTTCATATCAATTTGCTTTATAAAAGAGAAGCAGATACATACTCGTACAATACTGTTTAACACATTATTATAATAGAGTAATGAAACCATTACAAATTATATAGTAAAACCCTTTAAAAGAAAGTTTACGCGAAAACTTTCGAACAAAGTGTTAGCCTATATGGTAATCAAAAGTATAAGCTTATGTTACTGTAAATTTTCATTATAATCCGTTCCGTAGTTTTGGCGTGAAAGAGTAACCAACATTCATCGATCCCTCGATCCGTCCAAACAATCATTTGCATTTACGAGTATATTATCATGAGTAGGAAATGAAAATAGGATGAGTTAAAAACGTAATAAAACATTGCGTTATTTTGATGTGCCACAAGGCAAGTAAAAAATGTTTACTAAACAAATTGTGACAAGGAAATTTGATTAAAGATAAGAATCACCAGAATTTTCCAGTAATTTGTTGAAATACGTTTTGCGTGTAATGAAAACTGTACAAGTGATAAAGACCGCTGAGTGACGGATCACACACACGGCGGAGTCTGTTGGTCTAGGCCACTTGTTGTCAACTTTACACCCACCTAATCTGTACTTAATTAGAAAAAATACCGAATAACGACAATTTAAAATCAGTCAACGACGAGTGACATACGATACAAATCGAATGTTTAATAAACACTGATATCAGTGGGCAGATCCTATTTATTAGTCACTCTACAAACAACGTACATTTATTTCAATGTTTTTTATTACTTTGTCGCCTCTTTGTTAGCCAGATACGAATAGACACAACACCGCAATTTACAGGCTTTTGAAATAGTTCCTGTCAAGTAAGATTAATTTATTAATTTTATTATAGTACTAAACGTTCGACCTAGTGGTTTCGGGATTCATTTTATCCCGGGGGTGACTAAGGCAAATTACGCCAGGAGGCCTGTGTCCAGCAATGGACGCCTTCAAGCTGATGTACTGAAAGTTTTCAGAGTGAACGTAAAGACTTTGCCTCATATTTTTTTATATACTCCTTGTATTTCAACAGCAGACTGCCTCAGCCAATGCAACTTTGCGTTCTATGCATGTTTAATACAGTCGCCCTTCTGCGAAAGCTACACTTTGAAAAACACTGATTTGTGCAAACATCGCGACGCGCCCACCGTTATCAGGAATTCGTGATTACTCCACTCACTATTATTACTACGGAGATAAACCACTAAAGCGGGATTACGCGCAGATAACGGTAATATGTCACTAGATCCTTAAGTTTAATATAATATGAGTATCAGGGATTTTAAGCGTCAATGTAGGTATATGGAGAAAATTTATGATTAGCACTGAAATGTGAATTGTTTAAGTTTCAGACACAAGTAGCACGGAAATTAATATTATGTTAAGCCGTGGCCACACATCGCACCAACGAGTTGGTGCAAATATCTCCACTGTATGGCCGCGGCTTAACATAATTGCAACGTAACGTTTTGCGCCCAATGCATCAATGTGTGTATCGGTACTTTGACACAATGAAGACATTGAGCGCGTTAGTATTGGACATTGGACTGTGATTGGACTCAAAGCTGAATCCAATGTGTGGCCGCGGCATTACATTGACAAATGAGATACACCGAATAATTATAACGATATTCGTCTCTTAAATTTAAAATTCTTATACCATTAGATTTTTGCAATAAAGAATATCGATCTACATCATCACTACATAGTAAAAAAACAAAGTCGCTTTTCGTGTCTGTCTATCCCTAATCCCTATGTATGTTGAGATCTGTAAAACTACGCAACATATATGTAAGGGATGTTTTTAATAGATTTAGTGATTCAAGAGGATAGTTTATATGTACAATGAAATATTTACCTGAAACAAAGCGAGAGTGGGCCGCTATATTATGCAAAACGAATGTTCAGTAAATGTTACACACAGACATATTACAACGATGTCCGACTAAGCCTAGCTCTGTAATCTTATACAGGTTCAGTCTAAATATAGAGAAATAGGTTATGCACAGGTTCAATAACCTCTCACATTTGAGTAGGTACCAGGATCTGACTGGAGAGGGCTTCTTGCATGAGCGGCGCCCCTCTCACTCGAAGTAGGTTGATTGCACTGACCGGACGAGGACTGAACCCAGTGGCACAGAGACTGGTGACTTCACAGTCGCTTACTAGAGGGATATGTAATGGAAGTCCGTTATTTTTGAAACCCGATATTCACGCGTGCGACGCCGCTGGCACAGCCAGTATTTAATATAATATTAATAAAAAGAAATACATAATCTGGGAAAACTTCAACTTACTATCACGGTTCTGGAGATACAGCCTGGTGACAGCGATGTCATAGTAATATAGGGCCCGTTTTTACCCCTTGTGTACTGAACCCCAAAAATTTGGCAGCAAAAATAAAACTTAATAAATAAGAGCTGTTCTCGTTAATTATAGACTTGATGTAGCTAAATAACTATTTCTCATCGTGGGTAACTTTTAAAGTCAGGTGAATTATGTAGTGTGTACCTACGCATGTGACCTGTCAATAAATAGATGATGGATGGGCGATAAGGAATACTGAGTGTATGCGGGAACTGAGACGTGCGCTCGTATTTAATAACTTGGCATACAGTCATTCGGTTATCTGTTGGGAATATGTACTTTACACGAGGAGGTGTTATCCTGGTGCGTATATTTTAGAACAGCTTATACCTAGACCTGTCCTCTATACCTTTCTACAGAGGACAAGTGCATATACTTATTCTATTGATCTGGTGTCTTTTAATCAACTTAAAACTAATACTTGTAATTTTTTGGTAACGACCCTTCCTGAATCAAAAACCGTGGGTTTGTGGCCGACCCGAAACAAGCATTCGTGTTAGTTCCGTATCTGGGTGTTTTTCTTTACGTATAAGTATATAGGATACCTTCGTTGTTCTGATACCCATAACACAAATGCTCGAGTCACTCACAAGGATCAGAACAATGTATATGATGTTGTCCGATAACTATTATTCTAATCTAATTCTAACATTTAAATACATTTCAAGTAGCTATTAATATAATTTATTTATACCACTCAAATCGAATCAACTGCATGCAAGCGTGCGCCGCCAGTCGTCACGATCAAGACACACAATAACGCGCTATTTTCGTTTCACAATCTTATTTATACAACAAATTTGAAACAAAACAAATCAAACGTTTCTTTGCGAAGATATCCCTAGAATTTGTCCGAGTTGGAACGATTTCAATTCCAGTGACGTCATTAGATTCGGATCGAGTCACCTCCCGAGCAAGTTACCAAGCCAGAGTTTGTGCTGTGTAAGCATCGAATGCTGAAAAAAAAGCTTTGAACTTCCTTGCTTCTGAATTTCTGATCGATGCCGAGCCTTCGCGCGCCTGTATTAGTAGGTACTGGCGCAAAATTAAAGCGTGAGTCCCGCGGGAACATTTTATTTTCCGGGTTATACATATTTATGTGTCTCTCGAGCCTGTCAAACGAACTTAATAAAAAAGAAAATTAAAAAGAACACGTTCTATTCTGGCATAAAATAACCACATTAAAATGTTCTTCAGTAGCTAAGTACTATAATATAATACTCAATTCATTATGCATTTGTATTGTTATAAAGTTTGTAACTGGCTTAATATAACGAGGCTAAAATTAAAATACTACATTTATTACAGCAACACTGAGTTGAAGCTATTGTTTTCTTTTCTGAATAGATACTGCTTTTCAATTCTATGGAAGAAACAAAACAAAATACTCAAACTATGAGCATTTGTTTTGTTTTTTAATAAAATGTATGCACAGGAAAATTAATACGTAAATACGGCAGAAACCCTGTTAATAAATATATTATCACAGAAAGATAAGTTCACTCTTTCCATTTGTATAATACAATTTGAACGTTTATTCGAATTCGCTCTACACATTATTACGAAGAGTGTAAAAATATGATGTCCAAATTAGGAATAAAACGTTCCGTTCATTCGCAACGAGTCACATTGGGTCCTGTGATGTGTCAATATTCGCAGCCCGACAATGTGTCCTTTATCTGGCACATAATCAAATTAAAAGAATCAACAAAATATTGAGTGTTGATCATTTCTGTCTCTATGTCGCATACTACCCCACGCAGCTCCTATAATAATCTCCAGGCCGATTAACCTCCAAACCGAGTGTTATCGAGTATTCAGAAGCACTTCAGCTGGCGTAATCGTCGCGACTTTACAACCGCGCCTCACGCCACCGCTGCACCCGTGAGTCCGGGCCGTTTTAAGACCTCTAATGATAATCGACTTCATTGTTCCCAATTTACGGCAAAGATTCAGTGTTTTATACGTGGTTTTATAACGTTTCAGGCGTTGTTTGACAATAATATGAATAAAAAGCTTGATAACACCTATATCGTGCTTCGTGCGTCTCGTATCTGCGGAAATTGTATAGAGCCCGTCCAAAACTTGGACACCGCTATCGGTCGCCTCACGCAGGTCCCTAACGGAGCACGTGGTGGAGCACATCTGACTAAAAATCTGTTTAATTAAGCTGAAGTTAACAGTATAGAGACGAGAGGTAGGGCATAGCCACGAAGCAAATTGCTTCGTGGGCATAGCGAATCTTCGCTTGAATCGAGCCGCCGGGTCGTGTTTCTGTCGGCGAATAGGGTTTCTGGACCTTGTGGGTGGGGGTTAGGGCGGTGGCAACTGACAGATAACTGACCAGTTATTTGCCCGTTGTCACAGCGACTAGGGCTTCTCTTTCGCTTTCCATCAGGCGTAGAGAAGACATTATGTCGAGCTACTATAAAAAGAAGTGTACCTACCCATCTCTTAGTCTTTCCATGTTCCATAATTGAAGGACTTTACCTTCATTAAGGTTCAAAGATTGTTCAACTTTAAACAACCCCAGAAGCTCCAAAAACTCTTTCATAACTAGCCTTGACCGTGACCCGTGTGTTTTCCCTATAATATTTTTAATTTCGAGCTCAGGCCCTATAAATAGAAACTTCGTCGTTTCAATAGGTCATTGCGCGAGTCACAATAAACGTCGGCACTTAATGAACCGGCCATGATTTCCTTAAGCCACAACAGCACTTGTATTACACAATGGTCTAATAAACAGTTGTGCGGCCCTCTGTCTGCCGGCCACGTAATATTTGTAATAGCACGCTATACATAATACTCGTAATGCCTGAACACTTGAATAAGCAACCACACGCCGCGATCACGGCGCACTACGATATAGCCTTCAGAAACGTCTTAACATTTGTTCAATATTGTATCACAGCGAAAGAATGTTACGAGTATATTATTTTCCATAATAAAAAAAAACATCAACACATATTTGTCAATTTATAGGTAAGATTCTACTGCAACAATGTGGTGAATTATTGGAGAATGGAGATGCCTATGTCCAACAGTGGACTACGAAAAGCTGTTGAACAAAACGCTTAGATAAACAATACATGAGTCACATCAAACTTGATAATATGCTAACGCCTTTACCGCTTTTGTTAGGAGTTATACTGTAAATCAGCTTTAATGTTAGTCAAACATGGTATAAGAAAGATTTTAATGCATTTTTTAACCAAACAAACAGTACCATATACATTTTAACTAGCACCAAATAATAGACCTTAACATGGCAATAAAAGCGCCAACTCTGTAGGACAATCAAATAAAACTTACACGTACAACAATTATTGTCAGTGGTTAACACAAAAAGGGTAAATTATCTCCTGCCATGCATGCGACAGGCCTTTGTAGCCGAAATTTTACTCAAACGACACTTCTGTTTTAAATTGTTTCCCCAACTGTATATGAAACGATAAGCCACCGCCCGGTGACGTCAGCAAACTACTACCATCGAATGCAGACTCAAAACGAACCATGCTCCTTGGAGATAAGGACACAAACGCATGCATGCGGCGTGCATCAATGCTCTGGTCGGCGAAGATTTATCGACGCCTCGAGTGCAGTTGAACCCTTGCCAGGACACCCCACCCCCTCGCGCCGTCTGTGCGAGCTGGTTTCCAGCCAGAAACCGCTTTTAACAACTTATTACGACCCCTACCGAGGCTATTTTACCCGGAGACCTCGATACGCATACAAATAACAAGGGTACCTACTATTGTGAGATGAAATTCAGCTTCAGAATTTAGCTTCGGATTCTATGGTAAACCCTTGTCAGGACTATCAATTTAGTCAAGGAGAGGCCTATGTCCAGCAGTGGACTGACACGTTCTGATGATGATGATGATGATCCGATGACAATTTGTAGATGTTATTTAAAAACCTACACCTACGTATAACAAGATTATTTTGATTTGGTGGCAAGTTTTCGAGTCTTGGGTCAGGGTTGATATTCGTTTCTAGATTAAACCAAGTGCTACATATACGTGGCCTTTTGATCAAGATATAACTCTTTTTTCAATAAAAAAAGAAGCACGTCTCACTCTAATAATGCTCGAACTTAGATTTGGTAACGCAGGATCTAGGCTGGCCAATTCTTGCTTTATCACTACAATGGTAAATTCTACTCTAGTACATTTTTAAATACCTATATCTTGCGCCGGTGGCGCCCGGCTGGGACAGGCCCCGACTTAAAGCAGCCTCGTTATACAAGATGTGGACACGACACAATGAAAATACGAGTAGTAACGTGAATCCTCCGCCTCCGCCGCACCGCAGAGGCGCGGATCTGTGTAATTGGCTGGAATCAGACACCGATTTGTTTGGCCAATTAGTGTAAATATGTTTAGTAAGCAACTGAGACTTCGACAGGGCTTTTTCTTTCATTAAAATTTATGTTGGAAAGCGATAATGTGTTGTGATGATGATGGTGACCATTGAGCAGTATTTTGATGAAGTATCTTCTTCAGGCACTTTTGGCATGAAGGTTTTCAAATTGAGGATTAACAAAAACAAAACTTAGAACTTCCTCTACGATGTAACAAACTGTCTTTTGGAAATGAAACTAACTTTTGCAAAATTACTAAAGGAACTTTGCTCGTCCGTTCCGTAGCTGTGATTAGTTGCCATCGCTCTCAGACCTGATTACAATCAAAACGAGGAGCCAGGCAGGTGTGTCAGTCTCCGGTCGGATTAACTGGTGCCTGCAAGGTGCAAAGCGTCAGTGGTCATCTTATTGGCATCATATCATCATCATCAACAACATTGAGGTGACTGTTGCATCTTTAGCTTCCATGTTAGGGTTTAAAATTCCCTGATTAACAGCGAGTACCAGCAATTTGATTGCATTAAATAAGGAAATAACAGTTTAATCACACGTCAATTTTAACGAACCGTTAGTAAAAGTATAAATTGAGTGCTGTCGACTAACTTAACGTATTTGCTATGCGCAACGAACTAAATTCGAAACAGTAGGTGAAAAACTTGTTTTGTGCCACGTAAAGGTAGTTTAAAGCTTAAATTTTTGCACCATCGTAGCTCAAGGGGCGAGTAACGAGGCCTAGCCTGAACGGGGCACGGTACGACTCGACAACGACTACAAAATGCGAATAGAACACACTGGCACGAAAGGCCCGTTCGTAAGTACACTTGAATATATTGTAATACTGGCTAATCAAATTTTTGAATTTATATTTCTTTTACGTTCTGATGTATGTCCTTAAGTGACTTCAATAAACAGAGTCAATGACAACATACGTTATCAGCACTATTATGCTCTAATTAAATTGAGTTATTCTTATAAAAACTGCATAATTCTACATTAAAAGTGAATACGCAAATTTTTTCCAATGTGTGCGTGTATAATTTATTGAAATTGCGTGAAATTTTCAATAGTTCGCGTATCTACGTTTTACATTTGTTGTGACATAACAGCTGATTGTAAGTACACAATAACATGTCGTCAAATCATTCTATTTCGGGAATAAAACCACTGATAAATAGAGATGGTTATTCTGTATGGAAATTCAAGATCCGTATGTATCTTATACATGAGGAATTATGGGAGACCATCATCGGATATCCTCCAGGTATCGATATTTGCGCTGAGAAGAAATTGCGTAACGATCAAAAGGCGTTATCAAAAATATGTCTCACCGTAGATGGTATGGCTATCACCCATGTACGTTCATGTAGAACAGCCAAAGAAGCTTGGGACGCTCTTTCGTCCGCTTACGAGGATAAAGGCTTAGGGCGACGTATAAGCCTCGAACGGAAGCTGTACAGGTACTGCCTTGATGATTTTGACTCCGATTTAGAGACGTATATAAATGCTGTGATGTCAACTGTACAAGATTTAGCCGATATAGGCAAAATAATAGAAGATGCTTCAATAGCTGCTATTCTTCTGGGAGGTTTAAGTCCTCAGTATGCACCTTTAGTAATGACTTTGGAAAATTCAAATATCGACATAACTGTTGATCTGATTAAAGCTAAACTGTTGAATGAATTGAATAAACCAGCTATGAATAATCCTGATACTGCTCTTCGTACCCGTATGAACCAGAACAAATCCACTAAGACTAAGAAACCCATAGTATGCTATGACTGCATGGAGCCCGGACATAAGCGTCCAGATTGTCCAAATAAGAAGGATAAGAAGAAGAAACCTCTCAATCATAAGAATTCTCTATGTGCTCTCAATGTCAATGAGGGACTTGAGCGTGACAAATGGTTCATAGATTCTGGAGCTTCCGCCCATATGACGTCACGAGCTGATTGGATGGAAAATGTGAGAGGTTCATTATCTGGGACTGTGACGATTGCAAATGGAGACGTACTTCCAAGTAAAGGAGTCGGAGATATTTCTATCACCAGTTGCGGTCACAATGCTGATGTCAAGAAGATTACTGATGTTGTTCATGTTCCGAATTTGAACTCTAATCTTATTTCAGTTAAGAAGGCTGTAGATAAAGGTTTTAGCGTAGTTTTTGATAGAACTGGTTGTAATTTTTATGATTCTGATGCTTTTTCTTGTAAAGGTGATGTTATTTTACATGGTTCTGTATGTGGTGGACTGTATTTTTTAGACTGTACAGTCAATCCAAATTCTCAACCTCAATTATCCGCTTTTGAGACACACTCCGATGTTTCTAGCTTCAGGCTTTGGCACAAAAGGCTCGGCCATTTATGCCGCATTGGAATGGATCAGCTCAAGAAGGGACACGCAGTAGGTGTGAACTACTCGGAGGTAGACAAGGAACCATGCATCCCCTGCATTGAAGGTAAGCAGCACAGGAAACCATTCAAAAAAGTTTCACATAAACGTACGACAACAGTTCTGGAACTTATTCATTCAGATATATGTGGACCCCTGCCTGAAACGTCATTTCAAGGCAATAAATATATGTTATTTTTTATAGACGATTTTTCTCGTATGACTTTTGTATTCTTTATTCCTTCAAAAGCTGAAGTAAAGAACAAGTTTTGTGTTTTCCAGTCCGCAGTTGAACGGGAAACGGGAGTCAAGATTAAGACGCTGAAGAGTGACAATGGGAAAGAGTATGTTAACAATGAATTTTCGAGGTACTTACAGAGTGAAGGAATTCAACATCTAACTACTGTTCCCTACAGCCCACAGCAAAATTCCATAGCAGAAAGGACTAATAGATGTATAATGGAAAAGGCTAGATCCATGCTTTCTGACAGTTCCCTTCCTAAGGCATATTGGCAAGATGCTGCAGAGATGGCTGTGTACCTCAAGAATAGGTCTCCTCATCGTGCTCTCGATGGAAAAACAGCTTACGAGAAGTGGTATGGTAGAGTTCCTAACCTATCTCATCTACGTGTCTTCGGATGCAGAGCTTTTATTCATATACCCGACTGTCATCGGAAGAAATTGGATATGAAAGCGTCTGAACATATATTCGTAGGATATTCAGAAGATCCGAGAAGTTATTATTTCCGGGATATTGTATACCCCAGAAGGATTGTGAAGAGCAGAGACATAACGTTCTTTGAAAATGATTTTCAAGATTTAAAAAGAACAGGTAACACATGTAAGTCTGATATTGATTCACCTGAATCAGCATTTGTACCTCTCTTGCTTAGCTCACAAATGAACAATTCAACTAGTTCACGGAATCTAACACCTGACACTAGCGCCATCATCAATGATGACCAGATCCTGCATAACACAGAATGTGTATCAGAGGAAGTTGAGTCTGATGCTGATGTTGCCGATCCATGGTATAACGCTGTTGCTCAAGACGAGCCAGTACAACCTGTCATCGCGTCTACATCAGATGCTCATATTCAGTCTGACATTCATATAACGGAGCCAAGATACAATTTGAGACCAAGGCAACCTAAATCTGCTGCCAATTGTGTATGTATGCAGACTTCATCCCCTCAGCAGTTGGATGAACCTTCAAATTATTCACAGGCTATACGTGCAGATGATTGTGATAAATGGTATCAAGCTATGCAAGAAGAATATCAATCTCTCCTTGACAAGCAGACTTGGATTCTCGTTGACAAACCAGACAAGAAGGTTATTCCTTGCAAATGGATCTACAAGTTGAAGAAGAATGCGCATGGTGATGTTATTAAGTATAAAGCGAGACTTGTCGCAAAAGGATATGATCAAGTGTATGGAATTGATTTTACGGAAACATTTTCTCCAGTCGTCCGGAATTCCTCTCTACGCATGCTGTTCGCGTTGGCTGCAGAAAAGGGAATGAAGATGCATCACCTTGACGTGGACACGGCATTCTTAAATGGTGACTTGGAAGAGGAAGTGTACATGAGTCAACCTGAAGGTTTCTCGAAACCTGGTCAAGAAGACAAGGTATGTTTGCTAAAACATAGTTTGTATGGGTTAAACCAGTCTTCTAGACAATGGTTTAAAAAGTTAACCGATACTTTATTATGTATAGGTTTTAAACCAACTCCTTCCGAATCGTGCATTTATACTAAAAAGGTTAATAATGAGTTGATAATACTCGCCTTTTATGTCGATGACATTGTCATATTTTATAAAGACATGAAACTTCTTGACATTGTCATATCTGACTTACAGAAATATTTTAGCTTGAAAATAATCGGAGAAATAAGCTATTATTTAGGTTTAAATATCAAATGCAAACCTAATGAAATCAAGATTTCGCAAGAAACTTATATACGAGATTTGCTGAAAAAGTTTAACATGTCGGATTGTAAAACTGTGTCTACGCCATTGGAAATTAAAAAGCTGCTTTCAAGTGAGAATGGTAACGTACAGTCTTTGTATCCGTATCAGAGCTTAATTGGTTGTTTGAACTTTTTGGCAGTAAGTACCAGACCAGATATTGCCTACGCTGTATCATACTTGAGTCAATTCAATACGAAATACGATAAAAGTCACTGGATTGCAGCAAAACGAGTGCTACAATATTTAAAAGGTACTATCGATTTGGGCATTATTTACAGGAAAGGCGGTGGATGTCTAGTCGGTTATTCAGATGCTGATTGGGCTGGTTGTCCCATTGATCGTCGATCCTACAATGGATTCTACTTCTCACTGGCCGGGGGAGCTATTTCGTGGGAGAGTAAGAAGCAGAGTACGGTCGCGCAATCATCGTGTGAATCGGAATACGTGTGTTTGGCGAGTGCAGCTAAGGATGCTGTGTTTCTCAAGCGGTTAATTTTCGAACTTACTGGTGAGTCGATTGTTGTTTCTATACATAATGATTCGCAGTCTGCGCAAAAATTAGTTTCGAATCCAGTTCACCATAACAGAACCAAACACATAGATACTAGGTTCCATTTTATACGTGATTTATTAAGTAATCATGTTATAGATATTGTTTATACACCTACTTTAGAGATGTGGGCTGATGTTCTCACGAAACCTTTAGCTCGCATTAAGCATCAGAATTGTGTAAAAGGAATAGGTTTATCCTCATAATCTTATTTTGATTACGGGGGAGTATATTGTAATACTGGCTAATCAAATTTTTGAATTTATATTTCTTTTACGTTCTGATGTATGTCCTTAAGTGACTTCAATAAACAGAGTCAATGACAACAGAATAAACAGTTCTCGGGACAACGCAATAAAGTGCAGATTAGCTCAAACTCTGGTATTCGCTTAAAGGTCTGTTCAGTGTTCACTTGCAGTATATGCACGGAAATTTGGACCAACATTATTTGTGATGAGTAATTCAATAATAGGTTTGTAAAAAATTTGAGAACCTTTAATATGTTACTTCAAGTTTAATATGTTATGTATGTGTTTAAACATATACATAACATTTTAAACTATGTTCTATTACAATAGAATCTTCCACACTAGGTATTTCACTACATAGTATAAAACAAAGTCGCTTTTTATCTGTCTATTCCAATGTATGCTTAATGCTTATATCTTTAACTACGCAAAGGACTTTAATACGGTTTTTTTAATAGAGGAATTCAAGATAGAATATAATATTGCACCCGTGCAAAGCCGATATTAAATAAAATTCACACTTTCATTTCATTCTTTCGTGTCACGCCTCCTCCGAGTTATGTAAAAATAGTCTGGGATCAAGAATGAGTAATACTTAACTAAAGCGCTATATAGATGTCACATAATAAAAGTACATACATAAACTTACCTATTTGTATTGAGACCAAAGAGATAAGTTAACTTTGGTATAAGTGAAGTGTTAAAGTCTATTCGATAGGTTTAAAAGGACAAGTCAAATTCGGACCAGACATACAGTGGATGAGTCGCGCCAATCAGCGATAGAGAGCAGTGGGTCAGTGTCGCGACCCCGGCCGCGTCGAACGCTTAGATAAACTGCAGCTGTGATTGGGATTCGCACGAGAGCGCTCCAGCCGGGATTACGGTCCTTTGAATGATAACTGTATGTTAAATTTTGCGATGGCTGTTCCTGAAGTATGCCAACTATAGTCTATCATCGACATACTTCAATCAATCAGCCTTCCACACATCGTCCCCTGTAGAACGGAGGCGTTCTCTAGAGACTAACCAACCCTTTCAAGGTGATGGACAATTTCAACGTTCTGCTACCAACCACTTTTCCTAATTCGTCGGTCCGACGTGCGACCTTTACTAGCCAAAAAATATTGGTCAAGAAGTGAACCCGTGAGATACCTCAGTCGCGTTTCGTGATCTATCGGCGTATAACCACCGCTATCTCACAGACCAAGGTGGCAGAGGCAACTGACAAGCGATTAATATCGCTTTCCATCTAACGAAGCCGCTATTATAAAAATTTCCACACTTCTTCCTTACTTGTTCTATAAGAGCACATTACTCTATACAGTCCTCATTTGGGTATGGATCTAGATTTAATAATAGCCGGGTTCTTTTTGCCAAACGCCTAGTTAGACCAATAAAATCCCTTAATTTTTGTATCGATCAAAGTACCAAGAAAAAAGTCCTAGTGCCTTTTCCAAATAGAAACTAAGTCCTGGAAGAAGACGAGTATTAGTTTCTGTCCTCAACGTAGACAAGAGCTATCAGGGATGCCTGTCTGAAGGCTTCAGGAGTGAGCCAGGAGGCGTTTTTCCGTGAGAGTGCGTCGCCAAAGCAGCAGGCGCTTCCTGTGGGATGTCGTTATCGCCAGGCGCGCCTCGGCGGGTACCGTACGGCTTTGTAGCTAAGACGCGCTCTGAACAAATCTACTATCGTGAGCTGTAGTACGGAGCAGCAGGGTAAAGCCGTAGCTTGTCCTTTCGGATTAATGGAACGTTTCAAAAAATAGTCTACAACATTAACAATAATACTCTCCTGACTGAAATTTAGCCACAGCGACGGATATCTAACGAAACTAGCCAAGTACTCAGGAGGTATGAAAATGAACAAGTGTATGCAAACATACGACACAGGATCCTATACTCTTATAAGCACAGGACCAACGACTTGGATTGTACTGCCAAAGCGCATTTCAGTTCCGGGGATCAATTTAAATGAAAATACTAAAAATGTTGACATACTAAAATACAATAACATCCAAAGTGATCCACGACTTTCGGTTCGGAAGGCAAGACGTCTACTAAATAAGTCAGCGGGCAGTCTAGCCGTCGCTCGCTCTATAGACGGCTGTCCTCCCGAGGCACATCCCCTCCACGCGATTATTACATGATTGAGTGCAGGTGGAACCGCTCTTATGTAACGTTTCCGTTGCAGTTATCTAATGTACCGCGAGGATAATGGATCGGAAGACGTATATCATAAGGTCTCGGCTCTACTCGACACAAGACAGCTGTTTCGTGATCCTCGCAGTGCATAACCGTTCCACAGCTACGACATGGGAGCCTTCAAGAAACGAGCGTACTCCTATTTAAAAGGCCGGCAGCGACCCTAAACTCGATTTGAGTTGCGGGTGTCCATGGGCGGTGTCGACTGCTTACCATCAGGCGTCACATTTGCTCGCCTGCCGCCTCTTCGATAAAAAAAAAACATAGCTGTTGAGTAATCTAATTGACCAGGTAGACCCTCAGCGCAAGTCCATGCCATTGGCTGAACATTTGCTTTCAAGTCACAGTGAAACTGGGTCACTGGATTGGCTTCAGTTCAGAGTTGGCCGGTATAGAAGGGTGAGAATGAGCTGGACGTAGGGTCGCAACCCACTGTGGTCGACATCTCAAACTATCATCATCATCTCAAACTATGTTAGACTTAATCGCCTGGCTAAAGGCAGAACGCTACTGACGTGCTTCGATCGTTCTGGTCAAGATATGTGTAGCTATAACTTATTTGTATATTTTTATTGAGAAGTTTTTGATGATGAAACATATTCAGCTAGAGAAGGACCCCTGCAGGATAGGCTTCCCCCAAAGAACACAGCAGGTAAGAAGATGCCATCGCCTGCCGTCGTCAGTCCACCTCCTTGAAGGGCTGTCTTATGCTGCGGAGCCTACCATTGAAAAAAGGTCAATTGAACAATAGGTTTTAGGTTAGGTGAAGGTTCGCTTACAGTTATCTCAGAAATACCAACATGGCACGTGTTGATAAAAATGATAAAGAAGATATGAGATTTCCTCAGCTGTAATTGAGAGTTCCTGGCAGGTGGTCGCGTCATCACCGGAGCTGTCGGAACAGGGATCTTTTGATTAGCGCGTCCTCTGCGCGGTTAAATAATAGAATCTAGATAACAGATGAATATAAGTGCACCATTAGTGTTTACTAAATGCAGATTGGCAGTGAATTATCATCTGTTTGGCTGGGTACAAAACATACATATTATACGAAACTACAGTGCAGGTTAAAATGTAGAAAAGACGAACTTGCTGGTAAAACATTAATATACCATAGCATATCATATTTACTAGTGTTTTTGTTCATTCAGTGAATTTGTAGTTGGTTATCTTTTCACTCCAAGCAAACCTCACCTGCCCGTGGTGCATCTTGCCGAATAACAAACGTGCGGCTGGCAACCGACTGGTTGAAGGCGTAGCTAAAGCCACCGATGACGGGCAGCAGCGTCACCGGAGCGAGAAGCTACGCTCTGCGATCGCCAACCCGCCTGTCCAGTGTGGCGATTTTAGGTATATTCTCCAGATGTTTGCCAGTGGCGAACAACTGGAGAGGCCTATGTCCAACAGTGGACTGTAATAGAAAAGATTTCCCGATCGAAGGCCGTACGTGAGCCCTCACGTACAACAACGTACGGCTCCTAGGAAGACTTCGCAAGACCTGTACAGTACAATAGGCTGATGATGACGACAGAGACATTCTGGTGTACTGTGTACTGGTACACAGTACGCTCTGTACTCTGTTGTCGTCAACAACAACAAATCTCTGCCGTAGTGACCCGTCCAGACAGTGCTTCCGATTAATCATTAATTACTATACGGCACTGCAATTGTCGTGAACTGACGTGCCATTATGGTCTAGCTCATTCAGTTACATGTCAATATAAACAATGGAGGACGCACTACCTATCAGTCGTATCAAGGCTGATTGGCAGGTAACTAAACGGTCTGATTGGACACCTGCGCTGCCATCGTCGGACTACAGAGCGCCTCCAGATCGGTACTATGAGAAGCGTCCGTTTCATGCAGGGAATAGTGAATGCACTGTTATGGGAAATCATGCCGAGTATACGAAAATGTTTAGGAGAGGCCTATGTCCTGCAGTGGACCTCCTGGTATATGAGGAAGATGTTACAAAAATCAGTTGCGTGTCCTCCTCGCACCTCAATGTGAGGACTTTGAGAACATATGACAACTTTCAGGTAGAGGTACTTAAAGGCTGCCTGGAAGAGGTCGCTACCAGCGATAGGATCGCCTAAAATATGTCTGTAATAGCTTTATCCAGTAAATGTAATTTTTTGTACCCTCTTAGTCTATCTCTTCATTAGTCTATCTACCTATCTATCTGTCTCAACGCGGCACTCGGCTACAGCGGCAGGATGATTGACGCATCTGATGACGAATCTGATTGGCGGTCCGCGCGACCAGAGATAAATTTATAGCCTTTATTGTACATTTGACTTAAATCTAGGTTTTAGGTGGTACAATTAGGTGGTTTGATATAAGCCATCCCTTCCAGACAACCTTGGCGAAAAGATAGTTTGAAAAGAAGGCCTGAGATGAGCATTCATCTGATTCAGATTTTATAATAGCGTGGTTTCAATAAATAACATATCCAGCCATCATATTACATAACGCTTGATATGAATTCTTCAAAGAATCCTTATTCACGAAAATATACTGCGATGTTAATCAAATGTCAAATATAATTCGTAACCGTTAAACGTGAACGAGTACAATTGAAGTTGACAACCTCACAATAAATACGCAATAGATATGCTAAAGAACAATTTGCATGCAAAAATATTGTCCTCGAAAACACGTCATCTTTTGTATAGCACACACACATCTCCAGTCTTCTTTCATACGAAGAAAAATCTAGAAATATGGAAATTCAATAGAAATGCAATGTGTTCTCGTCACCACTACCTTCAAATACATCTCAATATTTCCGCACTTTGCGCGGACGCCTTGCTAATGCTGTTTAAAGTATCTACACATTTTGAAAATCCAGATTTATAACGGAAATATTGAAGAGGGAATGTTGGAAAATATTATATCTTCGCGTGGAACGTTTAGTAAAGAGCTGACGTGTAAAACGAATGCAAATAAACGCTGCGTCCTCGCGGGCGTATATTAAATAGTCGTTAATTAAAAACTGTAGCACAATGTGGACATCAACTGCGCCCTAACGACTGTCATAGGACGTTATGTAGGCATTGGAACGGTATAGACCGGATCGCGTATCGTTAATTTATTGCAGAGAATTCAATATGTATAGAACTTGGTGGTTATGCGCTTTTAATTAGTAAAAATCACACAAATGTGTACTCTGTCTTGTTTTAAGTCAACTTGATGGTACAATAAAGAAAGAGTATCTATATATTTACCGGGGTCCCGGATGTATCCACCCAATGATTGTAGATATCCATTTCTATTCTTTTAACTGTCCGTAATATTATAGGTAGATAGATCGGATTAAAACATAGGACATATAACACATCGCCGATATTCATGATGGGGCAAGACCGCACTACAGCTAGTAGTAAATAAATCAGGTGACACAGATTGAGTTTTTTTTATTCCAAAACTAAAAGCAAAAACATAAAAGCTACAAATATCAACTAGTCCATATGTATTGGAGACCTGCAGCTTTTAAATTGAGTTGACTAACCTTCTCAAGTGGCCCAGATTACATAATGTCACTATTACGGTCGCACTTGTAATATGATGTCAGGTATGTTACACGTGATAATATGTAATGTAAGTATATATTGAGATATGGTACTTATTTATCAACAAATAGAGGACATTCCTTACTTCCTTATCCTAATATTAGAGTACGGCTCGAGCAGCCACCGCATACGCACGCTCGCTAGTGAATCCCACAGTAAAACCAGTGTCTCTAGACCCCTGACTTACGACGTTTAACATTAAGCAGCAGTGGCTACGGCCGCTGGACGCCCTCACACCGACCCGACCAACCATCAAGACCCCTGGCTAATGGAGCTTAACCCGGGCGCTCGGTGTCTCGCACGCCTGGTTACTTCTAAACAAAAGCAGTGACTACTCTGCGTATCCTTTTCACACGGCTGCCGTGGGACAAAAGTGGAAGTGAGATAGTGAATATTGATGTGCCAAAGTGATTGAACAAACAACTACCGACGCTTGCGCATATAAACAAATTCTATTTTAAAATTATGTTATGAACTTAATGCTTACTAAATGCGAATTATTACTCAAAGCACTACATAATACGTATTTATCTAATATCATAAATAAGCATATATTACAATAATGAGTGTATCACATTCTCCAAAGAAAACCGCCTCTCGTGGAGACTCACAACCGGATTTATCAAAACAGACTGAAGTAATGGATACCCAAATAACTTTTCGTAAACGCAAACAACCGGAAAGCGACTGCTCGTGCTCAAGCGAAATTAAACTAATGCGAAATGAGTTATCACGCATAACAACCTTACTGGAATCTTATATCAATACTAACTCCCAAATGGTTACCCAAATGAATAACAGTATTGTCGAAATGAAAAGTGAAATTACCGATTTAAGAACGTCCAATGAACAGACTAGAAACTCGATCACGTCGAATGTAGCAGACATTTGTGCTCAAATTCAGGAAATCAAATCTGAGACGTCTAAGATATCTTCTGAGCAGGGGATAACAAAGGTTCAACTATCACATCTAGAAACAAAAATATCGAATGGCGAAAACAAACTAAAAAAGCTTACAACTGATTTTAACGACTTTAAGAGTTCAAGGCCCGCAACGCAGTCCTCCCAATTAAGTCTCAATGAACAACTAATTAGTGAAGTCCAAGATCGTAAAAAGCGTGAAAATAATATAATCTTAGTCGGTATACCCGAACAGACCTCCGGGAGCGCCAAGGACAGAACTCTCAAAGATGAGATTGATGTTATGGACATCATCTCTGTTGCATATCAAGATACACCGAAACTGAATAAGGTTTATCGTATTGGCAAGTACAGTCCAAAAAAAGCTCGGCGAGTTAAGGTATGTTTCGATAAACCAGAACTGGCAACTATCCTCCTGCGTAACAAGAATAAATTACCCGATAACATAAAGGTATTTTCTGACCAAACACCAGCACAGCAGAAATACTTCCATAGCATAAAGGACGAATTCACGCAACGGATCAATAGCGGAGAGAATGACATAACAATAAAATACATAAATAGCGTCCCAACAATTGTTAAGTCCGCTCCAAAAAACTCCAAGCAGCAATAGTTAATAAGGCCTTACCTGATACTGTTAACCATCAAATAGTAAGCGACTACCGGCAAATAAACTCAAGGAAGTCTCGCTTATCATTCCTATACCTAAACGCTCGAAGCATCAGAAGGAAGGGGAAAATGGACGAACTTAAAAGTATCTTGCAGTCTATTCCAACAACTGTTCACATAATTTTGATTACGGAAACTTGGATACAGAATGAAAGCCAGGCTCTACAACTACAGATAGCCAATTACACACACCATTACAACTACAGAACCGATACGAGAGGTGGAGGAGTATCTGCATACGTACATAACGATTTAAAACATACCCTAACCGAGTCAGCATATAAAGATGGAAATAACTATTTGTGGATACGCATCGAAAACTTTGCCCTGGACATTGGCGTAATCTATAACCCTGGTAACACAAATTTGAGAGCATTTTTGGACGAATATGAAAAGCAATTACAGCAACGCAAGAGAGCACTAGTATTTGGAGACTTTAATATTGACCTGCTCACAAGAAACAAAACTCTAAAGCATTACAAACAAACAATAACTCAATCAGGACACAAATTGCTAAACAAGGTTAACCAAACTCACTACACAAGAGCATCTGACACGAAAAAATCGATTTTGGATCATATCAACACCAACTTGAAAAGTGAAAACTTTAGTATGACCCTGGTTGACTCCTGTATGTCTGACCATAGACAAATTTATCTACAATTAAATAAATGTAAACCACCCCGAAGAGAGAAAATTAACTATGAAGCTATTGACTACGATAAACTTAGATCCTCTTTTGAATCATTACAGAAGGAAGAGATACCTGAGAACTACAACAACCTTGAAATTCAAATAAAACAGTGTGTTGAGAGCAGTAAAGTGTTACAAATGAAAATTTTGAATCCGCCCCGAGAAGACTGGATTAATAATGATATAATAGCTGGACTCGGTCGAAGAAATTACTTGTGGACACAACATAAAAACAATCCTGGGGACGATACACTAAAGAGGAATTTTTTAATGGAACGGGAAAAATTGGCTAAGCTAATCCAAAACACTAAAAGTTCCTATTACTATAGACTATTTGCAAATTGTACTACTAACCCTAAGAAAATGTGGTCGCTTATTAATTCATTAACCTGCAACAAAATCGAGAAATGTAGTGCTCCTTCAAAACTGGAAATAGATTCTAAAACCGTTACTGACCTGGACGAAATTTGCGAGATTTTTAACACTTATTTCTCATCGATTGGTTCTCAGCTAGCACACAATATACCAAAGAAATATCATGATAACAGCAATAATTTTGTTAAGGGAACGCAAGTTGCTAACGATAACAAACTCACAAAATTAAATCCATGCAAAACCGACGAAATAAGTAAAATTATTCAGGATCTTGATAAGAACTCTAGTAGTGGTATAGATAAAATTAACACAAAATCAATTAAATGTCTACAAAGTCTTCTTTCCCGTAGACTGACTCATTGTATCAATAACCTTATGAATGACGGAGAATTTCCAAACACATTAAAAGTCGCAAAAGTAACACCAATTCACAAAGCAGGACCTAAAACTGACCCTGGAAACTATCGTCCAATCTCCGTACTACCGGTCCTTTCAAAAATTTTGGAAAAAATTATATACAGCCGTTTGTTGCAATACTTAGAATCTTTAAACTATATATCAGAGCGCCAGTTTGGATTTAGACCTAAAAGCAACACTACAGCAGCCACTATTGACCTCATAACAAAAATTAAGGATAATATAGACAAAAAAATGATTGTATTGGGAGTTTTCATAGATTTGAAGAAAGCATTTGATACTGTTAGCCATAAACTACTTCTCCAGAAACTGGAGACCATCGGTATCGGGGGCAGTGCTCTTAAATTACTCAAATCCTATCTCGCAGATAGATCACAGGTGGTTAAGATAAATGGTACTCAGAGTGGCTCCTTGCCTATTACCTGCGGTGTTCCCCAGGGTTCTATACTTGGACCACTCCTGTTTTCAATTTATATAAATAGTATCATTGATTTGAGACTCCGCGGCCACATAACTTTGTACGCGGATGATACATGTCTTTTCTATTATGGAACTACTGTACATGATGTTATCCATCAAGCACAAGAAGATTTAAATATCCTGTCTGAGTGGTTCAAGTATAATCTCCTAACTGTCAATATCTCAAAAACCTGCTACATTATATTCAAACCCAAAAATAAAAGTATCCCCTCACATAAACCATTAAAAATTGACAATATCCCCCTGGAACAAAAATCTTGTGAAAAATACCTTGGTTTGAGAATGGAATCTGGTCTTTCGTGGAATAAGCAAATCGAACACATTAAAAGCAAACTTTCTTCACTCATGGGTTCACTTCGTAACATAAGTAATTGCATCCCTAGGAAGTTGCGTTTTAATATTTATAACTCCCTAGTCAAATCCCATTTGCTTTACCTTATTGAGGTTTGGGGCACCGCCTACAAAACAAAGCTACGAGAGCTGCAAAGAATGCAAAATAAAATAATCAAAGTACTATTTCGCTACCCTTATTTAACACCCACAGAAAAAATTTTTAGAGAGACTAACTTAATGAACATAAGGCAACTTTACACTTATAGCACTTGTATCTTGATTCGGAAAATAATGGACAAAAACATCCATACCAACATAATTTTCACCAAAAATGCTCATATCAGCAAACGCAGTCTTCGTCGACCAAGCTTTCTTGTCTTGCCAAAGGTACGCACAAACTATGCTAAAAGAAGTATCACTTTTGAGGGAGCACAACTTTTTAATAGTCTTCCTTCACATGTAAAAAATGAAAAGGTGTATAACAGCTTTAAGGCCAAGCTCTCTCAGCACATTAGGGAAAACTACGAGCTTTTTATCTAAGAAATGTACCTATTTAATCTATTCAATCTTAGTTATTATTATTATTTATTTATTTATATTTTAATGTGTCAATTAAATTAATTTAATTTAAATAATTTAATCTAATCTAAATAACTGTTATAACAAATGTAATTTTCATGTAAGTGACTTTTGTAAGTCTTTATGAAAATAAACTCTTTAAACATAATATTATAAATGCGAAATCACTCTCTCTCTTTCTGTCTGTTGCGCCTTCATGCCAAAACTACTGAACCGAATCAAATAAAATTTGGTTCACAGTTAGCCTAGAGCCTGAAGATGGATGCAGGTTACTTTTCAAAGCGAAAAAAGGTTGCAGGAGTTTGGAAGGGGGTGATATGTTGCATGGGAGTATCGAAACTTGTTTTGAAAAACACAGCTTGAAACTCATTTTTTTAAGTTGTAATCAAAATGTACGTATATACGTACACATACGTATATATGTATGTGTATTATAAATAATCAAACAGGCTGCCTAAACGCTGATTCGCAGAAGTCGCGGGTACAGTTGCTAGAGAATAAAATATAATAAATGACAAGCTATACCTTATCAAATAAATGAATGGACAAAGTAACGTAGTTCCGATTACAGAGAAACGCGTGTGTATTCGATACAAAACAATAAATAGCGTGCTCTAATGTAGATATCTGAATATTCAGCGAGTAGACAAAGCGAGTAGACAAAGCACGCACAAATACTCGTATATCACTAAAGTTGTCAAGTACATACCAATATTCTCAGCTTATTTATTATTTTTCTTTTGCCGGAACCGATATTATTTATAACAAGAGTAGTCGTTGATACTTTGGGACAAAGTGAATGTTCGCCAAGCCTCAGAGAAATAAATAAACGTCAGATAAAGTCATTAATCAACTACAAGTTAACGAGATTCATACGCGACATTAATTTTTAAGCAGTATAATACATTTGTACTTCGGTCATATTAAAAATCATATTGATCAGACACCCACATAGCTACTCGTAAGGACATGGTGTTCGTTCATCATCTTCACTATCATTTCAGCCCAGTTCCAACCACTGCTGAGTATCATTATGCCTCTTCTTTCAACCGCCACTATACACAGTTATTGCCAACCTCGATCAGTTTTCCAGTCTGTGTTACTTATTACGCTAGAGTCAACTAAGAAAGGGCGTTTTTGAGATTTCAATTTATAGGCCAGTGGTATGAATGAATGAATTTAAATGGTAGGGTATAATCCTGTGGCTGACAATCAGGATACACTCGTTAAAATACCTTTAAAACACTCTTCTAAATAGGCTCTGGCCATTGATTCCTATTTCTTCGGAAACTTAACAAATTTAACTTGGCCGATCTATTTACAACAGCGTTAAATCGAACTTTGGATCCAATTCAGAGCTCGGGTCATTGGGCTGCTCTGCTAATGCCCAAATTAGAATCTAAGTAGGTACTGTGAAGCGGCCACATATTTTTTGACAAATGCTTAGAGCTTTTTAGGGAATACCTCGGTGACGCAACGGTTAGCGCGTTGAATCTAAAAGCGCGATGATCTGAAGGTTCCGGGTTCGATTCCCACTTGGGCCAATTTAGAAAGGAACTTTTCTAAATTTTGTCCTGTCAGGGTGTTGCATTTTCCGTTGTGATTAATTATTATTATTTTTCCCAATTCGTCAACCCACGATAACAGCGGACACTGTGTCAGTAATGCGTCCACTAATTTATAATTAGCTACAAAGTGTCTATCTGGCTGACCTACTGCAGGGGTCAATAGGGTATGAACAGATAAGTGAAAGAGTTTGTTTGGCTCTAACTGGGCAAAAATGCGCCGAATGTAGCGCCTAATCTGAAACGGAAAAGATATTTCCTGATATTACGAGTACCTTTAATTGTTTTTGTTTAGAAAAATCGTTTAAAAATAATGTAGTAGACCAATTTTTGTAGACAAATTGGTCAACATGTTTGCGACTTTTACCGAACAAAAGAACAGCCATTTATTGTAACAAATAAATAAATAATAAATATCAGACAACATCACATACATTGCTCTAATCCCAAAGTAAGTAGCTTAAGCACTTGTATTATGGGTACCAAAACAACGAAGGTATCACAAATAAATACTTAAATACAAATTATAAACACCCTGACACGGAGCAAATAAGTATTCATCACACGAATGTTTGTCCCGGGTGGGAATCGAACCCACGACCCTTGGCTCAGCAGGCAGGGGTCACTACCAATTGAGCCACCGAGCCAGTCAGAATATACTTTTAAACAAACGCAATATTTTGAAATATAGTAAAGATTTTTTAAAATGTATTTTCTATTACCAGTATTTAAATTTACGAATGAGTAGATACTATAACATCATATTACTCGTGTGAGAGGGATATTAATTTTGCTTTAGACTACTGTATCTCGTCCATATTTCCAGTCAATTTCCTTGCTGGAAAAACGAATATATAAGTGTGCGTCCACATCTGACGAATGCGCCGAGGCTATAAAATGTATAATAGGTATACTAATATCTCGTAATATTTTTCACATAATAAATATTTTCATCTATTTTAAGAAAATAATTTTGATGCATATTCCCTACTAATAACAGTATCTAGTCTCGCAATTAGATAAACTGTGACAATATTATGTGTGCTGCAGATAAGTTCGTGTACTTTAGTCACTTCCGTGTTGCTATTAATCTTTTTTATACAGTTCGTAAGCCTCTGATGAGCAGGTACGGTGTTATCTTTTTGCCTTTGGTGCCTTCATCATCAATATGACACATCATTTATGCAAAAAAAATCATTACTTCATGTAGTAAATGTCAACATAAAAACAATTTATTGAACAAAATTGTTTGAGCCATTATAAAAACACGCATTAAATTTAATTAAGTAACTCTAACTAAAAAGAAGTTGAAATCGCAAGAAATTGGTCTTCCTTGGTCCACTTTTACGACATCCAGATGGAAGAAATGTGGTTGTGATTAGTATTATTTCCACCATCCCGTACCGATTGTGTTACATACATTAATACAAGTAATTATGTTATTAGCCATACTGATTGCGTACTAAGGAGGGAGCGTGCTGCGTGACAGGCCCTCCCGCTGGGAGGTCCGCACCGTGGAACGTCACTCAATACCAGTAATAGGCCATAAACCTAGCCGCGGCACTCGCGGACAAAACATGACCATACATTTTAATGAATTGCTCTAATACTACTCTTTCCAAATTACGTTAAGTCGTTTAACAAAAGGGTAAGCAAAAATATTTATGTACATACTGATTTTACGGTTTTCAAGTTTTAAGAGAGAAAAATAACCAAACTTGGTGTATTCTCAAGAAGCTGTTCATAATGAACAATTCTATATTGAATAGAACATTAGTATAGCTCAATAGAGGTCTTATATAGAAAATAAGTTCAAATAAACAAAAATCTGAGCTTAAGGCTGCGGTTACACTATAGTGGAGCGGTATGCCGCAACGTGTATGTGATTCGCCAATCACAATGCGGGTTGCAGACCAAGAGCTAAGCTAAGTTAGTTTAGCTTAGCCCGCGTAGCTGACGCACCTATTGTGTGCAGACCGCAAACTGTGCGAAAGCTGCGTCAGCTATACGAGGTAAGCTAAACTAACTTAGCTTAGCTCTTTGTCTGCAACCGGCCCTAATGCTTGAAATTTATCGCAAATTTTTAAATGATGATATAGATTATAACCTCTGTTGTTGTAAAACGGTAATCGAGCCTACAGGTTCTGATAATTAAACAGTTAAGGTGAAATACAAACAACTTCGTGCAATATTTAGTCGACTTTGTCAAAAAGTGGCACAGCATGCAATCTCTGTTAGCTATTTTGAATAGGGCGGCGACCCTAATCCAATTTCTTGGGCAGTCTAATTTATAAGTCAAACGAAAAACAAGGTAATGAGCGGTTATTTTGTATGATTATAAATTATGGCACGTGTTAAGTGTTGAACGGCAAAATGGCGCATACAATTTACGCAGTCCTATCGCTAAAAGGGTAATTAAGATCAAGATATAGAGATAATAGTAATGTATTTTTATTAGTCGACAGAGAACTCGCTTTGTAATATGTTGTCAATTTTCGACACCAAGAGCCAGACTTCAGTATGAAGTTCAAATAGATTAAATCAAATATCAGACCAAATCGATTTTTTTGCTACGATCCCAAAGTAAGTAAGCTTGAGCACTTTTGTTATATGTATCAGAGCAACAAAGGTACTACAAATATATACTTAAATACCAAAACCCGGATCCCGGACACGGAACAAACACAAGTGTTCTAGTATGATGGATATTAAAAAGATTTCATGAATTACTCTATATGCGGCCCAGTAATTGGATATCCATTTACCTATGCAAATAAAAATACGCTCACACTCATACAAATACTCAATTTTGATACAGTTACCAATACTTATCTAATTTAACACTTCGATTAAAAGAACTTTATTTTATTCCACAAAATATAATCTAAGTGATAAAGACGAAGTGATAAAATATCACTTAGGTGACAAGTTAGGTGGTATAAAAAATAAACATATTTTGAATTTTAAATCGTACTAGAAACTCGAAACACACGTCAAATATATTGGCAACAATATATTCATATTAACGAGCCATGAGTAAGGACCCAATTAATCTGATAGAGTATCCAAAGTATTAAGCAAACATACACTACATTTAATATTAATGAAATGCCAAAAATATCATAATTAAAGTTTATTGAATGAACAAAACAAACGTAAGTACCTACATAACATTTCTATGTTTATCTGCGCAGGATAAAGAAAAGCTTACACATGTTTTTATCTAAATTGACATACGAGTGTCGCTATTTGTACGCCAAAGCAATGGATGATACAAGTCATAACATAATTCAGTTATTTTTCACCTATATAAAATTCTTACCTACCTACTTATATAAAATATTCGACACCCACCTTCCTTGGTCGCCTCATAACTTGCGAACGACTTTACCGATTTCATTCACATTTTTTTATTAAGTTTCCTAATAATTTGTAAAAGGTTCTTAGGGAAAAAAGATCATTGGGCGGAAAATTGGAAATCTTGCCACTATTGGGCCTCACACACACTGCGGCATCTATTGGATGAACTTATTATAACAAATTGGCAGAATATAATGTAATTTTTTACCCACATAAAACACTAATTCGCTTGCATTTCCAATTTTAAACAGTAATGCACTCGCATTTAGTTACAGTTAAGATAAATAAATAAGTCCAAAACAAGCCACCTTGGGCTACACAGCGCCATCTAGTCCCAAACTACGCGGAAGCTTGTAGTATGGGCTTGTAGTACCCATACTAGACAAATGATACCCTTACTTAGATTTTTTTTTGTAAATAAAAACATTTTATTGAAAATGAAAAATGAAATGAAATTTCCTGTGCGGAAATCAAACCCGCGAGCCCGCAATCACTGATAAGATGTTTTATCTAAGCTCTCGTAGTAGTTCTTCATACATGTTGTTTACGGGGGACGCAAAGGGAAATGTCGCAATAATATTCGCCTGAGTGGCTTCATTCAAATGAGTTCCGCTGCCGCGAAGTAGCAATCGTACCTACTCACACGGCGTTTACACGAATATTCACCAAAGCCGACAGATGTAGGCAGAACATTATTCTTATTTGGAATCATTTCCCACAAATAAAAGACTAACGTAACGCATGGTCCACACATGCGACCGAGCATGAGCACACGCGGCCGGGACTCGAACGATATCACGTATCGGCGTATTACCGGCGCAAACATATCGGTTTGCTCGAGCGCCGCCCGCGAAAGGGGAATCGGTGCATTATACGCACAGGATTGCACTCCTTTCCCAATACAAAAAGGAAAACTAAGCCTGCGATTTAAGCATTTATATAAAAGGTCGGCAAAGCGCATGCGATACCCCTGGTGCTACAGGCGTTCATAGACTGCGGTGACCACTTACCATCGGGAGGGTCGGCAGCTATTTTGTCAACTCTAGTAGTATAAAAAGAGATGTCTTCCCAGCTAAGTACCTATATTTAGGAGCTCTGATTTTTCAATTGGCAGTTAAAGTGTATCCGCGGCGTTTTGAAGCGGCGCCTCCGCTTCAAACTCGAGTCACAGTGCATCGATGGTTTAGTGACTGAATTTTGGTGATATACCCACATGTGTTTTCGCGCGCACTGTTTTACATAATTTTTATTGTTGTTGTGTTTTCTCTATAAGTGATTATTGTAGTCTTTTTGAGAAAATAAATATCTTAAACCATAAAGTTCAAAAGACATAAAATGTAAGATAGCTTATAACAAGACGCGCCGGTTAGTACTACTTACTTACTCCTTACTGAATGCATCATGACTTTTGCAATCAGTCTTCTTATCTGTTATCACTCAGTTAAACTTTATCCGTCAATTGGAAAATCTGAGCTAAAGAATATAAGAGTGATCAGGAAAATCCCGTCAAATGAAAATTGTCAATGGGGAATACCTATATCCAGTGGACATTTGCCAGGCAGGATCATAAAGTACACAATTAAGCAATTATAGTGTAGCAAGTCTATTAATCAAGTTGTAGTAAATGTGTTTGAGATTGACAAAAAGTTACAAGAGCAACCCTACAGGTAGTTAGCTGTAGTCAGGTAGCCGTAACTTGAATAAAAAGCACGCACGCTATCTTTTAAATACGAAAATACTTTTAAGTAAACAATCACGTAAATCGAAAGCGAAATGTTTATAAACTCTTTTGTTCACGAGAGCCAAGTCACGGCAGCATAGAAACTTATATTAAACTGATTTCAGTTTGGAAGTCGAAGGCTGCTAGCACGGCGATGGATAGCCTGTATCGGAAACTATTACACATTTATCTATTGTTAGTAGTGAAAATTTATGGTTTTGCCAGTTTTTCATTCATTCCTTAATGGATTCCACAGCACATACTGACTTGTATCTCAACAGCAATTACTAAGTTTTGCCTGCAGGTCCGTTTACGTGAAAGTAGAGGTGTATATGCCGACTTGTTCTACAAAAAGAGGTATTGAAAATACCTCTTTTTGTTGAAACCCTATGAAAATTGAAATAAAATATATCCTATATTTCAAGATTCCTATTTTCTAGATTTTCGTCAAAACCTCTTTATAGACCAGTGTGTATTTTGTTCAAAAATTACTAAGTAACACCTACGTAATCTTCAAAGCCTTCGCATTCCTTACAAACCGACTCCACAAAATATTTTTCCATCAGGAATAAAGTTTCGTTCATTTCGTAGGAAAACCTAGGAGTATTTATGTTTATTCAGCCAGTATGCCTGCCGACGCCAGAGATCTGGAACCAAATATTGGCTTTTACTGCTTTGCCGTTTCAATTAACTACTACACTTTTCCTTTTTCAATGTATTTTTATCGGTGTATTTTTACTATTAACTTGTTTTTGAAATGTTAACATCTTTAACAAAAGCAATCTTTATTGATTTAAATTGATTCCAGCTGTTATTAAACTACATTAGTATGTACCAATATTTTAATCATTACAATACAAAACATTTAATTATATGCGTAAACAACGTAGGTACAATTTTTGCTGATAATTTGCAGTTAAATCTTCGATTACTCTCCATTATAGCTCACCCAGATCCATATTGATATATATCAATGGTTCCAAATACCTGTAGTTACAATATAATGGATTGAATAATTAGAATCTGTATAGAATCGGTGTTTATCCCTTTATTTATCGCTTCATTTAAGGCGCACGGGACAGTTACAAAGTACCACCTACAACATAACATTTGCTTCCCACTTACTGCAGGAAGTTAATAACCAAGTAGCATAATTCAGGCTGCATTGGGCTCGTAATAGCCCGAACAATTTACTCGTCGCGTCACGGGTAGCGTTTGTATCGTCTGGTGCGCTCAAGTCTCCCGCCGGCCATCGGTCCGGCTCGCTGCAATGACTCCCCTATCCCTATGTTTGTAAACGGGAATTTCGTTTGGAGCAATTGAGCTTTTTCACCTTACATCTACGAGTAATACTATCTTGACTGAATTTCGGCTACAAAGACGAGATGATTAGCCAAGTACGCTACTTGGATTATACTGCAAGAGTGCATGAACTAAACATAGGTATACTTTTCTTATTAGATGGAGATTATGGCAGGGCAAAATGGATAGGGTATTCGACATCAATAAAAATCCAAGTTACTTTAGTAGTCCAATATTTGCTAAAATTAAATGTTTTTTTTATTTCCCTAAAATGAATTATTATTTTTAATTCATTTGACTTGAGTAAAGTTAAGTAAGTAAGGCAAATCAGGACGTCATTGATGACTTTGTGCGCTACAAAAGTTTTGAGGCAATTATGTTTTAACAGGCATTCAAAAGTATGACAATTGACTTGAAAGACTACTACCAACACCCTATTCGAATGACCGAAAAGTTTACGAGTAAAGCCAACGAGTTAACGTGGTAATGAGCACTTGAAATAGTTCCTACAGCGGCTGGCGGTTTCCTCTACGCTCCAACTCGGCTTTACAATCTGTGGGTACATTCATACTTCGCCGAAAATTATTTTAAACTTTACACAAACACAAATAAGTTTACTCCGACTTCACTTCGCAATTATAGCCAAGCGGAGTACTTCCCCGCTTTCACGTAAACAAAAAGTACAGTGTAAAGATACTCTTTAGGAATAATAGAATGTGCTCTAGTTACACCGGCTGCGCCATTAAAAACAACCTGGCTCGATGGCTGTGAGTTATCTTCACGTTTTCGGTAAACGAATATCACGTACCTGAAACAAAGTAGAGTAAAAATTAGTACAATAGAGAGCACTTTTGTGCGCGAGAGAAAGGGCTGAATGGTGCATTTTGCGAGGTGTTTGCTTTAAAGCGCGAAAATTTTTAAATTGTTTTCCTCCATTGTTGTTTTACAATGGAAAAATACAATTAGCCAGTAGTTGCCCAGGCAATTGTGCTATGGAAATCAGAACAAAGAATGTAGAGTAGACCGTACCCCAATATAAAAAATAAAACTCGTATGTGCTCCGGCGGGATTCGATCGAGCCCCATTTCAGATTTTCACATTTGGGCCAGACTATAGTAACTGACCGGAGACTGAGGTTTCCCGTCTATTGTCAGAGCGACTTAAGTTTTCTTTTCAGCTATCCATCAGGCCAAGGAAAAGCACCATATTGAGCCAATAAAAGAGGCCTCGTCCTTATCGTAACTTTACAAATTGGTTCATGATGCGGTTCTCTATCAATTACTTCTCAAAGCAAACTTATAGCTAAGACCAACCATTGCAAGAAATGGATCATTGTTAGCTATTAGCAAATTCTCATTCAATCGGTAAGACATCGCAGCGTTCGCCGTCTGCCCTCTTGGCTCTGTGCAACCGCAGTTGATTTTACTTGTACGCTGCTGCCCGTTTCCTTATATTCACTTAGAATTAGAAGTTGTCTTATTCAGGAAATGTGCCTTTTTAGTAATATCTCGGTGGCCGCGAGTAGCCGACAAGCTCGGTGCAAGATCTGATGGACTGACCATCCCGCTCGCCAACAATTGACGCGTGTCAGGACAGATGACAGCTCAATTACAGCCGGCGCAGGCAGTGCCTCCGTCGCGTCACGCGGCCTGCCGCGGAGGGCAGATCCTCCGCAACTGACAGTTCAATTTGTTAACAGCCGGACTCACCGCAGCGAGCCCGCCAATCAGCGCACACACGGCTCGTCAAGTTATCCAAAACCGTCAAAATATCTAGGATATTCGAGGCGAGGAGCCGCACCGGAACAGGGCGCAACGAGTTACAAGTCCTGGTTCAAAAAACGTTTGAGGTTTCACAGATTGGGCTAAATGAATATGTAGTCGGTACACGAATAACATTCGTACCAGTATTACTGTTATTGCAAATTACGCTTCTAAATAATTTTTTGTATAAACGTAATGTATCCGTACATTACGTTTATACAAAAAATGTATGAATGTGTGTCTGTTAATGTAAAAAACGTCATCATCAGCCTATTGCACTAACTGCTCTCCAGTTTTTCACCACTGGTCAAACACCTGGAGGCTTTACTTTGAATCGCCATGTTGGGCAGGAGGGTTTTGTGTTGTTTATTCCTGTTTAATGTATTTGTGCAATATTTTTTTTTATCTATCTAACAATTGTTACAAAGCATTTTTGAAGTCTAAACAAATAAGATTTCAACAGATTTTAATCATTTGGACGATATTAATAGAGAAAGCAAGATATCTGTCATTGGAAAGAATGAAAACATTCACGAAGAAAGTCCGCCCGACAAACAGAACACTTTCAAAGTTAAAAAAGACTTGAATATGTAAGTTTGGTTCTTCGTGAACGTCATAAAGAAATAAAAGTCGCGAGGCGACAGTCCGCACATTGTTATTATGTATGAAGCTCCGTGCAATATTCCGATGCACGCGTGCATCGCGGCTGAACTTTTGCAATTCCGCCATATGCGGGGCGGTGGGGCGGTGGGGCGGCGGGGCGACGGGGCGACGGGGCGACCGGCACTAAGGAACTAGCCCTACCCCGGGCGAAGAAGTGACTAACTATTTTCTATTTTCTTGCAAAACTAACGTAGGTAAATTAGATGTAAAATCCCAAGTCGCTTTGACTACGGGCGGGAAACTAGCAAGTAAATCCCTGCCTGTTTCCATTGCCGGCGACGACGTTCTACACTAGTATGTCGGTGAGCGACAAGAAGCAAAGATAATGCTTCCAGGAATAATTTCCCCACGCAAAATGGGCGCTCAGACGTCAAGCAAGTTGCAGAAATCGCACGTTCAAACTAACTAACTAATGTTTTCAGAATTTGGTTGGAGGTGATCATCCGCTGGAGATATCTAACCGTTTGTATAGCTGCAAACTAGCTGTACCTTCTCGCTGTGTGGTGGGGCGAGTACCTAAAGGGGGCAGGAGAAGGCGATATTCCCTCATAGCCTCTGTTTTTGGCAACAAAGCTATTGTCGGGGCGCGTTACGGACGGCGCTTTTTGTGCGTCTGTCTGCGGCTAATATACGCGCTATGGTAAATAAGCAATGAAAACGCCATTACAAAGTGAACATGTTTTAATGAAGTTTTCGAATAAAATTTCTGGGTATGCTGCATTTTTTTTTATATATACCCCTAGTGTGGCAAGCAAGTGGCTACCGGCCTGCCTGATGGTAAGCAGTTACCGTAGCCCATGGACGCCTGCAACACCAGGGGCATCGCATGCGCTTAGCCGACCCTTTAAGAACCTATTTACTTTCGACTAGAAAATGCACGCATATAGTTAAACAGGCAAATTATCACACTGTGTAGGTTCAACATGAATCTAGTTTCAGTTCAGACTAAGTCATCATCATCATCAGCCTATTCCAGACCTGCTGGACATAGGTCTCTCCAGTTGTTCGCCACTTAGAGCAAACATCTGGCGCATATACTGATAATCAGTTTGAGTGTTTCGCCCTAATGCAGTATGTAGAGACGCCTATTTGTTATAGACAAATTGAGTGACGTCCATTCTCAACTTGTGTGTTGTGTGACCAACATAAACGCTTTTAAATATGGCCTTTGCCATCGAATTTAGTTCTTCCACTGAAAATAATTCGAAATAATCCGAATGATTTGATGTCATGCTCTAAAGGGCTATAATTTTTCAGCTGTTAAAGTTTACATAATACAGAAATTTACTTACTTATACTACTTATTATACTTACTTACTTAGCATAGACCAAAATCTGCGTAACTGAAATAATGTCTTTAATATCGTTCTTTGCAGACTTGGCTCCACGGAAAGATTGGTTGAACACAATTTCATACTTGGCCGGTCTAATTTGGTAGCGACAGTGGCAAAACTTTTTACTCTACAACGACGTAATAAGTCGTGTAACACACGTCTTCATACATGAGTACACCATCTTATATTCTGAAGACTACGGTCGCCAGCCAGCTGAGCAGCACCACCGGCTGAGAAACTAAAACCTCAAGAAGTCCATTAGTGGATTTTTACAACATCCACAAAAAAGAGATTACCTACTTGTATTAATTAGTCGTAGTTAAGCAAAAACGTTTCAATCCACAGGGCACAAGAAATTGAGTTAATATAATAAATCCTTTTATTTTGACACTTTTTTTTACTTATTTGACAGAATTTCAGCTTCCAATTCATACTTTATGAAATTAAGTATGAAAACTCAATTTGGAAAAGTGCAATACATTGGTGAAAACCGCATTTAATTCCATGCAGTAGTTTTCGCGTGATGCGCGATCAAACATACAGATAAAAATTTCTCCCGTTTTCCCAACACTTCCCACCACTGCGCTGCTCCTATTCATTGTAGCTTGATGAAATGTATACCTGCCCAAGAGTATCAAGAATAACTGGACGAAGTTTCCTCAAAATCCGTCTATTACTTTTTTCTATGACGAACATACAGTCTGTCTGTTTGACAGACAACATTTTCCTGACTTCATTTTTGACATCAGTATCGATCACTAAACCCCTTGATAGTTATTTGGAAAATATATTTTATGTACAGAATTGACTTCTCTACAGATTTACTCGTATTTTATGTATTGATCTGGAAAATACACGAACCATCTACACCTGCCCATTTCCCTAAAATCCCATCTCACTAAAAACATAGCAAAGGCTTGAATCTCGTTAACATATTCCATTATACTAATAATGCTTAGGTGCCGTAGTAGTGCCGCGTAGGGCGACAATATAGGCGGGCGACGATACCGTGAGGCGAAAATTGCATTAGTCAATAGAGGTGGGTTAATTGCGGCCGGTTTAGGCTCGGCCGCCTAGGGCTGACGAACCAGGCCTGCTGAAATGGACAACGGTCAAATTTAGCCTTTACAAGCTTGAAATAGCGACTAGACTGGAGTAGTGAGGTCTTTGTCAGGCAAAAAGTGATTTTAGTAAGCACGTTTTCCGTGAGGTAAACCGCAAAGCTATGAAATAGTTTTTGATAATTAATATTTAGGTTGTAGTCAATGATTTTATGTCACTTTCATACTGATTTTCAGCTACAAAGATTCACTCACATGTGGCCAGGATCGAGCAAAGTTACAAACAATTGAAGAAATCTATGCTTAGCTGAAGACTGCGAAAAGATGTTGATGAATATTTCATTCTGAACTAGTGGTACATACAAAAAATATCAACAAAACTTACGTAACTCGCGCCGTTGTACGTTACACCCCTACAGGCGGGCACTTTGCGAATGAAGCGATAGTTATCTAGTTAATCGAGCGCCGCTATCGAGCGGGTTCCGCGTCGACCACGGCACCCTGCGCCTCGACCTGGCGGCATGTCGACCTAGACTTAAGGCAAGGAATACTTTACTTTAGGGCTTTAACATTCTACGCCCCCAAACGCTGGTAGTAAGCGGCATGACGTGCTAGGCTTTTTTTCTCTAGCCTCTACTGTCCCACTGCTGGGCAAAGTTTAGCTAGACTTAAGACAAAATATTTTAGAACCGGCCGTCATCATCTGTCTCCGGCCGGTTAGAATGTTTTTTGTTGCTTTTTTTGTGTCAGAGAGGGTAATAATGTCCCTGAAGGATGCTGCCAGAATGATCACTTCAGCTCAAAGACCGCAACATCAGAGTCATAGGTTCGTTGCCGGCCCTTGAGAATTTTATTATCTGTAGAAAAGTACTTATTTTGACAAATGTTAATACTCGTAACGAGTCGAGTAAAAAGTAAATAAGTGTCGACATAATAAAAGTCGACGGATTTTGCAGCGAGCAACTTTCAACGGGCCATTGTGGAAGTCCTATGTCCTGCAGTGGACAGAAAATGATGGTAATATCATCTTAGTAGTAGTTTCTCATTTGTTTTCGCTGAAAGCGTTTCAGTGGCAATCCGCAAAAACGTTAGAAAAGCTTGGAAAATCGACTAGCGTCTGATATCTAGGTCGCATCGCATAATCGTTTCACCGAAATGAGAGAAACCTACACCCCGTAACGTCTCGATAAGAATCGAATCAGGCAATTTTCGACCATACAGCGAAAGGCGGCCCGCCCCACGCCTGCCCCGGTCCGATTTAGTGACCAGATAGAAAGGCTTTGTTCAGTCGCTCGCTGATTACCTTTGTACTCCGCTAATTAAACAATTGAAGTATCTGCTGTTTTAGGCTAATGGCAATTTAGAGCGCGATTATTTATAATGGAGAAAACAGGTCTTAGGTAAGTGAACCCAGTAGTCCATAGATTTCAGTACAAAATGATCAAACACGCTTTGTTGGAACTTGGGAAACTTATGTTTCTTTTTATAGTAGGTACGACAAATGGTTTCCTAGCCTGATGGAAATCTGAAGAGACGCCCAAGTCACTGTGAATAAATAAATAAATATCAGACAACATTACATACATTGCTCCGATCCCAAATTAAGTAGCCTAGGCACTTGTGTTATGGGTATCAGAACAACGAAGGTACTACAAATAAATACTTAAATACAAATATAAACACCCAGACACGGAACAAACACAAGTGTTCATCACATGAATGTTTGTCCCGGGTGGGAATCGAACCCACGACCCTTGGTTCAGAAGGTAGGGGTCACTACCAAATGAGCCACCGAGCCAGCCAAAATTGAAATCAAATTATTTATTCGTGATTCACAGGCATGTCATAGATCTAATTATATTAACAACGTTGAGGTACAACTGCGAACTGCCATCGTCTGAAATCGTCTTGAAAATCCATAATCGTGTCCATTCGCATATAACACAATTTACAATTAGTAATGACGATTAACACATCGCCGTATTCACCAGTAACAGCACGAGTTACATAATAAATATCTTAATATAAGTTCCTTGAACCGAAGGTTCTCAAACATTTATCTTTCGCAGCGATCTTATACCTTTAGGATTTTTCTTACGACACCTTCACCAAATAATATGACAAATCAGCTACACAAGCTGGGTATTGTAAGTTTAAGTTCCTTAAGCTGTCGCAGCGACCCCCTGCCCCAAACAACAGACGCTCAAACGTAACTAGTTAAAATGAGTCAAGTAATTGATATGAATGTTCGAAATGAACTGTGATTCGATAACGGTCCACATCGATTCCAGTTCGCAGCTCGATTTAATGTCCGGTAATGTCGTTTGGCAAACGTGTATTTGGGAATTGGGAGTATTGTTCGATGCACTTCGGATTTTGAAACGAGAATCTACAATATAGGTATGTATTGGTTTTTGCTTATATTGACACAGAGAGATAAAATTTAATTCGCAATAGATTTTGAACCTTACTTTTAAAATTTCTTTTTACATACAAGGCACTTTTATTAGTAGCAATTGAGACAAGTTTTTTTTAACTATAAAAGTATATGTAGAGCTGAACGCATTTATAAAAGTAAATACAAAAGTTTTTACTTGGCTACGGTTCGCATCGAGTCCTAATAAATTTTATTTGCACAATGTTTTAAAAACAAACAAAAAGGCCCGGAGCCCGCGTGTTACCGAGCTGCATTAATAGTGTCTGAAAGGCCTTTTCAGATGTTATTGCATTAAGGCGGATTGGCCGGCTCCCGCGCTTAACTGTACTCCCAATTTTAAATATACATTTTCCCTGTACCTTTTTGCTGCACTCCCAGATATCCAATGAATCTCTGCTGGAAAATTTACTTGCACACGAAACTGTCAAACTGAATTATGTTAAAGAAATTAGACTCTCACATATCTCATCGTATCTCGTCAATTAGAAAAAAAAGGTATTGCATCTAGCCTTTATACGCTCTTTGTTTGGTTCAGGGAAAAACGGTAATCCCACGCCACTTTTGATACTATACACTATATCCGATAGAAGCCTGATTGCATATTGCTGCTTCTAAAGTCCCTGTGACACGTCACACTCTGACCTTTGAGCCCGTTAAGCCTTGTAAAAAGGAAATAGAGAGATTTTTCAAAAGCTACTATGCGACTGTTCGGTTGAGCGTCGATGTTGCGTCAAAGCGACCCGGTCGTAAAGCGCTGCATCCGACTGGAATGTCATCCGAGGGAAATTTTGCGTTAACGCTCCTTCAATCACGACACTTTTATGATTTGCTTTGACAGCATTAAAAGTGAAATAGAATTGATCTTTTTCAAAATGATGAAATAAACGATTTCTGGAGTGGACAATTATTTTTTTGCAACCGTAGTGTAGGACGCCATCAAGTGGAGTGATGATTAGAGCAAGAGCTGGATGCGAGAAGCCCAGGGTTCAGCAAAGTTGACAAACAATTGGAGAGGCTTATGCCCAGCAGTGGACTGCAAGAGGCTGAACATGCTTCAGACAACGCCAACCATCTGGTCTCAAACTAAAGTATTCTCCCGGTCCTGAGTCAGATTAGAAGAATAGAACCGGAATATTCAAAACTGTATGTTCCATCAGGATAGTTTTGTCCAAAACTGTTTACAGCAGAATCGTTTCATCCGCATAGAGCATACTCATACAATTTCACAAACAGACCTACACAAGCCAAGCTTACAACGACTCTCTCTTTGTACCGCTAGTTAAAATGCTAATTGGGATATACGTGCTTTTAATAAACTGCGGAGTTTATGGCATCCCTCGCGGAAAAATTTAGAAAGCGTTTCTGTATATCAGTCAGGTTCGGCGTCCCTTCGCAAAAATGCGAATTTGAATACACGTTGCTTTTCATAAATTGCTAAATAATTGGAAACGCCCACGAAAAGCTCTGAATACACTATCTTCTGTAATCAGATCTTTGAATACACTTCGACGTAAATGTAAAAATGGTTTGAGTTAAATGACTTGAGTACGTCGTTTCGTGTCACAATACACTTTAGAAGATTACCGCATTTATTGATTTGATCAATCAAAGTGATGGCTTCACTCTGTTCTAACTTTGGCACGTACTTTTCGTCACCTAACAAAGACGCCAGACACTTTTAAGAACACTTCACAAATCTAACAGATCTATTTATGTCCTGTTGTCGGTCTTTCACTCACCGGAGAGGCAATTTCGTTTCTGTTTTCGAGTCGTCCATTACGAACTCCGTGCAAATAACGAGTAAATCCTAAAACATCACTGGGCATTATAACGATCCCCTAAATAACGTTATACATTCAGATACCTGCCGTTAAAACGTTATTTGGAACAAACCGACTGTTTGCTACAAAACGATAATACGTTTACCGGTGACGGCAGAATAATGTTTTTCGCAACGGCAACGAAATCAAATGGAGTTTAAATCTCAAATGAATATTGGTGTGTGAACACACGTATAGCTACATTCATTGTGATCAACACAATACAACACAACCTTAAGTTATATAATTCTTTTATTGGAGCGTACCTACCCATTACCTAGCCTCATATCTAAGTCATTAATAGTGCAGTCAATGAAGCATTATGGGTCCGAATTTTTTTACTGTGAACCGAATTGCATACAATTTTGGGATTAGGTTCATCTTACCATTAACTTCAAAAGTGAAAATGATTTGAACTCCGCCACCACCATGGGGGTGGTTGCCACCCCTTCTCGGGGGTCAATGGTTGTTTTTTCAAAATAACCTCGGATATCGATTGAAGATCTAATTTTAAGCAAAAAAGTTTCTATAAAGTTTCTCGAAAAATCTAATACTTTTCAAGTTATTGGCAATTGAAAATTCGCAAATTTTTCACGATTTTCATCAGTTTTTTTCAAATATCTCCAAAAATATACGTTTTATCGAAAATTTTATAAGGAACGAAACTGTAGCAGGTAAAAAAATGAACAATTTGGTTTTTTACAAAGTATTCTAAGTGCAATATTAAGCTAGATATTAAAGATCAAAGCCGTTTTTTATTTTATCTGAAATTTCATCGATGTAGTCAATGCCATCTAGCAGCGAGCAAATGCATTTTATGCTTTCTAATCGAAAAGGGTTTTGTAGTGCTTGAAATAAGCTTTAAAATGAGCTTTATCAAAAGACTTTTGCACATAAAATAAGTGAGCTATATTGCAAATAAGCGGAGCATCGAATGTTTTTTCTTTTCAATCAATGGGTTTAAATAAGTGCCATTTCCACCAAAACTAAAATTAATCATATTCCACCTAGAATTAACTTTATTATGAAGAGTTTCATACATTGTATTAGTTTGGCTGCTTTAGGACACATAGTTTTCAAAAAAGTCACGATTGAAAAAAAATCGAGAATTTCAAATTTTTAAAAATCCCACCCCTTTTTCATAATATCTCAAAAATGACGACAGATACGTATAAAAGTGTAGGGATAAAAAATTTAAGTATTTTTCTGACAACCATTTGGTTTTTTTGTTTTTTCTATCAAATAAAAATTGACGGAGATATGATTGTTTAAAGAGCGCGTGGCAGCGCAATCACAGCTTCCCTTAATCGTGACTTTTTTGAAAACTATGTGTCCTAAAGCAGCCAAACTAATACAATCTATAAAACTCTTCATAATAAAGTTAATTCTAGGCGGAATATGATTAATTTTAGTTTTGGTGGTAATGGCACTTATTTAAACCCATTGATTGAAAAGAAAAAACATTCGATGCTCCGCTTATTTGCAATATAGCTCACTTATTTTACGTGCAAAAGACTTTTGATAAAGCTCATTTTAAAGCTTATTTCAAGCACTACAAACCCCTTTTCGATTAGAAAGCATAAAATGCATTTGCTCGCTGCTAGATGGCATTGACTACATCGATGAAATTTCAGATAAAATAAAAAACGGCTTTGATCTTTAATATCTAGCTTAATATTGCACTTAGAATACTTTGTAAAAAAACAAATTGTTCATTTTTTTACCTGCTACAGTTTCGTTCCTTATAAAATTTTCGATAAAACGTATATTTTTGGAGATATTTGAAAAAAACTGATGAAAATCGTGAAAAATTTGCGAATTTTCAATTGCCAATAACTTGAAAAGTATTAGATTTTTCGAGAAACTTTATAGAAACTTTTTTGCTTAAAATTAGATCTTCAATCGATATCCGAGGTTATTTTGAAAAAACAACCATTGACCCCCGAGAAGGGGTGGCAACCACCCCCATGGTGGTGGCGGAGTTCAAATCATTTTCACTTTTGAAGTTAATGGTAAGATGAGCCTAATTCCAAAATTTCATGCAAATCGGATCACAGTAAAAAAATTCGGAGGTTAGCCCGTATTTTTCGCTTCATTGACTGCACTATAACGGGGTCTAAGTAATTTGTACTCTTTATCCGCACTGATTTGCAGTCAACAAATGCATTGCAGATAGCTATATTTGTGACCGTCTTGTTTCAAAAATGTTATTGCTTAGATTGTTTTTAGGAATATTCAACTGTTTTTGTAATATTTAGGTTAGACTATGCATCACGTCTCATAAACATCATGAAATACTCAATTAATGATTTCTTTTTGCATATTTTTATCTTCCCATTATATGGGATCATTTGAGCGAAGCGTGAAAAACATTTTCCGTGTAAACATTTGGCTGTAACGACTGATTTGAACGTTTGGTTTTCTGTTCATTGTTAGAGCAACTTGGTCTTTCTATTAGCCACCACTGAGTATACTGCGCTATGATATCATAAAAAGTTGTAAAGAATACAACATTTAAACCGTTATTTGCCGATAAGTGCTACGTTACGCGGTTTCCAAGGCTTGTCTCACCTAAGCCTCCGCGTTAACTGCCTATCCGTAGGCCCCGCAAATCCTGCTTCGTCGTTCGTCTCGCGAACTACCGGCAATAACGCCCGAAGATGGTTTAAAAGTGCCCCCTATCGGGCTAAACGAATTTATTGCTTAATGCCAAGTGTTTGTTTCTCTTCTAGGTGCCTAATATAACCTTTGGAACGCCAGCGACGCTTATATACGACGACAACAATAGATTTTCTATTGCGTTCATTTATCGGCAGGCAAAGGATTAAACGAATATTCTATACCTATTTGGCTGATTGTCAGGTGTGTGGCTCTTGTGCCTGCATGGTTGGCCTTGACTTGTTACGGTCTGAAGGTCTCAGATTCGATTCCCACCAAGGTATAACTGTACAAGTGTAGATCTATTTGTAACATAAATAAACCCTCACACATGCCACACTGGACCATACAGCACTGTCTGATCCCAAACGAAGCTGAAGTCGACTAGTCAAGTGATAAATTTCCTCAAATACTTTTTTACTAAATAAGTACATGTTAGGTATTAGGCATCACCTAATAATACCAACCGCTTAGCAGCTAAGATTAAAGTAAGCGGCTGATATAATCTGTAACAATAGCTCCGAAAAAGATAAAAAAATAAAAACCATGTAGAGGTACCTAGAGGTACATATACTAAACGAATGCATAAAACAATCCCACAACAGCCATCAATGACGCCGGCAATGACCAACCGCGACAAAAAAATGGCCAAGCTAATTAACAGTCTCGTAACGAGTGACGTTTCAATTTAATTAGCCGCCGACTCCCGCGAAGGCTCGCGCCGCGCTGACGGCTCGCGTATATTTAGCGGCGCGTCTCTCAGCAACACTTCCACACGCCGAAATAGCCGACTCCCGAAGCGAAAACAACAGCTTAACCCTACCTATACACAGACTATCTCATAAACTAGCAGTTCAATTGATTAATACGCTTCTATAGTTGTACTAAGACGCTACAAGCCACCCTCACCCGCCCGTAGTTCAACGGGAAGCCGCTGAATAGCAGACGAGGCTCAGGCAACCGACTGGTGGCGGTATAACCATCACGATTGAAGGCGTTGCTAAATAGACCTGTGTCCTGACTATCACCTGAAGGCGGCAAAGCGACCTTTCGTCCATTGGATAAATCTAGAGAGCATTTGTTACTTTCGACCCGCTGTTACTTTGGTATCCGGTCTCCCCTACTAAATATGACCAAAACCAGTTCACTTAATGTAAACAACTCGAACATTAAGCTAAGCCATAGACTTGAAAAGAGAAGTAGATGACTACAGTCCTCTTTTATATGTAACCGTATTCTCGGAGATTGCCGGGGTGGCATTTGCCAGCTCTTAATTCTGCAGTAGTTAGTGACACTTAACACGTACTCAGGCGATAGCAACATTTCAGCGGCCGCATAAGTCGCGCCAAGCGTTGCACAATCCGTCGGGAGGCCAGTCCTGCGCAGGTGACGTCACATTACAACCAATGGAACCGTGAAAAAAATACCTTCGAAATTCCGTTTTTGATTAGAAATAGTTTTGTATTTGAAAGGCATCGCCAATCAGCATAGCCCCCTCTGTTTATTGATAAGAGTCGGGTGCTTCTCAAGTGATATACGCTTGAAGATTAGTTAAATACAAATGGCAAGGAAATCCACAAAGCTGAGTCATGTTTTCAAACCATATGATGTTGATAGAATAAGTAGAAGAACATCATATTATATTTATAAGTCTCACTAGCTGTGCCGACAGACAGACAGACAACCAAAAATTTATTTTTTACTGATTGCATTTTTGGCATCAGTATCGATCACTAATCACCCCCTGATAATAGTTATTTTGAAAATATATTCCATGTACAGAATTGACTTCTCTACAGATTTATTATAAAGTATATAGATATAGACTTACGTATGTAAGACTGGTTTTAGCCCATAGATTACAACTGCTCTACCAAAGAAATACGTGTATTTAAACAAATTACCATCTATTAGTTGTTAGGTAAACAACTATCAATTTTAAGATGTATAGTTTTTGTGGTTAGTTACTCATATTCCAATCGTAAGCGATTTCTTCTAGAGTAAATTTGGATAGAGAATAGAGGACTGAAGTGGCGACAATAAATCGGTATATTTCAACTCGGCTGATCGATTTCTGTCGATGTAACAAAGTGACTATTCAACGTCGGAACGCTTCACTTTTCCTATAATTACCGGCGGGAGGACAGGAAACGCCAATTACCCTGGTTATTCTAAGTAATTAACATAAAAACCGTCGGCGTAGAAGATTATATGTGGGTACTAAACATTCAGTGACAATTATATGCACAGAGAAAATATTTTCATTTGTGTCAGGCCTCAGACTATTTCTTTGTTTTTCAAAAGGCGGAGTTTTCAAATCTATTGAATATTTAGTTAGACTTTTATGGTATTCTGTGATATCTATCTGCATCTTAGCTTAAGACCTGAATGTGTCATTCTAGTCTACTGACTAAGGTGCTCATCTTTATTTAAATAAATAAATAACCCAAGACATGCCACACTGCACCACACAGCGCCACCTAGCCCCAAACTAAGCCGAAGCTTGTACTATGGGTACTAGACAACTGATAAACTTACTTAGATATTTTTTTTTGTAAATAAATACATATTATACATAGAAAACACCCAACGAATACAAACAGACATGTTCATGAACACAAATGTTTGTACTGTGCGGGAATCGAACCCACGACCCTTGGCTCAAAAGGCAGAGGTCACTACCAATTGAGCCACCGAGCCAGTCAAAATTTATCTTTAAACTACTTGTATTGAGACTATGTTACAAATCATTTTAAAAAAGTTTTGTACATTAAGAGATTTTGATAAACAGCGCTGTTTGAATGAAGCCAACTTCGGCAAGGCCTAATTTCGAAGTCGGCTCTTTTAGTTGTTTTAAGTTGAAAAGCACAAGTTGAATTCTTGGATATTTTAGCGTCTGTTTTAGGCACAATAATAATAACAAGGAGAAACTTCCACACTTTGCTCACAGGGCCTGTTGAGCGAATTTATCATCGAAGTTTATACGCTTATTCATATTGGCTAAATGGACTTCCTAGCTGACCCGGTTACGTTTTTAATAGCGGAGCACAAGGTCTTTACAGGGTCGCACATCTAGTTACCGGGATGTAAGGGAGCGGCCTATCTTTTCGCTCCAAGCCAACCTCACCTGCCCGTGGTGCATCATGCCTAATAGCAAACGAAGCGCCGGCAACCGACTGGTGGCGGTATAACCATCACTATTAATTAAAAGCTTAGCTAAATACCACAGACCGATGACGGGCAGTAGCGTCATCGGTGCGAGAAGCTACGCTCTGCGATCGCCAACCCGCCTGCCCAGGGTGGCGATTATGGGTATATCCTCCAGATGTTTGCCCTAAGTGGCGAACAGTTGGAGAGGCCTATGTCTAGCAGTGGACTGCAATAGGCTGATGATGATGATGATGACATCTAGTTACCAAAACCTGATAAAAAATTTCAATGTATAATGCACTCTATGCCAAGGGCATTTGGTTGACAATTGTTAGGTGAAAGATATAATAGAGCAGATTGATGTAGGGTCTGTACTCGTTATTCAGATTCCTTTAGATATTTACATATAGGTACCTAGTTGTCCTAACATACTTTTAGCCAGTCTTCAAGAATATTAACCAAATATACATTGTAGAGCACAAGTGTATGCATAAACACAAGGGCTTTCCAGGAATGAAAGAAGTACTTAATTTGATGGGACGACAACTCATCACCACCAATGAGATCATAGCGGAACCAAAGCGATGCACGAAAGTTTATCACCATCATTAGATGTTTTATCAATTTCGTTTCTTTAGCAATCTTTTACCATTCCTGGGACTCTAACCACTCGCTCTTTGGACAACACCTTGTAACCGTTAGATCAAAATGTATCACACAAACATTACCCTAATCCTTAACAATCTGATACCCCTATCAGTTTCCTTAAATCAGATACCAATCACCATCAATCAGTAGTTGGTTATCGCTAACGTATCTCGAATCATAGCCATGATGGATTAATTCCAGCATTTACCTTCCACGTTACTGGTTCTGTACAAGACAAATAACGTAATTTAATCACCAACTAGCTGTGCCCGCGACTTCATCGCGCGCACCCTATTTTATCCCCTTGGTGGTAGAATTGATCAAAAATCCTTTCTTAGCTTATGTTGTATTCAAAAGTCAGAAGCGCTGTATTCGTGCTATGTTCGGTCTCCAGACAACTGACAGTTGTATGCCATATTTTATTAAGTACAAAATTCTTACACTTCCGTCCATATATATATTAGAAGTTGCCCTATTTGTAAGAGCCAATCCTCATCTGTTTCCACGTCTATCTGACACAGTTGCCCGCAATCGCCGTGACCAGAGCAAATTATCCTCGCAACCAGGGAAAACAGCTCTGTTACGTAACAGCATAGTGGGCATGGCTCCCAAAATATATAATAAAATAACAATAGCCTATAAGTCGCTGAACGATAATGCATTTAAAACGCAATTTAAAAAGCTACTTATTAATAAATGTTATTATTCTATAAATGACTTCTTAAATGATAAATTTTGACATGAATTATATTTAATTTTAAATTCTGACATTACATAAAAATTGCATTTTAAAAATCTAGTATTGTATTAACAAGAATATCACTAACCCGAATTTTTACACGCCATAATTATATTGGCAAGACATGTTGACACAACTAAAACTAATTACTGACATCTAAAATATATTCATGCAAATGTAATATGTACACACATGTTTTTGTAAATAAATTGATCTTTATCTTTATCTTTATCTTTAGCGGATGCCTACGTCATAACATCTACCTGCATGGCAAATTTCAGCCCGATCCGTCCAGTGATTTGGGCTGTGCGTTGATAGATCACTATGTCAGTCAGTCACTTTTGAATTACATATATTTCGATTAATTATAAGGTAGATCACAACGACGCAACGATTGGACCAGCCCCTATGCTCGTATCTTTTCACGATGAATTCGGACCGCTATTTATAGACTCCCAATTATAGCTCCAAGGCCTCGACCCAATGTGTTGTACCTACGCGATTGATGTCCAAAACAAAACCTTGAGATTGATGATACGCCTATTCTGATTGTTTTCTCTTTCTTATGATGAGTTAAAAAACAGTAAACAGTCCAAATTTTAAATGCGTAAGAAAGGACAGACCAAACCTAGGCCATTACAAAAGAACCTCAGGTATACTTAAGGAGGACAGCCATGACAGAAGATGAGAAAGGCCGGCCGCGACCCCAAAACTCGATTTGAGTTGTCGACTGCTTACCATCAGGCATCACACTTGGTCGTCTGCCGCCTCATGCATGTTTTTATGGCGTCAATGCTGAAGTAACGCCCACAAACGCTCGTCAACAGTGTAAAGCGAAAGAAGAAAACGTACAAGATACTCCAGTTACAAATATTAAGTACTTTTAGTCAACTCTTTTTAGAGAAACACATTCAAAAAGCACTTCTTAGATTGCGTAAATATCTTTGTAATCAAGTTTGAACGCTAAGTGGGGGCTAAAGATCTTATGTTACTGGTTTCATCCCGATCGAGTGTAGTCTTATAGCAACGAAAAGACTAAATTAGTGTATTTATCTGTATTTTTATTTGTTTCTACAAATACACCAATTTCCATAACATATCGAGTCCACCTATTCAAGGTTGCAATATCATAAACACGAGTAAGCTTCTCGAAGTATTTTACAATCGAAACTAAACCGGTGCGGATACAGTGCCCGCTGTGGACGCCCAAACTCCTAACAACGTAACGGCGGCGAACCCGAACGCAAACTAAAAGGATTGTACTTGAGTTACCCCCAACTGTTCGTATAACGAGTCCATCGCTGGCTGGATATCGCTTCGATCATCAATCGCCGGAGACACTTGCCGCATCGCTCACTGATGTCTACGAACTGGGACTCTATAGAAGCGAACGAGAGCAAGAAAAGGTTGGCAACTACCTCTGCCGCTCCATTTAAAAGTGAAACGAGAAAAGAAAGTTTGTTACTTACTAAATTATATGAAAGTAAATATCGCATCCTATTAAAAAAAATATTGAACATTATCTCTGTAAGAACACTCATGTTCCCACTAAAAGTCAAAGTATATCCTTCAAACTAGTTGGTTTAAATTTGGACTAAGGTCGGAATTGAATTAGATCTGTATTATTACAAAATCACGCCACCAGCCACGGCGACAAATGCTGTGTGTGAGGTCCAAATTAAGAGGAATGTCACCATAAGTCCAATACAGAAATAAAATGCTAACTCAATAGATAAACATGTCATTTCATCTATTGGGATATATTAGGATCAAGCTTAACAGATAAAGTACCTTTATGCGCCTCTAGTTGCTGTAATTCCTCTAAGGGATCGGTTCCGCTGATGAGGTTATAATAAAGGAATAAACTAACTAAACGTGGAGGCTCCCGAGTGTGGGACCTCCGCGCGAGAACGATCACTCACCCCCCTCGGCCCTCCCTTGCGGCTCAGGGTCACCAAAAGAAGATGGATTTTTGCTGGTAAATAGATAGATACATATCTGGGTATCTACCACCTAAAATTCTCTTCTGCTTACCTGTAACAACAAATAAATACATTATTAGATTTTGTTATTATGCCAATTAAAGTGAAGTGGAAGATTAGAAGATATGCATAGATATTCAAAAGTACGCAACAAATTAATAGATAGAATGATTTAAGAGAAAAGTTTCTTTGTATAAATTTATCTGAAATACTCGCAGCGAAGTGAAAGTAGGTCGAAAATTTGTTTATAGTGGCACGACATAATGTGCCACTATAAACAAATTTTGGCTTCCCTACGCCTGATGGAAAGCGAAAGAGAATCCCAAGTGGCTGTGACAACGGGCATGTAACCTGTCAGTTGCCACCGCCATGCCGGTCTAACCCTAGCCCCCGATTGCTGATTCAGCATTCCCTCCCCGAGCACATAATTTGGCTGCGGTATTCTACCGGGCAGCTCAATTCGAGCGCAGATTCGCTATGCCCTACTTCTATGAAAATCTTGGTCTAAATGAAGTGCCTGACAGCGTCGGCAGCCCTAGACAGTGCGGGTCCGCATTGGGCTCGTGTCGCGGCATCTCTGGCGGACTGGGTTAAGCGCGAAATTACAGGCGGGACGGGATAAGAGCTTTAATTACCCACCCTCCGCCCGCCCTATGCGATATTTATGTTTTCCTCGCGATATGAGAGCGTTCGCGACCAAGACAAGTTACTTATTCATGTTTTATATGTAAATACATATAAAGAATTGCGTTAGCCAACGGCTATTGTAATTAACAAATCACTTCACCAGTATTTTAACGACTACGATGGTAATCGGACCGGCTTCCCGAAATGTAACTGTTTAGTGTGTTACCTAATAGTTTACTATCTCCCTACGAAACTAACTACTAAAAAGTATGGAGATTCCAACCAATGTTTCACTTCTTAATAGTACGGCATAGTCCTTGCTAGCTAAACGAAGCGAGAAGAAACATCTTGCGGTGGCCCACAAGATGTTTCTTCTATATTGTGATTGTGACGACTGACTAGAAATTGATTTCGCGCACGTTGTCACAGCGACCGGGGATCCTTTTTAGCTTTCCCTCAGGCAAAAGGAAGCTTTCCTTATATTAAAAGGAAAGAAAAACCAAATGCATATATCTATTTCATAAAGAGAAAATGGAAACTGACACGGCGATGAACAAAAATTAACCATATTGTATATACGGTTATGTAAGCAATGGGGTAAATAAAATGTCAGCAAAATAACTTGAATATAACTAATCACAGATACGAGTAGAATGAAATGACGGAAGAAGATCCTTTAAATTCACATAAGCTCATAAGAACGCAAAATTAGAGATCATACAATATGTCAGTGAGTAGCAGAGACAAGTTTAGCAGTCACGATAACCCGTACCTGCCATGAGTTATTTGGTGTGTGTTCGCGTGTGCGAGCTCAATTGGCGTCTTCCTTACTAACGCTACTTACAAGTTCCGATTCGGGAAATGACAAAATCAATACAATAGTTGTATTGTCGAATTACGACATGTCAGACTGATTAAGTCGCTGAAATGGGTAAGTTTACTAAGCTCACTTTAGGGCGCTGCCCATTAGACGTCTTGATTGGAATATGGCACTTGTTTGCATGAAATAAAACTAGGTAATTTCCGTCTATTTGCTATTTCGTGGGTGCTCCACCGTGCATCTGGAAACGCCTAAATTTGAAACACACATGCAGACCAGGTACTACTTATACTACTACATAACTACCTGTAAGTAATTTGTATATTTCTTATCATATAAAAGAACAACAAATATAGCTGGTGCAATAAATGAAGCCAAGGTACCCCCTTCAATAAATGAGCGGTGTTTCTCGGAAGTTCACGAGCGTCGCATTGGATCGATTCCCTGTTGGGGCCGATGGCAGCAGCCATTGGTCGACACAGGCCGTACTGGTGTGAAGACATCGACATGTGGCTCAATATACTTATATTTTACTAGCAGTGCCCGCGACTTCGTCCGCGCGGAATAGAGTTTCATCCCCTATTTGATCCCCTTGAGGGTAGAATTGATCAAAATCCTTTCTTAGCGGATGCCTACGTCATAACATCTACCTGCATGCCAAATTTCAGCCCGATCCGTCCAGTGGTTTGGGCTGTGCGTTGATAGATCACTATGTCAGTCAGTCACCTTTGAATTATATATATTTAAAGATTCGTTATTTTGCGAAAGTTGAAAAAATTTTACTAGCTGCTGTCCGCGGCTCTGCCCGCGTGAATATTCCTATAAAACATAGCCTATGTGTTAATCCATTATAAGCTATACAGTGGACCCCCGGTAATCCGGCCCCTGTCTAATCCGGCGCCCCCTGTAATCCGACATACATGACAGAATTATGTTTGACAATCTTTGCTAATTATGTATAGATCACTCAAGTTTGAACAGGTCACAACTCGTACGCGCCACCGCTATTGTGCTCGACGCTTATGCGTTGTTTTACTTAGTTTGAATTTGACTTCTAGTGATAGCGGTACGGCCTAGCGTACGTTCATTGTTTACTCCATATTTCGACTTACATAAATTAAGTCTGATTTGTACTTCAAAGTACATAGATATGTACGTATAATTATATAGACTCTCGTCATTAGATATGTAATTTGTCGGATTACAAGGTACTCTTTCGTAAAAAAATCCGGACTATAGGGGTCTTATTAGGCAGTGCTCTATAATCCGACAAATTCGATAGTCCGACACTGCCCTGCATAATATTTGCCGGATTACCGGGGGTCCACTGTATTAGTGTAAAGTTTCATTAAAATCCGTTCAGTAATTAATGCGTGAAAGAGGAAAAAACATCCATCGAAACAAACTTTCGCATTTATATTATTAGTAGGATATAATATCAACCAGCTTTTTTACGAGGTCCATTTCAAATTTCCAGTGAAAATTTCAACTATGATCTCGTACGAAAATTATAACCACCATTCATCACAGTCCAGTGCTGGATATAGGATTCTTACATTATTCGCCACTTTGATCGACCTCGGGCGTTATATCCAGGGTTTTAATAAAAGGCAATTCATTGATAGTGTTCCTGTATACCTATACCTTACCTACCTTTGATTAACCCAAAATTGCTCATACACTCCTTATTTGGGACTGCATTTCCCACGGTAGACTGTCCTTAAAAAACGTTTTTTAAATCTCTTTTTATGTCAAACGCATGCGTGACGTCACGCCTTACACCGCGCATGTCAAAACGCACAAAACATGTCTCCGCCGCCGCCTTGAACTGCGCCCGTGTGCGCACGCGCATACATTAACTGTAAACAATACGTTAGGGAACTTGTCGTTTTCACGAGGCAGGTTACGGAATTGGTTTCGATTTTTTGTGGTACACCTACATAGAGTAACTACGTCACTACGACTATTTTTAAAAAATTGACACTTTTGTATCTGCGCATACTTATTAGAAGGTCTCAATCACCTTCAAATGCTGATTAATTATAATAGAAAAATACATACAGAACTATGACTTGACATTTGATTTGATTTGACAAAGAATCTGACGCCAGCATAATAGAATGGCTTAGTGGCGCGCGGCAGCTCTCGTGCCGGTGCTGCTCTATTCCTGGCCGCTTAATTATAACTCGGATCCAAGATTTTTGACACTGCGCTCGGTGCACTCACGGCTAGCCTGGAAGAGGGACCACTTGGATACATTCCTTGAATATCCTATCCTACTTTAACACTAATTTATGAAGACGAAAAAATTGTATTAATATGTGAATACGATCGCCAACCGGCTGCCCAGCGTGGCGATTATGGGTAAATCCTCCAGATGTTTGCCCTAAGTGGACTGCAATATGGGCTGCTGATGATGATGATATGTATGGTTGTAATGATACTGCGCCGATTTCAAAGTTTCTTTCACCATTGAAAACTATACACAACATTGGAACTAACCATTGGAACTCAAGGTGAATGTAACCTTGAGTAAGATCTAGGCTTCATTTATTGCTAGAAAGTTTGTTTAGTGGATGGATGTTTGTTAGTTTTTAACGCAAAATCTTCTGAACGAATTTTAATGAAAGTTTACTTTAATATTGCTTAAAAATCAGATTAACACATGTGTTAAGATTCATAAGAATATTCTAGCGGGCTCTGGCTAGTAAATAAATAAACATCACATACATCCGAAAAAGAACTCGAGTCACTCATATAGAAAATGTAAGTTTGTCCAAGATAGAAGATGAACACACGAGCTCGTTTGTGACTAAACTACAACAACACTAAACAATTCACTCTTTAATCAAGGATATTGTTTTCAAATCGACTAAAACAATTTCGCGATAGTGCCTTTATCTATAGATAGATATATATCGAAAGATTACTATAATTCGACGCTAAGCGATATTGAATTTTTTTTGGCTGTGGCAACACTACGAATGACAGCTGATTGTAAATATGTTAAATATTTTAAAGCCATATTCCAATACATTTCAAATACTGTGAAATCCCTGTAAATATGTAGACAAAAAAAAATGTGATTGTGTTGTGTGTGACTATAACTTTTACAACAAAAATTGTTGAACAATAACTCTACCCAAACAAACAAACTGCATAAAACATAAAGACTGGCTTAAAAGGGCACGCTCCCAGAGCCGTAAAACCCAATATTTAAAAAAAAAAAAAAACAGCTGATTGTAGTTTTCCCGCCCGGTCTCAATTTTACAATAAAATATGTTTTTTCCATAAATGGCCAACTAATTTATCACTAAACAAAGTATTATTGTATTATTTATGTGCGTGAATATAAGTTTTGTGTATTTTTACGTAATTGCAAAGTGTAGTGAGCCTATAAGTTTGACAGTGGGTGACAGTTCAAATTTGAATTTTGTATGTATTTCAATCATTGTTTTCTCTCTAAATAAGGTAAAATACAATCTTCTTTTATTATTTGTAAATTCATCTGCAATATTCCGTAATACATTTTCCTATATACGCGCTGAGGTAACATTTATAAACTCGCAATTGTGTAAACAACTGCTCGGTAATACCTACTTGTTTATTTCGTTTTAAAATCGAAAATATTTAAATATGTTGACGCGTAGCAAGGCCTTAGCTCGTCAAAGGTGGTCTGGGGTTTCCTCAAAGCATCAGGCAGACCCTAGACTTGACTTGGCGCTCAAAGAATTAAAGGCCGCCAAGGAGGAAATTGCACAATTGGTTAGGGAGAGAGAGGACAACGAAAAGGAACTGTTGGATGTACTGGAGAAGAGCCGTAGGTTAAAGATAGATATGGCTGAATTGCATTCTCAGCACATTAATGTAACTGAGGAACGGGACAAACTACAATCCATAGTAGACGGGTTTGATGAGTGCGGCGAGGAGTACGTCCACAACCTGAGGTGCGTCACCTTATTGGAGCACGAGCTCCAAGAGGCTCAACACCACATAAGCGACCTCGAGACGGAGAAGGAAGAGTTCGCTGCAGCCCAAACCCAATCTTTATTCAATGAACTAATAGGTCGTACGCCCAGCCTTGTTCCTGATGCATGTGACACGGGTCCCTCTGTGATAATAGACCTAACTAGTGATGACACTTTGTGTGGTCATTCTACAGGGGGGATTGCTACATGCAGCAGGAATAAATTTAAAAAATATATTCGTATAAATAGGTACATTAGAAAGACCCAAAAGTTAATTAAACAAAAAAAGAACTTGTATAATCAGGTTAAATGCATCAAGGAAAGACAGAGATTAGGTGATGAATTAGATTTGTATGTACACATACTTTAGACAAAAACATCACATCCTATGAAAATAGTATAAAACAATTCGAATCTGAAATATTTGCATTGAAAAAATCCTTAGAAAATATGACTAATAGGTACCAAAATTCCAAGAAAAAGAATGATGAACACATACTGGCTTTGAAGAGCCTTTCGAATAGTTCAATAACCGGGTGTAATACCCACAATAGTGAATGTAGTTATGATGGTTTTCGGTCAGTGTGTGACTTGTCACTCTCAGTTTGTAATGACCGAACGCCTCCAACCAGTGCAACTACAAACAACGGTTCCTTGCCCATCCACCAAAATGTAAATAAAATTGTCATGTTTAGTGATGACTTTGGTAAAAACATGGGCCTCTTATTGAGTACATACATGGGACAACCGGTTTTGAATCACTGTTTCCCAAACCTATCGTTGAGTTCAATTGTGAAACAAATAAGTGTGTATAATTTTGTTCAAGACACCACACTTATAATTATGACATCCAATAGGGAAAATTTAAAAAAAATGGAGTTTATAAAGTGTTTTGAATCTTTAAATTCATTAAACATTCAAAATATTATTATGTTTACACTGCCCTACAGTGAGTGTTTGCCACAGGCAGAAAATGAATATAGATATAAAATTAATTTATTGATGAATAAATTGACATATAATAATAATAAATTCCATGTAATTGACTGTAACTCGATGACATTTAACATATCAAAAAAATTGTATTTGACAAAAGATAATATATTTTATTTATCTAATACCTATAAAAGACAAATAGCAATATCATACATGTCGAAGTGCTGGTAGGAAAAAAGTTTGACGTGCAAAAGTATTACTAGTGAATCTATTTGCAGAAATAAACTATTTTATTTTATGTTATTTTTATTTTGAAGCCTACGAAGGGGCGCGTCCAATAGAAGATAGTTTGTTATAATTTGTGAAACTGGAATACTTGAAAATTGGAATGTTGGGCCGTTCCCAGATATACTATACAATGTACTCTTAAAATGAAAAGTTACATCTAGGATTTACTCAATGTGTGATAGATATATTATGATGGGGTGTAATGTTTCATTGTACATTTGTAGGTAAAGCGACGTCCGGCGCGACGGTGGGCCCAGGCGTGGGGCTGGGCATGTCGCTGGGCGGGAGCATGGGCGGCGGCGGCGAGTACCCCGGGCGCTGCGAGCTGGCCAAGCCGCCGCTGGACAAGCCCGACGAGTACCAGGAGCCCTACCAGCCGCTGTGCGCGCGCTACTGCAGCTACAGCGCCGCGCTGCTCGAGATGAAGGAGTTCGCGCGCGACTCCACCGGCGCGCTGTCAGGTCAGTGCAGCAGCCGCAACCGGACCGGCCTCACACACTTACCCTTCTCGCTTACATGTCAGGCAGAGAACCAGTTCTGTGTCGGATCTCCTCATCGGGCACACTAAGCGGCCCCAGCTAAGGGGATCTTGGGTTTATCGACAAAGCTCACCGGGTTAGTAAGCTGAGGTGGCAAAGGGCTGGCCACATCAGCGTAGAACCGATAACCGTTGGGGAGTTTTGGAGTGAATATCGTTTCTCCACAAATATTGTAATGTAATACGTACGCCCTTGGGCCAGGTGGAGTGACGATTTATGCAAATTGTCTGGCAAGTGCTGGTTACGAGAAGCCCAAGATCGAACAAAGTGGCGAACAATCGGAGAGGCCTAAGGCCAGCCGTGGACGGAGAAAGGCTGATGATGGCGGCCTGTTGCTAAATGGGCTCTCGTATAACGACATCTCTCAACGTTTCGTATAACACGTTCTGTTGGCTGCTAATTAAGCGGGAGTTTATATACGACTTCATTCTGATGACGTTCTCTAATAATTTCTACGGACCTTTTAGATTGTATGGATCGGGTTTAGTTAGTCTCTATAGAATGTAAATGAATGTTTGTGTTGTTTGTTTGCGCGCGCAGACAGCTCCAACTACGAGTACGCCGTGCCGGAGCTGAGCTCGGCGCCGCTGCTGTCGCGCGGGGGGGCGGAGGCCGAGCGCGCGCTGGCCGACACGCTGCCGCTGCCGCCGCCGCGCGCGCCCGACGCCTACGCGCGCTCGCTGTCGCACTCGCCGCACTCCGCGCACTCGCCGCACTCCGCGCACTCGCTGCACTCGCGCTCGCCGCACAGCGCCTCGGTGAGTCCGCCCCACTACCTATAGGCTAGACCCTGATCAATGAGGGAGTTTCAAAATTAAATATCCGATAGATGGCGTTATGTTGACCTGCGATCCAGGTATCATGGTCAATTGCTATGTAAATGTCAATGCCATGTCAAAATTAACCAATCAGTTAACAGTTGGACCTCCCTTTTATGTTGTGCCCTCTGGTGGGTTTCGTTTTTCAGTAAACCCCTAAATATGACGCGAGACTACAAAGTCTTGAACACCTTTGGAAAGTACAAGCTACTTTCAGTCTTTCGGTAAAAATACCGAAGTAAGTTTAATCGATTTTTGTCGATTGGCGAGCGTGCAACGGAATTATTTAGTTTAATTCTTCTCACAAGTTTTTATCATCGGGCAAACAAGGCATCGTCATGATGCAAGTATGAAGGATTCGCAAAGCTCGTTTCGCCTCTATATTCATAGTGCGAGAAGCCAAACTATGGAACTCTTTGCCGGGCTTCTTGTTTTCCGAGAGTTATAATCTTCCGTTATTCAAGACGAGAGTGAGCCGATCTTTGTTGGGTGAACGCGCTCCGTGTTAAACTGTTGTAACTGTTCATGTAATGTTAACCTGTCATGGTTTGTGCAGTCGCTGTCGACGCAGTCGGTGGTGTCGGAGCTGCGGCGGCGGCTGCAGACCACGTCGGTGGCGGAGTTCCCGCGGCACCGGCTGCGCATGATCTCCAAGCTGGCCGAGGGCGCCTTCGGCACGGTGCGTAGCTCTGCCCTTCTTCTTTAAACCTGGCTACCGCAGATAGCCCCATATGCAGAACGTGGCTGGACGCGGAGGAAAGAGCTGCCCACTTTCTGTTGGAGTAGCCTGGTGTGGCAGCATACCGGGCGAAATATTCGCGTGCCGCATGACGAATGTTCTGAAAAATTGTTTGGTTTACTGCCTGCAGCAGAGTTTCTTCACCGCACCACACGTAACCGATTGCAATTCCATTCTCATCATCTCGATGGTTGGCGATCCTCCACTGTACGTTTTATGAGGAACTTCTAACCTCGCGCATCGGTTTTGTGGAACCAACTCTATGCTCGGAAAGACTTCCGAACAGCTACGACTTGGGAGCCTTCAAGAAACGAGTGTACTCCTATTTAAAAGGCCGGCAGCGACCCCAGAACTCAATTTGAGTTACGGGTGTCCATGGGCAGTGTCGACTGCTTACCATCAGACATCACATTTGCTCGTCTGCCGCCTCTTACATGAAAAAAAATACTTTGTGTCCAGCACACCCCCAGGGCATTTTTTAGCTTCTTTGAACTTGTGTAAAAAGCATACATACGGCGAAGTATGTAGGCGTTTAAGAAACCGTGTTGTCAGCCGGTGTAACGTGCGGTGCGCAGGTGTACGTGGCGGAGGCGGACGGCGTGCCCGAGTACGACGGCAGCGTCACGGCCGAGAAGCGCCTGGTGGCCGTCAAGTTCCTGTGCCACGACGCCTCGCCCGCTGAGAGGTGAGCGAGCTCATCACACAACACATACACACACACATAATATATACTATACTATAGGCTATTATATTATTATTAACATGTTATACTTATGTGCACATGTCTCAGGTAATTTATTTTCTTTTATAATCTATATATTCTATTCTATATGTGTTTAGTGCATTCTCGCTACCTGGCTGCCTCGAGATGGAAATGAGGCAGTGCAATACCCACTAAAAACCCCTGGCCCCTCCGTCAAACGCCTTTGGTGGTAGTGTTACGGGGCCCTTTCAAACATGGTCGACTGACCCCGTGATGACCCGTAGATGGCTATCTACACTATACTAATATATAAATAAAAGAGTTTTACAACATGATCTCGTTTGAATGTACTTGTACATTCGGATGGTTTACAATATATTAAATGCTTTAGTAATTACCTGTTCTAGAAGTATCCATCACAAAATCACAGGAGACTCCATCTAGAAAATAGCTAGACATGCACAAACGCGGGCGTTGAGCGGCGATCTGATCGAGTCGTTACTAATCTGTTCTCGTACCGGTACTTTGGCTTATTGTATTTATGTTAGGCTATTGTTGATAAAGTTTTGGAATATGTCATCATGTAGAAAATATCTTAGAGATTAAAATAGTAATAATAAAATCTAATATTTCAATTGTCATTTTTTACACTTTTGTCCCGCTAGATAGGTGTAATCGTAAACTGTGCGACCCGCCAATGGCCAAATGTCTGGACAGGAGCGGTGTTTGTAGGGCACCTTATCCCGCCAATCAGAAATATATTCGGTTAGGAAGGGAACCTAACTCCCTAGTGATCCTAGAGTCCCTTTACCCATAAGACGCTAAGTCCCTAGAGCCCAAGCTCCGCCTAACCGTGGAAATATATACTTAAATAGATAATAGATGTGGGGAGCTCGCTACCGGTCGTAGTTAAAAGTATAAATGTGATAATAATATTGTAAACACCGTGGCTTGACGTGGTCGTAGTTAAAAATATAAATGTGATAATAATATTGTAAACACCGTGTTGGAAAGAGCAACTAAACGAGTTTCTTGCCGGTGTCTTCTCGGTAGAATGCTGCTTTCCGAACCGGCGATAGCGTCGACGATTTGTAAATGTTTTTTTTTTTAAACCTATACAAATAAAGATTATTTTGACTCTGATGTATATTCACCGTAAAATTGTAAATACCGTTAGGATCTATCTCGCGAGATTATAATATGTCGAAATATTGTGAACTGTAAAATAATGCTTACATTTTATTTAACTCTATTATTCGGTCACAGACTGTAACCGATCGATGTGAAATTCATAAATTAATATCTGTCACACGTCACGCGTTAAATTATCAACAGTTCCACTTTAATCGACCAAATTCTACCGAAAAATAATAGTTAAAATGTAAGAATTATGTTACAATTCACAATATTTCGACAGATTACTATCTCGCAAGGTGGATTATAATCTAACGGTATTTACAATTTCACGGTGACATCAAATGAAGTTAAAACTCATAAAATGAATTGTTAATCGTTGTTGTAATGCAGAAACATCCTGATCGGCAAGGGGTACCAGGTGAAGATCAGCGACTTCGGCACGGACAACGAGGCGTACGCGCGCGACTACTACCGCGCGGGCGGGCGGCCGCTGCCGCTGCGCTGGGCGGCCTGGGAGGCGCTGGCCGGCCGCCACTCCACGCGCAGCGACGTCTGGGCCTTCGCCGTCACGCTGCACGAGATCCTCACGCTGTGCCAGCGCCGCCCCTACGAGCACCTCACCGACGAGCAGGTACCCTCCGGCCTGCGAGACTGACCCGACCAACACCGTTGGCATCGACCAAATATTACTTTCTATACTGGCCATTTTTATATCAACCCGACCAAGGCCGCGTTGGGTGCGGTCCGATCCGACCGTGTAGATGGCCTTTATTGCTCGCCTTTTGGACTAAAATTAAATGATGTTTTCGCCTTGCATATGGGCTATTCAGGAATCCTGCCTCATATAAAAGAGCATCTTGAGCTTTGTTCAAAAGTTCAATCTTAGGTTCCTCGTTCATTATCATTGCATCTTAGCAGAGCAAATGCAAGAGGGGATTTTCACGTTCAGACCCTTTGGAGTCGGATTACTAGCTATGCCACCGAAGTTCCATGTGTGGGATGTTGGGTTTCAAAAATGACGGATTTTCATAAAACTAGACCTCTAGCCATCCATTGGTGAAAATCGCATTCAATTCCATGCAGTAGTTCTTTGCGTGATGCGCGATCAAACAGACAGATAAAAATTTCTCCCGTTTTCCCAACACTTCTCATCACTGCTCTGCTCGTATTGATTGTAGCGTGATGAAAAGTATGCTATAACCATGTATAAAGAATATGTATGTATAAAGAATTATCGTACTAAGTTTCGTTAAAATCCGTCAAGTAGTTTTTGTATCTACTTGTAGATAGTCAATACTTTACTCAGGCTCAGGCTTTTTAACAGGCTCGGTGGCTCATTTGGTAATGACCTCTGAGCCAAGGGTCGCGGGTTCGATTCCCGCACAGTACAAACATTTGTGTTCATGAACATGTCTGTTTGTATTGGTCTGGGTGTTTTCTATGTATAGTATGTATTTATTTACAAAAAAAAATGTATCTACGTAAGTTTATCAGTTGTCTAGCACCCTATAGTACAAGCTTCGGCTTAGTTTGGGGCTAGGTGGCGTTGTGTGGCCCAGCATGGCATGTCTTGGTTTATTTATTTATTTACTGATTGAATTTTTGCCATCATTATCAATCAATCATGTCCTGATATTTATTTTGAAAACTAGCTGCTGCTCGCGGCTCTGCCCGCGTGAATATTCGTATAAAACATATCCTATGTGTTAATTTGATGTACAAACTATATTCCTGTAAAGTTTCATTAAAATCCGTTCAGTAGTTTTTGCGTGAAAGTGGAACAAATATCCATCCATCTATCCATCCATCTATCCAAACAAACTTTCGCGTTTATAATATTAGTAGGATAGGATATATTTTGTGTACAGGATTGACCTTCCTACAGATTTATTATAAGTACAGATTTAATTGCTTTTATTTTATAGTGCCTCGACATAATGGCTTCCCTACGCCTGATGGAAAGCGAAAGAGAAGCCCAAGTCGCTGTGACAACGGGCAAGTAACCGGTCAGTTGCCACCGCCATGCCGGCCCAACCCTAACCCCCCACGAGCTCCGGACACCCTACTCACCGGCAGAAACACGACCCGAAGGTCATTCGGCTGCGGTATTCTATAGGGTGGAGGTCCTTCCCCGGACGGGCAGCTCGAATCGAGCTCAATTCGCTATGCCCTACCTCTGTTAAAATGCTCGATTTAATCGGTTGTCACTCGAGTCGCGATGGTCGTTCGGGCAGGTGCTGGAGAACCTGTCGCACCTGGAGGCGGACGACGGGCGGTTCGAGTGCGTGGCGCGCGCGGGCGGCGTGCCGCGCGACCTGTACGACGCCATGCGCGCGTGCTGGCGCCGCGACGCGCCCGCGCGGCCCTCCTTCGCAGACCTGCACGCGCTGCTGCTGCGCCGCGCCGCTACACCCACGTGACACCACCACCACCTTCTGACGACACAGCGCCCGCTTTGCGATTCCACCCGACGGGCGACTTGTTTTTATAATAGCTCGACATAGTGGCTCCCCTATGCCTGACGCAGGGGCGGATCCACCATTGTGGGCACGATGGGCAGGGCCGTCTTAAATCTATTCGACGCCGGGGTGCGAGACTTAACCTGCGGTGGTGATGACGAGGGCGCCTTGACTATCATATCGTAGTCATTTTGAATAAAAAACCGCTTCGCCCTGTAGCACTTTATGATAAGCGGCAACAGCGAGCCTTTATTGGAGTTCTCTAGCGAAGAAAATGACAATTTTTATTACTGACTTTTAAAAGCGCGACGACGTTATTCGTAAGTAGTTATTTACGTTACGATTAACTAGCAGTGAATATGAAAAATAAAATATCCAGAAATTCAGCGCTCGACAGGCGCCCGGGCCCCTTGCACCCCCGGTAGGGACGGCCCTGACGATGGGCATGCCCAAAGAATAGATATGTGACATCACGTTTGTTGAATTCCACTTAGCTAATCGGATCCAACTTATCGTTGACTTCATAGTGCACGGAAGAAAGAAATAGTCAAATTCAAAAGTTTACGAACGACTTGCTTAGTAGGTAACTCATAAGCTAGTTAGTACTCGAGTTATCTGACAGGCTCGGTGGCTCATTTGGTAGTGACCTCTGCCCTCTGAGCCAAGGGTCGTGGGTTCGATTCCCGCACAATACAAACATTTGTGTTCATGAACATGTCTGTTTGTATTGGTCTGGGTGTTTTCTATGTATAATATGTATTTATTTACAAAAAAAAATGTATCTAAGTAAGTTTATCAGTTATCTAGTACCCATAGTACAAGCTTCAGCTTAGTTTGGGGCTAGGTGGGGCTGTGTGGCCCAGCGTGGCATGTCGTGGCATGTCTTGGGTTATTGGTCGCATTACGTGACGGTGCTTCGCATCGCTACAATTAAATTGGATAGAATTAAAAAATAATATGTGTCCATAATTTTCTTGAGAAGAAAAATGAAAACCGCTCTCCCTCGAGCGCGCAGTGATCCAGTGATCACAAGGAGCCAATTTAAAAACCAATCTCAGTACAAGTGATAGCACTTTTAATAGACTCGGCGTTTTTTAATGCCCTTGAATATCTTCGGACACTTTTTCAACAATGACTGTTGAGTTTTTTACTTCTTTAATCTCGACAAACGAGATGCCGATAGACAAAAAATCTTGAAGACGAGAAATAATTTCAGAGAAATCAGATAAAATTGCACGATAAAATGTTTTCGATTTCTTTGTTACCATTAAGGAATAATAAGAATAACAATATTGTACAAGGCTAGGTTACTTCGTATATTAGTATGATTATTACCAGTTTAGTAACAATGATACATATTATATTCTATTGCTTAATATGCCTATCAAACCATGTTGGTTTTAAATTATAGAATTGTAAAATTATTTTCTTATATTTGCTGCCCGCGGCTCTGCCCGCGTGTATTCTTATAAGATACAGCATCATGTGTTAATCTGAAGTAGGGGCTATATTACTCAAAGCTTAACTAACAAACGAGTAGAAAGAGTAACAAACGTCCATCATCGCATTTATAATATTAATAGTATAACACAAATTTACACGTTTAAAGATAGTCTTACTCGAATTCCGCAAAAGGAAAGAGACGAGAGGACCAAAATAGCGAAACTTAATAAGCGATGAACAGGATTGTAACTTCAAAGCGAGCGTCGAGAGCTCTCATTCAAAAAGAAAGCACGCTCAAACACCTAATATCGCTCGCGCATCGCGTCGATGGATCGCGTGACACGAGTCCCGGCTCCAATATAGCGCTCCTCGACACGTTGAATATTAAACTGGTGCGAGTCTGCGCGGACACCTCCGCATGCCCGCGTTTATTATCTGTCACTTGTACCAATGAAAATTCGTCTGTTGTTCGCGAAATATGCGTTTGGGAGCAGCAGATTCGCTGTGCGAACGGACGTGTTCGCACGGTCACGTCCCCTGTTACCTGTACGGACAGATATTCGGCAAAGCTCGCGTGTTAATGAAACATTGCACAAATGCAAGGCGTTTCACGAAAGTTGCAAAGGACGTTTGTGAAGAAGATACTTTCGCTTGGGAAACCTATGTAGATTACATTACTACAACATTTACTACATTACTACATTTGCTCTGTATTACTTGACATTTTGTATTAAATAAAACATCATTAAAGCCTTCCCATCTCTTCAGGGATGGGAATAAAATCAGAGATGATATGAACGAGGGATAGGGATGCGTCTACCGGGTCAGGTAGTTAATTTATATATTGTGTATTATTTGTCTGGATGCTTACAGTATTTACTTAATTACATGATGATGAAAGTGAAGACAGTTCTTTATAAACAAAATTTATAGAAGTGAGAAAAATACAGGTTCGCTGACGGTGATGTGAAGATGACGACTTTGTTGAAGTTTAGATAACTCTCGGATCCAATACGATGTATTGAGTGCAACACTGTAACTGCTACGTTGGCGATATCGCAAATCCGATTCCCTCGTAAGTCGCAAATATTGCGGGCGCGTGTGCCGGCAACATTCCCGGCACGGAGAATATTAAGCCGCTCTCCAGCGATATTTTAAACCGGCACAACCCGTGTACCGATATGTCCGGACACCCCACTCGCCGGATAACTGAACGGTGTTATCCGCCACGGTCGGGGTAAAAACATGAATTTCGAACCAGATCCAACTGTTGGAATTTTACAGATGAAACGGTCGAACGGCTCTCAAAAAGTAATGTTTCATTTTGGCTCTCCTGACTTATAGAAATAATTTTGTATTCGTTTTACACGTTTTTTTCGTTTTGGTGCAAATGGAAATCGGGATCCCAACTAAAAGACAAAAGATCACGCCGATGATGAATTTAATTTTTAGATGCAAAAGTAATAGTAGGTTCACCTTTCCAGAAAAAAAAGAAAAGGCCAAGATGATGTAACAACGGTCAAGTGGACACATGGTTGCAGGGCATCCAATATCGTCGTCGTCGGTAGTATCGGTAAGTATTACGTCGAAGTGCTAGTAGGGAAAAAAAGTTTGACGTGCAAAAGAATTTACTTGTAAATCTACTTGCAGAAATAAATTATTTTATCTTATTTTTTATTTATTTTAATGCGTACCATTTTAGAAACTTTTCCAAGCTGAACATTAAAATTCACGACTTAGATAAGATCACACAAATTAATATCGCGAAGATTTTATTACACTTTATTATTATCAGTCGACAGCAAAATAGAGGTTTCCCCTTTAACCTAATCGGAGCCAACCCAAATAGATCAGCTTGTAAACATTGTAACTAGTATACTAACTTGCTATGTTGACTGGCTCGGTGGCTCAATTGGTAGTGACTTCTGCCTTCTGAGCCAAGGGCCGTGGGTCCGATCCCCACACATTACAAACATTTGTGTGCATGAACATGTCTGTTTGTATTGGTCTGGGTGTTTTCTATGTATAATATGTATTTATTTACAAAAAAAAAATGTATCTAAGTATGTTTATCAGTTGTCTAGTACCCATAGAACAAGCTTCGGCTTAGTTTGGGGCTAGGTTGCGCTGTGTGGCCCAGCGTGGCATGTCTTGGGTTATTTAATTTAATTAATTAATTAATCCGTGTTCACGCAAGACTAATGTGGCCGAAATACGAGTACTATGAGGGAATCATCTTCATCAAATCATTAATTATACACCAAATAACTCTAACGAAATCAAATTCAAGGCGTTACAGTTCAGTACTCGTATTTAGCTTCATAACAATGCGGCTATGAACACGTTGATACATATAAAGCAGTAGAGTTTCATTAAATGAAGGCAGCGTCGTATTACGCGAGCCGCACGCGTTCGTTATTCGGGCGGCAAAAACTGCGTACAGTAGTGGAGGCAGAACACTACCCGCAAAAAATCCAATTAGACACACATTGATACCTACTCTTTTTACCAGCAGCAAGTGGCGTGGAAAGTGAGCAAGGGTGGCAGTGAAGCTGGCTATTTATAGCTCAAATTTATTATTGAGACAAAGAGAGTTATAGTTTTTAATTTTGGCATTTATGCACTACTTTCTGTTTATGACTCCGGTATCTCTATTATTAGCTTGGGTCGGGTACCCGAGGTTTATTTCTAGTTTGTTATCACACTTTTGGAGCACATTTCGACCTTTTTATATTGAGTTAATTCAAAAACTATAATAATCTTGATCGTTTCTTCTTGACAGGCTCGGTGGCTCAATTGGTAGTGACCCCTGCCTTCTGAACCAAGGGTCGTGGGTTCGATTCCCACCCGGGACAAACATTTGTGTGATGAACACTTGTGTTTGTTCCGGTTCTGGGTGTTTGTATTTGTATTTAAGTATTTATTTGTGGTACGTTCGTTGTTCTGATACCCATAACACAAATGCTTAAGCTACTTACTTTAGGATCGGAGCAATGTATGTGATGTTGTCTGATATTTAGTCTCTTAGTCTCTTTGAATGTGCAGAAACAGAGAGTGCTCATAATTATATTTGCATAGGTATGCACTTCAATATCTCCTGCGCACTTAGGTGTTGTCGTTGGAGATTGGCCGTTGTTGACAAAATTCGGTGAGGAGAGTATCATCAAATTACTATTACAGTGGATTAAATAACAAAAAGATGAGTTATTATTGCCCAATTAAATTTTCCTTGAGAAGTGTTCTAGTCATAACGTGAAGCATCTGTCCATAGTGTTGTAAAGTGTTACTTTGTCCGTTATTCTGTCCGTTAGTCTGTTAGCAGAACAAATGAATACCGAAGCTTCGTCCATTGATTTAGCTAGTGAACTAACGTTATTGTCTGTAACACGAAACACCGCACGGTATTACTGCAAATTATTCTGTGGTCACCCGCAGGCTGTGGGCTCGCAAATGGCTAGCTCTGCCAATATTGTTCCACAAAATGGAAAAAATTAAAGCACATTCTATGGAGAATATCATTTGATTATAATAATGAAAGTCGTATCAAGGAAGACATTACAAGTACATAATTAAATTGAATAAAAATATTACAAAAATAGTATGTGACTTGCGCAACTACAACTTTTATCTCTTTCAATTCTACATACACTACATACAAATAGGTAATACCTATCTAAAAGACTACTCTTTTATGGACTCTTAATAATCTTACCTTAAATTCACTAAGAGAATGTCTACTGTCATTGAATACACTGTGACAACTCTCACAAAAAGTTGTTTATTCTTGTCGAACGCGTTTACGAATACCTATAATAGAGTAAAAAGACGAATGAACACTTTTTTATCTATTTCTAATTTAGAGTTATAGTAAGGTGGTAATGGTATTAATCTCTAACTAAAGTATAACACTCATGGACGCGTCAGAGCGGTGCACAAGAGATAGTTCTCTACTAAACAATTTTCTCTAAATGACTACGATGACAACCAAAGGCGGCCTAGATATCTCTTTTTTATTTATTTTGGAACAACAACAGCCTCAGAAATATAACATGTACATAAAACAAAAGATAACTGCACCATACTGCACTTTAGGCCAAAAATGTCTTCACTGGGCTGTGGTCGAGCGAAGGCTGTAGTGGAAGTGGGTCGGAATGCTCGGATGAGACTCTACCTGCCCCTCCAGTGATGCCTAACAGCCCATCTAGAGAGCGTCATCATCATCAGCCCACATCAGTCCACTGCTGGACATAGAGAGCGTGTAGGTGACCAAACACAACACTACCTACGGAACAATTCGTCCAACTAAACTAAAGCTGATACTAGAGCTGTATACCTGCTGTTTGAGAGAGCGTAGGTAGCGAGGTAGGGCATAGGGAATTTTCGCTCGAATTGAGCTGCCCGTCCGGGGAAGGACCTCCACCCTATAGAATACCGCAGTCAAATAACCTCCGGGTCGTGTTTCTGCTGGTGAGTAAAGTTTCCGGAGCTCGTGGGGGGTTAGGGTTGGGCCGGCATGGCAGTGGCAACTGACAGGTAACTAACCAGTTACTTGCCAGTTGTCACAGCGACTAGGGCTTCTCTTTCGCTTACCATCAGGCGAAGGGAAGCCATTATGTCGAGCTACTATAAAAAAAACCAATAATTATATGGAGAAAGTTCTACTTCCATAATGCGAGCGGCCAAGCTATGGCAACTCATCCTTATCACGTCGAAGTGCTACTAGGAAAAAAAAATGTTTGACGTAAAAGTATTACTCATGAATCTATTTGCAGAAATAAATTATCTTATTTTATTTTTATTTTACTCATTTCCGGGACCCTTGTTCTACGGGAGTTTTAATCTTCCGATGTTCGAGGCAAAAGTGAACCGGTTTTTGCGGCGCGCTCCATGCGCCTGTGATATCGGCTACCATCAAATACATTGCAGTTGCAAACCCATTTCGAATACAAAGTCCCTCGTCTGCACAGACCTTAACGCTCACGTAGTATCGTCAGTGCAAGTGTGTCTGTCAAGTTAATAGGTATTCAGCGAAACCGGTTCGGTCGGGCCGTCCGCGCCGCGCATTCGTTTGAATAATGCGAATTGTGGATATGCAGCGCATTACCATACCACGTTCCGTATACGAAAATAGAATCGGAATTAGCAGAATTTGTAACAAAGTATTTGGATCCTTTAAGAGAAATCAATTGATTTAAACGGTACCGAATCTGATTGCCGTGACGCGACTCCGCGTAACCCCTTTCAATGAAGCAAATAGGAATTTTAAAAAGAAATTCTAGTTACAAAAATATTGAGACGAAGTCAAATCAAAACGAAATCTTTAGTAGGCCTAGGTATTTCTTTTACCGATGTCTCGGCATTCATTACAAACTTGAAAAAGTGTTGTCTAATATGTAATAGCCGGTTAAGCTTTAACAAACTTATATTATACCATATAAAAAACAAGTTTAGACAGGAGGTCGTTATCAGGAGCTAATGTATTATTTATCTGTCAATCTACCTCACCAAACCGCCTGCCAAGTGTGGTGACTTAAGGACATAGCATATTTATCAAGAGCAGGGGCTCTCACCAGGCAAAAACAATAAGATTCAAATATTGCCCTTTAGACATAATATTTTACATTGGCACCGATAAAAGTGCAGATCGGTCAAATTGAGCCATGCCCTTAAGGGAAGTCCTCAAAAATTTAAATTTACATTGAGGAAAGCCGATGATTTATTTTCATATCAACAAAGGAGATGTCCAGCAATAGACTTTTGCAGGCTAATGATGATGATGTTACTGAATTAATCATGTCCTTTTTCATTTTTGTAATCTTTGTCCGTTGATTGAAAACCAGTCCTATTGTGAAATAATAGGGCACAAATGTCACTTTTATGTAGATTTATAGAAATCCTTCATAGTGATATAGACCGTAACCGCAATGCCGCATTAAAAAACCAATCTGTTAACTTCTTTTAAACGACTCGTAAATATCTCGTATGGCCATTGGGCTGTGATGAAACCGACGTGTGCTCTTGACAAATGACTTTATTATTGTGTCCGCTGTAGCAGATGATTGTATGAAATGTATCGTCGATCATTTGCTTGCCAAATGTAAGGCGCTAACAGCACGATCTTTGCTTAAATAGGTAACCCAAATACGGTATAATTAGCAATCGATTTTGAATACCTACGGGATGCTAAGATGGCTTTCTTATAGTGTGACGTAATATTTAAAAGTTGTTTTAGTACTAATGCTAGCATTTGAACAAAGCAAACAAAAGAAAACAGTTTTTAACAAGCTTAATAAAAGATAGGATCAAAGCCTAAGTAAGACCTCGTCAATTTGAGTACAACGAATCAAACTCAATGAGGTTGTATCTGTTTTTGAGGAGTTCTTATGGCCACTTTATGGCAAGCTTCCGCATCAGATCAGCAGCACGTCATCATAGTATTGCACTATCATACTATATTTATGCAAAAATTCAGTTTAATCGGAAACTGAAATCTAGGTCAAATTTAACTCACAAGATTTGACGGCAGACATCGGACAGGTGGAACTGAATAAAAGTTTTTAAAAATATTATCTATTCTAATTGGTCAACCGTTTTAGAGATTTGGGGAGAATAACGAACAGGATTTATTTTCATATCAACAAATTGTTATATTTCTCCATATTAGTACTTGTTTATTACCTCGATAGCAATAATTTATACCTGAACCTTTTCCTTGTTAACATACCTACCAGTGCGCACTCAAACACACAAAGATGGACGCCCATAGCTGTAAACAATGCGAGCATTTGAACGTCGTTAAAATGCCCGAAGAATCCCTAGCGGTGATTCAGCCGCTCGTAAATAAACTTTATCGCTAACTATCACAATTATATCAACTTTTCTTCAGCCTTTGGCACGTATATTGTAGCGAATGTCATTATGTGTAGTAGGGTTCCGTATTATAACGAAGGGAGGACAGTCATACCTACTTATGAAAAAAGGGGTTTTCCAATTATGTAATCGGTAAAGACAGTGTGTAGGACCTCCTTTAGCCCAAAGGATAATTAAGTAACCTTATATCGGTGGAAGAAATAGGACCTGGAAGCGGAAGTATAATAGACTACCAATATTCCGATTTGATAGTGTAAACGATACCTACAGTTGAAAGTTAAGTTTCTTAAGTTGACCCATTGAGAACGGTATTTCTGTATTACTTACACAACACTTCTTTGAGGTTGTCAAAGATGTACTAACGTTATAAGACTGGCTCGTGGTCTCCTAATTTCATAAAACCTACTTCATAGCATGTAAAATGGGCACAAAAGGGATGTAAAATGGTAGAAAATCTTCTTAGCGTAAACTGAAACACGCTTCACCGTTTGTCAGTACATTAAAGTAACTCTAACAGATAGCACGTGTAATTTTTATTACAATACTAAAAACAATTTAATTTTGTCAAGTATCTCGCGCTTAGCTGGATATTTTAAAATACGTATTGGAATATTGCCACCGGCCTACATGGGACCGGGTAAAATATCAACTATTTGCATCGACTGTAGCAAATGTTAACGAAACACGCCTGCAACATTACAACTGCGAGTAGGTACATGTTTATTTTCAACCACTTTATTAGGAATGTGCTATCTCTTGTGTATCTCGTATATCTGAAGTTGCTTTCCTACTTGATTCTTAGGAAAAAAAATATCAGAAGTAAGTTTGTATTCGTACTTACGTACTGATCATGTTTATCCTCAATTGCCTAGGGATTTCCCGACTGCCCAGTGTTAAGGGAAAGCCAATCAATTTCAAAAGTAAAGTATTATATACCTACCTGTATTTCATAAATACTTACTAAGTAGGTTTTAATTTGCAAAAGTATGACATGCATAATAATGAATTAGTGGCTTAATAATCCACTGATGTCAACAGGGAAAGTATAGTATGTTATTTTGTATAGAGTCAGTTGTGAATTTAGTCACTTAATTGTTCATCGACCACAAATGTATCAGATCAGTAGGTACAGTTAAAAATCGTAACTTATTTGTTAATTTCCTTGAATACACGTGTTATTTTCCTTGAATTCTATAACATTCTATAAAATCTCTATCGATTAATATAATACATTATATAAAATCACCTACTAACATTATTAATTTAGGTACAAAGGTAGGTATTTGTTTGAGTCACCTGTTTCTTCTATGTTCTAATACCACAACAATTGAAGGCGTAGCTAAATACCACAAACCGATGACGGGCAGCAGCGTCACCGGGGCAAGAAGCTACGCCCTGCGATCGTCAACCCAATTATGGGTATATCCTCCAAATGTTACGCCTATGTGGCGAACAACTGGAGAGGCGATAGGCTGATGATGATATGCTCGTAATCATAGTGTTACTATGCGCACACGAAACGACAATAATACTGTCTCTTTAAAAACCAAAAATGCACTATATAGCTAATAGCCACTTAGGTAACTAGTACAGTAGTGAACGTCACTTCGTAGAGCTAAACAATATCGGCACAGCTGTGGTAGAGTTAAAAACCAATAACTGTGTTCACCTACTATATAATAATTTCTTACAGCCCCTCTCTATATGGTTTCGTTATCCGGTGCTTGTTTTAGTACATTACACTTCCTACCCGCGCCCATCCCACGCTCACTGATTAAACTTCCCTTAAATCTGCACAAAAGTTCAAACTTCAAGCGTCGCGTCGACTGAAGGAAACTTCCCCACGCGCTCCCGACTAGCCCTGAACTTCTTAAGGCGTTGTTAGACATCATACAGTATTCATCATTTATTTTAAAATTTAAAAAGAAGGACTAACAATTGTGGTCTTCAAAAGAACTTGGATTTTAAGCCAATTAAGTAATTGCCTAGTATCAACTTTTCTTGTTAATAAGTTCCAGATCACAACCTTAAGGACTAAGAACAGGCCACGAAATAAATAGTAATTTTTAGGTAACTTTTTCATTGTCCTATTCTCCAGTTCCTGTCCATTATAGTTACGTTAACTATATGCTAGTTTTCTGTATAGCAGTTGTTGAAGTTTGTTAATCTCGTGTACACAGTAATTGCACTAATTAACGTGTCGGCTTCACAAAACAGACTAAACTTCGCGGTGAAACTGATACGGCAGTGGTACACATAGATATTTCTCATTTACATGAAACTAAATAATAACTGAAAAAAGAAAATACTTTTTACTCGTCCCTACCTCACGGAAGAGTGAAGGGGTATGTGGAACTCAAACAGCTCTCGTACTAGGATCAGCACCCTGTCTCAGGGTTGAAAAGAGACAGGGAATACCCATTGTAAATCCCCGTCCTTCCATCAAGCGGACTAGCATCGAGGGTCCTGCAATTTATGCATGCTTCTGCATGACATGCATGACCTACAAGACAACACCAGCGCCGCCTGTCTTTACCAGGCAAGCCCTAGACCACCTAGGCGGCGACAATCTTGATAAAAACATTACCTATTACATTTGACATAATACGACAACGATTGAAGTCGTCAAGCAGAAAGAAGCACGAGCAAACAGCTCTTATTATACAGCAGATACTTGTCCAGGCATTAAGCGGGCCGGTTTTACATAGTAATCAGCAAAACAGTCGGAAGACGCTGCCAGCGTGGGCGCTGGAGTGCTCGGGTAAGCTCCGTGCTGTCTGGGCCGGAACGAACTAGGGCTGCCTGTACATTACCTTTCTGAGCGAATTTCAGCGGCCATCTTTAGGGAGACTGGCAAATACGCACGAAATGCTATAGTGCACGATTGTGCGCGCAAACACAGATGCACTCTCTAGTATTTCACTCTTATACTCGTAATCAGAGTTCTGAAGAACAAGAAAATCTAATCTTAAAAGTCAATCAACTTATGGAAATGCCAGAGATTTGACTGCATCTCCAATCTGTAATACATTTATAGGTTGGTTTATTAGACAGTGAAAATAGTTTCCAATTATCATGAAATGTGTTTAAGCTCATTCCCAAACCAATACTAGAATTGAATAAATCCGTACCATCATTCGGTTACTCTAATTAAGTCCAAAAAGTATTTATACGCGTCACATAGTCTGAATCGTTGTATATTTTAAACATGAAGTGTGTCTCCGGCGCGTACGAAACAACTAAACTTCTTTGCACCCCTGACACCCTCGACAACAAACAAATGCGCCACGTCTGGCCCGGCTCCAACCGAATGGAACTTATTCGATTAAACAATAAGTTACGAGTGTTATGACTAGTCTGGGAAATGTATTTCAGGCTGTGTCTGCCTCCGCAGTTAGGGGAGCAACCCCATAGCAAATGGGCGTTCGGGAAGACACTCATCGTCTGCTATGCGTAATGCAAGAGACCGTACTTTGATCCCCATTGTCTGGCGCGGCTAAATCGCGTGGTTCGCCGCCATTCCGCGCCGTTGCCAACCAACAAATAATTAAATATATTGTCCTTACTTCCTTGCCAATATTACCATAGTATAATGCAAAAGCAATTTCCTTTCTATTTTCTCTATTAACATAATTCGTACCTACGGCTAAACTTTGTTATGTTTTTGCACAGGGATTGTCGGGACTTAGCGAGACTGTCCTCAAGGGATTTGCGATGAAGAGATGTTTTTTAATAATGTCTGTGGTGCTCTAGTGTCTTTCAATAATTTGTGTGATCACGATGAGTAAACGTAAGTAGCGCAAACACCTGTGTTTTCTAAATTGACTCGACCGGAAATCAAACAACAAACCTTCAGATATTCCGCGCCTAGACGACCGCCTTACACAATCCTCTAACTAACTAGGCCGTCATACCATTATCCGAAATCATACGGCGTCGGATTAAATTTTCAAGGTTCTCTAATTAGCGGTTACTGTTAAAATCAACTTTTAAATGACTGTTCAAAGTACACAACCGTAATAATAACATGCAATTAAACGACAAAATGTCACAAATTTAGCGGGTCGATCTGGCAGCCCTAAACGGCGCGAATGACCGGCTTTTTGAAGTAAACCCTGTAATAATAAATAATTACACGTAATGCTGTAGATACCCGCCCGCACAGCGAAGGGTTTGAACGGCCGTGGACAAAATAATCTTCCTCGATCGGAAATTACGACGCCAGACTCTGCAGGCTTCTTGATGGTGTTTGTGGAATTAGTGGCAAATGCTTTTTTAATTGGTTCAGCATGGTGGCTTCTGTTTGCCTTTTTTTTATACCACTACACTACAGCCTGATGAAAAGTCCCAGTCCCAGTCGTTATGAGAGCGGTCAAGAAACCTTTAGTCGTTTTAAGAGACGTGTAAAGTCAGTTGTTATTCAAGTCATTTCTGGTTTCCATCCTATTTGTACAATGGGCATCACAATCATATTTGTTTGTTGCTGACAAAGAGACGGCCAGAGATCCTACTTTCTCCTGCACCTGTGGAAAACCGGCTAGTCAAAATCTATGATGCTAGGATGAGAAGATAAGTAATTTCGTGAATGCTGTGTGTATTTACATAACCATGCGTTGAACTTTTCTCTATAATTGAAATAAAAGAAATATCTCGTTCCATTTGACATCCGAGGGCGAATTGATGGCGAATTAATATTTTAATTAATATTTTTCAAAAAAAAGTAAAAAAATTGTGGCAAAATCTTCCATTTGATTCTAGCGTTATTCATACATTCAAACCCAAAGCCATTCTCTCAGCTTGGTTTTGATGCTATTGGAACCAAAGATCCTCTACGAATATGAAACAGAGGATATGGTTACCACAATGCAACCGACCTACCATTCAAAGCCTAGACCTAAGATTTGTGTCCCTATGTTCTCAACAGCATAAATCTCCGGCCAACGACAGAAATTGATGCCTTCGCTATTTGGCCGATTGGAAATATTGCTATGACGTTTGCAATTATTGCCATCAGCTGACAAATGAGAATAACCATCGCGTACGCGCGCGCATTAAAGAATGCGCGTTCGAGCCGTGTTTATTTTAGCGTCCCACGTGACAGCACGCGTCAGGCGTGTGTTTGTGATGCGCGGGCGCAAGGCCGCTGTTGCCGCCGCGGCTCCCCCCCATCCCCGCCCCCCTCGCACCGCGCGCGCTTCGTTCATAATTTTGTCTCTTGTTTTCGAACGTGACTTATCACATCTGTAATCGCATTCTAGTTATGTTATTGAGGTTAGAACAGGCGTATTTAATTTATGAATGCGTAACCTGCTTCTGAGGCGATGGGCAACTTTGTATCACTTATCTGCTGTTGCTGATTATTTAGCGAGAACTGTGTTAGTGCCCCTGTTGTTATACAACAACTAAGTAAAACCAGCAATTTAATTTACTAAATGACAGCACTGTTGTGAACCCTCGCTCTCCAGAATTATGCACTGTATCTTAATAGTTCTTATCCAACTTAACATTCATTCAATACATTTCATTTTATCATTTGTAAATATTAACACGCCGGAAATGTTCCTCCATACTCGAACGAAGCTCTCTCACGCACCAAAAGCAGACGACACCATCTTCTTAAGTCAATACAGCAGCGGCTTACAATCCGACGGATCTCAGGATCCACCTCCGCTGCCGACTGTTCAAGTAAAACTAAACTAGTTAGGAAACTACCTGATTTATCCAAGTACATATCAAAAAGTTTGAGTCGCAGCGCTGTTCGCATGTGGGTCGCTACGGGCACGCTACGGAATTCGAGTTGAGCGCACCTGGGTTTATTAAACGTAAGCTTCCTTATCAAGCTCTAGGTCCCAATATCCGGGGCGAGCTTTGCCTTGAAGCTTTGAGATTGGAAGCTTCCGCTCGCCAGGCGGTTGGGACTACAAAAACGTCTTTAATTACCCCTTTTATCTCGCTGGTGGCGCCTCGCAGTCAACTGAATGCAGCTGGTGTAAAGCTGAAATAATTAGATCATAGTGAGAAAGGCGAGCCCACTTGTGAACTTTGCAATTTCGCCCGTGAAAGTTGCCTACACAACTATACATGTAATACAGTATTCATCAAAGACTTTTTAATTGGATTATTAATTTGTTAATTGAAGCTACATGTAGATAGATGTGCCTGCTGCCAGAAATGTCATTAACGTAAACTACCTATTAATATTTCAAATCTATAAAAAGGGTTATTTTAGGTTATTACAAATTATTCCCTATTTTAGTACGGAGTACCAAAAGTACTACTTTTAGTAAGTTTAGGTTAGGTAAGGTATATTGACTAACTAAAGACGAAGAGGGGCGCTAACACAGGCATGTACTCTCTTAATTCGATTGCAGGATGTCCGTTAAATTAAAAAACTATGTGATTAATAATAAGTAGTCTAAAATTTGCTAAATCCGTCGTGTCGTATAGATGCCCTCTGACTCACGATTGTTGATTAGCGGAAGAAAACCATGTATTGGGAAAAAACCCTTCTATTGAAAAAAATCTAGTTATCTATACCTCGAATCTGAGTGCCGAAGATATAAAAGGTGTTTACGCCAACAAAAACCGGATTTTAGTAACATATCTCTCGTATTCATAGCGAGTGAAGCCAACAACGGCAACATAATAACAAACAGTCCGAATTGATATCGCAAACTAATCTATAGATAAGCTTCACCGATGTAGTCGGTGTAAAGTGTCGACCACACCGCGCAGCCGATCGCAACAAATTCATATTTTATTTAAGCGAAAGATCTGATATCTTCTTCAGTCGCGTCAATCGAACCGGTTCCATTAGTTACAAAATATTTTCATTTTCGTCCCGAAGAATTGGAATAGCTCGCGGGAAAGAGAACATTGGTCTATAAATAAGGAACGCAGAACGTTATAAAAGCGTTTTGAGCAGAAACGAGGCCGAGGGGAAACAGAAATCTCCAGTCGAAATTGTGCTTCGGAAAACGCGCAACGATGACATTAGATAAATGTGTAACCAGCCACTGGGTGCTGGCTTCCTGTACGGGACGCGTCTAGGTGAGCCGCCATTTCTACTCCTCAACGCAATAGAGGCACCTATTTTAGATGATAGATTTAGATTATGATACTAGGGGATAATGGGGTACAGAGACCTAGCAAATGACAGTAACCAACTGTTAAGTGTCATGGGAGCCGATGTAAAAAAAAGTTAAAATGTTTGATCACAACGTCACGACAGATACAAATCTAATCTACAGGTCGGTGTTTTAAATATTTTTTATTGTATCACAGCAGATACACGAGATTAAATATCAGCTGACGGTATGTCTTTATCGACATCTCCAATCAATTCAATTCGCAAAGCATTTCTGCGAAAGCTGCATGGTACCAACGGGATTTTTCATTTTCTTGACGATTCTTCTCGAAACCACTTTCCGAATTTGGCGGTAGAGTTATAATAATTTTTAATTTCTGTTTCAACAAATAATTGAGATGGATGACAACGAAAATACAAATTTATCTGTTGGATAGTATACACACACACATGTATATGATAGAAATTATCTAGATAACGACTTGAGTTCATGATGACAAAAGTCCAAAACAGCGAAAGACGACATGCTCGTACTCGTAGCAACTTCAGGAAAATCTAATCGTAATGATACGGGAATGGGACCTGTCTAGTTTACATTAATACTTGATAAATCAGTTGTATTCAAGCCCTTCCGGGCCGTAAGCCCAGCAATAGTGACAGTGACAGGGTGATAAATTATAGCAATCGGAAATGTGCATCGGACCGCCAGCGCTAGCCGTTCATACAACTTTTTCACATGACACACAATACAGTGACCGCTTTTCATTAATTAATACGCTACGCACAAAAAGGACGCATTGGGACATAATTCACGTGAATGTCACTGTGCTCTGAATGGGCCAAGTCTCTGAATAGTACAATAACGGTATAAAATTACTCGTCAGTTTTTGAACTGCCGTAGAAAATGACGGGTTTAAACGCCTCTTCGATAGCTACGATATTTAATGACATTCTCCCGCACACAAAGTAAAAACAGAAACTGTGACTTTTTTATAGTAGCTTGACATAATGGCTTCTAAGCCTGGTTTAGTAATCATGGTGACAGGAAACATGTGATCATTGTTACATTCTCAGAAAGGAAGAAAAGAAAGCTATACAATCTCTACATTCTCTCTACAACAATTATTAATTTAGTCTGTTTAAGTTTTACTTGATATTGCTGTAAACATTATAAATTTGGAGATAGCTTAGCATATAAAAATCACAAATGCCTTATAAGGGTACTTGATAAGCGGAAGAAAATCTCGTGAAATTACTAAAGAAAAATCTGAACAACCAAACCCGGACCAAGTCACATGTAGCAACTAATCTAGCGAAATAAATATATTGTGACAAAAAATACAACTCGTCTACAACCGATGTTGGCAGTTATGTATATTTTCAGACACGACTAATCGATATTTTTTCGGAAACTACACGTTTCGTTTTCAGCTGCCACCTTAAAAATCTTATTTATACACATGTCACGTGAATTCAGTCAGCCCGAGATGTTATTTTTGTTTAACTGAAACGTTGACAGAGATATGTTGACAACTTTGATTGCTTATACACGTACTTGTCTAAAAAGGTGTGTTTGGTATTTAATACTTATTTACGTCTGAGCTGAGTGGCAAGCGGGTTTTAGGGTCATTTGAGGGTTAGTGGACATTAGGCAAGTCTCAGTACGTTGAAGGCTCGTTGAGGGGTCCGTAAGTAATGACACCGTTCGGATTGGCAACAAAATTAAAATCATTGCGATTTCTCGCGATCCTTCGGATTTCACCCTGACTATCTGTGTGCCTAGCACGAACACTTTCGAAAACGTATGCGTAACGTAACGATAATTTTCACTACGTAAACGTAGTACGTAGTACCTCTTACGCACGATAGGGGCGCTGTACCAAGTTTCATACAAATGTTTACGGTAACGTTACGCATACTTTTTAGAAAATGTTCGTGCTAGGCACACTGATATTCCGATGTATACTGTTTATTATAATAATATATCTCTAACACCACGGTGTACTAACACAGAGTAACTAACCAAACTTTATTGTCCGCCATCAGCCGGTATTAAAGGCGAGACTGAACCGGTTTTTGCTTGGTGAGCGCCGTCCATCTTGGACTACAATGACGCTTGACATCAGGCGGATTGCGGTCAGTTCTGAACCCTCGATGATTCAAGTATGACTCGCTTTTGGACACTGGTTCACTCCAGAATAATTCGTAGGCACCTGTTAATTTAGTTTTGAAGAGCTGAACGTTGGCTTGACGCAACTAACTTGTGATGAGTTTGAACTGAGTATTCTTTCCTGATTCTTATGAATATTTAACACAAGATGCCGCACTGAGCTACACAGCGCCACGAAATCTCAAACAAAGTGTACTAAGGGTCCTAAACAACTGTTTTTTTTAAATAAATATATATTATTCATAGCAAACACCAAAACCATTTGTTGCGGACAGAACGACCTTTTTATATGATTTTACCTTTTAACCAGTTTTGTACATAGTTTTATATTTGGAAGTGTTTTTAAGAGAGTTTTGTTGCTATGGTTTTTATTGTTTATTGTTGTTTGTAAATAGGCTATTATGGCTAAAATTGTAATTAGTCCGTCTTTTAGCTTATTCAAAAATAAAAAGCACGTATTTTTCCTTTTTTCATAATAAACAATACAAGGCATCAAAAGTTAGGAGTGGGAGTCTTTGACGTCACTCGCTCCCGTATCCACCACACCGAGTGACGTCACGCGTAATTTCAACGGGCTATAACTTTGTAATTTTAAGTCTACTTCACAAATAAAAAAATACGTGTCTTTTATTTTTAAATAAGCTAAAAGGCGGACTAATTACAATTTTTAGCCATTATAGCCTATTGATTAGTTATACAGTCCGTCTGCGGCTGTGGCAAATAAAATGTTTTTGTGGTTTCCCGTTTGTTTGATTCGACACCCTTAGACGCCAACTCCAGCCGCAACACCATTACTAGTGAGATTATAGATTAGAAAATTTGTCAGTCACCTTTGAGTTATATTACATGAGGTATGTAGATAGACTACTTTTCATAGCAGAGGTATGATCAGCGTCACTCGGAGCGGTTCCGTAGTTGACGGCAGTTCTGTATTCGATTGGAAAAGTTTTGATAGTTGTACGCTTAGCCAGGGGCCTCGCCACAATTGCTCAGTTTACTATTAAATTGTTACGGTTTCAATAAGCTTAACCGTTTCGCTTTTATCCATTTTGTCTTATCAGAGCTCCGGTTTTATATCTGCTGGAAATGTTTATTGGAAATTCATGTTTGAAGACTGGTAGTGACTTAAATATATGTATTGATAATTCAATATAATGCTGTACTTCGTTAAAACATATAACACTTCTGCAAATTAATTGCTAGTTTTATGAAGCCTGCGGAACTCTATGATAATTTTATTGTGTTAACGAAACAATCTTTAAATCTTTCAAGATATCCAAACATTGTAACACACAAACGCTGCCGTACATGAAATACAAGCCACAGCCCAGCATCATTCGTAGCCATGCATTTTAGAACCTTCATAAATTAAAAATATGGTTCAGTTTTGCGAACATTAAGTGGTGACCTTCCGCTCTATTTTCGGCTGGCATACCTTGCATACCTGGTCTAGATACTCGATGAATCCAGAATAATCCAGATACATTAGTTATCTAGGAATAATCAGATATCAACGACTTTAATATCAGAACTGATCAGAACTAACCAACTATGCTATTTTGATTAACAGTTTCGGGACGATTTCATGAGCTGTTGTTGAAAAAAATAGTAAAATGTAGCTCTTGTCAAGTACATAGTAATAAGATAATGTTTAGTGCCTGACTCATTATCTAACAAAAAGATATTATAAAGATTCTTGTCCCCAATATTCCTTAAACAATAATGTAGGTAGGTAGTTTAGCCGGTTTCCCGTCCAGCTCTGGTTTTCGTCCATTACGTACAACATTTACATAGAATAGCATCATATTAATAGTCAACCGCGCAAGATTGGACTTGTTACGGCCTTTGACGTCATATCTGCTCGTCTACCAAAATTTAAAAAGATTGACAATTCAGAACTCGAATAAAAGCTATGTCTGTCTGCGGCTTGCTTCCGAGCTATGAACACGCCATCTTGAATGTGAAAAAATTAGTGGCGCGAGGTAGCTGCACGGTAAGTTTTTTTTGGTAATTTACGCATGTATTTATTTGTTTTGGTCATTTACAACTAAGTAAAGACATAAAGTTGGCATTAGGAGGTGTTTTTCGTACTAATTTAACGAATTACTTATAAAATCTAAGTGGACCGAAATGGAATTACCTATTTCGCAAAATATTGTGTTCTCGTCCACATGGGCGAAAACACAAAAATATAAGTGAAATTTGATAAATCAGTTAAAGTTAGGAATGCGAAGAACTTCATTAAATTTTTTAATGGCTGGATCTTTGTTAGATATTCGATCTAGAATTTCATTTACGTCCATGAATTTATCAGTGTTACAAGCATAAATTTATATTTAAATACCTTGGACGGAAACCAAAAATATCGATAAAAATTACTCTAGTTTTCGTCCAAGTACTTTAATATAACAGACGAAAACTAAGACTTGACTTTTACTTTTCGTCCATTACAAACAGCGATTATTATCTTGGTTAGGCATGACTTTTTATTTTGTTTTTCGATCACTGCTGGTATTATTTATCATTATTGCCTATATCATTTGCCGTTTAGTATATCTGGTTATTAAATGCATTGTTTTAGATGACGTCATTGGAGCTGAAAAAAATAAGGAAATAAACAAATTCTTACACAGAAGATGCCGTCCCGGGCCTCTCGCATCCAGCGCTTGCCAGCCGTCCTGCGCAAATCGTCAATCCACCTGGCCTGAGGGCGTCCTACACTACGTTTGCCGAGACGTGGTCTCCACTCCAGAACTCGTTTACCCCAACGGTTATCGGTTCTGCGGATGATGTGGCCAGCCCACTGCCACTTCAGCTTACTGATCCGGTGAGCTATGTCGGTAACTTTGGTTCTCTGCAGGATCACCTCATTTCGGATCCGATCTCAGAGAGACGCCGAGCATAACCCTTTCCATAGCTCGCTGAGCGACCTTCAACTTGTGGACTAGCCGTACCGTGAGTGTCCACGTTTCGGCTCCGTATGTCATAACCGGTAGAACGCACTGATCGAAGACTTTCGTCTTTAGGCACTGTGGGATCGACGATGTGAAGACTCGACGAAGTTTCCCAAACGCTGCCCAGCCTAGCTGAATTCTCCTATTTATCTCGTCCTCAAAGTTGTTTCCACCCAACTGCAATGTCTGCCCAAGGTATTCATATGTTTGAACAGCTTCGAGTACGGCGCCGTGCACTGCATTCGGTTCCGGTAGAACATCTTCATTGAACATGACCTTGGTTTTATACAAGTTCATCCGTAGGCCGATGCGCACTGAGGAATGAGCCAGTTCATTCAGCATCTGTTGTAGGTCCTGCAGCGATTTTACCTTTATGACGATGTCATCAGTAAATCGCAAATGTATTCGCCATTTACGTTGATGCCACGTCCTTTCCAGTTCAGCGTGTCCTCCATTGCATTAGCGATCAACTTTGGGGAAATGACATCCTCTTGTCTCACTCCTCGATGCAACGGTTATAGGCCTTGTTTGCTGGTTCTGTACTTGGACGGACATGGTGGCGGCTTCATAGAGACATCTCATCACATGGGTGTATCGCCATTCTACTTGGCACCGCTGCAGGGACTCCAGAACAGACCAGGTTTCAACCGAGTCAAAGGCCTTCTCATAGTCCACGAATGCTAGACACAGGGGCTGATTATACTCTTCGGTCTTCTGTATAATCTGCCGCACTGTGTGGATGTGGTCTGTGGTGCCGTATCAGCTCCGATACCCAGCCTGTTCCGTCGGTTGGAATTCGTCGAGTCTTCGCGCAATACGGTTCGTGACCACTCTTGAAAACAGCTTATAGACGTGGCTTAAAAGGGAAATGGGTCTATAGTTCTTCAATAGGGTTTTGTCTCACTTTTTGAAGAACAGGACAACCACACCCCTAGTACACGCCTCCGGAGTTCTCCTTTCCAGGAGGACAGCGTTGAAAAGCTTTTGGAGCTCCCTCAATACGGCTCTACCTCCAGCCCTCATCAGCTCTGTTGTAACGCGGTCCTCTCCATGGGGCTTTTCTATTTTTAAGCTGCCCAAGAGCGATCTCGATTTCGTCAGTACTGACTTCTGGCAAGTCTTCGGTGAAATGGCGTGTTAATGTGGCTCAAGTAACTTCATTTTCGTGATCAGGTCGAGATGCATGCGAAGCGTATAACCGGCTGTACTTTCGGAAAGTCTTCTATTTCCGAAAGAACAGCCGGCTTGGAGGCAACGACTTCTCGACTTGCTGCGGGCAGCTTAGTCAGGTCAGGTGGCTTTTTCCAAGAGATTGTACATGTACACAACACCTTAAAATTTTGTATACGTGTAAGTTCCGTTTTGTTTTAATTGTTGATTGGATAGGAATGATATAAGTCATATTAATTCTGATTTTGCAAACAAATCTTTACAGATTTTAAAGATAATTAATGTTTTTATCAGCCAAATGCTGTTATAAAAATGCATTTTGTATGTTATTATAAAAACACATTATAGTTGCATTTTATTAAGTTGATTAAAAATACTATTATATCACTGATTTTTAATTCATTTCATTATAATCCTCTTTATTAACAGCGGACGAAAAGTAACGTAACATAGGTCGAAAACTAATATTTTTGGACGAAAACTGACGAAATCGGTACTTTTCACTAAAATATTTTTTAAAAAAAAAACGATGACTATAATTAATTGTCCCTTGTTGTAAACATAAAATAGACTATATTAGCGTTTAATAAAAATATAGTTTGTTAGATTTGGCCCAGTGGAACATATTTTTTTTTAATGTTTAACCTGGCAACTCCACTAATTGGACGAAAACCGGCTAAACTACCCTATTTTTGGGTAGGCCTCAGTGGCGAAATGATGTGAGCGTTTAGATCACGTCCTATCTGAAGATTCCGGATACGATTCGGATCCATTTAAGGACACTTCTGGAACTTGTAATTGTTCTGGGCGTTCTGGAAGATACCGCTAGTCATTATCTGCTTCTCATAGTACAAGGGAAACCTTAGTTTGAAACCCTGTGGTTGCTCTGAATTGTTTGTCGCATTTATTTATAATTAACTAGCTGTGCCAGCGGCGTCGCTCGCGTGGATATCGGGTTTCAAAAATAACGGACATTCCATATAATACCCATCTATACCTTGTGCCTAAGTTTTAAGTTAGACCTCTAGCAATACATTGGTGAAAACCGCATTCAATTCTATGCAGTAGTTTTCGCGTAATGCGCGTTCAAACATACAGGTTTAAATTTCTCGCGTTTTCCCAACACTTCCCGTCACTGCTCCGCTCCTATTGATTGTAGCGTGATGAAAAGTATCCTATAACCTGCCCAGGAGTATGAAGAATAATTGTACCAAGTTTCGTCAAAATCTGTTCAGTAGTTTTTTTTTCTATAACGAACATACAGACAGACAGACAGACAGACAAAAATTTTACTGATTGCATTTTTGGTATCAGTATCGATCACTTATCACCCCCTGATAGTTATTTTGAAAAAATATTTTATGTACAGAATTGACCTCTCTACAGATTTATTATAAGTATAGATTAACTTATATTATAGAAACTAAAATACTCATAAATGTACATTATATCGACTCAATTTGGAAGTGTTTGTGAAATCCTAAATCTTGTTACCATACTATACCAGCCCAGTGGCCGGCGGGCTGGAGGTAACTGATAAAATCTGCTTTCGTTTGCAGATTAAGACTCTGTTTTTTCTAGGTGTCGATAGGGACGCCAGACGATGTCATAGTGTATGCTGATTGTTAAATTAGGTAATTTAAATGTTATCTGTGTGTAAATGAGATGTGACCGACATAACCCGTTGGATAATCACTTGCACAAATGATTAACTTAGTTCTTTATTAGATGTGCGTGTTTTAGTTATTTTTAATCAAACAAATACATTTCAACAGCATCACAAACATGGCTCCGATACCAGAATAACATGAGCACTTGTGCTATGGGTACCTACAACGAAGGTGCCACAAATATTATACTTAAATACAAACGTTCAGACAGGGAACCGGCACAAATTTTAATGTTCATCACAATAATGTTCCCCGTGTGGAAATCTAACCCTTTGTTTTGATTAAAGCAAATTAAGTAACTACTTATTACTTTGTACCTATTCAAAATAAGTACTACAGCGATCTCATACTAAGTTCTTTACTTTAATCGCATTACCTATATAAAGAAAATTGTATGATATATACATAAAACGGGCCATTTGCTTCTGATAGCTTCATTAATAAGGCCTAGCGCAGTAATTGGGCCGCCATTATCATGGCTCATAAAATTTGCAATACCTAATATTCCATGAGCTCTACTGGTGTCTTACGACTTTTGATAGCTAATAAAAGGACACAAATATGTCCGCATCAGTATTCACGTCTCGACGATCGCAAGACAAGAAGAGCCGTTGTTGCTGAATGCTTCGAAATGCCTCAACGTTTGACAAAGGTAAGTCATTATTTCTTGACATGGGCGTCGATTTAGAACTTCGGTAACCAAATCACATAAATTTTACGTAGCTGATCCATTAAAACAATGCATAACTAGAGTATGGATTGCATTCTGAGTCATAAGGGGCAATTTTGCAGTTGTGGTATATTTGATAGTAGTGAGTAGTGGATCTCTGTTGCGTAGCAGGCATAGGTTTGGAGACTTCTGGCGGACCGCAATTAGTAGAGAATCCAAGTGTGCAAGACTTCTCATCTAATTGTCAACTAGCTACTATTTCATCTTCTCGTACAAATATTTTGGTCTTAAACGAAATTTGTATTACGTTGTAAGTTCCCTAGATCATGATGCAACTTGCAATCAGGCATCGCCTCCTTATCAGTCACCGGTCCTCCGTTATCACTCTCGCCGGGCACTCATCGACTGCGGAGCTCCAATACCATAGACAACCTAATTACTAGAAAGCCCTTATTCCATTTCTTTTGGGGTCGGAGCTCCTTAGGCACAAGGACGTAGTTGTCAATGGTGGGATACTTTGTGTCTTCAGGTATCTATCTGGAAAGAGGACTCTAGTTTGCTCTACCTGCATGTTGAGCACAATCTGGAGTATCTAAAACATTTTGTTTCTGTATCCCCGGCACTCTTTTAGTCAAGTATGTTTTTGCGCCATAATTAAGAGAGACGAGGTAATTCGACAACATAACAGGTATAAATGGAGCTCTCTTAAAATTAACAGATCGAAGGGTTTTCGTAGGTATCAAGCATTTACACAGTTTTTAAAATAAAGTAATTCGGATGCATATCTTATTTTAAATTAGATATATTAGGTTCAACGGAAAGGTAGCCAGAATAATTGGGAAATATCTTTTCTGCATTCAGTTCAACAAAGCGACAACTTAGAAAGAAACCGCTCCCAATTTGCATACAAAGTTATAACTAACATTGTTCTCGAGATATGGCGTGTTGTGTTGCGAAGGACACATTCAATATTTTGTATAGTTAATGTATTTTGTATATATTGTTTCATCACTGTCAGATATGACTAATAATTTAACACTTTTGTAATTGAGGAAAATAATAAACACTTATACCTATGAATAGTCATCAACAAAATTTGATAATGTATAATTGTGGAGCTGAAAAAATGACAATACCAATAGGTGTTACATACGTTTCTTCAACTTATGTATATGACAGAAAATGAGTTGAACACAATTAAATTCCTATATAGTAGGCACTTATTGTTACTTCTTATATTTATATATACGAAAGAAAGTAATATTTATACGAAAATTATTTCATACATCTTTTCAAAATAATCCCTTAGATAAGATGCGCTTTGTAACAAACCGGCATTCCAAGCCGGCCGAAGTCGCGGGAAAAAGCTAGTAAATAATTAAAACGAGCAGTCTTTGTTTTAAATATTCAAAGAAAAGTTCAGATCCTAAACAAAACCTGGGTATATTTCAACTTAAGAATAATTTAATTTGGAGTCGGACCACGTAACGTTATCTCGACAAAGGTGACGGAAAATGAAGAAACTTTTACAACGAAACCTACTTTAATTCTGAAAGGAGCTATCTTCAAGACAAATTTTTCAGTAGCCTCCTTTTAATAGACATTATTCATGCTGTATGTAGAGGAAACCTAGAAATTCAATTAGCCTCGTTGATCGAGTTACGGGCCGGGGGCGGGCGCTCCACAATGACCTAGCTTGGCCCAATCTCTAGGCTGTGGCTTTCTGGGTCCTCGAACCGTAGCTTCCGTGACCGCTGTGATGTAAAGAGATAAGTCAATTAGTTTGACAGTTCAAAGAGTTGAACTATAGATAATAATCCAAGATACGCCACGCTAGGGTACACAGCGCCATCTAGTCCCAAATTAAGCTGAACCTTGTACTATGAGTACCTACTGGACAACTGATAAAATCACTTAGATATTTTTTGTAAATAAATACATATCAAACCAAACACTTATAAGCATTATCTAAAACGAGTGTGCGCCGACCCCGCACCACTCCACAAAGTGAGCAATTTTTCCTTTAAGAGTCTCATTACATTACCTATCTGTGGGAAAGTTCATACAGCAAGTTAATCGCCCGATCCGAGGAGGTCCGTAAAAACTTCCGCGTACATCTGCAATATTCCAGTTAGTAGGGTCTCGGTGACACGAGGCGACTCGTAAAATTTTGACTATGACGATAACTTGAACAGTACCTGCGAACTTACTTGCAGAGTCTGGAGAACACCTCGGGAACTATGCTACTATGAAGGGACTGTTCAATGAAATGTTTCAATTAAACACTCGTTAACTGGATTCGCATTTCAGCAGTCATACCCAGACCGAATAATCCTACAGATAAGTATTTGGTAACTGAAAAGTGATCGATTTGATTATGCCGTTGCCGGCGGTATAGCGGTTTTCGCACATATTTGGGCGCGGGGGCGTCATTTATCCTGGGATGTATCATAGCCTTCCTGACACCGGAGTTCCTAAGAACTAATTTCTTGACAGAAAAATCCAGTAGGTAATAATGTTTGTTTCGAACTACTTATAGGATTCTTCGGTGACACTTGCGGGAGTCTCTTTGCGCGAGCGTACGCCGAACTGCACGTTTTGGGCACCAGAAAGCCAGAGTAGGCTGCAAGGTGCATCGCAGTTGGTCGCCAGCGCGCATCGTTGAATGAGCGCGGCGGCGGCCGAGGCGGGCCACGTGAATGGGCGTTCTGGTCGGCGTTTGATGTTAAATCGAGCGTCCCGGCGACCGTGCCAAGCGCGGCCGGGCCGCCGCCGCTGCCAGCGTCTCCCAACGCGACGCGACGACACTGCACTGCGCACAGTACAAGTGCAGACACAGTAGTCCACACTCATTGCAATCTAAAGGCACATACTAGTATGTCGTGGAACATGCCACATACATTTACTAGGGCTAGAAGTACACTATTGACAGCCGCCATCACAACAGACTACACAGTACTGTAATGCTTCTAGCCATACAAAATGTATGAAACCGCTACACTTGTCAAGTATATGACATGCCACGACACGCTCGTATGTTTCTGGATTAAGTATATTCTTTCAGCGCTGTCTCATTACGCGGACTATCCACTGCTAGCTACGATAAGTAATAAAGCTTAGATTGCTTTAATTCTGCCTACGTTTAATTATATAAACACGTTAACTGCATTGTGCAACAAAAGTGCATGGATTTGATTATATTGCATCTGCTTTCCTGTAAGATAAGTTAAAGGCTTAACTTGGTACGATTTTCTATCTAATAAATCTGTTGACTAATCTGGGACAATATTGATCTAAATTTTAATACCTTTTGTAAGCATTGTGATATGAGAGAAGATAATGTTGATAAGCTGACAGTGATGGATCCGGCGAGATTGAGCACATCAGACCCTTTCCCTGAGCCTTTTAGCAAGTCTCTCGTTACTGACATATTATTATGACTATACAAATTTATTATATTAGATGTATTGCTTAAAGTGAAACAAACCATGAAATATCGGTAGGTAATTGATATTGTTAAATATTAATCTCTATTTACAAGTAAAATAATTGTTAACATGATTATATTTACCTACTAAGTAATTTGTCTAATTCCATACCAATGCTCTAGTCTAAAGTAACTTTTGTAATGCAATTCAGATGATAAATAAATACCTTTTGAAAACGGATAATAATGCAATACAGACAAGATTTAGTATGCTTGCAAATCAGTTTACTATTTGTATTTGTACTATAGCACAGACCTACATCACTACAACACTGACCTATGACAATTTAATTATAACATAAGATTTGCCATATAATTGGCATAATCGATAAACATTTAATGGGTACATTTTATGTATGTTCTATTATTCCTTACGCAATAAACATCGGGTATATCGGTACATCTACTCGTAGTTCACCTACTTATATAACTAATTCAGTAAATGATAAGTACATAATTAAAAATTTAAATACTAAATAACATATTTATGTATAACTAACCTATTTCATAACTTAATGTATGTTAAGATAACTTCGTAATTATTTTAAGAATTAAATAATCGTTTAATAGCGTTGGTCTTCCAATCCAATACGTACTCTGACCATCTTTCCAATAGATTTAGGTATAGATATGTAAAAGTAACGGGTAAAATGTCTGATTATAATAAAGCAGCCAGAACCTGTTTGTGCTAAAATAAATAAAACATTGTATTCATTAAAATAAATATGTCTTGACGATTCCGTCCACTACAGTGGAACACACAGGCCCAGTAACAGCAAATTTCGCCACGGGACGGAGCAACAATGCAGAGTTGACACGGAAACGAGAAAGATTAGCAACAATATAACAGAAATATATCCGACGAGGAACATTGTTGGCCACGCGATAAGGCTGACAACCTGCTACGTCTGTTAGCTCTACAACCGAGCGAGATGGAAAATCATTCTCACCAATGACATCGTGTTAAATTAAAGAGAGTTTTTGGACTTCCCCATACATACAGATAGGGAAACAACCGATTTATTTTGCAATGTGTAAGTTTAATTTACGTCACAAACATAAAGAACGACGTACATAATTGTGTTGTTTCCTACAACGCAAAGTCCTTCACCGTCCAATCAATCCGTCTATTGAATTCATTTTTCCGATCGGAATAAACGTCGGAATAACAATACGAGTACATACGTGTTTTGAAGTCTTGGCTTAAAACCTATCTCTTGTCCCTTTTACTTAATATATTTCCCTCTGTCCTTTCTCTACATTCTTTTTGCTAACTTTTTCTAATGTAGTTTTGCATGCAACAGTTTTACAGGGCTTTATGCCACTCTACTAAAGGTTGTATTGTCCTACAATCATGCCTGAGATGCTATCTTCTGATCTTTTTATTTTGCAATAGCACGGAAGCTCTTAGACGAAGTGTATAGACGCATATTTCGAACAAACAGACAGAGACAACTAAAATGAAATCAGATATCACAACGATTTGCCTGTTGTGAACATAGTAATTACTATTGTACCTACGTGCATTATATCACTTAAGGAAAACTTCGGGCCATAAGGATTGCTATATTACACGGGTGTAACACAGATTAATTAGCGTTTACTGTACCTATACACTAACAGGGATAGGTTATCTGTAAAATTCATTAAGACAATATTCAACTCAGTGATCAGCACATAGAGTCCATTTCCCATCGATTAATATTTTTTCTATCGGTTTAAATTTTTCGTTCTTAATCAAAATCCAGTTAATCTACCCCCATGTGATGACGTATGTCACATCAAACACCTGCAGAGAATTGGGCATGGCTGAAATGAAGGGCGGAATTTTTTTATTTTTGGACCCTTAATTTGTTGGAGAGCAGTAGACTGCGAAAGACTGTTAATGATAATAAATAAATAATGTTTCTATTGGAACAATAAAAAGGTTACAGCCCATAATGATCCTTTTAACTTGGGCTCTGCGTCGACATGTCAGTCAGTCAGATTTTCGCAGACTCGGTAATTTGACGCATGGCCCTGTGTAGGTACATAGGTGCACAAAGAAGCTAGTGTTCGGTCCCGACACAATTACTCAACGATACGAGCCGGTATCGCCGTCGCGGCAATCAATGTGCCTGATAAGGGCTAGATAATTATTTAGTGCACGGAGTTGATTCTATTTCGGCGACTGCGCAACGCACTGCCGTTTTAGACACTTTCAGCGTGTTACTTACATGCTACTACGTTATTTACCTGCAATCACACATTGCAGAAATAAGAATGACAAGAGGCCTATGTAAAACAGTGGACTGATTAAGGTTGAAGATGATGATGAAAAATGACAAGATGCGCAAGATAGCTGGCAAGTTCTGAATGCGGGAAGCCAAATATCAAGCAAAGTGGCGAACAGTTGGAGAGGCCTGTGTCCAGGAGTGGAGCCCAAAGGCTGATGATGAATGACAGTGAGTGATAAATAAGTACACGTATCGATCAACTGCCGTGGATTGCGCATTCTTCCTAAAACGAGGGCTAGAAAATACATCCAGAGGGCGTGTTGGATGTAGACTGTTCCATTCAATTTAAAATAAACGTGGGTGCTGACAGAACGGCACAATAGTGCCAGATTTAGTCATCATTTTAGAGTACGAAATGCTTCTTAATACTTTCTGTGCTTATAAAAAAAATCAAAAGCTGGGCTGGTTCTATTTGAGACAGAGTACCATTGACTCGAAAAGAAGAAAAAATCAAAAGCTCTACATAAAGACCCTGGGCTAAGAATATGGGACGTAAATAAATGCGCATTTCATAATGTAGGGGGTCAAGTTATTAAAAACAAAAACCATCCAGAATACCGGTATGACCATTTCATATAAATTAAGGATCCGTTGTCACAACTTCTATCTGCTTGCTATCTCTGCTGTTTTTCCATCAACCAATAGGAGTGAGAAAACTACTACACTACAAATATAAATAATCTACCGTAATTCATTTTCAGAATTGATTTTATTTCCATTCAAATGTCAGGTATCTGTTCCATCTAATCTCTTGCACGCCCATCTATTACCCAGTTTATCTAGATATGTTGTCGATTTTGATGACGACAAACGTACATGGCAACAATTCTTAGAAAGGTTGCCTTTAGAGAACTGTATTCTTCTTCTTAGTGTGTCTAAGGCAATCTAAATAATTCCTGACCAGTATTCAGCTACACAAACCACATCTCCTGTGACCAACATAAGCCTCTAGAACTGCATTGATTTATAGAACTGCCAAATCCTCTTGAGTTCCAGCCACTATACGGTCTGATATTAGCTTAACTACGAATTTGCATCATACGCCTGGCTCCGCCACGACTGAATCGCTATCCCACCATTCCTTCTTTACGTATTTTTTAAAGCAGCTCAGCATAATCCAACTAAAGAGAAGCCCAAATTGCCGCGTCTTATCAATTGCCACCGCCATGTCTGTCTGTAAGATAGCTCTGGTTAATTTGGTTGATTTGGTTTTGGTTGATGGCAACCAAAGTCACCAATTAAATGTCGTCATTCAATGAACGTGCTATTCAATTGAATAGGAGATTCAACCAGATGACTGCGACATCTATATCAGAATCACCACCAAAGTACAATTAATTTGTAGATGTGTTGTGCGTAATTGTATTCCATTGAGTTCTGTATCCTCCCGATTTCTTAGCCATAATAATTGTATGTTTCTCCATCATTAACGGCAAAATATATGGCCTTCATAATTTAGTTTTAGATCCAGTATTGTTATGATACGATTTCAATTTGTCATTTAAATTGAACATGAAATGACTACAACAAACTCACAATGAGTAAACGATAAAAATTTGTTCCGTTTGTAAGAGCGCTTCAAATAGTAACCGCTTCCTTGAGCTGACTTTCGCGTCTCCGAGACACGTACCTATGATATTGATCGCTCGTACGTACCTCTATACCCTGCAATCCTGTCGGTGGCATTTTCAGGAATGATGCCCCGTTCCAAATAAAATCGTAATCGAGGCTTGCAAATCAGGCAGGCAGCTGATGTTTAATGTAATACGCCTTTTTGGCCATCATCTCATCTCAATTCTATTGTAATTCTGAATTGATATGAAACTTTCTTACTATTCATCTCTTCTTTGTTACGAACGTGATATTTGTAATGAATGTAAAGATCTTTATTTATTTCTTGATTTAACATGGTGGGTGAAGATTCATCCAGCGACCACGCTTTGAATAAGGTGCAAGGCTGCGAATTAATTCCGAATTCCTTTCTGCTGTCATGTCGCTACCTGCCGACGTATCTCCCGAACTGCATGCTTATTTATGTACATTTTAATGTAGGTACCTTACATTATACATAGAATAATTCTATATGTGAGTAAGAGAGCCATCACATAGATCATCATAGAGATTCATAGCCATCTTATTAAACTCAGATGATTTGGTGGCCAAGCACATGAAAATAAAGAAAGGAATCGACAAAATATGAAAAAAGTCCATAATGTAACTTAGATTGCACTCCGCCTGGCGACGGGAGCGGGCGATAAAAGAGCGATTTATTCCTCCCGGACGTTCTTAAATTTAATCAATTTGATAAAAAATAACAATGTCTGTTTATTAGTCGAGTCTGCTGCCAAGTCGGGTCGGCGACCCGCAATCGAATCGCGAGACGATTTCGATTTGCCTCACGTATACTCCGGCGCGTCTGCGGAGTGGAGGTACCAGCTAATGTCATAAAGGTGTATGAGGAAAACCCCCAGCGGTACATAACTCTCTTTGGCCTTACGCCTACGCGGGAGGAACGCGTCGAGAATTCTTTCCCAGTTTTCGTGCGGTTAACCTCTAATTAGGTTAAGGCTCTGGCTCAGCTAGATGGTGGCTTCAAATGCGATACGAAAGCTTAACAGGCGTATTGAAGTACGTAAAAGTAGCTGGGACTTTTATTATACCCATCGAGCCCTGGGGCCAGGGAATGCGGTACAAATAAACTAATATTATCAACATTTTCCGTTTTGCCGTTTTTTAAACATCCCGGAGGCTCATTTAGTAGCGATAAGGGTAGTGGGATCGTTCCCTACCCGAGAAAAACTTCGTGTCATCAACTTATTCCTATTTTGTGAGTACCAAATAAATTCATTCTATTCTATTCTTTTATTGAAGTATATCGTTGTGGTACATTTTCAAAGTTTTAACGCACACAAAAGTAACTCTAACTACTTACTTTCCTGTTAGGTACCTGATGTTTATTTATAGGTATGATCAACATTGTTTCGTAGTCCTTAAATTCCTTACATTGTTTAGATCCAGAGAAAGCGTTTCAACTTCCGCATGGTGCGAATGTCTAAGGAATGTTAAAACTGTTTGCTGGTATTCGTGAGATTAAGTTAGAGTTAAAGCAATCCAACGATATTACAAAAGCCCTATTATTCTATTATAGGATTTGTGGTAGTTATTAAATGGATTTAAGTTACGCTTACTTTGAGAGCTCGAAGCAATGTTCGTAGCCAGTATTGGCCAGGCCAATATTGACTGGCTACTAAAATGGTCGTTCGAATTCTCTTTGTATCTGACATTCGTACCCAAAGATCGTTGTGGATTTATTTCGGGAACGGATCTGGACCTGACGTCTTGAAATGTAGCCCTTTAGTTAATGATGAAGAAGCTTTCTATCGTTTTAAAAGTGTTTTTAGATTATAAATAGAATTGTGGAATTATGTATTCAAGGAAAAATTTACTCCACCTTTCGGGATATTACATGGTGACACATAAACGTGGGGTTTAATAAATTCACTACGTTCTTTTCTACTTAGCAGCTTCGTAATTCTATTTTTATATCCGTGAAACTTGATGAAGTAAAGGCGATATAAAGATAGGTTTGTACAAATACACCTGCAACAGCGACCGATATTGCATAATAAAACGGCTCACACATTCAACGTTGTAGGATCTCCAAGAAACCCAGTCGTTATTAATATTAATGTTCGATAAATTTATTACGATAAATATAATCTGATTAACAAATAAGTAAGTGCAATGACGTTGTCATCGAAAAGATTTAATCATATTGAAAACGACGAAATGTGAGGACTGTGAACTACTGAAATGAAATGCATTAATAAATCAGTCAACAATACATTACATTATCATTAAAAAATCAACAACAGGCCTTTTTGTGACAACGAATATAAATAAGTAACAATTGATATTTTCTTCCTAAATAAAGATAGTGTAAGCAGCTAGTTACAAAAAGGTTTACTAAAGTAGACAAAAAAAGAGAGCATAAAAAGCACTCAAAACGTGTAAATTACTTTGAATTGAGAGTGCAAACAGAAGCTTAGTTTGATGTAGCTGACTTACTAGGTCTGCAGGAGTGGAGTATCGTGTAGTTAATAAATAGCTTAGCGCGGAAGGCGCAGAAGTTGGCGCAAGTTGGCCGCCGACGAGCCGCCGGCAGCTGACCCGCGCCGCCGGCCCCTTGCGACCAACTTCGCCATTGGCAACTTGGACGCCACTTGAACTACATTTGCAGAAACGTTTTCACAGAGTACCATACAAGAAATTTTACTGACATTGTTTCCAATTCTATATTTCAATAAATATACAATACTAGCGATCTGCCTTCGCTTCAGAGTTTCAGAAAAACGATTTTAAACTCAATATAGCCTATGTTAGTGATAATGTAGCTTTCTAATATAAAAAAATATATTAAAATCGGTCCAGTACTTCATGAAGGTCAATAAGATTAGACACAAAATTTAATAGAATCAGAGGATGTACCAATTGCTTTTGCTAAATCTTCTAATTGCAACTACATCAGTAATTAGTAAGAAGTCATAATTTGCGTATCAATTTCATTGTTCAGGGTAAAATTCAGACACGGTGAAATTAATTATTGACACTGCTGAACGGTTTGTAAATTTGCTCTGAATCTCCTTTCCATTTTATATATATCCTAGAATCTATCCTAGAATGAGTCCTAGCCTAGAATACTTTGACGATATTTAATAAAAACCAAATAATAAGTGACTCATAGTTAAATGCAAGACCAGCATTCAAAGTAAACATTTCCAACAGCCTTTTAATCAATGCAACCAAGCCCAGTTTAACAAGTTCCACTAAGTTCTGAAAGAAAGTAAAGGAGTTTCATAGGCAAGTACTTGATGAATAAGTAATAAGTAGTAAGCGTGCGATACGAAGTTGTTTGAAAGCAATTTTAGTAATGCGACTGCCAACAATTCTTGTTACGAAGAAATGTAAACTGCATTGATTGGACAATCAGAAGGGTTGTTTGTAATAGCCATGCATCTTTAATATTTAGTTAACTGGTGAGAGAGCTTTTTAGATATTTGAGTGTAACAATAACCTCCTGCCCTGGTCTGGAAGTTTGCCACGGGGCCGATTGTCAAGGAAGCTACACGAGTACGTAGGAGATGTTACAGAGTACGTGTGTGAAGACATGGGACGACAGCCATGACCATGAGAGATCGGTGGAAACTTTACTTTTAATTGTTATATAGATTGTAGATAATATTATTAATTTATGTCGGCTTTGTGAAGATTTCTTTTTTTCTGATCTTCGTAAAACTTACGGGATCTTTCCGAAGTGATAGCTACTTACTTCTATCTGTAAGGAAATTACGTACGAATATAATTTCAAACATAATTAAGAAGACATTAATCCACTTATCTAATTAAACACAGAGAAGTTTTTATTTCCAAACGCACAAAACTTATACTTTTCTACATTAGTGTCTTATCGGATCTTAAAAGAAGTAACTGTAACTGTAAGTCTTGTTAATGTCATATGCAGATCACAATGTTACTGTTACCGCACTTAACCGAGATAGGAAACATTGAAATTTAAAGATTAAAACTTTTCCTTAATCTCTTGTCAAAGGTATTTAGGGTTGTGTTGTTGTACTTGTAGGGTTATTTTCCTTATATGAATTAGCGGAATTCATATCTATAGACCAAAGCGAACCTCGCAAGGTTTTATTCGAAAATATCCCTCCAAATAAGTGAGAAGTTGGGCAAGACTTGATTGGAATAGCCCCATTGAGGGCTGGTGACCTCGATCCCTTTGTTCGGGCAAATCTAGGGCCCTAAGCCGTAGTCGCAGACGCTCGGCTAGAGCCCGCTCTACGCGCACACACTCGCAACGCCGTGACCTCGACCAACGTCAACACTGTCTCCAAATTGACGCAAATTAGTACATAACGCTGACTTGCGCGACTTTTGACAAACAAATCGTAAGTACCTATGAGTGAGTCAAGAACATCATCGTTGAACTTCTGGAGCGGAATGATTTTTATTCGTTGCGGGTTTTGGAGAGTTTAAACCAATTCACTCTCGCCTTGAACACCGGCGGATTATACTTCTCGAGGAACAAAGAGTCCGGCAAGGAGTTCCACAGTTTGGCCATCTTCACTATGAAAGGGTGCGCAAGGCACTGTATTTTGGATTTGAACCAATTAATGGTGCCTGCTCGTCCGATCATAGAAAGTGCTTGCACACTCTCCAAAATGTAACTTAGGTATAGTATGCCGCTAGACAAGCAACTTGGCGACAATGTTTTGAACTTTGTAGTTTCTTGTTAAATCATAAACTCTATTCGTTTCTTATTTCGGAAGTTGAAGGTAAAGGAATTGTAAAATATAGTAATTAGAAATCAAACAACTGTAGTTTCCTTTGACAAGACCAGAAGAAGACTTCAGTCTTGTTCCAGGAGTAATATGAGATCATTGTGATTGATATGAGTTTACAACGTGGTAACGTCACACTTCATTAAGCTGCATAAAAATGAATGAAGATTAATAAATGTTGTAAAGTTTTATTGTTTTGAATAAAGTGGGTGTGTTCAAATCCTACAAATCCGTGTGAACTGCCTCGGAACAAGTTAAAACCGACTATTAGTTGTACGGACAGATAACCTTGAAACATGTCACAATGGACACCGAGCTCCATGCATCAGTCGGATGCGCCGCCGGCTGCGGCCGATGCCGTGATTAATTGCGAAGCTAATTGTTATTTATCGCAGCTGCCACTATTTCGGCTTATCGCACTCCATTTCTCACAAATACGGGAAAAGACTGAGCGTTAGGCATCCGAAGCTTTGCTGTCACTCAATCAGTGCGGAACCGCGAGGTAACAAAGGGCAGTAAACAAATGGATTGATCGCGCACCCGCTAGCCCGTAATGAGCGGGCGCGTGTCCCTAATCACGATCGCGCACTGACATTGACTGCGCCTATCAGCGCCGATAAGACGTGTTGTAACATTTACGGAATTCTTACGATTCGGTATCTATGCACAGAAGTTGCTAGCGGGGTCGGTTTCATATATTTACATATATTTGTAACTCATTATCAGCTTCGAACGCCCATTGATCCCTGACGTCGGAGTGTGAACATTTTGAATCATGCCGCCCGAATGGCACAGATTGGGTACGGTTCGAGCCGTATTGAATTTTACAAATTCCCATCGTACTAGCCAAGTAAACACCGGAATGCCGAGAGGGCCGCGAGCCGAGTGCCCTCGACTCCACAAACCACCAAAACGCTAGAAACCTAAGGTCGCCGGGTATCGATCCGCGGCAGCTGGGAACCGCACCGATCCCGCCACCACGCCATGCCTGCCCTACACACCATCCGATTCCGCAAAGATAGCGGCGTGCTTCCGCCTAACTCGTATACGCACACGCGTATAACATAATTCGGGAAGGGGCCACGGGTCGATCGAACCCGCGGAAGCTTCAATGCGGCAAAGTTTATCGAGTGCGGGATCCGCAGCGCGCGCGTGCCTTGCGCGACGCGCGTCGTGCCGGCGGCGGCCGGCGGCGGCGCGGCGGCGGCGCGGCGGCCGCGCGGTGCCGCTGACCTAGTGCGCCCCGAGCGCGTGATCGCGCCCGCTCGCACGCGCTCACACTATATCCGTCGCGGTCCGACCCCCAAACTCGCCAACTGACACTCACCGTTTCCGTTTATGAGGGGGTAGTCGTCGTCGTGTCTGCCTATGTACGTCTTCAGCGGCGTGTCCGTGAGGGAGGGCGACGACCTGTCCCTGTCACTCATAATAGTCACTTGGAACACTGGGGCTCGACTCGATACACAGTAGGGTCGGGAGACGCCGGCCCCGCACACTCGACCACGACCGACCTCCGGCCCGCGGCTCGCGCGGCGAATAAATAATTGAATACTGCCGCTTGCAGTCGCGCTCGCCGCGGCCGCCGTCGCCGCGCGCTCCCCGCGCGCCCGCAATCAATCCGCGCCCGCGCCGCCCTCTGGCGGCGAGCACGTGCACCGCGCCCGCATCAAGCACCGCCGCTCGCCGCTAGATGGCGCTTATCGATAATTCATGAAAGTCACGTGTAGGAAAACTACGCAGCGCATAGTAATCTTTGACCGAGATTAGATTCAAAATAAAAACATTTAACTTATTACGCTGATATGATAATCTCTATTACGGTATGTTCGCGTTATATCTATTAATATTCTGATGAAATTTAGTTTAAAAGGACTATTTTCGTACACATCCCTATATTTGTATCTGCAAAATAAAATTAAAAACCAATTCTTTCTTTTGTTAAGAGTTGTAAGTAGAATCAAATTCATGTAATACGTTTATCTAAACGAAACAGAAAAGTATCTACTTAAAGAAATGAATGATGCCCATATACTATGTCTGTTTTATTTAATTGCAATTCCATCTGTGTGATTCGTACAAAGAACAGCGGGGACATTAAAACCTGCTAAGGACAGCAGGTCCGCAACCAATCCCAGTGTTGCCGCAACATTTCAGGGTCTACTCACTCGCCTTCGGAGGCAACAAAGACGCCTCAATTTGCGCCAACAATGCACCAACATCTACTCATAGCCTGCGCTGGTTCAGTGCTTCTCAAACTAGGTAAATCCTTAAAGTCATGTGCCACTTTTTGTAGACTTGACTTTAAACTACATAAAAAATTTTGACAATAGGGAATATAAAGAAAGAAAGAAATGTTTTTGATTCATATGAAACCTTTGTCACACCTTAGCGACCCGCCCTGGTTTTGCATGGATGCAATACCACATACACATATTATATACGTAAACCTTCCTCTTGAATCCCTTTATCTATTAAAAAAAACGCATCAAAATCAATTGCGTAGTTTTACAGATAAAAGCATACATAGGGACTGACAGACCACAAAAGCGATTTTGTTATACACTACATTACGAACGGGTCAACAAAATCTACTGTAGATCTCTTAATTGCGTTAAAGTTGTAACTTCACATGCATTTCCTAATCGGGAACTTTACAATGCAAACAACATAAATGTCCCATACGATGGGGGGTCCGTCCCCCACGTGTCACCCCCAAACACGAGGAAGATAACAAAACGGAGATGGATAGGGCAATCGGAGCCAGTCCGGCACACTCGGCACTATTCAATTAGAAAAGGGGGTTAAAAATAGAACCTACAGCTATGGAACGATGCTGTTAATCCATTTAATTTAATTGAAATTAGGATTTAGCTACTTTGGAGTGAGTTTTTAAATCAGGTTTGTTTTTTTCTCGTCAATGGAAAGTGTTCATGGGGACACGTCAACCATGCGCGAGATAGGAGCCACATGAATACTACCTAACTATCTTTCACACGTCGACATTATTGGCAATAAAGTAGCAAAAGTAATGTAGTAACTAAAATAGCTAGTAGAGTAAAAATTATGGCCGACTTTGCCGGTTTAACTCGTAGTTACTTACATAACAAGCACGATCTTAAGATTTTAAAGATGTGTAGATTGCAATGTCTCAATATTATTTGCTTGTCAAAAAGTTACTAATCGCTGTGTCCTACCAGCGTCCGGTGCATTGCAGGCGAGTAGGTGAATCACACAAATTGAAAATAAACAAGCATCCTGCCGCTTACTGAAACCTGTTACCGTATGGCGACGCTTTGCAAAGCCTCTTAGCGTTCATTAGCGCGGCACCGGCCGGCTCAGGCTCTATAGGTACCATAATGGGGCATCATACTCGCACATAGCCGCATAGCCGCGTAGCCGGTGCGCTCGACTCTAACTAAAGATTACGCGTAATCCCGGCGCTGGCATCAGGCGGAAAATGGCTGCCATTCGATGTGTGCTCGTGCGGCTAAAAAGATTAGACGAATTTAGTGGAAGGCATCAGAATCCATTAGTGAAGTATGAGTTAGGTCCTTGTGTAACGCATATTCGGGGCATGAAATGGAGCTCCTCGACGGGACTCCCCTGAGACTACAGTATGGGGTCCTTCAAAATGATTGTCAAGAGGTTGAGGTGTTGCAGGCGCGCTGGTTGATAGGCGGCAGCCGTTCAACATCAGGCAGGCTTGTTTGTCACCTTAGTGGTATGAAAAATATATTTCTCTGGGGTGGCAATGAACTGATTCCTTGATTAGCATGGGGAGGACCTCATCTTGGAGAAGGTGGTCAACAAAAAAATATCTTACGTACTCATATCTTTCTAAATAGTTTATTATTAATGCTAAAAAAACGTGGAGCATGGAAACTTTGTTTGACGCGTGATTGGTAGCAACGAAGACGTTCCACGAGCTGTCCATCTGGGGGTCGAGGGCGTGGGGGTCCAGGGTCACGGGGAAGGGGGTCGTGGTGGGCCCCGGCAGGCTGGCGTTGCTGGGGGCCGCGGCTGCGTCTTTGCGTTGTCTCCGAGCTCCTAAGAAGGCTGTGAGCTCTCGCTCGGCCACGCTTGGGACAGTCGTCCACTCTACTTCTGTAGCTGAAAGTAAGAGAATCATCTGATGTCTTATATGTCTTAACCGCGAAGGCCTACCTAGGTAAGTAGGTAGTCCTACCAAAATATATTATGTAAGCAGACTTGTCTTGACAATTTATGTAAGTAGGTAAACGGTAAATACATACATACAGATACCTACTTTCAAGCGAAAGGTCACTCACTCATCACGAAATCTCTAAAAGTAAAATTGCTAGGAGTCTCTAATTTTCTATTGAAGTTCTTACGTATTTCTTTTATGAGAAAGGTGCTCACTAAGAAACTATTTTTAGAAATTAACCAGCTAAGAAGCGTTAGAATAGGTGTGTTAACGTTAAAATTTTATGCAGAAATTTTAAACAGATACCTACTCATAAAATACCTGCGTAGAAATAAAATCTGTAGGCTGTTCAGAGAAAGGGATTTTTAGACGTAAGATTTCATCATCATTCTGCAAATTGCGTAGATTGAGCGCAACAGTTTGCCTACTAAGAACGAAACTTAAGTAAATATAAACATTACAAAATACATTTGAAGCTTTTTATTTTAAAGTCTCACTAACACATCAAACTGAACACCATACAGACACAACTAGATATCTATCGGCACTTTATTAATACAAATGATCACTAGTGCAGCCATAAAGATGCCAACACCACAGCTGGTCACACGACCTCCTGCGCTTATATTCTCCAGCAAAGACATATCAATGTAATCGCAGACCAGATCGTCCCAATTGTCCGTGAGGTCGTGAATGTTCTTTGCGTTGGCCACCAGCTTGTGCCTCATCAGGCGTTTGACCTTGTCGAGGCGCGCCGGCGAGTCGGCGTAGATCTCCCTCGCTCTCAAAAACGGCTCAGACGACGGAGGCTCCACCATCACGACCGTCGGCATCTTCATGGTGACCTGCAGCAGAACCGGCGGCTTTTTCGTCGAAGACCGCCCTTCTACGCTCTCCTTTCGCATAGCTTTCTTCAGGATCGACAGCCGCGACTTTTCCGCTAGCGACAGTTCCGTTGCGTTCTTTATTTCTTTTGGGATTATGATTGGTGCCGCTGTCGTGGTCGTGGTGGGTTTGACCAGAGGAACGAAGTCGGTGGCGATGGTGGGGCGCACGGCGGGCAAGGAGGACGCGTCGGCCGTGGCGAGGGTGGTGCGCGGAGACGGGAGGAACCGGCGGCTGTTCGAGAGCAGCTCGCGCAGGGAGTGCGGCGGCCCAGGGGACTCCGGGAGGGACTCGGGCACGGGAGTGGTGGCGAAAAACCGGCCGGGAACGGTTATCTCTTCCCGCACTGAGCACACAGAAGCCACAAGTTAGCTTTTTAGCAGCCGACGCGATTGGGTCCGGAGAAGTAAAATGTTGGTCCAGTACCACAACTCAAATTAAAATAAAACCAAAACGGTGTCATACATAGTAGTCTTATGGAATGGTATTATGGTCAATGGTTACTTAAGGGGCAGCACAGACGACAGACTATCCGTGACGCACTTTTTAGTCTGTTATGCCATTATATGCAGTAACGCACACGACGCGCAAAAATCTGTAGCGGATATTTCACAGACTCAACGCACATCTTCTAGCTGTAGGGACCTAGATACCCGTTTTATATGTCTCGGACGCAGACTCTATCGTACAAAAAGTGTGCCGTCTGCGCTACACGGAGTAAGTACTCGCCCCTACCCACTAGTTCTGTTTAAGAAATAGGGTCCCTCTACGAAAGCTGTTTTGAGGACCGGTTGCGGGCCAGTTCCTCGATAGTGACTAACATTATAATAATATGTGTCATTGTATATTATACAAAAATAGGCCTTAAACTTAGTGTGTGATGGATAACTATTTTATTCCAAATAATTATCAGAAATTATGTAATAATTTTGTTTTTATTACCTGTATTACGTCGCAGCAGTGTCGGCAACTTATTCTTGATATTCATGACCCTCTTCATATCGTAATAGTCATTGTAGTCCCCGTAGTTTTTGGTCTTCTGCCCTTTACGCCGCCCAGATTTGTGACCTATTTTAATATCGGCATCAATATCGGGCGTAGGTAACGGTGGGCCCTTCATATTAACGTCGGGTCGTCGCAAGCGCTCGCGGTTCTCGTCCTCCTCGGAAAACGAGTCCAGAGGTCCCGGGGCCCTGCCCAGCCCGTCGCGCATCAACATCCACCGGTCGATATCCGATTCCGCTCTATCTCTCTCTACGTTTTCCCTATCCGACATTCGGTCCGACCCCGGCTCCGACATTCGGTCTGATCCTCTGTCCGACCCTCTCTCTGGGCCTCGGTCAATTTTCTCCCTCGGCCTCCGCCGCGCCACCCTCTCCCCGCGCCCGCTCCGGCTGTTATCGTCCAGGCTGTTCCGTTTATCGTGGTAATCATCTATTTCTCGCGGCTCCTCGTTTTCTAGCGCAACATCGTCGTGTTTGCCTCTGAGGCTTTGTGGGTACCCCTGCGTATCGTGGCGAGAATCCCTATGGCTCGGGTATTTGTCTAGATCGTCATCGGTCTCGTACCTTCGACTTTTGAGACGTGGTCGGTGCTTTGTGAAGAACCTGTTGCTGGTCTTCGGATTGGGGAAGTCGTCCTGGGGGTCGAACCGGTCGCGCGGGTCGGGCGCGGACTCCTCCGCCGCGCGGCTGGACTTCCTCCTCTTGGGCCGTCTGGTCGGCCGCTGCCATGACTCTGACTCTTCGATTTCTTTTTTTTCTTCTTTGAGTGGAGGTGGTATTGATTTCCCTGAAATGATAAGTGTTTATTAGTCGTTATAAGTGGAAAAAGTCAATCATAGAATGAATACATTTTCAAGTGGGAGACTTTGGAACTCCATTTTTGCTAGGCATTAAATTATATGTATGAACTATGTATAGACGAGCGCGGCGGGCGCGTGGGCAGAGTGGCTGTGGTCGTGTCCAGTTGTGGGCAGGCGGCCAGTAGCCAGTGACGTCACGTACCGGCCAGCGCGCCGGCCAGCTCCTCCTCGTACTTGTAGTCGAGCGCGGCGGGCGCGTCGGGCGAGTGGCCGCGGTAGTCGTCCGGCTCGCGAGGGTGCGCCGACTCCCGCGCATCGTACTCCGCGCCTCCGTACTGAGGCATGCGGGCGCCGGAGTAGTCGTCGTACCTTGCTGCAGTTGCCTGGGACACGAAAATTAATTAATAATTGCTGACTCAACACAATGTACTACAAACCACTTTTAAATAAGAAATCAGCTGATGATTTCCACACTCCTGAGCTAATCTTTATGAATTTTACTATCTTAGGAGTAATAAATGAGAATTAAGTGTCATCCGGCCTATGTCCCTGTAGAATTCCTACGGCTGAATATGAATCATCGTATTCATCATCAGATGACAATGATCTGGTGTCATTAGTTACCCTACAAAAACCGTATCAAAATCTGTACATTCCTTTGGAATACCCCTCGTTTTGCATCATGGATTAATAACAATAGGCCGAGGTTACACTACAGCTTTAGCTGAAAAAGAACCGTAGTGAAGCCTAAGCTTTTTAGGGTATCCGATTTTTAAATGACTTCTAATAATGACTACCAAATATACGAGAAGGGGAAAAGATGCCTTAACCATGGATCATAGTGTACGTAAAAGTATCTTATGGTAAAACTCATGGCATCTTCTTGCATAAATATGCATTTTAAGTATAGCCTCACAGTCGTAAGACTATCCGGTTATAGCGACTGCTTCAGGACTGCTATTTAATTACACAAGTGGAGACGGCCTGTGTAGCTCTCGGGTATGCTTTCCAATGGCCCCAATAGTCAAGTTTGGTCGCAAAGGCCCGTCTTCGTCTTGCATACCATAACACCTGAAGGATTCCAAAGGGTACTGATGTAATAAGCCTCAATAAGGCCTCCTACGTACCGTGGTGGCAGTAGCGCACCACAGCGCCACCAGCAAGGCTCTAGCCATCGTCTCGACCAGCTGCGACTCTGGGCACCTACCACGCGACGCTAACGAGAGATGTGTGGACACCAGACTGAACACTGTGAGATGATCCGAAACAATTTTGCGACATAATTCTCCAACAGTGACTAAGAATTTGACATTGATGTGATGTTTCATTTGTCAATGTGATAGACGTTACGGTTTTGGCGATGATGACGCATGCTCGTTACCTGCCAGTAGTAAGTTCTTTTAATCTGTTGTTATTTTATATTTTTTTATTTAATCTTTATTGCACATAACAATTTGTACAAAAGGCGGACTTAATGCCGCGTAGGCATTCTCTACCAGTCAACCATTGGGCTAAGCAGAAACAGTAAGAAGGTAGTGTGCTACAAACTAATAGGTACATAATTATAAGAGACTTATAGGAAGACCCAAAACAAAAAAAAAAAAAGAACTAATAAAGAATAAAAATGTTATATGTTGATTCATAGCTTACGTAATTACACGTACATAATAACTATTACTATGCTGATACAAATAATATGTATATATATATATATATATATAAAAATATATAAATATGTATAAATAAATATAAATTTATAAATAAATATAAATGTATAAATGTGTAATGTGTTAACCATGGATCATATGTATTGTGTGTAATGTGTTGTTGTAGCAGGTTTATTAGAGCACACGAGAGGTTGAGATCAGGAGAATGTACCTGTGTATACACGCGGGTATGGAGCGTGTCTCTTTCCAAGAGTCTCGTAGTCGCGGAAAGGGACACAACCTACACTCTTGCATTGCACGCGGTAGGCAGGTAGCATAGCCCAGTCAGTCCATTTTCACCTGCTGGAATAAGAAGAAAAGTCAAGCCAAATAAGAAGAATCTGTATGCTGGCCAGACCGCCTGTTTATTTACAATTTCTATAAAAGGTCCTTAGAGGAACACCTAAGTTTTACGGAAGGTTAATCTATAAATATTAGAGAAATAAATTAAAAACTTATCGAAATTGTCATAAGTTCTTTTTTCTCACCAGTAACAAAAAACAATTAAGGACAGTTCTGACGTTGTCATTAAAATCAAAAATCAAGCAACAATGAAACGCACGTAGTCTCAGGATGAAAAATACAAAATTCTAGTTCAACTTCCTAAATGATAATGCACAATAGCCCTACAAGTTTGCACCATAACGGTGATACAACGACGGTATGATAAAGTGACGTTATGAGCGAGAAGAATAAAAAAAATGACGAAAAGGAAGAAGACTGTAGCTGCTACGCAGAGGCGCACACCAAGAAGGCCTGCCCTCCCATCAGAAACGTGACGCATCCTCTGGTTCGCATCCAATTTTACAACTCCTCAAATCTTTGCTTTTGGAGTGGTTGCTCCATTGCTGTGACGACCTCCAAATGATCAATCCTCTTACTTACTTAATTAAATTACATCTCACATTGCCATGGTAGTTACAACCACAGACGTCGCCTCCGCCATCCAGATTTTATTTGATTTGGGAAAGTTCGTTACATCCGACTTAAAATCGGACTCTGGATTATTCTGATCAAAAGTATCGAAAGATCCTGACCTGTGCGTGAATGCTTCGTAGCCGCTCCTTTGGGGGGTTCCTAGATTACTTACTTATCCCTGACAGGAACCAATTCCTTCTTCATGGTTGTAAGAACAGGCTAATCCTTACTTAAAGTGAAAGTACTTCCTCTGAGCTTGGTGGTCGGCGGCCTGCGGTTTGATGGTCCATCTTGGTTTGTCGTACCTCTATAGTTATGTATAGGTATACAGAGTGGTGATGAAAACTTCGCATGAGCTTTGTAGGATTCTATGTAGAGATATAATGTCACTACATTGTTTTCTAAAGTATAAGTTTTTAATTTGTTATTGTTTTAACAGCGCTACTACGAGTTCACCCAGGACGAGATCAAGGCGCTGGAGGAATGCGACAGGGAGAGCTTCTATCGCCGCTGCGTGCCCTTCGGAGCAGCCCTGGCCACTGCCACGTACACAGCCATCAAGTCAGGTGGGGGACCCACAGCCGGATCTACCGTTGTGGGCACGATGGGGTTAGACTTTACGTCTGCCTACTTTGATTGATGGAATGGCAATGTTTTAGCCTGTATCGAAATAAAACTTTAAAAAAAAAACAGAATGCATCGTGCCCACATCTTTCTTTAGAGCTAGATTCCTGGTTACTCCTTACTTCCAATTTAGAAGGGAGACCCGTCACGAAAATGTTCATAGAAGTAAGAAGCCGTTGTTTGCACTTGGCATTTAATTTTTAAATGGGGCCATTTTCTTTTCTTTTTTGGATATTTTGGTGACGTACCCGCCTTCCTGCTTACTTCTATGAATGTTTTATTTTAGGGTACTTGTCTCGGCACCCGCACTACGGCGTGTTCCCGAAGGTGGTGACCGCCGCGCTGGTGGGGCACGTGCTGGGCCGGCTGTCGTACTCGCCCGACTGCGACGAGCGCCTGCGGGACCTCCCGCCCGGGAGCCGCCTGGGAGCCCTCATGAGGAAGTACCACGCGGAGAATAACCCGCCCAAGGACCCAAAGAAGAAGTGATAATTAGGTTTCATGCAATAACTGTCAATGTTATTAAATCATTATTTGTTGCATTTACGAGCCTTCTTGGATTTTATCGATTAATACCGGCCGTACAGGCTACGGTCTACCGTAGAGCCCTCCTGTGCAGGTATGCTAGCGCAGGTGAACCGTTGCCTTCGCAGGTACAAAAAACTGCATAGGTCTATTCCCATACACGTTCCGGTCGACCTGCGCAGGCATAACCTGCAGAAGCACAGGTGGACCTCTCCGGTAGAACTTAGCGGGTATGGTCGATAAGAGCACAAGTAATTATGAATCCCGATATACCTACATATAAGTGAGTTTGTTATTTATTTGTAATTCATACATTCACCTATCATCCGAATGTTCATAAAAATTCGGGCAGTACATAAGTACCTATATACATCTTACTTAGCTACAACAATCAGTGTGTATTCTATCTTCTCCACTAATAATTTGGGTGAGGTTTTCTATTTTTTAAAAGTACAGACAGGTCCGTATAATTATCTATAATATATTCTGTGCCATTGCTCTATAATGTCATGTCGCATAAAAAACTAAACTGTCAAAACTAGTGACGTGAGAGTAATATCAGTGAGGTTGATGAGATTGAGAAAATATTGCTTATTTTAGATTAATTTTAACAAGAATAGTTTGTGTATTTTATTGATGAAGTTGAGACAGGATGAATGAGCCGAGTGCTTACGGTTATCAGCAGGACGGCGTCTTGCAGCAGGCGCCCGAGCCGCAAGGGCCGCCGGTGCCCGCGGTAAGGTTAACCTGAAATTTATTTGATATCTTTTATAGCATTCGTTGTGTAACCAAAATCCGCTACCTTCCAGTATTATAAAGACTGAAGAACTTGTATCAGGGACTTCGATTATTGAAACTTTAATTCAATATTCAGTAAGTGACGAAACTAAGAGAAATTGTTGTAAGACGAAAGTCATCTTCCACTCTTTATTATTACAAAGCTAAATGAAACACTGCATTACTTGTAAATTTCCAATTAAATTTACTTTATTGGATAATTTTCTAATACATTATCTTAATTGAAGCATGTTAGACTTGGTGATGTTTGTGAAGATTCTGTAAAATTTATTTAGGAAGCCTTGTCCTACAGATAAACAAGTTAATAGCCTTCAGTTTTGATCAGAGCATTGTCTAACAAGTTGATAAATCTAGCTGTGAATATTTTGGAGGTTACAATGAATTAGATGCTTTCGTTCTAAAAGAAAATTTAGTGTAGCCTTTATCATGATGAGTATTGGTGGTGGCAGTAACAAAATGTGTTGCGTAGGCGCAGTACAGGTTCTCCCAGGACGAGTTGCGCGTGCTGAGCGAGTGCAACCGGGAGAGCTTCTTCCAGCGCTCGCTGCCCATCGGCACGGCCCTCGGGCTGGGCACGTATGCCGCCGTACAAGCTGGTTAGTGGGCAGGGCCTGTCTTAGTTGATAAAGCTATAATGAACATAATGTCTAGACTGATAATATCTTATTCAGTATTTATTGAGAATTATGATAATATTTCTTGATTTATGTAATTAATTTGTTGCACTTTTCATACATGTTACTCTGTCTATGCTTGTGCGAATGTTATGTGTTTTTGTGAGATTTGTCCTGTTGTATTTGGTCAACATAAGATGTTATGTATCTTCCATATTATGGAAGAGTTCAGTCTCATCTTAAAGGATGTGCTTAAACATCAGTGCTGTTTTTTACAAGTTATCATCTCATCTCAAGTAGCATTCATTAACAAATCTGTTTGACATAAAACATTATATCTTTAAATTAGGTCTGACAATTTATACCTCTATATGTAATAGGTTATTATTATGGTTACCTTAAAAAATCCCTTGCATGTCTGTCCTGATAAATGGGTGCTGACTTAGAGATCCATCTTACAAGTTCCTATAACTTACAAATGTCTTTCTTATGTTGTAGGTACATAATTAATGGCAAGCTATCACCTGCCTACCTATACTTGGCTAGCTTTTAAGTCAACTGTATTGTGCGCAACAAAAATACTTTGTTTTGCTGTTGCTTTTATATACTTTATGATGGTTTCTGCAATTTTTTTTATTTATGTGATTCTGTGACTTTGTTACTATAATAATTTCTAGTGTAATATATTGCTATATTTTGCCTTTCATGCATTTATTTTGGCAGCTGGTGTAATTTAATCTCTTAGCATTAAGTTTTATATTTATTTATCATTTTCCCTTATTAAATTAACATCAATTATTATAGAAAGCAAATCATAATTATGTGTGTACATTGCAGGTCACTTGAAGCCCAACCCGCGGTTCGGGGCGTTTCCCAAGCTGACTCTCGCAGTGGTGGTGGGCTACTTCGTGGGCAAGCTGTCGTACCAGCAGGCCTGCGCCGACAAGCTGATGGCGCTGCCCGGCAGCTACATCGGGCAGCTGCTGCGTGACCGCCGGGACGGCAAGATTGGAGGGTAAGGAGCAGATAATAGCTTTTATATGTAATCTTGCCTTGTTATAATGTACGGAAACATATCCATACTGCATGATCGACTTCATTAAAAATTGAGTAGCATGTTATTTTGGAAAACTACTTACCACCTAATGGGTCACAAAGTTTATAATCACTTGTTCTGTAAAATCTTGGTCTGGTGGAGTCCAAAAGCTAAACTTGACCCACTTATAAATTTTCAATTGAGCTCAGATTTAGCATCCCCATGTTGCCACAGCAAATAGGCTCTCCCGCTCTCTCCAATCAGGCGACAGGAAGCCAAGCGTGACATCACGCTTGTGTAGCAGTTAGCATGGAGTATATTTGTAATTTTGAAATTGTTATGTGTGATGTGACCTCTAGTTTAGGAGAGTACTTTTTTCAACAATGTTTTATGGTTGGGTGATGCATCCATATGAATCCAAAATAAATGTTAGTTGTCATGGCTGTTGCAGCACGAGCCTGCCCAAGCAGTCGTCGACGATGTTCGGCGCGAACCCGTCGGACATCTACTCGGACGCGGGCCCCGGCAGCTCGCTGGACCTCGACACGGACCGCCCGCTCTTCAGCGACGACTCCTACCGCCCCGACAACGATGGTAACGACAATTATGTACTAGCTCGCTGTTGAAAATAGAAGAGGGAATACGGACACTTGATTTTGATGAAACACTTAAACATTGTCAAGGGAAAAGTAAATCTCATGATGTACAATTAGTGGAAGGTGCTGGTGGAGTCCAGGGACGAGTGGAAACTGCTCCATTGACCACAGCGAAGTTCTTAAATTTAGATTTAATACACAAGCCCACCCAGAACTTCTGAATTCATTTCTAAGCGCGATTTCCACATGTTCCTACTCCAATTTTTTTGTTTTTTTTTTATTTTTACTTTTGCCATCTGCGATCAGTCTCCGTGCAGATTTGTTGTGCGTGCATGGTGTGTCGGGGTGGCTCCTCAGTAGGAGCTCACTCGTTCGAGAATCTGGTGTCCAGGTTTTGGACGTCAGATCGTTTCAGGCGTTTGCGGTAGCTGATGTTGGACAGCTGACTTGCAAGGTCGTTAGGGTGGTTTTCCAGCCGACACTTGTATTTCTCTGCCAAGAGGCCTATCTCTTTCCTGACAGTGTGCTCCGGAAACCCTACTCACCGGCAGAAACATGGCCCAGAGGTCATTTGGCTGCGGTATTCAATAGGGTGGTAGCCCTTCCCCGGACGGGCGTCTCAATTCGAGCGAAGATTCGGTATGCCCTACCTCTCTACTATGCCTTATCTCTCCAATAGTATTATTATTGTACATTGCTGTGTGTGTTGCGGTCTAGGCCCGGCGCCCGCGCACCCAGCGGCGCCGGCCAAGCCGTCGCTGTCGTACGACGACCTGCGGCGCCAAAACAGGGGCCAGCACGCGGAGACCAAGCAGGACCCTTACAAGTGAGTGTTATTGTAACTCATGGTTACACATTAACGACTGGCGGCGGTATAACCGTCACTTTTGAATCTGTTTCGCGTGAGAGAGACGGATATATTTACTTTCAACGACTGTGTCTCGCCCATCTTTCAGCCAATTTTGATTTTGTTTTCACTGTTCGTAGTATATTTTTATCGTAGTATATTCGTATCTATTTTACGATAAATAAGTCAATACATGAAACTATTTTTCATGCATATTCCCTATTGGTCGTACTGCAACTAAACGTTTTCGAACTATGTTTTGTACACTGCATACAAATTTATTCTCTGCGATTCCTAAAGTTTAACTGGTAGAGAATGTTCCTAACTTTAAGTTCCCCGTTTGTACCATTTTGTGCAGTAACGTTTAAATAAATCCTACAGAATGGACCCGAACGTCCTGCCGACGATCACGCGACCGCGGCCGTCGCCGGCGCCCGGCCCCAGCACCAACAAGTACGGCGACGTCATGGAGTGACGCCCTCTCCGGCCCTCCCGGCCGGCGCCCTCGAGCCCTTGGATCGGTCCCCTCGCGAGCGGCCTATGCGCAGGCGACGCTGCTGGCCCATTATACATCCTACAATACGCTATTACATAGAGCTATAGAAGAAGGTCCCTAAATTAGTCCACACTATTACTTAGACCTATAGATAAAAGTGCCTAAATTCTAATTTACCAGTACGGGCCGCATACATTCGGAATTCCAAATGGAAATACACGTTCGGAACAAAAATGCTCTACTTACATACAGAGCGTTCCAGCATTTTGTATGAAAGTAGAGCATTATTTTTGCTAATTTCCAAGTTCTTCCAAATATTTCAAAGTAACCGTATCTCATATGTCATTGTGTGCATGAGCACAAGTAGGTAATTGTCATCAAACATAATATATTTTCTGCAGAAGTTTAAATACAGGATACTTACCCTGCTATTCCAATAGCAAGTTTCCATCACTAAGCTTCCGAACGAAAAGATCTAGATCTAAGCCGCACTAAGGCTAAACCGCCGCGGATTTTAACCGCTAGACTTTGTGAGTAAAGGAAACTAATAGAAGAGGCTGCACTGATGGTTTCTTTTTTAAAACTGCGCTTAGGCATTCACCTAGCGGAAAAAACTGCTCACAAATTTGTAGTACATAGAACTTATATAACCGTAATGTGTGCATCTCGAACAGTATTGCGGTTTCACGTCTAACCCTTAAGCAGCATTTGAGGACACACTCAATTCGATGTCAATAAATACAAAACAAATTCTATTGCACCTCGGAAACAAAGAATGTTTACTTTAAAAACAAAAGCTTCACATCTGTGTAACGTTGCATGCGAACGAACATTTCGGGTTACCCTTGTCAAAATTATCGTATGTGACAAACTTCAGATGGTAGAACATGTTGGAACTAAGAACCTGTCATAACAGTCGAACCAACCAATTCTTAATGATACAAAGGCGTCGTTTCTTACTCAGGCTAGTAAGCCAAACAAAATACTCTTTCTGTCGTAAACAAAGCTTATGATGAGAAACCTATTTAATACCTCAATCGGAAATAATTAAACAAAGAGGGAAGTATATACGTAGGTTTCTAGTCGTATTCAAAGCAGGATATTATGTAGCGGGTCGCAGCGTCGCGCCGCATCGCTTCCGCCGCATAAACGCAATCATGTAATAAATTGTTAATATTTGAATAAAGTAGTTAAGAGTTACATGACTTTTTTATTGTTTTACATATGTTTATAGTTACTTTTGTTGTCGTTTTTTTTTATAGCGGCGCAGGATATTGACTTCCCTTAGATTTAATTGGGGCTGTTGGCGCCACTTCACAACCACGATCAAAGTCACTTGACGAGTGCTTCGCCATAATTATGTCGAAGATCGCATATCTAGTCGGCTCTTACAACACCCACGGAATGGACGGTGATTTTTATCTTTTATTCCTCACTGCACGTTTATAGCCAATAGCAATCTAAAACCTAGTCAAACAATTGGGAATTGTAAACAATAGAGATGTTTTGGGGGTCAAAATAATTACAATATATTTAGTCCGTGTTTTAGATCATAAAAATGTATTGGACACGTATTTTTCCTTTTTTCATTCAAATAAAAAATTGCAAAGATCAGTCTTTGACGTCACTCGCTCCCGTAAAAATGCCTCACCGAGTGACATCACGCGTAATTTCAACGGGCTATAACTCTGTAATTTTTAGTCTAATTTACAAATAAAAAAATACGTGTCTCTTATTTTTGAATAAGCTAAAAGAAGGACTTAATACAATTTTTAGCCATAATAGCCTATTAAGCAGTCGCAATGCTTCAAATTCGCCAGGCAAACATATAGGTGACAATCAAACGCACAGCTCAATGAAAGAATGATATAGAAACCTTTATTTTTTAATAATAATCATAAACTTATAATAACCAAAAACAACAAAAATAAACTATACAAGTCGACTATTAAGATAGATTCAGCCGCGTACAAGCGAGGCGACTGTGGGACGGCCCACAATGTTTGCCCATTTTCACCAACAGGAACTTAAGCCAATAATCCCTAATTTTTTATAGTTGCAACATAGTGGATGAACGTCGCCTGATGGAAAAGGAAACCCAAGTCATTGCAGTTCCGGACACCAAAACATCACTCTGTCGGTTGCTACCGATGCCGTACTATAAGGCCTATATCCTATACCCCTTATAGGGCGTACGGATCGCACCGCGCAGACAGATCTATATGAGCTTGAGGGGGCGTTTTCCGTACGGACCCCTCCGTATTACTCTAAGACGCTCCCTGAAGCTCATATAGATCTATCTGCGCGGAGCAATCCGTACTGACGGTCCGTGTGACACTAAAACCAGCCTAAGAGCGGCCGTACACGCACTGCTTCAAGGAGTTCAGAGCGACTGCTTGAAGCCGCCACCGCGCGGCCAACTAGAAGCGGTCGTGTGTACGGCAGCGTATGAATGACTATAGTTCGCACGCGGTCGCGGCTTGAAGCCGTCGGTTCTTAACTGCTTGAAGCAGTCCGTGTATGGCCACTCAAAGGCAGCTCCGGCTTTACGTCAACTGATCCCGAAATGAGATCGAAGCCACTTTACGGGTCCGAGGGTACAGTGGTCCCCAGGAGGGTAAACCTTACCACCGGTTGAGAAGCTGAAACCACAAGAAGACTAGTCGACTTTGACTACACCACAGAAAAAGATGGACCGGCAACCGCATTTTAAGAGACACATGTCACAGCGTCTCCTAAATGCAGATGAGGACTCTTGGCTTAAGAGACTGAAAATGGACAATAGACAAACATACAGGTAGACCTATGAGCCACGACGTGAGACTGGGGTTTGGCAGAACAACGCGAACAAAAAAAAATTACCTATAAATATGTTGTGTTAGTATTGTGTCGGATACTTTGGTCTTGTATCGGATATTTTTATCAGTATCATATTGTATCGAGGCGTGAGTACCCTGTAAAATTATTTTTCAAATATCATTCCCAACCATCGTAGGTCATTGCGCCCGTAAAAGTGCGTCCATATTATGTAACTTAATGTAGATATACATCATGTAGATATACATTAAGTTACATAATATGGACGCACCTTTACGGGCGCAATGACCTACGATGGTTGGGCGTTTGTAAACTTGAGCGCTAAAGTAGAGGAACTCTCGTCCATGCTAATAAAACATATTTTATAATATGTTATTCTTATTTGGACGCACCAATACAGGTACAGGACACAGTCTACACTGACGCTATAGTTCATTCGCGTTAAGAAAATAGTGACTCATCACCGACTGCCGGCCAAGCCACACCCCCTAGCCAATTAAAACGCTAGAAATTAGTAAGGCGAGTTCACAGTGCTCAGTTGAAGTCAGACCTTCGAACTGATCGGTTGTGTATTTTGCGTACTACTTGTTTAAAATTAAATTTGGAAAATGGATTTCTCACCTATTAAAAAAAATTAAAGTGGATCAATTATACATAGCGGAGAGAGACGCGTAATTTACAATGTTTATAAATATTTCAAACAGATTGATTTAAATGAGACTGTGGAGAGCATAGTAATTAAAACTGCAAGTGCATGCGGTGTGTCCGAAAACACTGTTTATAAAATTATAAAAGAACAAAAAGAAACGGAATACATTGAAATCACCTGTGAAAAAAAGAGCTCGACTATCCACGGTCGATAAATTAGATGAACTAGACAAATGTGCAATAAGGAGAAAAGTACACTCTATATATTTAAATAACGAGTATCCAACATTGGACAAAATAATAACACTTTGCGAAGCTGATGAAGATATTCCTGTTTTCAAACGTACAACACTTCACAAAATACTGCACGAGCTTGGTTTTGACTTCAATAAACAAGATAGTAGAACATTGTTAGTGGAAAGAGAAGATATTGTTTTATGGAGGCGAAAATATTTAAGACAAATAAAAGAATATAGAAACGCTAATTAAAAATAAATTATATCGCTGCGAATAATACTACATTCAAAATGAGTGACGTAAAAAAAATATTTTATGACGCAATCGCGTTAGTAGACGCCAATCGGTAGAAGAAATGCTGCGACCACGTGATACGCGAAGAAAATACCATGTGGGGTTTGGATGACGTCATGGAACATGCAGAACAAAATTCATTCGTAATAAATGTAACGGGAGAATCTAGCGATACTGATTAGCGATTTTAGTACATACTTAGTTTTAAGACAATTTTGTATTTTTTTATTTTAGTACTTATTACGATTAATCCAAATATGTGTTACTCTACTAATATAACGTTTAAGTTGACATTAAAAATTACCTTAATAGGAATATTTTAACATGTTTAAAATCATTGATACTTTATTATTTTTCTATTAAACTTATTTAATGTTTTGAAAAAAAATGTTTAATTTTTTCTCCATTATGAATACACCCTTACCCTGCAGTTGCACTGATGAGTCACTATTTTCTTAACGCGAATGAACTATAGTAGCCGAACAGATTAAAACTATTGATATAATCGCGTTATTCCGCTCTGTGTTCTGCTCACACCATTACCATACATAATCGCATCGAATATCACACAAAAGGCGAGCCGCGGTCACAAACGACGGGCTGAAATCTTACTTTTACACATGGAATCTAGCCACAAGAAACTGATGGTCTTCTAAGAACTTTATACTTTGTAAATAGGATTATGTTCCAAACTATTGCAGTTAAGGAAACAACACCAAACTTCGTTAGTAAGATCTCAGTAATAATATCCTACAAGTAATGTTATTTAAAAGCAGCTTTGCAATGCATTATCTAACTGGAATTGAATATGTTGACACACAGAAACATTAAAACTACTTAGGTACTATATGTTTATTCGTTCCGTTAAAATTCTATTGTGTAGAAGAGGGTGAAAGTTCAAGTGTTCAACGTTGTCTCACACTTGCGCGTGAGGACAGGCATCCAACACTATAGTACGGTCGGCGAAAACAGAACTACACTTAACTTTATTAAATAATTTAATAAAAATGCTTATAAAATATAATTTGAATGGTACTTCAAAATGTATGGCAAGATCTTAATGAAAATAATACTTATGTTAACAGACTACAAAATGGAAATTTCGAATCCCTCTGACGATACTTTGAAATTTGAATGAGTTTTTTATGACATACAATAAAATCTGTTGATTAATTTAATTATAATGACGCTTATGTACTTGAAATTAATTACAATTGCATGCTTTAGCCGACTGTACAGTAATTATAAAGTACTCTCTATTTTATATTGCCAGCTAATAACGTGGGCTTCCCAAGAAGGTATCGCTTCGTTACACTGATAACATTGACAATTCCTATTACTTGACTAGATCGTTATTATTACTTTCTGTAATGAAACTTAAAACGAAGGTGTTTACAAACAAAATGTTTACAATTTGGTAGGACGGGGCCCGCGGACCCGCAGATACTCGAAGGGGCCCTTGTGTTGCGACCAATTAGCATTTAAACCTAAATTCTGAAAATTCTAGCTATTGCACAACAACGTTTTGATTTTATGATAATTTGGCGCCGAACCGAGCCCCCTCGAGTACATTATACATATTAACTTAAAATTACAATAAAAATGACAATGAAGATGAAACATTATATAAAATCAAATAAAGCTGTTACTGAATTAGCGATCGTTCCTGTAGTATGTACATATTACCTCAATAAAACTTTAATAAACACATACAAAAACACTAACTCAATTTCAAACTTAACAATATTAAAGAATACATACATAACTTCCTTGATAATCAAAAATACACTTTAGTTGTAGACTTCATCAGAACAAAATCAGTAGGAGACTTTGTTCTTTTTAAAATATAATAACATAATATAGTATACACACCAGTGCCACAACGGATATAAGCAAAAGCCAAACGTTTATTCACATTCTGTTTCACAGTACAATTATAAACAACTCTAAAATAACGGCATTGCACTACCGGTGAAAATATTTCATCAAACATTCAACAAAATAATGATAAAGAAATATGAATTGACTTCACCTAATATCAGTATAATTATTACTATTACATTATTTAATATTACACAAAAATATGATTTAGTTACAATAAATATTTACAAAATTGGTCTTTTTACTAAAATACAAAGTAGCTTTAGAGATGTATAGATTGCAAAAAGTCGATTTATATAAAAAATATTGTAAAATATAATGTGGACAGTTAATAGTCTAAGTGAATAATAATAGATATTAACGTATGAATCTCAAGGAAAATACAGCGATATCTATATATTTTGTTAGGCCCTGTCTCCGGAAATGATTTGCCTTTAAGTGCATGCTGTGAGCCAGACAATTGTCAATCAATGCTGATACAGTTCCACGTATCTAGCCGAATACGGCCAAACACTATAATTATAGGATAAATTACCAATTTAGGTAATCAAAATCCATAAAACGGTCGAACATGTCCCAAGTCTCCAAACTTATCTACTTAGTTTTTAAAAAAATCAAGAGGCCCTTTTAGACACTGCCATTATTCGCTGACAGACTGTTCCTTTATTATCAGACACCAAAACTGTAACCCGTAACATAACATCACCTTTTCAGAATACTCGTTAATATTTCTCTAATACAAGTAAACCACATCTCCCGAAACGACTTGTTCTGAAGGACCGAAGGCGAGTTGAAACTCGCGATCGTTCAGGCGAGTCTTCTATTATGTACCTGTTCTCCATTGTCAACTTCCTCGATTGTGTTTGTTTGACTTTAACTATGTCTCGCGAGTTTCACGCTCGCCAATTTAGGTACAAGCTCCCGAAACAAGAGATCAAAGAGGAAATTCATACTTTACCTCCCTGATAAAGAACCGACCGAGGGTATAAAAAGGATTCGGTTACAATTTCGGTTGGCTTACCGGTTTAACAACTTGCTAATTTAGTCCCTGGCACCAATACACCTTATTAATACCTAACACTTTACCATATTATATTATCACTATCAAAACCTGTGTGTATTTGGCTGATAAGTTGCGATCAACGTTGTCAGAGAAAAGTAGTGATTCTTATTATAATTGGCAACGGAATTTTTCAAATGAGCTTTTTAGACCCTCCGGTTTTACAATTGACTACCGCCAAAGGTACTCTCTGGCTGATTACCCTAGCGCGTTCTACCCCATCGCAATACTTTAAACTGAACGCAAGAAAACTTAAAAATAATAAAAACGCATATTTACTAAATAAATAAAAACATAACTTTACAGGCACTTTTGGCACTTTGTTTGTCATTGTCGTCCATGCATGTAAAAGTATCTATCAAATCACATATTCAAAGTTTCGTTTTTTTGACGCTACTCTGATAGTTCACACCTAAAGTTTCTAAGAATATCTACATTCATCGACTTAGAAATACCAAAACACGAACAAGAACAAAGCATCCCGACCAGAGTTACGCACATACCTATAAAAAAACTGCAAATACATATAATCTTTTATGTAGTAGAATTAGGTTTTAATTATAATCTTCATTACAAGTCAGTTTTTTACTAAGCGCACACATTATTTTAAATAAAATAATCGGACACTCTTACCACTCGGATTTGCAGTCGATGGTATTCTAAATCGATGTTTACACTAGTACACTTAGGCTGTAATGTGTAGGCTATAGACTTTCATTTCAATAACAACGTCGTATTCTGCGTGCAAAAAGTACCCATAAACTTACACTCTAAATAAATCTTAAATAAGAGAACAATATAAAATTAGGAATAATAAACAACAATATATTAGTCAACTAGGAAATATTAAATTCGTAAAATCAGGGCAATACAAACATAATGACACATTTCCGATTGCATCGAATCGTACGTGCAGCGCGGTCAGCAACCTTTCATATCACATTGACCAATAGACCAAACTAAAGGACGATTTTATTATTTTCTCACTAATTTTTTAAGTGCTTGAGCGAATTTCTTTGCATTTTTTATCGTTAGGAAAACACATACATACATATTTGCATTGATTAATCGTTAGGAAAACACACTTTTTTGAAAATTACGGTGTATCAAAGATAGATATCATCGCAAGCTGAATTTAATACTTTCAGCTCTCCTCACTTGGCTTGATATGAGCTGCCGTCGGTCGGAGGCGTGTTATTTGCTACAACTTTGTACTATTAAATTTGCCACTTTATGACGTTTTTAACGCCAAAACCTGAAATTCACTCAAGCACTTGGGGGTCGGTCACACAGCGGACTCGATTAAACAGGAAACCAGTATTTACAATGGGCCAGTGTAATCAGTACACGAATATACGGAGCCTAATACATGGACATTAATGGTCTTAAACTAAATGTTGTCAGGGGCATTGCTTAGGAGGCAGAACGTGTATGACCGCTAAGTTTTCTATATAGATATAAAATTATCTTAGTTAATTTTTGGTCGTCTTAAAAATCTATAAATTCGCAAAAGATCATAATAGTTTACTTTATTAACAAGCGTAGGTGACACACTACTTCTACTAGAACATAAATGGTTACGGATAAGAATCTTTGACCCAAGTATGATCACAATCGTGCCATCCGCTCATCATTTTGGACTGCGTACATATGCAACGCCCCTATGAATAGGCATGATAAATAATTTACTAATACCTATAACCTAATCATAGAAATATTGTTGAAAAAATTACTCCGCTTGTAAGAAAAGTCCCCGAGATATCACAGCACAAAACATGCATCACGCAAACTGCTACATACGAGTGACGTCATGCTTATGTATTGCGAGGTGTTTTCTATATACCTCGTGTAAGAAGTTTGTTCGAAGGCAATAATATTAAATATTCCGTTTGCCAATGCTACCAATGTAATACTATCAAGTAACATGGAAATATAGATTGTCGTCTACCCTTTTGCCTATATTAAGTTGAAGACCTTCGCAACTTGAAACTAACATCTCGTCGGCTGTGTGACTTCCCCATGCAAGTTGGTCTAGTCTGGTCGGACCCTCAACCCTAGCACCAGGTCGCTCCCATGCTGTGTTACCGCATATTATCCGGGCCACGGGAACGCGCTATTGCTAAATATTCTTTCCATCACTCGCCGCGCGCAGCCAATAAAATTTTCCTTGCAAGCGCGGTGAGCGTTGGAAATAAAACTCGCTATTCGCGCGTGCCCGTGGCCTGGCCGTAATTGTCGCTACAAAGTAGCTATGAGTTGGACGCGTGTATTGGTCACACACTCGGCATAGAACACGAAAACGTGAATATTTTTACCTACCAAAGGTAGGGTATTGGTTTTTTAATTGCAGCACAGTGATCGTTGAACTTGAATGGAGAAATGTAAATTGGTTGCATGTCTTCGGTTATTTATTTACTTTTACGGTGAAATTGCACAAATGTAAAATGTGAGTACTGCCAGCTTTAGTTGTGAGTTCTGCGAACGTGCCGGCTTTAGTTAAGTGTACCAATAGCAAGCGTCCAATTGTGAGTGGTTAGTAGAGTTAAGGCAGCGGCCACGGCAGGCCGGAGAAGTTGACCGGGCCGCCGAGCCCCGCGTCGGCCTCGAGCAGGCTCATGATGACGGCCATGGCGGCCTCGCCGTTGCCGTCGAGCCCCAGCGGCGGCAGCGGCGGCGAGGCGGGCGGCGGCGTGCCCGGCAGCGGCTGCGACGGCGCGGCCGGCGGCGAGCCCGCCGCGCCCGCCGCGCTCAGCGGCACGTTGTTGCGCACCTGGTACGACGCGATGTCCACGCCGAGGATGTTGTCCACCAGCGACGCTTGCTCGTACATCGCGCTCGAGCTTAGACACTGCGGAGTTCCAAGTAGTTTGTGTAGTAAAACACATGCAACGGTAAGGCGCGGTGTGGGACGCCCTCCAGCGAGGTGGACTGACGACATCATAAAAGTCGCAGGATGGAGCTGGATGCGGGCAGCTTGCAACCGGCCGTTGTGGAAGTCTTTGGGGGAGGCCTATGTCCTGCAGTGGACCCCCTACGGCTGATAATGATGATGATGAACGGTAAGGCTACTTAAAAGGGAATCCCGGTACTATTTCCACATAAAAATCCTCAGACAATCGCAGGTGACTTAAGTAAACTAGAAAACTCATTTTATTTGCAGTCAACTTGAATCCCCTGGCCAGGTGCTTTAAGTACGCTTCTGTCAAATTTTTGCGGGGATCAAATCACCTAGGTGATTAGCCCAGGAGCCTACGGTGGAACAATTCAAAATATAAAAGGGGTGTTTCCAGGGTCAAAATAATAGTATTTTATAGAATATAAAGATACATTGAACACGTATTTTTCCTTTTTTCATTTTACACAAAAAATAACATAGATACAAGGCATCAAAATGTAGAAGCGGAGGTCTTTGACGTCACTCAGTGGCGAAAAAGCTCCCACTCTTTGACGTCACGTGTAATTTTAACAGGCTGTATCTTTGTAATTTTTGGTCTAATTTACAAATGAAAAAATACGTGTCTTTTATTTTTGAACAATATAAAAGACGGCGGACTAATTAAATTTTTTACGGAAACATGTGTATTGTAGCGCACCCATAGCGAACATCTATTGTATAGACAACAGATCAAAATGGAGGGTGTATCAAAACTATATACCCAATAGATGGCGTTATATAGATCTGTAGTCCGGCTATCATGTGATTGGTCAGTTGCTATGTAGGTACCATGTCAAAATGAACCAACCATTTAACAGTTAGTCCTACCTTTTATGTGATCCCATCTGGTGGATTACTTTTTTTAGAAAACCCTCATACAAACACGACAATTTTCAAAGAAAATTCATCATAACGCAATCATCTTGCAAACTCTGCATATGGGATTTAATTTAAACTTCATATGTTATAAAAAAATAATAATCTATGAAATCATGAGACTACGCCATTTGTTATTGTGAAGTAGAACTAAATTTGTAAAATGTTTGATTGCATTATCTATGTTTTAACTAACTAATGTGACAATATTTTCTTTGAAATATTTAATATTATATTATTAACAACTGAAAATATTGTAAGTACCTGTTGGTTAAAAACGGCATCCTGCAGCAAATCAGCCGGCAGATCGGGCGAGAACTCCGGCGGGGAGCGGCGCAGCGCCTCCTCGGCGATGGCGCTGCCGATCTTGTGCGACTCCACCTGCGAGTCGATCAGCCGCTGCATCTCCACGTCGCCCTCTGAAAGCGCACCCGCACACTGACCCACGCTGCTGGCCAACACCTCTGCGGCGGGCGCAACGAGCTCGTCGGACGCAACTGGTGCGTCGATTGCGTCGTTTGCGTTGATTGCGTCGGTTGCGTCGGTTGCGTCGATTGCGTCGGATGCGTCGGCCGCGGTGAGTTCGTCGGACGAGTCGAGTAAGTCGGACGCGCCGCCTGCACATGCACGCATCACACGTGTTGCACAGCCATTATCATTATGTATGAGGTTACCCGTTACCCAACATTCAATATATGTCATAACGTATTTGATTTGTGTAGTACCTATTGAAGGTACTTTTTATGTCTACAAAACCTTACTACTGTGACTATTGGATGCTATTTAAATAGGATTCAGTATAATATTGATCAAGAAACTTGATGTGAAAGATCTAAATCTCGTATGTTAGCACAGAAAAGATAATATGTAATTATAAACCTGCTTTTCCAATGCATAACAATATTTTGGCTCTACTCGGTTTTCCTTTGGGCGTCTACGTTATTTACTACATCGAAAACAAACATACGGCGAAGTCTATGTGGCGCAATGGTTAGAGCATCAAGCCTAAAATACGGACGATACAAATGGTACGGGTTCGATTTCCGACCGAGACGGATACGAGGAACGGACTTTTTTGAATTGGCTCCGGTTTCGATGGCTATGGAGACCCCCCCTTCATCATCTGAACCCATCATCTCATATTACAAGGAAAAAGCTCAGATTGACACTTCGTGTGATTTGTCTGACGCATTTACATAGGTAAATCAATATAAATTGATTGTCAATATAGATTGAGAGTCAATATAGATTGATTTGTAAGTATAGGGAACGTGCACATCGGTGGTGCTGCCAACTGGTGTCATAAATTTGAATGTTTTAACCTAATTTACACTAGGTAGTGCTGCCACCTATAGTTTGTGCACGGTCCCTATAGAGGCGTTTGAGGAACAGAGTTGTTGTCTCGTTAGCGGATCCGTTAGCGGTAGATACTGACTCTGCTTGAACAAGTCGAAGGAGGCGTGGTGGTCGGCGGGCAGCGCGTCCGCCGAGTCGCCAATTACAGTGTTGTTGGCCACAAGGCACTCCACGTCCTTGGTCCACGGGTTCCTGCAAACGAAACATCCGTAATTCTTAATTTCTGCTATAAGATTCATAGGTAGGTTGTATTACTTAGGCTGATATTATACTAGCACCTATATTTCATATATAAATATTATTTCAAGTTTGTCATATTCTAGGATCAGAAATAAATGTTCTTAATTTTTTACTTATTACATTCGTAGCAATGAAAACGCTTAGTATATAAGTGTAATGTAAAAATTAAATCAACTTTTAGACAGCGCATCGCAGTACAGTCTGGAGAAGCAGTGTAAAATCGTTTGTGGATCCACACTCCTCAAGGTTTTTTTTTTTGAGACGCTGACGAAAACTCCTGGGAGTCTATTTATGTAGTGTGACCACACACGTCTGCCCACTCTCTTATTTTTTTCGAGGAGAAAGCCCTCGGACCCTTACCAACTTTTTTTTTTATAGTGGCTCGACATAATGGCTTCCCTACGCCTGATGGAAAGTGAAAGAGAAACCCAAGTCGCTGTGACAACGGGCAAGTAACTGGTCAGTTACTTGTCAGTTGCCACCGCCATGCCGGCCCAACCCTAACCCCCCACGAGTTCCGGAACTACCCCTCATCGGCTTGTATGTGTGGATGTGTTTGTTTTTATTTATTTATTTATTTAACACTTGGTATTTCACAGTACATAGCACCAAAACATACACAAGTTAGACACTGAACACATGTGACAGACAAACAAATAAAAAACATATAAAGTATACACACAAGTCACAAATTAATTATTTAACCTGCTTCTCGACTGAGAACCCAGCCAGTTCATGTGTGTACATAACATTAGCCGGGACGCCAGTCAAGAAACAGCTTGGCGTTTCTTAAAAATAATCCCAGACCTTGGTAGTGGACATCGGCGTCAGGCAGATATAAAAGCAAATCGTTGAGCAGTGGTCGTGCCCTCGCCGTCGGTGCGTTAGCGGCGCGGCGCGTGCGCACGGCGCGCGTCACGGTGAACAGCCGCTGCTGCCGGCGCGGGCCTACGCTACCACTTGACCCTCCCATGTGTTTACGAGGAACCAAGAAACCAATACGCTTCAGTGTGCAGGGGTTGTGTGTGTGCGTCACCTGAAGGGCTTGAAGTGCGTCTGGATGCGCGTGTAGAGGCCGTCCTTGCGGCGGAAGGTGTAGGGCGGCGTGTGCAGCGCGTCCCGCCGCAGCAGCGCCGCCTTGTGCGCGCGCGCCACCGCGCCCAGCTCGCCCGCGCCCACGTACTCGTACACGCTGGTGCCGAGCAGCTCTTGCGGCAGGAACCCCAGTGCCAGCGTTACCCTACAAATAATAATACAAATACAAAATTTTATTTCAACAAGAAGCTTTACAGTTCTTATGCTTACACTATTTCTAATAAACATAACTTACGTCTATCTTGTTGTGTGCCTCGTCTTTTAAGAAGGTTCCGTGGTGCCCACACTGGAAAATATCCGTATTGTGGGAGCCTATACGATTTACAATATAGTTGAGCAGCCTCGGTTTTAGCACTGTTCATTAAGTCAAGTCTCATAAAGTCAGTTCTACAACAGATACGTGACATATAGTATCTTCCCCTGATGCGAGAGAGATGACAAGTCGCTTTGGCTAATTGTTAGTTAGTGCCCCCGCTACGCCAGTTTGTAAATCTGAATATTTAGGGAGTTTAGGTTTGGGATTAAGACACAAGCTTCCGTGATTTGTGTTGTGTTGACTGTTATAAAAACATATATAAATAGAAAAACCTTATGGCCAGGATGTCCATTAAACCATGTAGTTTTAACAGTAAAATAGTCCTGAACTCCTGAATATACATAGTATCGGGGGACGGATGTCTAAAATGAGTCTTAAAAAAAGAAATGTAACGTCGTTTTATTTGTATCACGTCGACGTTCACAGACCTTGATAAGATTCTAGTATATCTCAAAGATGGTTTAGTTAGCTACTTCGAATAGGATTATTCCGCAATTCTAAAGTGGGACATTACCTATTTAATACAAACATTCTTAAGACCATGAAAACAGCATTTTTCAGCATAAAAAAACGACTTCAATTGATTACAATGGGACTAGGAAGTACATCCTTTGGAATAAAAAGGAATTCTTGGAAATATGTGGTAACAAACATGCAACAAAAAAAACCTGTCGAATTGAGACCTCATTTTTTTGAAGTCAGTTATAAAGGACTCACCTCTGGTCCACAAACAGGAACTTCCCATCGGTGGCGTGCCTCGAGACGTACTGCAGATGCCTGGTGGGCGGCGGCGCGGCGAACTGCGGCGGCGCGGGCGCCAGGTCGGGCAGCGCGCGCCCCACCGCCACCAGGCAGCTGAGGTTGCACGCGTCGCCCTCCTCGCCGCCCTCGCCCCCGCCCCCACCGCCGCCGCCTCCCCCCTCGCACATCTCCGCCGGAGCCCACGATTTTAGGTAGCCTGCACGAAAGAAATACTATTTAGGCTTGATTTATGTTTCCGTTTAAGGTTAAGGGAGCGATCGGTAATTTTTTTCGTTCCAAGCCACCCTCACCTGCCCGTGGTGCATCCTGCTTAATAACAAACGAGGCTTTGGCAACTGACTGGTGGCGGTATAACCATCACGATTATATGCTACGTACAACCGAGAACAAATTCTTCCGTTGTATTTATTTGAAGTTTTCATGTATATTAAAGCCGTAGCTATAGTATATTTCATATTAGTTTTGGCTATATATACAACTAGCTGCTGCTCGCGGCTCTGCCCGCGTGAATATTCGTATAAAACATAGCCTACTTATGTGTTAATCTGATGTACAAACTACATTCCTGTAAAGTTTCATTAAAATCCGTTCAGTAGTTTTTGCGTGAAAGTGGAACAAACATCCATCCATCTATCCAAACAAACTTTCGTGTTTATAATATTAGTAGGAAGTAGGATGTTATGTACTAGATTCAAGAATAAGTACTCTAATTGTACAGAATACTCATATGAGAATTATTAAATTGAACAATAATAAAATTGCGATATAACATTGCCTACCTTATAAGTTAGTAAGTCAATAGGTATCTACATACATGTACCAGTGTACATAGTTCAGTTACTATGTTGCATCTTTACGCCTGTTGCCGCGCGATACCACCTAGCTATCTGAATCTAATTTCATTAAAATGTTGTTATATTAATAGTTAAAATAAAAGTAAACATGATTCTTATACTTGTTTATTATGGACATAAAAATCGGCTTTGTTAATAAACGTATTTGCAAACAATTTAATGGGCTTTTTTAATCGAAATGGGTGTTCTCTTAACTACGATTCGCCTGATGGTAAGCGTTATCGCAGTCTCCGATAGAGCGCGCTTACCACGCAAAAACCTGTTCCCACTCGCCTTGAACATAGAATGAATATATCTCACGGGGAACAAGGAGCCCGGCAAAGAGATCCACAGTTTGGTCGTTCATACTACGAAGGTGCCTTTGTCTATTTCTGTAGAATCGGTTTAGTATCCCTGACTAGTTCAGAGTCCTCTGTAGAAGTAGAGGGCTGCACGTAGTATGCAGTAAAAGCGTTTTGTGTAACTTCAGCATCTGACATTTCTGCAAAACTTTGTTGTCCGAGAGCATTTGAGTCCGAATGTACAGAGCAGCACGTATGTGCAGAGTCCAGTCTATTTGTTTCATATGGATTGTGCATATTTCCAATTTCCATAGTTTTTTTCAATACTTCTGAGCGGAAAATCAATTTTTGATGCATCGAAAACCTTGCCGTTACGGGCAGAAGAGACATGAAAAAAGCTAGGTCGTCATTTTTCAACAATTTTGCATTTTCTTTGAACATTTGCATCATTTTCTTATTTAGATTCTCTTTAAAATTGTCAGTGTACTTTCTTTTGTGTATATTTTTTCGTTTATTAGCAAAATTGAAAGCGCTGCTGTTGTCTGGTGGTGGACTATTGAGCTCAGGTGGTTCGGAAATCGTTTCCTGAATGAATGACGGTTCCTGCTTGATTGTGTGCAGTGTATCTGTGATGAAAACCTCATTTGGTGGAGCCACGGAGTCAATGGTGTCCTCTGCTTCAGTCTGATTCTTTTTATCCAAAAAAGTCATTTCATCAGAATACACGTACATCTTTTTCTTACCGCCTCCAGAACCTGAAGCAGTATTTTTGACCAAATTTTTACTCCGTATGTAAGCATCTCTCGCAGTCTTCCAACGCTGTTGCACCATTTTCTCTGGAAAAAATTAAGCAAATAAAAGTACGCTTTTAGCCATAGTAGACAGTTACATAGAATCTCTATGCCGGTAATACACGCTACGGTCTACCGGAAAGGTCGCCTGTGTATATTATAATGGGACATTAATTTGAAAATGTAAAAATGTACACTGCATGTTAAGTGCGCGATCCCATTAAAATTCATTATGTTCATACCTACCTTTATTTGTACAAGTTCTACCCCGCCTTACAGTAAATTTCGCAACATTTCCCTCAATTCAGGCCGCAGTGTCAGCACTTGTAATGTTCCATGCGTAAGTTAGCTGACACTGCAAAACATGTATTTTTTATATGTTTCAGACATAGACCATTATTAATTTTACCGGATTCCATCGCGGACCCCCCCTAGGTGTACTTAGATTAGTTATTTTTTAAATAAATATATTTTTTTATATCCTCCGCTGTGGCCTAAAGTTATTTTGCATTTGAATTTTACAAACGTCACAGTGGTAATAGGGCTGTCAAGCAAAGATACTAGTTCCGACTAAACTCACAAACAATACTTATCTATGCAAACCAACAACACTACGTATGCGAAGTAAGATTGACAATGCCGAACACCACTCCAGCGCTTCCTAACGTATTCATAAAAAAAGTTGTGATGACCCAAAAAAATTGTTTGATTACATTCATTTTTCACCGGATTGAAAACAAACTGTGTTCAGGGTACAAACCAGTTATCAACATATCCTGTTACAAGTTGTACATAAATACATTGATAAACATTACATACTATTCTACGACTTACAAATGTAATACTTTGTTTAACTCACCGATCTCCTTCCTCTTTTTATCATCCATAGTATTGAAACTTGGGTAAAGCGTTTCGAAAGCTTCATTCCAGGCTTGTATTCTCGCGTCCCTATCTTTGTAGAGAGCATGCGACAAGTCCCACAGTACGGGCCGCTGGCGCACCTCGAGTATGACGCGCTCGGTGTCCACGTACAGGGTGGGGCAGGCGCACGCGTGCGGCTGCATGGCGCGGCGGCCGCGGGGCTCTGCCGTGCGCGCGGCTAGTGATCCGCTGACGGCGTTGCACTGGGCTTCGTACGACTAGTTCATATTGGCTCGGCCGACGTCAGCGACCGAGGTCAGTACACGAGGGAAACAAGCGTGTGTGTGTTTTAAGCTTCCACGGTTATCGTGACTATATTTTATTTATTATTTTGTAAGCGCTTTGTCTTGTTTTTCTATGATTATAACGCTTGCAGTGGAAACATCGGATAGTCAATAAACATGACATAAACCACGTTAATAAATTGTCGCCGTAGAGCGAAAAGTCACTAAATAGGTCATGACGTGTTTTGAGTTATAGTGGTTTAATTAAAGTTTTATGAAACAAACAAATAATAATAATAAATCTTTATTAATAAACTTATTTCTTGAACCCATTTTACAATGAGGCACTGAAACCTGTGGTAATATAATATAAGTATAACTTAATTTTAGTAAAAGATAACTCTTATTTATTTCTTGCTATACATCTTAAAGAATAGATAGAGAACGTAAGATTATATTCTCACTTTAAATTAATTATAACTTAAACACTTTTAATTAATTATATTTAATTACTGAGATAATGACAAAAAACTAAGTTAGTGACTATTTCACTCATGTTTGGATCATATCGAGACAATTTTTAGGGTTCCGTAGCCAAAATGGCAAAAACGGGACCCTTATTGATTCGTCATGTCTGTCTGTCTGTCTGTCTGTCTGTCTGTCTGTCCGTCCGTATGTCACAGCCAGTTTATTCCGAAACTATAAGAGCTACATTATTGAAATTTGGTACGTAGATGTATTCTGTGAACCGCATTAAGATGTGAGAATAAAATCAGAAAAAAATCCAAAATTTTTAGGGTTCCCCATACATAGAACTGAAACTCAAAAATTTTTTTTTTCAATAAACCTATACGTGTGGGGTATCTATGAATAGGTATTTGAAAATGATGTTGAGGTTTCTAACAACATTTTTTTCTAAACTGAATAGTTTGCGCGAGAGACTGTTCCAAAGTGGTAAAATGTGTGTCCCCCCCCCCCCGTAACTTCTAAAATATAAGCATGACAAAACTGAAAAAAATATATGATGTGTATTACTATAAAAACTACTAACGAAATTTGGTTTGAATGAAATCTAGACAGTAGTTTTTTTTTTAAACGTCGTAAATCAAATTACCTAATTTTTTCATTTAATTAACTCCAATATAATAAAACGTAAAGAAAAACATTTATTTAGCTGTATAGTGGTACGGAACCCTACGTGCGAGAGTCCGACTCGCACTTGGCCGGTTTTTCTATCAATCGAGTAGTCATGCGCGCATTCACAATGCGATGAACCTATACACTATTTAGACTTATACGACATAAAATGACATCTCTATACAGCGACATCTATGAATTTATGAATGCACAAAATGGTAGTGAACAACAAAGTATATGCGCACTGACCGGTACACTGCACGACGCAGTACTTGCGCTCGCCCTGCTTCTTGCGCAGCTTGGCGCTGGGCTCGGCCTCCTCCTTGACGTGCGCGGGCGCCGGCAGCGGCTCGCCCGCCGCCTTGCACTTGATGCGGCAGAAGAACGAGCGGCGCGCGCCCGGGCACAGCCGCGACGCGCCCGCCACCACGTCCGCCTTCACCGGCAGCATGGCTGCCGAAACACCAACAATAGGCTTATTTCCTTAAAAAATTTAATTAGTCCGTCTTCTAGATTATTCAAAAATAAAAGATACGTATTTTATCATTTATAAATTAGACCAAAGATTACAAAGATATACCCCGTTAAAGTTTCGCGTGACGTCACGCCGTGCAGCATTTTGTCGCACGGCGTGACATGAAACACTCCCACTCCTAAATTTTGATGCTTTGTATCTTTGTTATTTTTCGTGTAAATGAAAAAAGGAAAAATACGTGTCCAATATATTTTTATAATCGAAAATACGGACTAAATATAATGTAAGTATTTTGACCCAGGAAACATCCCTATTGTACACGCGAATTTATTACTGCTCAAGCTCGCAAAAATGCTAGGAGAATTGCGAAAGATCGAATTGTTGGGTTTAAAGAAGTGGAGGTTCAATGTTATGCAAAGTAAGGCTTAAATGAGTATAAATTAATTACATAAACTATATTTTTATAATATTAACAAACCTCATTTTTTTAAACAAACCAAAATATTCGACCACATTTTTTCACAGAAATTTAAAAAAAATATAAACTAATAGGCTCTCGCTATCCGTCACCGGTATCGGTCACTAGCACAACTGTGCCTCAACCATGCCCATCATCAACTGATGGGCGCGAACCTAAGCCCCCATATAAGACAACCAACTCACTCTTGGCGTCGATGAGCCGCTCCCGGGGGCTGAGGTCCGACGACGAGAGCTGCTCCTTCACCTTGGCCACGTCCTTCGGGTGGAGGATGTCGAACAGGCTCTGGCCGAGAAGCTCCGACTGGAAAAGGCACCAAAGACACACGTATATTGACATATTACACTATCGAATTTCACCGGCAACAGTAGATGAATAAATGTATCCAAGACTGGAATGTAAGGGAGTGACCCATCATCTTTTCGCTCCAACCCAACCTCACCTGCCCGTGGTGCATCCTGTCGAATAACAAACGAGGCGCTGGCAACCTACTGATGGCGGTATAATATAACCATCACAAATGAAAGTGTAGCTAAATACCGCAGGCCGATGACGGGCAGCAGCGTCCCCGGAGCGAGAAGCTACGCCCTGCGATCGCCAACCCGTCTGCCCAGCGACGAATAGATGCTGCGACGGTTCTTCCGTTACGTTATGGATGTTACCTGATCATAGTGGAGCATCTTCTTGACGGAGGCCGAGACGTAGAGCAGCCGGCCGCGGTCGCAGCCCACCACCAGGAGGAAGCAGTCGTGGGCTGCCTGGAAACAGAACCATTCATCATCATCAGCCTATTGCAGTCCACTGCTGGTATGTTCAGTGCAGTCGCAGGAGGAGAAATTTCATTAGCGGAGCCCTTAGTGCAGAAATACAGCTTGGGATGCCAGAATGTGACAGATATTCATATGACAGATTTATATTATAAAAAGATAATTCAACCTGATGGCTCTTTGGTAGAGACCTCTGCCTTCTGAGCCTACCTTACATATACATGTCTGTTTGTATTGGTCTGGGTGTCTTCTATTTACAAAAAAAAAGTATCGAAGTAAGTTTATCAGTTGTTTAGTAGGTACTCGCATTACAAGCTTCGGCTTAGTTTGGGGCTAGAGACGGAGATGTGTGGCCCACCGTGGCATGTCTTGGGTTATTTATTTATAATACCCTCAAAATCGCGGACCAACATACATACATCATCATCATCATCAGCCTGTCCCAGTCCGCTGCCGCGCAGGCGGACAGCGCGCAGGCTTGTGTACTGTCCCCGCGTGGGTACAGCGAGCGGGCGGTGCGCGGTCGGTCACCTGCAGTATGAGCGCGTTGAGCTCCCGCTCGGGCAGGTAGGCGGGCCGCGGGCGCGCCGTGAGCGGGCAGGCGGACAGCGCGCCGCGCACGGAGCGCAGGTGCTGCACGGCCATGCGCAGCACCGTCAGCTTGTCCAGCTTGCGCGCCATCGCGCCGCACATCGGCACCATCGCGCTCAGCTCCGTGATGTACGTGTTCATCTTGTCGCGCCGCCGCTTCTCTATCTCGCTGTGGTTCTGCCTGGAGATCGGGGGAGTGTTAGAGATCGTCTTATATAAAATGACGCGCCCTACCACCGCTTCAAACATGGACGCAATACATATGTAGCGACACCTATCTCCACATCGCTACAACTATCTCCACATCGCAACAATATACAAGCACTACTTAAGAGAGGTAGGGCATAGCGAATCTTCGCTTAAATTGAGCTGCCCGTCCGGGGAAGGACCTCAACCCTATAGAATACCGCAGCCAAATGACCTCAGGGTCGTGTTCCTGCCGGTGAGTAGGGCTTCCGGAGCTGGTGGGGTGTTGGGGTTGGGCCGGCATGGCGGTGGCAACTGACAGGTGGCTGACCAGTTACTTGCCCTTTGTCACAACGACTTGGGCTTCTCTTTCGCTTTCCATCAGGCGAAGGGAAGCCATTATGCCGAGCTACTATATAAAAAAAAAAGTTCCGGTTATTGGATGCATTTGATACTTCTGTCAGAATTTAGGACTGGTTGACAATGATCTGGGAGCAGGGCGGCAGAATAGTGGATGCATTTGATACTTCTGTCGCAGAGGTATAGGACGGGAGTGTAGTGGATGCATTTATTACTCCTTTCTGTAGCAGACTTTAGGAGTGGTTGACACTACTCACTTCTTGTCGGGTAGAGTGCGTGTAGAGCGCGCATCCTCCGTGCCGTCGTCATCGTACGCGCTGCCCGCGCCGCTGCAACACAAAAAGCCACACAAGAAATTAGACATCGTATCATATACAAAGATACATCATACACCAGTCATACTGATAACGCCGAGACAGACTACACGATTATGCCGGTATCTCGGTTGGAGATATGTTAGTATTTTTTACTATTTCTATTTTAGACGATTTTGGGGCATTTCTTAATAACTACCAAAAATGACAAATAATTTTTTCAACCTGGCATCGCCGAATTCCTAATGGTAGGGGAGTCCGGGATGCTAAATCGGGATTTACTCGAGCATCATAGAGACCTATTCGATTGCGAAGCTTAGATAATTAGAAGAAAAAAATGTTATATAATATATACACTTTCATTGGTGGGGGAGCGGCTATAAATTTTCAAAAATGTAAAAAAAAACCGATGCATGGACATACTGGAGCGCGTCAGATATTGATAGCATCAATGTTTTACGTATTTTGGAAGATGTACGTATGTTAATCTGATTGTTTCCATGATGGGGGTAGTCATACGTAAGGGTTGAAATCGATAAAAAAAAAAACTTAATCGAGCGCGTCAGATTTTCTAAGGGGGTGTTAAGTGAACCTAAAAAAAAGCTCTTATATAATAATCTGACGATTTGGATGTGACCCAAACTCGCGGCCATTTTTAAACTGTGTAAAAAAAAATCGCCATTTTGAAATACTCGAGCGCGTCAGATTAAGCTATATATGGTTCATCTATATACCCTAGACGTGCTGTCTCATAATCTGACGATTATCTAGAGGGATTCGCCTAATCTGACAATTGAAAAATTTTTTTTTTCTATTTTTTCAAATCTTTGGCGTCATGGCGTCATGGCAACATAAACCAGAGTGGGGACGGAGTGAGAGAGTCATAGATAGAGAAAAAGTGAGAGAGGAATAGAAACGCGGAGTGGAGAATACAGGGATTACGTAGCTGCACGCATTAAACTTTATTAATTAGTTTTCCTTACTTCGGCTTATGGAAATCGTCAGATTATATATTTTTCGTGAACGTTGAATTATTTCCTTCAAAATAAAAAAAAATTTAGCCACGCTCGAGAAAGTCGAGATGACGTTTTTTTTTTACAAGTTTGTAACCCACCTACTTCTTAACGACAATCGGAAATGGTCAGATTAGTGGAATATATACTTTTTAGCATGTAACTAACTCACCCTACCTTAATCTGACGCGCTCAAGAATTTCTGATGATCAACTTTTTTTTACTAATCTGATCCTTTATCCTTGACGGGCGGCCGCATTTACGGGACTCATGTTTGGTGGAAGTATTTAATCGGGTACAAGGTATCTCCCTATATGTTAATCTGCCGCGCTTTAGTAACTCCCGAAATCCCCCCTTGGGCTCCCCTACTATAACGGTAACGACACATTGCAACTCCCTCAAATTTTGCCATCTATCCGGAATCTAATTTTTAACTTTCAGAAAGTATTTTAATACATGTGGAGTGAAGAGGGAAAGGATTGAGCCAGGATGTAATAAAGTAGATCAAAGATGTCTCGGGTCTCCTGACGTCATGACTCATCGCACTAAAGCAGTAGTCAGCGATAACCAATGCCGAGAGCTGGATGTTGTAAGGCACCAAGATTGGAATCTAAGGCACCTGGATCAGGCGGTAGGATCCTTAGCAAATGACCCTAACGAGTCAGTCCGTGAATTTAGTATTCTCAGCTCAATACAGCTCGTTTTTTAAAGCTTTCGTACCTACCTTTATAAAGGTAGGTTCGGCGTTTGAACAGCCAGCAATCAATAACAGTCGAGCCACTAACCATTCGTTTTTAAAACAATACACTGTTGTTGCAAAGCATTGGCTTTTATCTAAAAGTTCGACATTTTCAGACAGCAGCGCGTCCGTGCACGCTAACAGCTCACTATTGCAAACCTATAGTTCACAGACTGGTCAGCTAACCACAACAATCAACTAAAATACACGGGGACAAACTAACGGGCATGCTGATTGCTACGTTTTTGGGCGCGTCCATTGTCACTTGCCTGCCTCCAGTCGGCAGCTCAATTAGACTCCACCACGCTAACCATTACAGCTTGCAAATTGAAACACCAATTACAATAGCAAAAGCATAAAACGAATTCCCGAAAACACACCATAATAGGACTTTGTTACTGAAAGTTCACGAAAGTTCTTATGGAAAGGAAACCTAAGAAAGTTGTACACAAACACGAAGCTTGCACTATGGGTACTAGACAACTGATAAACTTAATTAGATACTTTTATTTGTAAATAGATATTATACATAGAAAACACCCAGACCAATTCAAACAGACATGTTCATGAACAGAAACGTTTGTACTGTGCGGGAATCGAACCCACGACCCTTGGCTCAGAGGGCAGAGGTCACTACCAAATGAGCCATCGAGCCAGTAAAAAATACCAATCGGTCCCGAGGTAGATCTCACCTGAAGGCTTCGACCTTGGCCCTCTTGTCCTCGATGATCCAGCGCAGCTTCGGCTTGTAAGGACTAGACCCTTTGAGCTTCGAGTAGTGCCTGTGGTGCCACGACCTAGCCGTCCTCATATTAAACTTATTAACGCGGAACCAACTGACCGGAATATTACCCCGCAAGTTGCTGTAATGTTATCCGAAATTAAGTCACAGCTGATTTGAAACGCCAACTTAGGGAAAACTGACCAATTAAAGGCAAGCTCTCGAGGGAAACAAAGTTTAATTAAAGTTTAAGATAACTTAACACGCGTTAAATTAAAGTTTGATAGCATTTTAGCAAGGAATAAGACTGAGTAATAAGTACATATTTTTGGGCATTAGTGGCCATAGTGTAAAGCTTTCAAATTTTGTACTGTCACTTTTACACATATACAATTTTTAAAAATTAGGCGCAAGTTTGTAGTGTTTCGTAAAAGCGCAATGAAAACTGAATTACAATGCTTGTCTATTGGACTGCGGCCCCCGAGAATTCGTTACTACCCGCAAAACGTTAGAACTTTAAAAAACGTAAACATGGAACACTTCATTCAAATATCGGATTGATGTGGGGCAAAGAACGTCAGTACCGTAAATGTTATATTGGAATAGCACAGGCGTTTCACTGCACGGTGGCACGTCCCGGGATCGCGAATAAGGACTGGTCCATACGCGCCTCGGCGGCTAGTTAAGTACCGACCAACTTGCCGAGACGACAAACAATTTGCACGGCTTTCCTTTTGTCGGCCCGGCCAATTGTTGTGACCTGAATGTACTTGGTACTTGTAGCAGACGCTTGTTCAAAGCCGCCTGGAAAACTTTCCAGATCACTGAGAATTTCAGTGTTTAGAAACAACATTTGACCTAATTTACACGTGCCCTTTCGTTTACTATTGTGCTACTATGTACAGTCAGCATCAGATATAAGTAAGCGCGTAAGCTATTCAAATATCTACACATAGAAACAACCAAAAATATCTTCACATCAAAAGTTTCGAAATGATATCAACATCTAAAGGTCAAATTGATATAACAACACAGTTGTCAAATATAAGTAAATAGACAGCAATATTATAATCATTTCAACAATCAAATGTATCTAAGCAACCTAAGTGTGTCCATTCTCATCTGTTCTTTGTCTGAAATAAAGTGTCTTTATTTGCACCTAAGTGTTTTAACTCGAAAAAAGGTCAAAATAATATTTATTCTTATAGGTATAAAAACACTTACAAATCGTCAAAGCTACTTTGTTTAAACTACCACCGGTTCAGTAGCAGCATGCTACCGATAAGTAACCGGCAAGAAACTTGTGCAAATGCTCTAAAAGGAAGAATGTACTTTATGCAATCGTGATAATGTAATTTTCCTTAGATATATTTGGGCTCCTTCCTTGTTGAGATAATTATGAAAAGTTGTATGCATACTTTGATTTGACCACTTCTTGTTAAACTGGATGCATAGAGTATGATATAGTTTTGAGACTTTCCATGTATAGAGATTTTAACTGTTATAAATCTATTTAAGTAGCTTTCGTGTTCACATATACCTGATGCTGACTGTACGTACACAATATTGTATAGCAAGTGGCAGCTAACTTACAAACAATTATGAATTCAAACGTTTTATTGATCGACGGTAAACTGCACTGGTATGGTTTGTCTATTGTTTGAAGTGTGGTTTGAAGCTACCACTAAGAATTAAGTTCTGCTGTGCGACTGTTATAATGAAATGCAAGTGACATACGGACACAGATCGACATATTGGACGAGATACGAGCCTATGATTTCTAAGTCAGACAGATGGAATCTTGGCGTATCAATTTCGTAATAAGTTAACCTAACAATTTAACTAACTTTAGTATTCTTGCAGTACTTGTGACTAGTAAATATATAGGTTAATTGTACCGCCAACCTAACCTCTTAAAAAGCGCTTTGTTTGTGGCCGGGCTGACCCATACGTGCAGTTAGATACGGGTGTGTATCAGCTAGTAGGCCTCAGACACAACGCGGCAACGAGTGCAATGCACACGTGACGTCACGGAGCACTTGTGTAGTGTAGCGAAGCGCGCAATTGAGCCATTGCGTTTAATTGGAGACGCGCGGAAGGCGCATCAGCCGCTAGTCACTGACCTACCAGCGCTTTGATTGAGCAGGATTCTACACGACGCCGACGGTTACCTTCAAGGACTGGTTAAAGGAAAATCAGCGCAGAATCACACATACGATGAATGAAATGTTCGGGATTTAATAAGGATACTACAATATGCTACGGCTTCATCTGCGCGGCGAAATCTTCTTTCACCAACATATTTGTCATTTTCCAGATTCCACACACTGCACAAACGGATATTTTTTGACTAACAAGTCTACGGCCCGCCCGATGTTGGGCGGCTACCCCAGCCTATGGACGCCTGCAAGACCAGAGGTATCACACACGCGTTGCCGATCCTTTGAAGTCCTCTTCACACCCTAGAGTATAATAAGTCTCGGGAGAGAGTTTATTCCGCCCGAGTGTGCGCGGCAAGAAGTTTCTTTTAGAACAGACAGTACGCGATCATTTAGGCTCTAAGGTTTGATTTAAACCAACGCAATTAGTAAATAAATCACATGATTATGTACTCACTACGAAGAGGATTTCCTCTTGCGCGTGGCGCTGTCCGGCGTCGGCAGGGAGGTGGCGGAGGTCGCGGCCAGGGGCGTGTCGCACCCGGACATCTCGTACCCATCGGAGCTGCTGCGAGGGCAAACAGACACAGTCACTAGACATATCACTCAAGCAAATAACAGGCGACATAGCGTCCATATTGTTCAATAATGGTCGAATGCGATCAGCGGGGCTGTCCACAAATGCGTTCGGAAAGATATCTCCGGGAAACGACACATGCCAGCGGATATATTTTGATCGTTTAATAGTTCACACATTAATTTATCATAATACAACAAGCATTAAATCGCAATGTCCAAGCATCCAAGGATATACAAAGGTCATTAGCAGACAACACCACCACCACAGTATATTACTGCGCTATGATCACTGTGCTGTGATCATGGCACTCGCAAAATAAATAAACCCCATTGATAAGAAGCGGCGTTAGGCCTCAATCGCATGGAAGCTTCTTAAGTACTCCTTAAAAAAACGTCAAAATTGAACAAATGCATTTTCAAGCACATATGTGTTCATACAACAGCGCTTTTAAAACGCGAAAATACATTCGTATATTTGAACGCTTTTTAGGGTTCCGTAGCCAAAATGGCAAAAACGGGACCCTTATAGATTCGTCATGTCTGTCTGTCTGTCTGTCTGTCTGTCTGTCTGTCTGTCTGTCTGTCTGTCTGTCTGTCTGTCTGTCCGTCCGTATGTCACAGCCAGTTTATTCCGAAACTATAAGAGCTACATTATTGAAATTTGGTACGTAGATGTATTCTGTGAACCGCATTAAGATTTTAAAATAAAATCAGAAAAAAAATCCAAAATTTTTGGGGTTCCCCATACATAGAACTGAAACTGAAAAAAAAAAATTTTCATCGAACCTATACGTGTGGGGTATCTATGGATAGGTATTTGAAAATGATGTTGAGGTTACTAACATAATTTTTTTCTAAACTGAATAGTTTGCGCGAGAGACTCTTCCAAAGTGGTAAAATGAGTGTCCCCCCCCCCGTAACTTCTAAGATATGGGCATGATAAAACTGAAAAAAATATATCATGTGTATCACTATGAAAACTACTAACGAAATTTGGTTTGAATGAAATCTAGCGAGTAGTTTTTTTTAAACGACCTAAATCAAATTACCAAATTTTTTCATTTAATTAACTCCAATATAATAAAACGTAAAGAAAAACATTTATTTAGCTGTATAGTGGTACGGAACCCTACGTGCGAGAGTCCGACTCGCACTTGGCCGGTTTTTTAAAGAGCGTTAAAAAAATTAAAACTTAAAAAATAAAATAATACTCGTAATAGTAGTGCTAATACCGGAACTGCCGTACAAAAATGTGCATGTCTTCTTTTAATACAAGACGCTATGCCTACATACATGATTTAAGATTGAATTAGGTACTTAAATCGTTAAAAATGTATTTATTAATCGACAACAATTTTCCACACTGCCCCAATCAATCTGGTAGGAGTCCCCCTACTAAGTCTTCCGTCTCGCGATCCCCACTCGACAAACTTCCGTGCCCATCCATTGATCGAATTAGCTTAATCGCAATATAATATAACCTATTTATGAATTTTAATACAAAGCATGTTCTCAGTTTATATTCATACGAATTCGGATTATTCACTTTCAACGCAAATTAATCGCCTACCTACGAGTACTTAAATTAACGTCGGAGCTACACTTTTGAGATCCAATCTAGACAAAAAAGACATATAAACTGCTTCTTGGATTTAGCAAACGCATCCGTGCATCACGTTTGATGGCGTAGTTATCATATTATCATGACCTTTGCGGTTTTGTTTCCTGCTATTTACAGTACTCACGTTACTAATGTTACATAAATATAAGTATGCAAATAAAATAGTTCGACTTTATCAAACTTGCTGACAGAGGTAAGTCGGATGAATGATGCGCTTGTACGCAAATAGAGCTGGCGACTGTGATCCATTCATAGATCGTTTATTGATGGGTGAATTCCAGAATAGTCAAATGGGCTAAGGTACAAAATATGTACTAACATATAAGGAATATTGTTTGCACAAAGAAACATATCCAGTGATTGTTGATATTTCTTACTCTTTAGTGGGCACAATGAAAAAGGAAAAACTATCAAGACTAGAAAATGTGTTACCATTTTCCAAAATACATCACAATCAACACGCTAACAGGCATATCTCCAAGGAATATAAAAGTAAGAAAATTAATGCTACAGAAATAAAACCTACAACAGACAGTAACAAGCCTCCCCAAAAACAACGTTTCAGACGCTTGTGAATAATGCTCGATGTATCACAAACGTAATCAATCTGTGCAATCAATTCTTTCATGCTCGCTTCAGCCCACAAACACCGCAACACCTGGGGGTGTCACAAGTGCAGTCTGCGTTCTAGGTCGCATTCGGAGCGACTCTGCTGAAAGTTGATTCCAAAGAACCATATATCTAAAAAAAAACATTAATTATGATTCATCATCGTCGGCCTTCCGCAGTTTACTGCTAGCATCTATTACAGTTCGCCACTTTGATCATCAATCTTGATCCTCTAGTATCCACTTGCCAGCAATCTTGCTCAGATCGTCACTCCACCAGACCTGGACGCGTGCTACACACCTAAAACGTTATGAATGTATTACCACAGGACGGAGCTAGAAGCTACGCCCTGCGATCGCCAACCCGCCTTTCCCGAGCGGCGATTATGGGTAAAGCCCAGGTGTATGCAGAAAGTGGCGATTACAACCGGAGATGCCTATGTGACTTGCCTGACTGCGATAGGTTGATGATGGTGATGATGGAGGTGGTTAGCACAAACAAACTCACTAATGCGTGGACTTCCTCTTGCGCGGGTCGTGGTGCAGCGCGTGCGCCGGCTGCAGCGGCGCGGCGTCGGCGCCCGCGCCGCCCGACGCGCCCGCCGTCAGCTCATAGCCCGCCGAGCTCGCGTTCGACCCACGGAAACGAGTGCGCACGTTAGACAACCACACACTCACACAACTATTGGATTTTTATATTCTTCTTCTTTTCGGGTCAATGATAATCCCTTATAATCTAATTTAAATCACACAGATCCCGACCAGAACTTAGCCACTGAAACACCGCTGTCAGTCGCTTGGTAGAGATCCTCCAAAGTACAGGTGGTGGGGCACAATGAACAGGTGATCATATGCGACATTGTTTGAGAGGTCGCGCCACAGTCGCAGCCACTGATTATTATATATGTTTAAGTAAATCCCCCCAAAAGATTTTCTATTGGATTTTAAGAGAGGTAGGGCATAGCGAATCTTCGCTCGAATAGAACTGGCCGTCCGGAGAAGTACCTCTACCCCATAGAACATCGCAGCCAAATGATCTCCGGGTCGTGTTTCTGCTGGTGAGTAGGGTCTTTGCAGCTCGTGGGGTAAGTGCTGCATCAGCAGCCGGGGATTAGGGTCAGGCCGGCATGGCGGTGGCAACTAACAGGTAACTGACTAGTTACTTGCCCGTTGTCACAGCGACTTGGGCTTCTCTTTCGCTTTCCATCAGGCGTAGGGAAGCTATTACACTACTACTATAAAAAAAGTCATGTAAAATGTAGCCAAGAGGAGCGCGAGAATACATGGCGTGCACTGTCAAAAAGTTACCAGATGTCATATAGAACCAAGCCAATAAAAACTCTACAAGCTCCTTACTTCACAATCACTAACTTAATATCTTAGTTAAAGTATGTTGAAGGACGTATAAACCTAAGATAGAGCGCGCTCTAACAAAAGCCGATTCACTCTAGCCTCGCCTGCAAACGGACTGAGGCAAAGAATATAATGATAGAGGCATGAATGAATAAAGAATATTTTATAATATGTCCTATAACTTTTAAAAATTAAGACTAATGTAAAATTTGCAGTATGCTATCTATAAACAACTCTTTACTGTGTTTTCCATCAACTGTTTACTTTACAACATACCTACATCACACGCCATTACCTCGCCCCGGGCGCTACCCGGGCAGTCAGAGTTAGCAAACCAAACAAGCCAACTAGAACTGCCTATGCAAAGATGACTTGTTTAGCGGAAATCGGAATCTACAAGATAAACGTTAAGATAACCGCATATTTGACGGTTATCTTTTGAAATTTCTGGTCTAATTAGGGTATAAGCTAACCCAGTGAAGTTCGCGGCGCCACAAGAATTAATCGCAAACTTAAATAGGTTGATTGGGATATACTTCTCACCCTCGATATCCAAGGTAGATTTTTTTTATTTTATAAAAAGACCTTCAAGATGGCTTCACTCCACCTGATGGTAAACGGTCGTGAGGTCCAAATGTTAGGTCGACACGCACATTAGTGCAAACCCACCTCGCCTGTCGCCTTTACCCTGAAAGCCCACTGAGAAATTGCTTATTTAAAAAACGACTGGATAGTTGTTGACAACAATATCTGATGGTGATAGTGCCCATGTGAATGATACAGCGGACGAAGAGATATTGTTTAAAGTTAAGGTTAACATCCATTTTGCATAAATAGCTGAATAGAAATCATGGTCATTTTATAGCATCGTTAAAATTGGAGTTAAAATTATTCACGGTCCGCCCAATTCAGTAAATAAAATTTGTTTGTGTTTGTTCCATGTCCGGGGGTTTTTTTATTTGTAACTGACATACAAGTGCTCGAACTACTTAGATTGGAGCTATGTAAAGTAAGTGATGTCTAATATTTGAATGAAAATTCCATTTTGGGTGACCTGGGCTGGGAGTCATCTTCACATGAATTTATTTTGAACCCATAATAGTAGAAGGGTTAGAGACCAGTTATTTGGCTTGTAATATTATAGCGATAGCTATGTGCATTCTTAGCCGGCAAATGGTAAATAAACAGTTAAAGGCTGTTCAACAATACAAACATGTTTTATCGTTATTCTTGATCTTGACATTGGTCCCACATTCAAATAAACAATGCGATATGAGGTAATCGGCGATAACGCTGCTAGGGCTTCGTTCAAGTTTATTACAAAACCGACGATTGCTATTGTTTAAATGAAACCATTTCTCCATACATATTGCCATTCAAATCGAAGTAGGAATATTCTAAGCAAATCAATCTATCGGATCGGACACAATTACATATTAAGTTTTGAAACTATGATACCGGAACTTAATTTTTTTCTTTAAATAATTTTTTCTAGCTACAGCTTTATATCGTTATAAACTACAGTAAATAGCGAACGGAGACGATCTCGTTAGAGGGAGTTCAAAACCCGAAACAACCAAGTCCGATCATGTAAAAAACAACTTTTAGCCTATAAAATGGGACTTGGCGAGAAAGATTACTGCGACTGCTCTTAGCACATCAGACCTATCGTCCTCGTCCTATCCTAGCTATACAGAGAAGACTCTAAATAGCCAAATCAAACCCATAGACGAAAACAACAATACCAATAACTGAGCCTGTCCAATTCAACTTCCGCGAAATACTTCGCTAGTGGAAAAGCGTCCTTATCTCCGATCCGAGGATTGCTCGCAACCAATCCGCTCGTAAGGATAGTATTACATTAACTGCCACGAGCTACTTCGGTAACAACAACTCGTTATCTGTCCACGTCACGCTATTTACTGCAGCCATTATTAAGTGGCGCGAATGTGTGCGTCCAGAGAAACGAGTTGAACAGAAGGCTCAATGTATTGAAAGGCATCCTATCCGGGTCATGTGATTTACTTTTAAGGCCTTAGCTTGTAAGATCTTTTAAATGTAAGGTACATGTGCAATTGTGCAATTAATAAAAAAATATCGAGACGAATAATTAACCTATTTATCTCTTTAATAGAAAAATGAATCGTTAAATGTATTCTTAAGTGCATAACTCGTTACCTGAACCTATTTCGATAATTATTCTTTTAGTGCGAGCATGATTCTTGAAGGGTAGGTCCAGGGTACAGTGTGAAAGTCAAAGTCGCGTCGGGCCAGCTAATAAAATTATAAATTGGATTTCCGTAGATTGTAGCCGACCGCAGCCGCGCGCGATTGGCTAGTGAAGGTCTTGAGGGTAAAACTTTCCCCCAAATGATAATAGTCATTAATGTAAAGGATTTATATTAGTCAAACACGCGCACGCGTGTTGGTGACTACAGTAGGTTATCTATCCAGGTTAACGCTCCTGCCTGATATTCCCTTATTCTTCTACTACAGCCGCGAGAGAGGGGTATTATATCCTATCATAAATCCGGAAACCACTCGGTTAGAAAAGAGTAAATGCTAGTTTTTACTGTAAGCAAACCAAAATTGTACTTCAAGTAGGCAACATATCTATCCCGCTCGCACCCTCTGCGCCCACTCTGCATTTCACAGCGCACACTCGGCCGCGGGCCAATGTCAAGGCTGCGCATGCGCACAGCCGGCAGCGAACCATGAACTATCATTTCTAACGGCTATCTGATACTTGATATAATGCATATCATTCAAGATAAGAAAAGTTACACGGCATCATCTGTATGGATACTGGACTTTATGCGTTAGACTTTTAGTTGAAATTTGGCTCATCTTGTCATGAGTAGGGGGTCATTTTCCCACCAGGCACTCAAGTGGTCATATTTTTAACCGACTTCAAAAAAGGGGGAAGGTTTCTCAATTTGACCGTATGTTAGACCTATTTATCTTGTAGAGGAAATTCTGTTATTGGCCTTGTTATTGTGTAACACTATATAATTGTTAATCGTCATATTGCATAGTTACGCTGTTGATTTTCTAATAAACAAAATTACAATTTGGAAAAAATTGACAAATGCAATAGAGTTACGCTACGCTACAGACTAGCTGCGCGGCGAACAAAAACAACGCAATAATAATCGCAATTGCAACTACTGTAGTTGTGAACTACTTTTCACAATGTACACGGTTCCGAAGGGTGGTTGGCAATATTTTCTTATTTCTATTCAGAAATAGGCCAAAGCTACGAACTGTTTTACTTTAAGACCCAATGGCCTAGTCCCAAGGAAACTTCACGATGTACTCCAGATTGCCGGTCTGACCTTTATTGGCCTTCTCTTACAAATCACAAGAAATCATTGTCTTCCGGCTTGCGTTCATCTTTATCGTTTATCGAGTAATTTTCTCCCATTTTCAGCTAACTTACTTCAAATAAATAACCTCGTAAGACCCAAGATTTCTAGACACAACAGTTTTAACAATAGATCAGGATTAAAAAAAAACATTGGATTTAATACTTTAAGCTACTTAAGCAGCCCAATTAGTAGATATCTAGCAATAATATTCAGTTAATTTTCTATTTATAACGCCGCTTATAAATAGCAGTATCATAAATTATTATATAAGGTAAATAGGATTTTCCTGCTCAATCAGTCATGACATGACAGAATAAGTTACAAACCAAACAGTCAATATTACGGGTACACTTAAACTTTAGCATCACTTGTGATTGTGGAAAAATGTACATAAACACATAAAAACTACTATTATACTAGGATCATCTACGACGACAAATACGACAAAAACTCGGTAAACATTGTAAACAATCATTACGCTAGTGTAATGATAATGAATCATCGCGCCAGTGTAATGATAATGATACACGACAATTGTGTGCATCGACAGTCTTGTCATAACCGGTACTTGTTACAGGTGACACTTGAGGTTATCTGGCAGATTGTAACATCGCTGAAACTTCCTAACAAGTCTTTTTAACTATTCTTAAATGGCTACGGTGATAGCCCTGGTGGCCTTCACCAGAATCGGGGGAACGGAAGGCTTTAAAAAATAATACTACATACAAATCGTACTTACATAGAAAAAGAAACTATTTACGTTCACATCTCTTAAATTTCAGCTTCAGCTAATACGAGTATAAGCTTGAAGATTCTATATCCTGTCATTTTATACTAGGAAGAACGTCGATTATGCAATCATCTAAATTGTGATGTATTTATTAACTCAACCAGAAATCAAACCTCCTCCAATTTAAGCAATGACTAACGTAATAGACCACCGAGGTCGTCCAGATATCGAGATAAAGATATCTTAACAAGACTAGCACATAATTGTTTTTAATGGCATGTTATTTATTATGTAACTTGTTGCAATCAATGGACAGGTTTTAGAAGCTCGCAAACATTGCAGATAATCGTTTCCGGATTACAATTCCATCGATCACAATTCTACCATTTACATCAGTATTAACTCGCTACAACTTGACTTACGAGCACATATATTCATATGTATCAATTTCGGCTACATTGTACATTCTATTGAACGATAGTTTGGCACGAACTAACAGCGTAGGATTCACAATGCTTGTTTCAGCGATGATTTATTTTATTTTTCTTTATTAGAGAAACATACAGCATCATATAACACTTATGGACTTAACAATAATATGGTTGACACATTAGCCTAATTAGTTTCTACAAATTTTAGTAGTACACATCAGTTGAATAAGAGACGCGCTAACCATTGAAAAAAAAAAGGTAAACAAAGAAATGAAGAAGTCAAACAAACCAAATTGCGTGATTTGGTTTGGTTTGGTTTACGTGTTTGTGCCTTCAAAAGGTTACGGAAACGAGCCATTCCTACATGAAACATGTCGATATCACCATAAATACTGTTGTATTTGTTACTAGCTCTTATAAGAAAACTATATATATGATTCTAAATGATTCGGAAAATTTCTCTTTAAAAGTTTCCGAAATCGAGTGGATAGAGAATGTGATTATTGTGAAATGGCCAGCAGGTCTGCTTATAAAATGGCACGATGGGACTAGGCGCAGAATCACGAGCTTTAAGTTGGGGTATCCCCACCAAGCTCTTAATTGTTAAAGATGTTAAAAGCTAATACAATAAATTTTCCACTCAACGCACAAACCTATGACTATCGGCTATAGTTTCTACACCGCCAACCAATAACATTCCAAGCTTCCAACTCACACAGATTGTTGTAGGCCGGCAACCACGTGTCGAGCATGAGATGGTTTAACCTGGTAATGGGCGCAGTGACTCATTGAGTCGAACTATAACAGGCCTACTATTGCATTACATGGTGCTGGTATTTGTCACAGGTCTGCCAGGGTAAGACAAACCGTCAGAGCTGAGATAAAGAATCATAGACAGGACTAACTCTACAGCAGTTCTCTTTCAGGTAATTTAGTGTACGTATTGTTACTCGTGCAAAGCGCACTTTACATTTACCTACCATCCATATAATTCTGATACCGTACTGAGATTTTTAGTTCCGTATATTTCATTTCGCCTTTCGATCCGGATAATAAAAAGCAATCATTAATATTGTTTGGATATCAAAGTACAATAATAAAAAATAGACTTTCTTTGAAAATCAAATGGATAGCAGATGTTGCCGGTGGGAAAATAGTCATATGGTTAACCTTCATAGTAACCCTATAAAGTTATTGGACACACACTGACGGGAAGTGTAATAATTTAAACTTAATTTAAATTTTCATTGCACCTAATTGGGAAGACCTGCCCACGTGTACTGTTCTGAAATTTTTCTTCATCTTACTATGTTTCCTGTATTACCTAATCTACCTAATACGTTTTCAAGTATCGGTTGCTTACATTCTAACCAGCAGTCGGACGCAAGTAAGGCAAAGCATTCCAAAGTTCAACATTGCGAGAAGTTACATATGAGCCACTACGTATGTGGGCTTATCACATCGATTACGGGTAATAATTTTCCTCTAGAGTCCCATTTTCAGGTTCAAAGTACAGGTAAGAGAAAACAGTGATTATTATAAGGCTTCGTTAAAGGAGACGCATAAAATAAATTATTTGTGCAAATAGCTTCACTATTAATTGTTTTGCACGTCATAACAACTATCATTTGGGGGGATTTGTCTTAGTCACCAAGCTTGGCTGGCGGGTCGGTGACTGTATTAGGGCTTTTTTATACTACTAGGGTTGACAAAATGGCTGCCGGCCCGCCTGATGGTAAGTGGTCACCGCAGCCCATGAACGCATGCAACACCAGGGGCATCGCATGCGCTTGTTGCGTTTATTTGTAACCAGATCAACGCTACTGCCCGTTTCCTGATAATCCCTTATTCGTTTTCTACGTCACCATCGGGATGTGATGGGGTCCTACTCTAAATTCGGAAGCCACGGTCGGAGTTTACATGTTCTTCAACTAACAAGAATCGCCATGTCACAAAGTAAACCAATCGATAAAACGTCGGCGCCACTAGAATACGGTAAAGCTAACGTACTTATTACGAGGAACTTATGTTGCAAGAAGAGTATGTACATCAGTATATACAAGAGTATGTACTCTCATACGACCTTCACGTTTCCCACCGCGGCGCAGTGGCAGTATTATGTAGCGGAGCGCTATCGCCGCGCACCTCGGATAAGCATTCGCGTTATGCAACGCCGACGCATTTCCTATGTAACTGCATATAAGTGCAAGTCACTACGGTGGGTATGCATTCTTCTATGTGAGCCAACTTAAAAGGAACCTACTTACGCTCATAGTCACCACCAGCTTTCTTCATCATCATCATCATCGGCCTATTACAGTCCACTGTTGGACATAGGCCTCTCCAGTTGTTCGCCACTTAGGACAAACGTCTGGAGGATATACCCATAATCGCCACGCTGGGCAGGCGGGTTGGCGATCGCAGGGCATAGCTTCTCGCTCCGGTGACGCTGCTGCCCGTCAGCGGTCTGTAGTATTTAACTACGCCTTCAATTGTGATGGTTATACCGCCACCAGTCGGTTGCCAGTGCCTCGTTTGTTTTTCGGCAGGATGCACCACGAGCAGGTGAGGTTGGCTTGGAGCGAAATGATAGTAGGCCGCTCCCTTACATCCCAGCCATCAGCCTTCTTATGCTGACATTAATGCGTTTTCTAGGTAGGATGAAGAGATTAAAATAGCATATTATACTAAGTATTAAGCAAGTATGAGTCTGTAACTATTGAGTATGAGAAAACCCCGAGAGTAACAAAGCCGTTGTTTATACGCACTTCGTACGCGAACCATCGATAAAGCACACCGCGCCGGTGCGAAGAATAACATTGACGTTTATGCACTTCAATATCAACCATTACTTTGGCAATGCAAAGTAAAAAATCGAACTGAATAATAGGATGATACTCTCTTGACTGAATTTCGGCAATACATGGAGACTAGCCACTTGCCTACGTACTTACGCAGAAGGAAAGTGCATAAGAATAATGCGCAAATACTGTAGCACACGCTGTTCCTGTATCAGACGATAGGTCGACAAGGACACGGCCGGAGGGAGGTCAGTGCTAACGTCTTAACGTGCTTTATTATTCACGAGTCTGTTCCACCGTCAAATTCCTGACTGCTAGGCTGGTCCTGAGTAATCTTGACAGACAAACCGAGTCAAACATTGTTATGTTTGACTTAACCCGAGAAGCTAACCGTTGAGACCCAATTAATTTATTAAAGAACCCAAGACATGCTTTCTGGGCCACTCAGTGCCATCTAGCCCCAAACTAAGCCGAAGTTTGTACTATGGGTACTAGACAAGTAACTAATTCAACTCAAAACATCTTTATTCATATAGAAGACGTGGTGTAGGACTCCCCACAACCCGTTGGGCTGATCTTAGAAGAACTGCTAGCATTGGCTGGGTGGGGGATAGAGAAATGTGACGCGAATTAAGGGAGGGCTACATATTATGTTCAGCAGTGGACGGACAAGGGCTGCTGATTGGTAGATATAGACTTGAGACAAGCAATTATGAATCGTTAAATACAGTCGTCCGAGTCTACAGGCGGATTCAGAATGAAGATTTCGAAAAGATCCGGCACGAAACTATAATTTGTCGAAAGGATGCAGTACACGAACAAGATGTTCGAGTTATAAAGGCTCTGCAGTGAATCGAATGCGCCAGAACTGGTCCTGATTATGATTCTACTTAAACGATGATGATACTCGTAGTAATAGCAATCCCTTATTACATGCAGAAGATTCTGCGCAATAAATCTGAGGCAGGAACGGCCAATGAGACGGATGTCGACGTCGCGTGATGACCGACACACGCCAACATGTCAACTCATTATGTCACTCGTACAGGTATCCATTAAAATAATTATAGTAATAATAATAATTCGCACCAACCACTTGTCTCGAACTAAGGTTTTACTTGTACTATGAGATGACGATGACCGAGGGCGTCTCCTAGAACATCAACATCAACCTCGCGAGATAATTTAGAAAAGTCCATTTGTTTAATTGACATCGACAGCCGGGTATCAAACCCTTAACCTTTGAATTTAGCTTAGCTATACTTATAGCGTCACCGAGGTCGTCATTATGAGCGATTATTGAGAATGCACGTACGTAGCATAATTTTTTTCCATAATGTGCTTGAAAAGCTTACTTTGAAATAGGGTCAACGATTGTGTGAAGATTATGATATTCGAGGTATTTTTTTTAATAAAAAGTAATACCTTGAAACGGTAATTCATCTTCTGCTATAAGTATATTACTGCCGAGATTATCAAACGTTCAATGTTTCACAGTAAACCCTAGATTACTAATTTAAAAATCTACTCTTTAATCTTGAAAATATAAAATGAAATAGGTATATTCAAAGAAATTAAAACTTAAAATCGACAAGATGTCATGTACTTCCAAACTTTCGGCAAGCTCAAGACGTCAAAGACAAGTGAAGATCGCTGGTCCGAGACGCGAGTGCGCGTTGTGGGCGGGGCGTGCGGGGGGCGTGGGCCGCGGTGGGCGGGGCGTGACGCCCTCACCACGCACCGCCGAATCTTGAGCACGCACGAGACATCATGTCTTGGTCACGCCACGACGCGCGCGAAACTTGCTTTACTGACTGTTCAAACTTTTACACGGGCGCGAAATTTATCCAAATGTCCTGTATTTATGGACATATCATACATTGAAACTCGAAAAACGCGGCTTGTTTTAAACTTAACTGTGCGTGTTTAGTGTAGAGTCAACTTTGACTCGATTTCATAAATATGAGGTACATAGTCCACATCAAACAACGTTTTTTGTGGTACAAATTCTTCAAATTGTATTTCAGCTAGGAGAAGGTCTAAATAAAATAAGAATTTCAAATTCCAAAAGATGATAGTTAGGATGGATTGGTCCCTCCTATTGTTTTGGCCGATAACCGAGGTACGGCGCGCCCACAATGCCGATTGAGAGACATTATGAAGTCAAATCAGCGTTCGGGCTATTTATACACAACCTGTAATGCGATTGCAGAATAAATTTGGATCGAAAATTGTAATAAAGGCCTACAGAATTAGATATTTAAATCGCAGATTATGACGTTGTTCGATATATGTACCTATATTTTACATTTTCGAATACACAATGTCGCTGCAAGGGCATAAACTACTTCGTATAAACAGTTGAATTCATAAAACGTTTCCCAACTGATAAAGTATGCATTATATAGGCATAAACTGACGTGTCAATTGTGTTGTAACAATGTCTAATAAATAGTTCTAATAGTACATGGCAACTCAGACCATTCAGTACTCTTGTATCTATGAGTACCAGTTAACGATTATTCTTCTTCTTCTTTTATTGAGGCGTCGTTTAGCATAACTAATAACATAACACCCTTTAGCACACATATAGGTCCTAACCAATAAAGAAAATATAGACACTAGACCATTTCTTCCCCTTAGGCTATGCACGGGGACTTTTTGTTACCGTGTCAGATATCTCTATTATAATGTCAGTACCTATCTCGTATCAGTCATCATAAACCTTGACCGCCTTACCTACACCAATCAAGCACAATTCGCAACATCACGTGACAACCCAACATTATTTTTAGAGATCACAAAATAGCTGCACAGCCGAAAGATTTTTGTAAAACAATCAACAAACTGTAAAGTTGCTTACTCGCGAAACGGGCGCCCAATTAAAATTACTTAAATAATTGCAAAACGTGTTCGAACGGTTCACGTGCTACCGGTCCGGTGTGACAGCGCCTGACGTAATTACGGGTAATATGCCAATATGGATTTGTGCAGCCGTACAAATACTTAACGCTCGTCGCTAAGGAACTTTGCGAGGTAGTTGAATCGCGACAATAGTTATTCGGAGCGATGCGGCACCTTCGATTCCTGCATCTACGTCTGATTCTATATTTCTTAAGTCGGAGTTTTACAATTTGCCAAAAAAGTAGTGGTTGCAGGATTGGGGGGTGAACCTTGAACAAAATCGACGTCGTACTGGTTTGAGGAGACGCGGGCGTCACGAAAAACCAAACATACGGCCAAGTATGGAGGCGTTTGAGGAGCAGCGTTTGTGAGACGCGTCTTTTAAAACGAGCGAAATGGGTTCTCAAAACTTTGTCTATTTTATGTTGTCAAACATTCTCTCGAAAATGAACTCGCAGAGAGCTCCAACCCCAGCTCTAACAAATAAAAAAAAATATGTCAAAGGGGGAAGTTAACACAAGCACCGTTAAAGAGTTTAAATGTTTAAAGGTTTCCGAGTCTCCACCTTCATCGAGTGGTAGGTACGAGTAGAGTCGTTCCAAGGAACAGTGACGGGCACCAGCGGGGCACCGACGGGTTAATTGTCGCTTTGTTAAATTAATTAGCGTCATTGTGCGGCCCTGCCGCTGCCATCGATCGGAAGCCCCGCGGCGCCGCCGCCCACCGGGCTAGTGTTTACCTCAAGCGTGTGCATATGCAGTATTACACGTAGGTATAGACGACTAATAGGTGATATGCTTACATAGATATCGCTAATAAGCTAACATGTTCATTGACCAATCAACGGTTACGGTGGTTTCAGCGGTTAATGTTCTGGTCTTGACCTTGCGCGACAGTCATTTTAATAGTAAGTATAGTCTAGTATAGTAAAGTCATTTTAAGTAGTAAGTGCTTGTCTCAAGTCTATATCATCATAAACATTTTGAGCGTAACACATCTGGTAAAGTCTTTTGAAAGCAAAAGGAGGGAAGATTTGGACGCCAAGCGTGACGCACTTAAGGCTAGACAACCTGTAGCTGTCCCTTTATTACCACTACCGCCACGGCAACCTGACCTGCCCGCAGTGTGACCGCATCTTCAAAACCAAGGTTGGTTATGCTAATGGGCAATGCATCAGTCATAAGCACAGCAGTCCATAAAGCGGTCGCTGTAACCGAAACCGGCTTGGTACTTATATATGTATATAGCAATATGGATGAGCCCCACCACCTTCTACGACCTATAATGAACGTGATATATTCCACCCAATGCCTAAATTAACATAGCTCCCCAAAATTCCTACGTCGACCGAATCCGGGCGATCTGCATCTAACGGCACAATAGTTTAGCCACTTAACATAAGCCGACGCGCCCGGAGACAGCTGAGGCTGGCCTTGTAAATACAGCGCGCAATTACGTTTGCATCGTTCATCGCTCCGCGGCCGCTATCCTTGCTCGAGTACCGATCATCCTATCACTCTCAATGTACATACATTAGTAGTAATAACACAGAATATATTAATTGTTCGCGTCGAAACATGACCAAAACTTTCCGATACCAAATATGGATAGAGTTCGCGTCGAAACATGACCAAAACTTTCCGATACCAATGGGAAGAAAGACTGCCGTCAAACGAAAATGGTCCTCCCGGCAATCCACTGACAGGGAAGATTTACGTGAAGTCTCCGATTGGGGCGCTTTTCAAGCAGTGCTGTGTCTATAAAGAATATTTTAAATGTCCTAAAGCTACTACAACCTAAAGATGATTGCTTTTGCAGTTTTTGTTCTCTGTCATTTTGGCATGCAGACCCGAGACAATGACAACATGTGGATGTGGTTCACTGACAGCTAAGGATTCACGTGAAGACTTCAGTTAGGCCGCTTTTCGGGCGTTGTTACTGTGTCTACGTGTTCCTATAGTCTATGTTGTCATCGAAAGAGTAACTACCGAGTTTCTTGCCGTTTCTGCTCGGTAGAAATCTACTTCCCGAACACGGCGGTAGCTTCTTTTACATTGCTTTTATTCACTTTTTTACATTACTTTTTACATTATTTTTTACTTGACTATTCATAAGTGCTTATTTTAAGTCTATGTGAATATAGGTATTTTGATTTTGATTGATTTTAAATTCAACGAACTGTCTAAATCAGCTCGCGACTGCAGGGCGGCCCACGCGACTGAGGCGCGTCTCTCACCAGTCACGCTGAATATTTCATGCGCGCGACCGTACGCGCTTAAGTGCCTCGGATCACTTTCGATGCCTCATAAACATAAACAATGGTAAGCGACGATGTGCGCCGTTGTATTAAAAAAGTGCACTAGGTACGTCGTTGTGTTTTATATCTTTTTTTTATAATGGGCGGTTGGCCCAACTCGCCAAATGTTAAGCGACGTTGGAGCCTACAATAGGAAAACCTATTTACTCTCGCCTTGAAATCTGAAGAATATATCTTTCGGGCATTAGGAATGTAGAGCCAAAACAAGAGGGAGGCAGAAATCTCAAATCTCAAACCCAGTAGCAGAAAAAGCGATAGTTTCCAGACTTGTCGGCTTGTTGGCATTATCTGCAATAGCTAAACTAATTGTTCTAAGATTAGTTCAATGATTGTACAAGTACGATGAAACTAGGAAGAGGGTCGTATGACAACTTGAGATAATGAATCGGTGAGGTCGAAACTATTGGCGCGGACACTTCACTGTGACGGAAACATATGGCGGCATTGGCTAGTTAGGTCGCCACAGAAACTCGTCTGAGGGGAAAATCTAGGTTGTCGGGTTCGAAACCTGGTCGTGCCATTTTAGGATAGTAGACAAGAGGTTCTTAAATTAAAAATAAATATCAGACAACGTCACATACATTGCTCTAATCCCAAAGTAAGTAGCTTAAGCACCTATGTTATGGGTATGTCGGGTTCGAAACCTGGTCGTGCCATTTTAGGATAGTAGACAAGAGGTTCTTAAATTAAAAATAAATATCAGACAACGTCACATACATTGCTCTAATCCCAAAGTAAGTAGCTTAAGAACCTATGTTATGGGTATCAGAACGACGAAGGTACCATAAATAAATAGTTAAATACAAATATAAACATCCAGACACGGAACAAACACAGGTGTTCATAAAATAAAAATAAAAAATGTTTATTACCAAAAAAAACTTACAATAGATCATTATTTTACATCGACTGAAGGAGAGAGAGAATGTGTTAAGTTGCAGTATTTATATTCTTTTTTTTATGAAATCAACCTGAATAGCATACCTAATTAGCCTATGAGAGGAAATCAAAAATCCCTCCCACTTATCTTTCCAAATGACTAGTTTGCGCTTAGGCAGGTTAAGAGGGGAATATTCGCTTGCGTTGAACCACCGGTCCGGGAAAGGACCTCTACAGAATACCGAAGCCAAATGACCGCCGGGTCGTGTTTCTGCCGGTTTTCTTTCGGAGCTAGTGGGGGTTAGGGTTGGGCTGGCATGGCGGTGGCAACTGACTAGGTAACTTGCCCGTTGTCACAGCGACTTGGGCTTCTCTTTTTCTTTCCATCAGGCGTAGGGAAACCATTATGTCGAGCTAGTATAAAAAAGGCGAAGGAGGTCAATGTCCATGGCAGATTTATTTTAGGTAATTCGGAAACGACCTTACATGCTTTGGTGCCCTCAAATAATTATTATCGGGAGCCTAACCGACCTTGTCTGTCATCCAACTATGCTTATGAATTATAGAGGTTATCTACACTAATATTATAAAGAGGAAAACTTTGTTTGTTTGGTTGTAATGAATAGGCTCAAAAACTACTGGACCGTTTTTAAAAATTCTTTCACCATTCGAAAGCCACGAGTAACATAGGCACAATTTTATTTTGGAAAAAAAAACTTTACGCGGACGAAGTCGCGGGCGGAAAGCTAGTTCCTAATAACCTAATAACCTCTATTGCCCATACAAAAGGCAGACATGTCAGTTATTGGTGTAGTGGCCACCTTAACAATAACGCTGAAATATTCTTGTATAGGGCAAACTTTGCAGTAGTATACTATACGACAGTGATAGAGCATATAGTAGTATATAGTCGCCTAAGCGCAAACTATAGTCATTTCGAAAGATAGTGCCTGTTATAGTGACTCAATTGTTATTGTGTACTAGGTCAGATAATAACAGCGTCAGAAAAACCTTCTTCTTTTATGTGCATTTATCGTGACTTATTGAACAGGTGTGACATTTTTTTTATGTAACTGTTAAAAAGACATACAAATATCGAAAAGTAATTAACATTCTTTAGGTAACTGACCTCAGGGTCACGTGATTTTATGTGATGTTGTCTGATTCTAGTATAATCAAATATATTTACATTACTTTCAGTTAACTTAGAGTTTGTTTTTTATTCTGTCTGTGTGTATTTATATTATCTAGAGAAAATTAATATTACATCTATCATACATAATCATACAATAGTAGGTACAAGCCTATTATACCCTCTAGGCAATGTCTGGCTTTATCCCAATAAGTGTGACATTTGATACCTTCTTTGGTCAGTGGTCGTCAATCGGCAAAAGCCTTATTATTGAGCTAAGATCTATATAAATACCACGATGACAAGGTTAACTGATCTATGATCTTTCATGCGCTGTAAGAAAAGGAAATGTCAAGAAAATTCTGAAAAAACTAATATAAGATTTGAGCTGAATTCTGATTTATGTAGGAAGCTAGGCGAACCTGGCGACCCGTCACACAGGGGCACCAGTCTCTCGTAGAGGTGATGTAGGTAATGTTAATAGTAACATACATAAAATGTACTGTTACCATTGCTTTACCTTATCTTTATAAAGAGGAAATAAAGTATGTATTTTTATTATTTCTTAATTCATTAATAGCAGACAGAAGCTAGAGTAAACACACTTGAATAGAAAGCTGAATAAAAATAATTTTAAAAAGTGAAAATACATAAATAAAATGTTCAATTTCGTCGTAACAATGATGTTCGTTGTTACGTACAGTTATTTTTCCACAACTTGGGAGTGACAGAGGATTGAGACGGTTCTACGGATAAATTCATAAATTGTGACATGGAGACAGATTGTGCTCACACATTCGAGCGACGACGACGACTTTAACAATTACCAAGCATAAATTAGTCGTGATAATGACTTACAGTATACTGGATAAAAAAAGTTTGGCGAGAAGTGCGAATTTCGTCGGACAAGCGGAATGGAGGACAAAAGCTCGCCCTCGGCCAGACTCCGACACCCGACACTTTCATTAATTGGATAATCGGCTCGTGTCACAATGGTACACCTTCAAATGGCATGGCTATGGCAGCTATTGGGAGGACCTTTGTGACTGTCTTTTAAAGACTATACAATATAGTGGGTTCTGAACCAAGGGTCGTGGGTTCGATTCCCACCTGGGACAAACATTCGTGTGATGAACACTTGTGTTTGTTCCGTGTCTGGGTGTTTATATTTGTATTTAAGTATTTATTTGTGGTAACTTCGTTGTTCTGACACCCATAACACAAGTGCTTAAGCTACTTACTTTGGGATCGGAGCAATGTATGTGATGTTGTCTGATATTTATTTATTTATTATTGTAAGCAGTAATATAACTGCTTAATTATGGGATGCAAGGGTAAAAATAAAAGTAAATATACCAAATGTTAAGAGTCGCATAGTACCAACACCTGCAATTAAAATTAACCATGGTTTAACGCTTACAAAAATAACACTGCAACATTTCGCTCAATAGTTCGAATTCTTCCATCTAATCGATGTCCAAACGAGCGGCTTCTGATGTCGAGGGCTGTGACGCGTCAGCTCCATGACAACGCGACTTTCTGTCCAATTTTTTTTTGTTTTCCTAAGCCAATTACAAGTTCTACCCTTCTACTAATTAGCGCCAACGGCAGAACAACTGAACGATTTGGGATACCTACGTAAAAAAATCTATACTATATAACTTAAAGTACGAGTATTATTTAGCCCAATTTTTTGATAAGGTTCGATGACGATGCAAATAGCTTAATTTTACTTAGTAATTAATAGCATCATTTGGTTTGCCTATTAGTAGGGGATCCCGCCATACAACGACCTTCACCGAGACGATAATTGGATGAAACTGATTTTATATGTAATTAAATATGTCAATAAACATAATGCATGTGGGTTGCCGATCAAATTTTGGTCCAGGGTATGTTTTGCTGGATGGTGGAAGAACGGGATGGAGAAATGTGGCGCGAATTACAGAGACGATAATTGGATGAAACTGATTTTATTTGTAATTAAATATGTCAATAAACATAATGCATGTGGGTTGCCGATCAAATTTTGGTCCAGGGTATGTTTTGCTGGATGGTGGAAGAACGGGATGGAGAAATGTGGCGCGAATTACAGAGACGATAATTGGATGAAACTGATTTTATTTGTAATTATATATGTCAATAAACATAATGCATGTGGGTTGCCGATCAAATTTTGGTCCAGGGTATGATTTGATGGTAAGATAGTAAGCATGATTAAACATTTCACCGGTTTGATTATTAGATAAATTCTATACCAATCGAAAGTATGAAGCCCATAGAATATGCAAACGTTATGCTGCCTATTCTTTTCCGGTCACAACTCTTGGGTAGCCAGGTATAAACAGGTAAATCGATACTTGCATTTTGCACCGGTCTGATTAATTCAATCTATTAATTAATCAACAGCCCTGGTCCTTCCACTGCTGAACGTTGGCCTCCTGTAATTCGCGCCACATTTCTCCATCCCGTTCTTCCACCATCCAGCAAAACATACCCTGGACCAAAATTTGATCGGCAACCCACATGCATTATGTTTATTGACATATTTAATTACATATAAAATCAGTTTCATCCAATTAACGTCTCGGTGAAGGTCGTTGTATGGCGGGATCTTAGACCATATTGACTTTAATCGTTAATCTTGTTGTTATCAGAATAAGCGTAGGACTATGCTGAATTTCTACAAGCCAACGCCTATTGTATACTTGTAATATACTAAAGAGATATAGTCAAACAAAATTAGACCTTAATCGAATTGAAACCCTCACAACATAAAAATATCACGGGTTCACCTTGACTGTACAATATTTATAAAGCACATAAGCCGCGCTTTGAATCAGTTTCTATCCAATATACACTAATTGGTCAACTCGTTGAAATTGACAAGCCCGAAGGGATTTACAAAAAAGTCGATATCACTTTTCACATTGAAATTGATAGTGAAGTTGCGTATTACTGTACAATCTTAAAATCGTAGTTAGGTTGTTCTTATCTAGTACTCTCCTACTGAATTCTAGCAAGCGGCCAATCTCCAGGAGCTTATCCAGAAAGTTAAGCCTGATATATTGAAGTGGACACCCAAGACATGCTACTCTGGGCCACACAAGAGTGCGCTCATTACACAGGTGTAATGAACAACAATTTTCTACTCCAGGGCCGCTAGTGAGTAATTTCTTTACAGAAAAACCTAGTATTAATTTTGAGCCTGGCCCGAGATCCGAACCAGGATCCACTTAGACCAGCGCAGTAGGTTGTTTAAATGATACAGATGAAGTTCCGAATGAACATTGGCTTTGACTCTCAATAGCGGTTAGTTCGAGAGTAGTTTGTTAAAGGGATTCTGCGTTCACATTTGGTCCTACTTTCGCCATTCACAGTTGGTCAGATTATACGACGAGTAGCTTAAACTCCAGTCCCCATCTTGCTGAAACCCTTATAAAAACGCATGTAGATGAGTGTAAAGTTCCTTTTTATTTTTCTTATGTTAGTATAGAGGATATTTTAAAAAACTTCAAAAGCTTAAATATGAAAAGGACAGAAGATCTGTGGGGAATCTCTACAGAGGTTTTAAAAAATATAATTCATTTTGTTGCACCTCATTTAGCGATAATTTTCAATAGATGCATTGATGGAGGTCAGTTTCCTAACCTGATGAAACTGAGTAAGGTCATTCCTTTATATAAATCAGGTGATAAAAGCGACCCCTCCAACTATAGACCCATATCAATACTACCTGCACTAAGTAAAATTTTTGAAAAAATTATCTTTACTCAATTATTATCGCATTTTAATGACAACGAATTATTACATAAAAACCAATGTGGATTTACCAAAGGCAAATCCACTACTGACGCAGGAGTAGAACTCATCAAACACGTTTTTGATGCTTGGGAAAATAAGCAAGATGCCATAGGAGGTTTTTGCGACTTGTCGAAGGCGTTTGATTGTGTTGATCACCAAACACTGCTGATGAAGTTACGGCACTATGGTGTTGCAGATGAATCGCTTTGTCTACTACAGTCATACTTAAGTGACAGAATTCAAAAGGTTAATGTCAATGGCACAGATTCTTCTGGTGCCCCTTTGTTGATGGGTGTGCCCCAGGGCTCAATATTGGGACCGTTGCTTTTTATCATTTATATAAACGATCTTCCGCACTTCACAAATAATATATGTGAGACAGTATTGTTTGCAGACGATACTTCCCTCATTTTTAAGGTAAATAGAAAGAAAACCAACTTTGATGATGTAAATTGTGCTCTCGCTAAAATAGTACACTGGTTTACAAACAATAACCTGCTGCTTAATGCCAGGAAAACCAAGTGTGTTAAATTTACAATGCCAAATGTCAAACAGGTTAACACTAATATTATCATGAACAATGAAGTTATTGAATTAATTAACTCTACAGTATTTCTTGGCATCAATGTAGACTCGAAGTTGCAATGGGGTCCTCATATTGCTGTCCTGGCTGGAAGGCTTAGTTCAGCTGCATATGCGGTAAGGAAAATCCGGCTTTTGACTGACGTTGAAACGGCAAGGGTTGTTTATTTCAGTTATTTCCATAGCATTATGTCATACGGTATTCTATTATGGGGGTCAGCTGCTGACATACAAACAATCTTTGTACTGCAGAAGCGGGCCATCCGCGCTATATATGGTTTAAAGACACGCGAATCACTTAGAGAACTTTTTAAAGAAATTAACATAATGACGGTAGCATCACAGTATATCTTTGACTGTGTTGTTTATGTACGTAAACATTTAAGTCAATTCAATAAAAATTCAGATAATCATAATTTAAACACTAGAAATAAGCACAAGCTTGCCGTTCCACGTCTGAGGCTGAGTAAGGTGAGTGGGTCGTTTGTAGGATTGGGTATCAAAATGTTCAACAGGTTACCGGAACATATTGTTGAACTGCCCATTCACAAATTCAAATCATACATGAAGTCCTTACTTATAAAAGGGGGCTATTATAGAGTAGAAGATTTCCTCAACGACAACATCTCTTGGACTGCTGCTTCGTAGTAAACTTTGCATTGTATAGACTCAACTTTTATTTTGCATTGTTTAACTTTAAAATATTAAAAAATGTTGTAATACCTAAACAGTAAACATGTAACAATTGGCGATTTAAAAAGAGTAACTACCGAGTTTCTTGCCGTTTCTTCTCGGTAGAAATCTACTTTACGAACACGGCGGTAGCTTCTTTTAAATTGCTTTTATTCACATTCTTACTTTACTTTTTGTATTTCTACATTATTTTTTACTTGACGATTCATAAGTGCTTATTTTAAGTCTATGTGAATAAAGGTATTTTGACTTTTGACTTTATAAATAATAACCGCGGGTGAATCTCTTGTGGGACGAAACGACGAAAGACAAGTCCAAATACATTTCTCATAGGTTAATCTTAACATAGGGACATATTTTCTGCATACGACTGGTATTATTGTAACGATCACAATCATGTAAATGTATGTGACATCGTCTAAATTCCCGGTCATGTCCAGGGCTGGCGGGCACTCGGCTCGTAGCTACCGGCCCGGAGCGCGTGCGAATGACAGCGAGTCAATTCGCCATAGCCTTATTTCAAGGGTTTATTCTTATTGAAAATGTTATTTTTAAACTGACAAAATGCCTTCTCTTTTACCGCTCCTTATACCCTCCTACCTTGAAGTTTTCCAAAAGAAACAAATTACCCATTTTTCATATGTAAATATTTCTTTTATTCTATTAAGGAAACAAACAGCATCCATTTTTACACATAGCGTATAGATAATAAGTTGCACTTTAATAAATCAAGTTTCAACATTTCTAATATAACAATGAAAGTTAGTATTGTTAATCAGACGCAAAAATTCATTAACTTACTCGTAATTGGTAATTAGTAAGTGATTATTAAACAGATTCAATGCATTAATCCCAATTATTATGACTTCTAAATGCTGTGACACCACAAATTGCCAGGAAAACGGTTAATATTGGTGCAAGAAACACCATAATACGTAATCTCACTAACTAGTGAGACTAACACTAACAAAATGTAGGTATAATATAAACGCAAAATTTTGTTTCGATAGATGTATAGGTGGATGACTCGCATACTTCTTCACGCATCAAATTAACACATAGGCTATTATTTTATAAATACAACATTTCACATCACCGACACATTGATTAAGCGAGCTGCAGCTACTATGAAATAATGCAGTAGAACATAGTGGGGTGTGTTAAAGTATCATTGAAAACTCCTTGCTAATAACTGAATCATGGATATTTCCTAAGAAATCCCAACACTCAACAGTACGTGACAGTATCATAACATTCGTTTCTCCGAATGTGATAGCGACGTGGCAAAACGGCCGGTATTTCTACTCGTCGTAGGATATAAAGGGCACACATATCTATTCAAATTTCCTATTTAGATGAAGCAACAAAAACTGTACGCTTATGTTGCAAAATGTACGTACAGTTGATCTCAAACAAATATTTTCTCATCTCAAGCAAACACTACACCCATTTAGAAAAGTCGTTCCCTATGTGGTGTATACTGATCCGACCGGGAATCACAATGAAAACGAATACTGAAAGATTACGCACTGAAAAGGAATTCATGATAAAATGCAGAATAATAGATTGGCTCGGTGGCTTAATTGGTAGTGACCCCTGCCTTCTGAACCAAGGGTCGTGGGTTCGATTCCCACCCGAGACAAACATTCGTCTGATGAACACTTGTGTTTGTTCCGTGTCTGGGTGTTTACAATTTGTATTTAATTAGTTATTTGTGGTACCTTCGTTGTTCTGATACCTATAACACAAGTGCTTAAGCTACTTACTTTGGGATTAGAACAATGTATGGCATGCTGTCTGAATATTTATTTATTTATTATTTATTAAAGATTCCAGCATTACGCCATTCCGAAAAGCTAACCCAATGAAATGTTGACTAGAAAATATTTACAAACAAATAATCAAGTCAGAATTAGATGTTTTAATGACGAGTCCAACAAAATGTTCGCGACGCCTGCCCCTGTCGCCGCGACACATCCAGCTAAGTGATTAACCCTTTTATGAACCCTAGGTTGCCGAAACATGAATAGGTGAGAAATTAGGACGGTTACGTAAGTGTGACCTACAGACAGACGTCGAAATAGTTCCCCCAATGACAATAGGGAATATGCACGACTTCTTTTTACGGATATATTGAGATCTTTTATTTTCCAGATACATAAATATCGAAGAATTTTTAAAGTATCATTTCTATTAAGCGAGTTATAAAGCGTTAAAGTTATTGCTTAGACAGAGAGATCCGACGTGGGGGATGACGTCATGTACCGTGCGCGCCATACAAACTCCATAGAAAATCTGTTTCGCGTGAGAGAGACGGATATATTTACTTTCAACGACTGTATCTCGCCCATTTTTCAGCAAATTTTGATTTTGTTTTCACTGTTCGTAGTATAATTTTATCTATTTTACGATAAATTAGTAAAATCATGAAACTATTTTTCATGCATATTCCCTATTGTCATTTGAGGGGAATCTAAGACAAATCGTTTAAGTCACCACCTTTGGTAGGTGGGTTGGTGACCGCAGTAAGTTTTATTTACATCCTGGTATATGTTGCTTACTCTCTCCTTATATTCCCTTAGTCGTCTTCTACGACACCCGTGGGATGAGATGTGGTGATCCCATTTTAAAAGGCTGGTGCGATTACTAGAGACTTAACAACTGCATGCGCGCAGTGCCGAACAGTGTAGCAAGAGACAATAAAATACCAAAGAACCAAAGTAAGCAGAAGAAAGCAAAGAGCGAGGGCACCGATTAATTAAAAATATTTGACAATGATCATCACTTTGGTATAGGCTGATGATGATGATGATGATCACTTTGGTGCTTGTCCCGGGTGGGGATCTAATTCTTTAATTTTTACTATATCACTATTCTTTAATTTTTATTTCTCACTATACTACGAACGAAGCAGTCTACTACGCAAATTAATTATTAAATGTTGTCACTTTTTAAAAATTCTATGAAAACGGTGCTAAAATATAATTCCTTTGTGTTTTAGGTACATACATGTTGTGTACACTGTACACGACTAATCACTTAATGGGTTTCAAAGGACGGAGTACCCTTTGATAGCTCTTTCACAAGAACATGTTTTAAATAAAAATGTCACTTATATTAAAAATCTCGTTAAAATTATTGCACTCCGCAGTAAAACCGAATACTTGCGTTAATGAAGCCTAAAATCCTGGTGTTAAGACTCAAATTAATACGAAGAGAGAACACATAGGAGATTCTGTGTCACCCTTACGTCTTCGTATGCTGCCAACTATATTATTATACGAGATTTTTACAATCAGATTTCGCCTTTCAAGCGACAGAGGCCTTTATATATCCGTTTCATTTAAATGTAAAAGGATGACAAGAATAACGTGTAGCAGGTGTCGGAAACTCTTTAGATTGTCGACACAAATTATCGCATTATACCTTGTACATTGTACCTTAAACTGAAGTTTATTATCCAACTCCTAACAACCCAGACACACTGGCACCTTTAGGTGCCAAAGATCGGACGCTGAATAGACTCCAAATCGCGCGTTTTGACCGCTAATAGAACCTGTGAGGCAAAGACCTTCGAGCCAAGATCCGCTATGCCCTACCTATCTTAAAAGCTCGAGTCTCCTTTCAAGTATGACACCTGTGTTATGGAAATGACCGTTTAAAAATAGTTTCGTGTGTAAGCTGAGCAGTAGAACAAATAAACACACAGTAACTCGATCTTGGGAACTTATAAACAGCGATAGTATTCTATTCGCAACTCATCTAATTACAACGGAAGACGTAACGTAACACGTCAAGGACAGTGGAGTGCACTTGCGGATTCATCGCTAATGCTGTCAATGTATTACGACGGCGGATTTGCACACGCTTAGACATACTTTAGATTTTACTTAATATACTTAGTGCATGATACTCATAACTTGATAGTTCTGGTACTCATAACTGTTCTTGTTTCGAAAACTTAGACCTCATCCTATCTAAAGGTTGTCTGAAAGGGATCGCTTATTGCGATAAGGCCGCCTAAATTGTACAACAATTGTTTTATTTAATAGTAGCTAGGCATTACGGCCTCACTACGCCTGATGGAGAGCAAAAGAGAAGCCCAAGTCGCTGTGACAACGGGCAATTAACTGGTCAGTTACCTGTCAGTTGCCACCGCCCACGCCGACCCAACCCTTACCCCCCATGAGCTGCGGAAACCCTACTCACCGGCAGAAACACAAGCCGGAGGTTATTTGGCTGCGGTATTCTATAGGGTGGAGGTCCTTTCCCGGATAGGCGGCTCAATTCAAGCGAAGATTCGCTATACCCTACCTCTCTTACTTTGTTTTTTTCCCTTCTTTGTTTCGTCTTTCTCCTAATTTCATTTCATCATTTGTATACTTTGTCTAGTTCTATGTTCATTTCTTGGTGCAATAAAGTGTATTTATCTGTCTATTCTAGGCTGCTATTTTTCTGTGATCCCTGCCTTCTAAACCAAGGGTCGTCGGTCCGATTCCCAACTGGCACAAGCATTCGTGTTGATGAACGTTTGTGTTTGTATTCTTCTTTAAGTATATGTTTGCCTTCGAAGTTCTGGTACTCATAAGACATGTCCTCAAGTATGTAATGTTGTGTGATATATTTTTGGTTGTGATATGTTGTAGTTTTAGCACATTACACAGGTAAACATATCCTTACTTAAATCTTAACTAATAATATAATAATATTAATATTTTTAATATAATATTATAAAGCTGAAGAGTTTGTTTGTTTGTTTGAACGCGCTAATCTCAGGAACTACTGGTCCGAATTGAAAAATTATTTTTGTGTTGAATAGATCATTTATCGAGGAAGGCTTTAGGCTATATTGTTATATCACGCTGCAACTATAAGGAGCGAAGAAATAATGGAAAATGTAAAAGAAAAAACGGGGAAAAAGTAACTATTCCACGCGGACGAAGTCGAGAGCACAGCTAGTATACAATACGTTTAAAAGATATTCTGAAAGTTACAGAAAGGCGCCATATTATTTATCATTGATAAACTCGATTGTTTTTGTAATAAGTACCTTTAGTCCACTCTTTAACAGTGCATACTTGAATAATCGCTGGTATTTAATCGATCGAATAATACGAGTACGAATGACTCAGAAATAAGAAAGACTAGAAGTATGGTAAAAAATACATTTATTTTCATTTATTCCATTTGGAATAAATTTTGTACGAGCATATTTGATCAATTCCTTCTACGTTCTTCCAGCGCGTCGAAATACTGTATTGTTTTGTATTAAGTAGCAATAATAAACCTTAAACAGTCGTGAATATTACCCAAACTCAAATAATATTTGTTTGTATAATAACGAACTAGATTGGCGCAGTGACCCACAATGAGTCTTGGCCTAAAATAATAAACGCCATGAGCTGGCATGAGGTTGCGCAGATAGCCTAGTATGTATTTGTATAGGTAGGTTCATAAAAAAACAATTGCAAATCGACAATACAATCTTAAAAAATAAGGCGTTATCTACACTAATATTATTAAGAGGATTTGTACCTATTTTTGTATGTTTGTAATGAATAGGCTCAAAGAGTACTGGGCGGATTTAAAAAATTCTTTCACCAATAGAATGCTACATTGTTCCAATTTGACATAGGCTACATTTCATTTTGAAAAAAATTAGGGATCCCTGTTAAAATTTGAACAATGTAACCGAAGGTGTAGAAAGATGGGTCTCCCGTGCGAAGCCGGGGCTGCTAGTAAATCTATAAATACAAACACTGGTTCAGTAACACATTTACATGCTAAACATTTACATAAACAAACAAGCGAAATCTTTTACCCCCTTTTAGTAAGAAGCTAAGGAAAATCAGATAGGAACTGATCTGACGTAAGTTTGTAATAACACTCAATATGACGAACGCAACTCGTATCAAGGTTCTATTGATCTGTGTCTAAATGTTAAAAAATCATAAAAATTTCCTATTTCACATACACTTAATTTTTTTTTAAAGATACTTCTCGGACTGCCATGCAAATTCGTCACAATACAATTTAGTTCTATTTCTGTAACAATATGCAATATTCGCGATTAAGGCAGATTCGGTGACGTATGGTGTCAAATGGGGCACTGATGGTGAATAAACAAGTTACCGTAGGCGCTCGGTGTTTTTGGGGCCGTAAATGTAAAATCTGTGTCAATATTATTGTTGTCATGTCCCTTCTTACTCAGCACTTCAGCAGTAAGATGGGAAGCAACAGGGAAACATATTGCAATGGAGGCACCTTCACTTTAGGACAGGTAGTCGGAATTGAAAGGCATCAGGTAGACTTGGGGGCACGACGGAAGGTGCTACCACACACGCCTTACTTAAAGTATTTACTTAAAATGAAATGGTTGAGGTGGACTGATCACCAACACTTGGCCCGCAGTGACAAACACTTATAGTAACACTTAACTACTACAGTTTGACTGGTGCCGAACAGTCAGCCCCATAACACAATCCACGGCCCATAGTTGCAAACATAGGTATACCATCAGTGCCTAGTTCGACACGACCGGACGAAGATCAGGCGCAGGGCTATTGGCTCAACGAACTTTCCAATGCACGAGGTAGTATCACCGCCAACTTCCTGAATCCGCGGTTGCTACTGAGATTTTTTTTGGCAAAAGACCTAGTAACCGACCCAGGAGTCCGAACCAGAGAACTCTCGGTTCTTAGCGGCACTCACTACCACTAAACCAAAGCAGTCAGACAGGCTTCAATTAAGTATTGAAACTGACTAGACGGTCCTATAAGCATTTACTATTCAACTACATAACGAGACAGACGGCGAACTCAATCAAATAAACATCAAAACAACATATTTGGTACTGGACTATTCTCGATCGAGGGAACCTATGAAGGGATTTTCCTTTCATAAATTTCGACAACAGTCTGTTTACAAATTAGGTACGATTACATAATTCTAAAGGCTTATTTTGTTTATTAGTAGAGCCCAAAAGTAACCGTTACGTAACACACACTGAAGTAATTTATTCCTCTGTTAACTTCTGGAACAAACTTTAAGAATATTTGAGGATACTCCGTATAATTTAAAAATGAATGCATCAATGGACGTATACATTATACGGGCGGAGTGTGATGACACCGGCGTTTCATGTAACAATGTCAATCGTGTTATGATTACATAATGTTACTAAGCGACCCCAATCGAAAATGTCTATCCGAGAAAATCAGCAACGGTGTGTGCCACAGATATTTACGAAGGACAGAACGGACATAACGTCTTATTATCAAACAGAGAACTGCGCAGCACTTAGTGATGCTAACACGCATACTTATCAGCGTCATCATCAGCCCGCAAAAGTCCACTGCTGACATAGGCCCTCCTAAGTAACATTAGTCATCATCATCATCAGCCTATTGCAGTCCACTGCTGGATAAAGGCCTCTCCAGTTGTTCGCCACCTAGGGCAATCTTCTGGAGGATATACCCATAATCGCCACGCTGGGCAGGCGGGTTGGCGATCGCAGGGCGTAGCTTCTTGCTCCGGTGACGCTGCTGCCCGTCATCGGCCTGTGGTATTTAACTACGTCTTCTATCGTGATGGCTTTACCGCCACCAGTCGGTTTGCCAGTAACATTAGTCATTGGCTAGTATTTGCCACGCTTGGCGGGCGGATTGGTAGACGAAGTAGGGAATATCAGTAAACGCTACTGCCCGTTTCCTGATATTCCCTCAGTCGCCTTCTACGACACCCCTGGCTGATATGGGATCTTATTGTAAATGCGGAAACCACACGTACATACTTATCGCTTAACATAAATTCGAATGTGGAGACTAGCAAAATACGCAGGAGATGTTAAAAGGCAAAAGATGTCGCGCAGACACAAAATGCGCTCTGTTGCGTCTCCAAATCCGATGGGTAGCTCGGCACGACCACTGAGAGATGACGCGCAGCATTAACGGCTTAACGTGCTACCGACCAAGATTCGCACCTGGGACCTCTCGCTTGTCAGGTGTCACATGCGAAAACTACACAAACGACGCAGTGCAATTTAGTGCAAGATTGAGACACGCTTTGTCACACAAACGAGACCGTTCTATCCTAGACACCTGTCTGTAGTGGGCACGGTAATTGCAAAACGCGATAATAAGAGATGCATTCAAAAATAGACGTTACCTCATTGATACAGCGATCTAATCCAATATTGTGTTCGCGTTGCACGCTGTAGCGTCTAGTTTTAATTGATAACGGATTTGTTGCTTTCATCGATTTTAGTCGAGCGGAATAGTTGTTGATTGATTTTGTCAAAAATTCATTTTAGCTGGTGCTGACCGCACGTTTAGCGGGTAAAGAATGGGTTTACAGAGGTTGTATGAGTGTCACCTAAAACCATAAAGGTAGTTTTGATACACCCTTTTGATTTGGTGGTCTGGAGTTTGATTCTTTGGTCGGACAACAAATCTTACTGAGTTTTTGACCGCTAAAGGTATTATTTTTTATCCAGTCAAACGCTCCTACCCATTTCTTGACATTCTAAGACAGCCAAATAACAACTGTCATTGGGTTTCCCCATTGGGCCTGCCCATGTCTATCAAAGGACGCTTGCAGACTGATGATAATGATAATAGAGAGTTTTTCTGAAAAGAAAGTACGCACTAGCAAGCCCTGGATATAGAAAATTGGCAGTGACACACCCCCGTGCATCGGGAAGCACCTTAAGCCGTTGATCCTGCGCCCGATCTCTCCGGTCGTGCCGAGCTGTCTTCCCACGGGATTAAAAGAGTGAAGGAACAGGGAGCGCATCCGTGTTTGCACATAGCCGCATACACTTGTGCACTTTGAAGTCTCCTGCATTCTTACGCAGGAATAAAGACCAGACACGCTAGTCTCCTTGGTTAATTGGCCAATGTGAGCGAAATTCGTTCAGAAGGCGTGTCCATGGTTTAATCTAAAATCACACAGCTTTGAATGTTCAGGAAGTCTATAAAAAGTTGTTAAGGGTGAAAATTTGGTGCCAAAGATATACTCGTGATATAAGTTCAAAGTTCGTGGTATATGCCTATCAAACGAACAGTAACTTAATCAGATTTCAGAGGACGTTTTGTCATCGGGAGGAAAGCCAGTGCCTCCTATGCTTTTCTCGACACAGTTCACGTCATTTAATAATTATTCTTCTATTATTATAGCTTTAAAAACTGACTTGTCATTGTCATCGAATTATTTTACAACTTTTAGCAATATCAGGTTCCACAAACACTGTTCTTCGTACTTTTCCTCAAACATTGCGCGATTAAAGTTTGTGCTTTATAAAGTCTTCATCGAATTTTAGAGCTGAAAGAAACTTTGTTACAGACCAATATTTCGTTGCTGTTTCCGTACCTTTTGTATTTTAAATATACAAAACAGGGGGTTAAGTCACAGCCCTAGAGCCTAAGTGGTCGCGTACGATCTGTTTCATAGAAATAGAAACTTCTTGCCACGCACACTCAGGCTATGGAATGGGACTCTCTCTGAGGCTACAGTGTGAGATGGTTTTTGAAGAGTCAGCAACGCGTCTGTGATACCCCTGATGTTGCAAGCGTCCATAGGTTTCGGTAACTGCTTGATATCAGGCGGGCCGTAGGCTTGTTTGCCACCTAAGTATAAAGTGTATTTTGGAAAAAGGTAGAGATCCTGATTCAAGTAATTTAGTACTTATTACACATCCAACAGTATAAAGTCGAACGTAAACCGTGGTGCGCCAGAACCAGAAAGCACGTCAAACATTGATTAAGATCATTATCACTTCCCAAGAGTGTATAACTACCGTCCGTCCGGATTATGAGTAAAGTGAATTACGAGTAAATTAGTACAAAGTGAGCCGCTTACAATTTCTAATCTGATCTTGTTTAACAATTTATTGTCGTTGTCGTACTTCGTATTTATTTAACGGAGGACATTGCATATGGAGATAAAGTGTCATCTGAATTGATTAATTCGAATTGCGAATTATGATTTGGGTAAGAACTTTTTTTCCACCGTCCTCCATTAATCATTCATCACATCATTGAATTAAATTATAACGATTTTTATTAAACATTTAATCCAAAACTTGTATTACAAACAAAAGATTAAATAAACGCCCATCAAATAAAATAAAACAAATTTCAACGACCTTTTTTAAGTTTTATCTGTATACTAGCACGTAGTTCAATTTCTTAAAAATAAATTTAACGTTTTGCCAATGGTAGTAAAGTATTATCAAAGTTTTCAACTCGTTCCGCCATTATATTAATTTAACTTTCTATGTATTTAGTTATGTTGTAGACGGGTAATTAAAGGTCCGCGTTTTGTATTGCGAATCGAAAATAAGCAATATTCCTTACTTTTTAATATTTCAACAATTTCTGCAATATTATTATTGTAGAGTTTTCTTGATCATGACTTATAAACAAATGACGGCACAGTGTTCGTTCACCGCCGAGCCGAGTTTAGAGGGTCATGTGAGGTTGGGAGGACTGGAGACTGCGCCTCCTTCGAGCGCTACTCCTCATCTTCTTGTGGTGGTGACCACCTTAGACTAACACCTCATAAAGTTTATAATTAAAAATGGTTAAGTACAACCTTTGTTTAGAAAATAATAACAAGTAGTTATCGGCAGAGTTAACACAAAATACATGAAATTGAACCTTTGGGGAAATTGAAAACGATTAAAAATACAAAAAAGTACTAAAGAATAAAAGTGTAAAAGTAAAAAACGCGTCAGGAATTAAACTAGGTGTAAATCGATAGCCCTTTACCAACAAAATAAAGAGAAAAAAAATTGTTAATATAGCACAAAATGAAATAAAGAAGACAAAATTAAAATTCGCCATGCGCCGAGCAAATATATCGCATAACTTTTAATGTTCCACCGATAAACACGCTAAATGCCTCTCCATAACTTGCCACAATCAACGAATGTCTCACTATCATCACTAACTAAGTAACAATTTACTTGAAAGTATACAGACAAAGAATTAGGTCTTGAAACAAGCACTCCACTGTATCGAAAGTAGGCCAATTCCAGATTTCAGTCCAGCAGACTCTTTGAAACTAAGTTCAAAATTACTTTAAAAATAGGCACCATTGTTGTCGTAAGAAAAGAAAAAGTTTGCGGAGCTTAAAGTGTGCAACGTTTAAGCGGCGTAAGCCATACTCACTGCGGGAGTTCATAGGGGACGTGGTGGTAGTGCGGCGTGGGCGGCTGCAACTCGTGGAGCTGGAAGTAGAATTCGTGCACTCGCGCGAAGTCGCGCGCCATGCCGCAGGCTCGCGCGCGGTGTCGGACTGGCGCGCCTCGCCGCGACTGCCGCGCGCCGCCCTGCGCCCGCCGCCGCCCGGCCGCCCGGCCGCCCGGCCGCTAGGGGCGCGTCGCCCGCCGCTCGCTGGACGCGCGCCCTAACGCCACACCACACATCGCCACAACACAACTTCTCGAACGCCCACTTGATCTTTCAAATTTTATTTCAGCGGCCAACTTATTATCTTAAATTCGGTATGCTGAAGCGACTGTATAACGCACGCGTTTATTTTAACCGACGACCAAACATTTTTTATTCACTTTTCACAAATGTACACTCATAATTATACTATCGATTCGATCACACACACTAACCATTGGCAATAGCGCGTTAATTATTAACAAGTTGGTAGATAGTAATTTTCTGCAGCGATACGTTGGCAGCACTAGCCGCGACAGTCATCGCGTCGATACGTCATCTAATTGCTACTCGACTGGAAGTACCTACTAGACCAATTGATAGATCTTTACATCGGCAACTAATGCTCCTGGCGTATTTGCTCCACTAATCATCAAAATCTCGTTAAAACACTGTGACCGGTCAGTATTGGGAATACTATGATTAGTGTTTGCCCTGGGGCGGCGTGGGCAGGTGTGTGCTGGCGAGGGGGCGCCGCGCGGGCGGGCATGGCAGGGCGGCGGCCGGGCTCTTTGTCAGATCGCGTGCACTTCACCACTCCCTAACCACTGGTCTCTACACCATGCAGATGTTGCCAAAGTTAAGCTGTTGGTATCCGACCGGATCGCGACGATTGCGAGTGATCCGCAAACTAAACTAATACTTGTGAGGATGGGGCACGAGCTGAGCTAATCGCGGCGTAGTGCACAACGCGGTGGCGCGGCCGTCCTTCGAGTTTATCCGTATCACTGGGGCGCCGCTGCCGACTGCACTGGAATGCGAATCGCCGTCACTCGAGCGGCGATAAACAAATCTCGTCGTGCACTTCCTGATGTCGGCGCGAACGCGCGCGGCACGATCTATCGCTATAATATTATTGCACTCGGGCGCAGCGCGGCTAAAAGTGCATCGCGTGACGTCACGGCGCCCCTGAACCTCGGCGCCGGTACCACGCGACGCCGTGCTCGCCCGCTCTGGAGGCGATCTCATGCCGGTGCATCCATCGGTTTTCCGCGAAGCACTACTCTTTAGGAGTTAGTGCACCGACTTGCAATGGACGCGCAACTGGCGGATCCGCTGCAACGTAGGCGCGCTCGCGGCTTACACGTGCCGGGCGACTAATAAACACAACGTAATGTTATGCAACTACGAAATGCACCTGTTATAGTCAGAATGTAATTGCGACCAATCTCGTGATGACATTGTTATTCGATTATGTTGAATTATGATACGATTTCGGCTGTTACAAATACGAGGGTCATGTAAATTTTCCAAATAATACAGCATAAGAATGGAAATGTCATGATTCGAGCATTGTTGAATAACAATGCTGTTCTAGAACAAGCGGATCACTTCTATTTGTTATTCTCGTATTAGTCATTTTCCCACACTGCAAGCAGGTATACATATAAAGGTGTTAAACTTTAAGTGCGTCCAGGCAAATGTGTGTCGAAAACATCTATCGCAAGTGACGCCATAAATATTTCATACCGCCCAATACGAATCAAACAAGGGACAAAGTGTAATGTGAATTTGAGAAAAGTACGACACATTTACAAAATTAAAAAGAAAATGTAAAAGAAATAATATTTGTACAATTTTAATTTTGTAAAAAAAAATGAGCACTTGGCCACAGTGTCCTGCGTTATGAGATATTAAAGCCGATGAACATAAACCGGAAACGGATTTTTTCGTAGAACCAGGAGCCCAGAAAAGAAGTCCATGGTTTGAAAATTCTTGCTATGAATGTAATCTGTGCGATTCCTAACTACAAAAAGGTGCCTACTTCTAAATTCAAGATCTATGAAATGAATATGAGGAAACGGTAAGCAGCGGTTGCCTGGGCAAAAACCTACTGCAGTCACCAACCCGCCTGCCCAGTGTGGTGACTAAGGCAAATCCCCTGAAATGCAAATTGTCATTGGGGGTCTTGTCCAGCAGTGGACGTGTGCAGGCTGATAGTGATGACCCGCCTAAACTAGAAGCTTAATAAAAACAGGCACACACAGAACGACGTCAGGACTACTTATAACAACACTCCCCATCATCCTGCGTCGGGGTCTAAGCGAGAAACCTTTCACAACGCCTAAAGGAGCCGAGGTGTGCGCCGCAGTCATTGCCTACGTGAAACACGGGGGCGCTAGTCGCACACATAGTCTTTAAGCGATGTTCATTAGCTCGGCTTCTTGGGTTCAAACCGTAGCAAGTAGCGAGTAAAGGTGAGTTTCCACAGAAGCTAGTTGCGCGGAGCCAACAAAAGTGGGACAATATCTAAGTCAACGACCACTTGTATTTTTAAATTATCTACCTGAACTTTTTCACTTTCACTTGCCTTGAATATCGGGAGAAAGTCTCGGGGAACACGAAGCCCGACAAAGAGTTCCATATTTTACACATCTTCCCAAAAGGCACCCTTTACGGATAATTCCACCCTTTCCTGAAGGCAGACGAAAATGTAGCGAAATGTCGAAATCAAAACAAGGAAAATATACAAAGTTGGAAATGTTTTCGCAAACGAACAAAAAGCGCGTTTTTGGTGCCACTTAATAAAATAAATTAAACAAACTTTCATTGAAGGCTTCCGTGCTTTGTTTACATACTTTTACTAAAATATTTGTCCTTAGTCCGAAGGGGTAAGTATTTAATGAAGATATTTTTACAATAAGTCTGCAACAAGTGTATATCCATACAAATACTACATAATTATGTGCAAGTAGCTTTGTCTGTCCTTTGTGAGGCTTTCACGCGAAAACTACTATAGAAAATTATGTAAATTGTTTTTATTTTGTGCAAAAAATGTACATATTGGTACATATTAAAGTTTGATCATACCTATTCATTTCGGCTTCTATTTGTAAACAAGCTTAAGTTTAACCTCGCAGCTCCAAACATAGCGCAGAAACCTATCAAGTTACAACCAACACAGCGCCAAATCGATGAGATTCAAAATTATATTCGTCTTCCTATATATCGGGCGCCTTGGACCATAGCCTATCCGCGTCCTACACTAACGCTGCTACTGATTGAAATGTGAAAACAGCCAATGTTCGACTTGAGCGGTTTCGTAAACTAAGGGACAAGATGTAATTTAGCCACAAGCTTCTTCGACGCTGCGTTTCTCAGTTTGTTGTATCGACTTCAGGGTCCTATTTGACTTCACTCATCCACTGCTACAGTACAGCCACACAGCTAAGACCAACAGCCGAGTGCTTTGACGCAACGCTACTCCGACAACTTTACGCTATTTCTTAGAAGTTTCTCATTTCACCAAATGGAATGGGGTAGTTGACTATATATTTTCGGGTCGATATCTATGCATCACGCAGTTATGCAAACATAAGAGAAAAGGTAAAAGGTAAGGTCAAACATAAGGTCCTGCCAACACAGCATGTATGTTCACGCCCAACTACACAGCTTGTGTGTACACGCCAACATAGCATATATGTTCACGCCAACTACACACAGCATGTGTGTTCACGCCAACACAGCATGTGTGTTCACTCCAACTACACAGCTTGTGTGTACACGCCAACATAGCATATTATGTTCACGCCAACTACACACAGCATGTGTGTTCACGCCAACACAGCATGTGTGTTCACGGCAACTACACAGTGTGTGTGTTCACGCCAACTACACACAGCATGTGTGTTCACGCCAATACAGCATGTGTATTCACGCCAGCTACACAGCATGTGTGATCACGCCAATACAGCATGTGTATTCACGCCAGCTACACAGCATGTGTGTTCACGCTCACGCAGCATGTGTGTACACGGTCACTCATCATGTGTATTCTTTCACGCCAGCTACATAGCATGTATGTTCAAGCAACATAGCATGTTTTCACGGCCACTCACCGTTTGCATTTGTTCACGCCAGCTACACAACTTGTGTATTCACGGCCACTCATCATATGTATTCGTTCACGCCAGCTACAGGGCTTGTGTGCACACGGCGTCACGTGGTTCAGGATCGTGTGACCAATCTCAGACGAAACCGGACACTCGCCGCCCTCATTGCCGACTCCTGATCTAATCACCACGACTCACTTCCTATTTACTTCTGATTTATATAAAAGGAAAACAAAACAAAAACATACGGCCGAATTGAGAAACCTTCCTCCTTTTTTGAAGTCTGTTAAAAACGAAAGTACTGTTGTTTGTTAATAATAACAGGAGAGGTATCAGCCGAATTTGGACGCCATTTTCTAATGTATCTGGAATGAGAACTTGAAGGGGGGTTCAATTGCTATTAGCAAATAAAAAATATACAACAAGCAAAGCCACAAACGTACGGGTCTCAAATATAGGTTATGTTCATCTCCTTTGTACTGTCAGTGAGTGTAGTCGCAATCAATTTAGACGTGCCCATCCACTGTGTTCATATTGCAAATTATAAAAAACAAACAAACAATCATATCTTTCCTCTTTATAATATTAGCTAAGATATCAGCACACTACCAGACTACAAGCTATTTTCTAATAGGTACTACCACGCAAAGTTGCCCAAACCTGTCAAAATACTCGTAGTTTGTAAGATAACTCTACTCATCGGACATTTGGTCGAAAATTTATGAAGGAAATTGGACATAATATGCTGGTAGGTTAATGTGTAGTCTGCGGACTGTAATGTAATGTTTGGATGTTATAGTGGCGGATAGTTACGTAACAGTGAACCAGTAAGTAACTTTAGCAGGTCGGCGTATTCCGGGCGGCCGAAGGACCGCAATGTGTGCCGTAACCAACGGCCGCCGGCATAACGCCGGCATAACTTCCGTCGGCCGGTTAAGAGATTAACTGTAACCTCAGTCGTTGTGGTGTTGTTTAATTACAGTTTAACCAGACAATATTATATTTTGTTTTGCAACTATCTGCGCTTTATGGTGAAAACGAATGGATGATTGTTGTTTTACATTAGTGCTTGTACTCGTATAAAAAGAGTACCTAATTAAGCTACATTGCCCACATATCTTGTTAAAAATTTCATGAAAATCGTCATTTTTTTTATTGTATACTTATTACTATGATGCTACTTAATGCTATTATGACGTTACATATTAAAATGTTAGAATGCGGGAAATATAGATTTTATAACCTGCGAATGGACTGTATCCATTCAGAATCACAATCGTCATTTAGGGAGGCCTAAGTTTGGAGGCTGGCTGGTGATGATCATGATATCGATTTTAGTTACTAAGTTATTAATTTACGAGTAGATGCTTAGTAATGTACTTGTACATAAAATAGAGTCTACCAAACGCAGCTGACTGTACAAACGAAAAAGATAGCTGTAAAAAACTGTAACAGAGACGAAATTCGTAGCTATTTCGTAGCACTTGCTTGTGAATCGTAGCACTGTTGGTGTACCGTGAATTTACATGTACTACGAGAACATAGAAAGCCCTACGAATTTCACGATGAAACTAAACTACAGAAAAATACTTAGATATCATACGTTTTAAAACAAATTAAAGATGATTATTGCATTAGTTTGATTATTTCGCATGTTTGTTACATACCATAGATTTATAACGCTTATCTAACAAGACATATTCATTTTAGACATTTAATATCTTCCTATATTTTTCTCTTCAAGGTAGACAGCAATTTCTTAATATTTAACTATTATAGTGCAAATACAGGGTGTTTAAGGCCTTGCAATTCTCATCTAAGGCTGGATGACTAATTAATAACTATTTATAATTTTCATTCATTTTGTCCCTTAGCACTGTAGGTGTCCTTAGCTGATGTGGCGCTCACCATCAGTTGTACTATCTCTCCCGTCACATATTAACATAAAAAAGCATTCACATTTGCACAAATTATTCCGCGACCCACCAGCGATTGACGCCGAATTGTGTGTGACGTCAAACTATAAAAACAGCTTGTGACCTTCGTCTTATTGTAATCAAGTGGAGCCTAACAATGGTTACGGCAACCAAGAGAGTTACGAGGGACTTTGAAAATTACTAGCGCAGCATTCGAAAAACGTGTGCAAAGTAGATCATATTACTTTTGGGCCTAATTATACGAGTAAAGTGCGCGCCACCGAAAAAGAAATTAGTACGTATGTCTAAAACACTAGTTCTACTTATTACTGTAAATATTGCTCTAAGTGACTACAGTTAGAGCAATATTTACGGCACCGAACCAAATCTTAACTAATATCTTAACTAATATTATAAAGCTGAAGAGTTTGTTTGTTTGTTTGTTTGAACGCGCTAATCTCAGGAACTACTGGTCCGAATTGAAAAATTCTTTTTGTGTTGAATAGACCATTTATCGAGGAAGGCTTTTATAACATCACGCTGCAACTATTAGGAGCGAAGAAATAATGGAAAATGTAAAAAAAAAACGGGGAAAAAAATAACTATTCCACGCGGACGAAGTCGCGAGCACAGCTAGTAAATCATATGGAGACTGAATGTTCTCACTTATACGAGTATAACTACACCATTTACGATAAAATCTAAACTAATATTATAAAGCTGAAGAGTTTGTTTGTTTGTTTGTTTGTTTGTTTGAACGCGCTAATCTCAGGAACTACTGGTCCGAATTGAAAAATTCTTTTTGTGTTGAATAGACCATTTATCGAGCAAGGCTATAGGCTATATAACATCACGCTGCAAGTATTAGGAGCGAAGAAATAATGAAAAATGTAAAAAAAAAAACGGGGAAAAATAACTATTCCACGCGGACGAAGTCGCGAGCACAGCTATGTATTTATATAACCAAAGTAAGCCTATTTCACGGTTATTACACCTTACATAGATAAATTGCACGGAGGCAGACCAAATTGAATAAATTAATACATTTCTAAGAAAATAGAGGAAATTTTCAACGTAGATCTGTGAGAACGCTGCGGTGATAATCCAATCGATCGATCAAGCGCCTCAAAAAATCTGAAGGGATCTCGACCACATACACAGGCATATTTAAATACATATAAAATAAGTTTCATCCAATGAACGTCTCGGTGAAGGTCGTTTTATGGCGTGATCCTCTACTACTAGACTAGATTAGGAAGGAAAGATCAAGACCGCTCGGGATAGCGATTACTGTGGATGCCTGCTGCCGTATCGAGGGAACATATGACATCATCATCATCATCCTGCAAAAGTCCACTGCTGGACTTCCCATGATAAGTGTCATTTGGGGTCGTCTTCTACGACACTCACGGGATGAAATGGGGTGGGGAATGGGGATGGGTATGGGGAAGTAGAATATAATAGTAGAAAAACAGATTGTAAAAAAAAAAACATCTACGAAATGTAGGTATAGATTAACTTAGTTTAGATCTATCTATACATATAATTAAAATGTAACGAGTCGCTGTCTGTACATGGAAGATATATGTGAAAAAATATTATGGGAGGCCTTTATTAATGCAATAGTACCCAAAACAATGATTTTTGGAATTTTTGTCTGTTTGTCTGTATGTTTGTGCACGCTAATCTCAGAAACCGCGTATCCGATTAAGATGCGGTTTTCACTAATATATTGCTGGAAGCTTCCCTTAACATTTAGTGTTTGTTTCATGTTAATCGGTCCATAAATAAAAAAGTTACGCCGATTTAACTAATCACGTCGAGCCTGCTGTACGTTTGCGCGGGTATATAAAGCGCGCCGAGATCTGCGCCGCGCCGCTGCCAGCTGCCAGGCACTGGGGGTCATTAAAATCAATACCCAAGAAACTATTCCACGCGGACGAAGTCGCAGGCACAGCTAGTCTAAAAATAAAATGACGACAAGTAACAAGTGGACCTTGTTATGAAGTGGAGCCAATCCATAGATCCCGACTAGTGTCCCGGAGGACATTCGTTCCACAGCTCGTGGCTGCGACAAGTGACAGCCTCCCGCCGTGACGTCCCGTTGCCTAGCGACGAAGCGCGTGGTACCCCTGTTAAGGTCGGGAACCCATGCAGCGGGTTTTAATACCCGCGTTACAGACGCAACAATAAATCTACTGCTTCGAGAACATTACGCAATGCACGTAAGTCTGCCTATGGGATTGACGGGATAAATGCGTTGCTTAGTGTTAGGTGTTTTTTAGAATGTAAATTGTAATTTGTCTTAAATTTAAAAAAAAACAGACAAAGTGGTAGTTACTAGTTTTACAAAATTAAGTTAATTTCCTAAATTGACCCAATCGGAAATCGACCCCGACACTTCAGGATCGTCCGCACTGTAGGCTCACCAAGGATTTCAAACCACATAATGCAAAATCGGTGACCATTAAGATTAATTTTTTTTACGACAGAGTGGACAAAGCTGCCAGTGAGATACCAGATGGTCAGTGATTATTTCAGCTCATAGACACTGCAACACCAGAGGAGTCATAGGTGCGTTACCGGCCCTTGAGAAGTTTGTAGACTCGCTTTTTGAAGGTCCCTAAATCGCATCTATTCGGAAAAGTCACAGCTGGCCGATTCTAAAGAACCGTTGTAGGAATGAATTGTTCGTACAAGTTACACAGACGGCCACCGAGTCGCGCTACGCTAGCAGTGTGTATGAACCCTTAAAGAGTTGCCCTTCCATCAGCAGGTGCTACTTGTTGCTCGCGGTTGCGACAATTGACAAGCTCCCGGCGTGCCCGTTGCTAAGAGACGTGACGGCACGATTTACCCCTTCAATGTAGCCTAAAAATTGTAGACTTTTTTCAGCAGTTCTAGTATTATACCTAGATCTTATTTAAAAGTTCTATTTCAATTGTTCGCTTTGATATGACCACATCTTTTATCTGTTAAGTCACGTCTACTTGAGATAGTAAAAACCATCCAGAATTAGACCTAAAAATTAGAATTAGGACAGCACTCTACAATGTCTACAAAAAAGAAGAGGTTTGCCAGACGGTATGTTTGTCGAGACCAGACTCTTTTTTCTTATCCTACTTTAAAGGATCTATGTGCTCCATTTTACGCAAATTATTTTAATGACAAATTAAAAGAGTCCTTTAGGGAAATCGTTAACGATCAGCACAACGCCAATTCCATTTGAAATAATGTAAGATTTGCTAATTTATATAATAAGCACGCTTATGCAATTTCTCTATACTTGAATAGACACAAAAATTGCCTGTCTTGAAAGGTAATGCTTGCACCTGACAGGAGGCAAATTGAATATTTATCCCTGTATCCTAGTTTCCATAACATCAGCAAAGGAAAATATTCTTAGTTTTTGCATTAATTAAAACATTGTGATTTTAATCTGACTTTCTAATATGGAAGAACAAGTTTCTTCTACAGAGCTTCTGGTGTTATCGCCATCATCATCATCATCATCATCATCATCATCAGCCTATTACAGTCCACTGCTGGACATAGGCCTCTCCAGTTGTTCGCTACTTAGAGCAAACATCTGGAGGATATACCCATAATCGCCACGCTGGGCAGGCGGGTTGGCGATCGCAGGGCGTAGCTTCTTGCTCCGGTGACGCTGCTGCCCGTCACCGGTCTTTAGTATTTAGCTACGCCTTCAATTGTGATGGTTATACCGCCACCAGTCGGTTGCCAGCGCCTCGTTTGTTATTCGGCAGGATGCACCACGGGCAGGTGAGGTTGGCTTGGAGCGAAAAGATGATAGGCCGCTCCCTTACATCCCGTTATCGCCATGGTTATTATCAATGTGGTTTGGATGATTGTGTTCGAAACGAAAACTAAGGCTTGATTTTCTCCTTCGCTGAAGTCAGTCGAGTGTAGCAATATACTCGTACATAGCTCTATGATTGGGAATTTGGGACATCGGAGGCATGATCGTGACTGCGACCACTGGTAGTCTTAAACATGGTGCTTCTTTAGATTCCGAAAAAGATGCTGAAATATTATTTCAAATCGTAGTCGAGTCATACGGCACACAAACGGGAAGAGGTGGACGGTGATTTATATTAATTATTAGTCACAACAGGGACTTTTCCAAGTTACCTGTGGGATGTCATTTACCGGCTTTTCCAATTCCGAGTTTAGGTTAAAAACCGGATTAACCATTAATCCTGAAAATTTAACTAGTAGCTCGACATAATGGCTTCTCTACGCCTGATGGAAAGCGAAAGAGATGCCCAAGACGCTGTGACAACGGGCAAGTAACTGCTCAGTTACCTGTCAGTCGCCACTGCCATGATGCCGGCCCAACCCTAACGAGCTCCGGAAACCCCTAATCACTGGCAGAAACACGACAAGGAGGTCATTTGGCTGCGGTATTCTATAGATAGGGTGGAGGTCCTTCCCCAGACGGGGCGGTTCAATTCCAGCGAAGATTAGTTATTCGTTATGCCCTACCTCTCTTAAAACCTCGAGATTTTGGCAAATTGTTTTGTTGTTGTTATTACGCACAATACGTGGTCTCTAGTCGTATGTAATGGGGTCGTACTAAAACGGAGGCATGAATATGAAACGCGTCGCTTGTACAATCCGATGCCCTCTGCATGCACCGTGCTGCTGGGTGCACAAAGTGGAGCAGGCATGCACTCCGGCCCGCATTGCCTGCAGTCTGAATAATGCTATACATCATGTTGGCCTCTTTAAAAGGTGTTTTGAAATAGAAACACTATGAATTTTTAATGGTATAGCAAAACGAGATTATCTGTAACTAAAGCTGACGATCGAGGTATAATTCCTAGTCAGGTCTATTTAAGAAAAGCTTCTTTCTAAATTGTAGTCCTCCTAGCCCGAGAGACAATTTTAGTTTGAGATCCAGTGATTGATGTCGCAGTTTTACCGATCTGATTACAATGTATGGAGTTTGCCAAAGTTGTAAAACGAATTACTACGTAAAGACCTTATTATTTTGAAGTTCCGCGTAAAGTAAATTCGGAATAGACCAGCGGTGGGCAATACGCCTCATTGATTTGTGATTAGCTGGATACTACTACAAAAACATCCTACAGATAACGATCATAAAAATACGACTAGTCATAGACAGAACAGGACGTTTAATTTATATATCTATACATATAGATAGATACGGCAGATTTATTCGGTACGTGCTCGAATGTTCCGCGGTGCAGCGGTTTAGGTGGCCAAACATTTGTCGTATCTCAAAAAACAATCGTTATCACGAGTTATTGTTCTAGGCTATGTGGGTCGCAGCACACAGCGCTTGTTCTGCAGAGCGTTTAGCGTCCAGCATCCTTTTATTTTCTTTTTTTTATAGTTAAATGGATAGCGCTTGATAATGGGATTTCGCCTAATGTTAAGCGACGTTATGTCCACGATGGAGAGCGCTCGTCCAACAAAAACTGATTCACTCTCGCCTTGAAAATCTGAAGATTTATCTCTCGGGGAGCACAGAATCTTGTAAAGAGTTCTATAGGGACATAGGGATCTATTTTCTTTTTGACAGTACGAATCTAGTGTCACGCTTACACTTTAACGATTCATTTTGATTTAATATTCGATGAAAAACTTTCCATCGATTTAATGCATAGAAATATTTTAATAAAGTTTTTGTATCAAAACTATAAGCTCGTTTCCTCTTTACCTCTTTGTTCATTTTAAAACGGACGCACTTCACTAAGTGGATGTTACCTGTTGGAGTCCACTCCAATAAATAATTTACTACAGTAATCCATTACTGTAGTAAATTATTTAAAAAAAAAAACGCTGTCATTTACTTCAAAAAAATTAGACATAATTATAAAAGTAGTGAACAGAGGCGTCTTTTTTCTATGAACTGCGAACATTATCAATTCACTTCTAAATCGATGATTCCCATCCCCTACAACTGTGATGTTGCATTGCCTCTTATCGTTTCACTCGCCGAATTTGCACACTAATGAATCATTAGCGGCCATGGCATTGACATTAATGGTCCTATGTTTATTCAATTTGGCAGGGGCAAATGGCATTATACATAATGCGTGGAGATGTGATGCGGACAGTGTGAGCCGTCCTGTCTCATGTCCTGGCAGCAAGTGCCTTAGATTCCTTAGAATTTAAGGCAGTTGCTACAAAAGGTTCTACGGTTTAGAGCCATTTTGTAGAGTGTGCGACGGAATTATTTTATTCGATTTCTCTCTTTTTATCTTCGGACGAGCAGGCATATACCTGCTGCTGCTCCGAGCAGCGGGTATGCGGAAACTGCATTTCTTGCCGGTGAAACAAACAAAAAAATCAAAAAATAAATTATATGGAAAATAGGCACCGTTATTGTTGCAAGTTCCAAAGACTCACACAGTGAGTTTTGCCTCTATTTTCATAGTGGGAACGTGCCTACGTGCCTACGCGCTTAGAGTATATCGTGGAGGTCTTTAGAGAGGCCTATGTTCAGAGGTGATATTGAAACGCTGATGATGAAGATCGTGTGTTAGTTTATATGTCGTAGTTGAGTGAACAAATGATCACGATCATCACAGAATAGTACGTCTATGTTAAATAGGCGTCTACCTAAAAATAAACGAGCCTGTTTTGAAGGCCAGCCTCCAAATTGAGGTGATTAGGCATTATTTAAAAGTATATCCTACCTAAATATCAATTGACTAAGCATACATTAATTTTAACAATACGGAATATGCAAGACTCTTTTTTGGATTTATTGAAATCGTTATCACCCAAATATACAAATATCGAAGAATGTTTGAAATTATTTATAAAAGTTCAAAAACATGTCTTTTCGAAAATAATTTGAAGTCTAATCTGCCCACTGATAATTTGTTAAAGAGCTGCAGTATATTCGAGTTACAAACCTAAAAGTTTATTGATATAGGTCTACCTAGAGATGATGCTCATGCTGAAGAATATGTTTGTCTATTTTACGATAAATTAATAAATACATGAATCTATTTTCCCTACTATCGGAAATTCGTAATACCACAGCACATTGCATTTCTATTAAGCCCGTTTTCCACGTACACCGCCACACACCAAATTCCTCAAAATTGACAAATTTGGATGTAGTACCAGTATGTAAGTATGGACTCTATGCCTCGGACATTTCGTATAAAATTGTTTGGGTGAAATTGGACACAAGAGGGTTAATATGTCCGTCTGTCTGTGCATCAATTATGGGGAATAGTCAAAGGACAAACGGGACAAAAGCCGGTGGGACATCGTGCCGCGGAACTGCGGAACGCTCGTTAGTTGTGTCCGCTAATCAACCGTTGGACAATGTTCCGAGTAGCAGTCAAATTTCGTTCCATGTGCAATTTTCTCTGCTAAACGAACAACACGTAACTGCATACAGACAGTCGTGTGGTTCAGTACAAGTTTAGTATTTTAAACTTGTACTTAACCACACGACGATCATGAATCTAAAAAGAATGGTAAAATATTGCGTGAAATTGTAATCCAAATCCTGTAAACAAATTATATAATCACAAAGGAGTCTCCCATTTTACTTCGAAAGCTAATTCAACGATTTTTATTTTACCGAAAACTGTTGATCGAACACTCAATTGACGATGCATCCAAGGAACAAGATGAAACTGCGTATGGATACAAAATTCGGTGAAATATTACATCGACTAAATAATACGTCGGTGAAATGGAATTCGGTAAAAGATTTTTCGGTGGATCGTTACATCGGCGAATTAAAGCTTCGTTGAAATGACGCATCGGTCAATTGAGTGTTCGATCAACAGTTTTCGACAAAATAAAAATGACAATGGTGATGATGACGAGTAACCCCTGGGAAGTGACCTCGGTCGCGTTTCGGGATCAGCCGGTGTATAGCGAGAATAACCCCGCAGGCGGTAGCAATCGCCATGTGATCGATTAAGTTATTCATCCGTTGCCGTAGAGACTTGGGCATCTCCTTAGCTTCCCATCAGGCGACGGGAGACCACTACAGTATGTACTACATAAAAAATTTTTACATCTCGTTTGAAATCATATGGTCATTTATATCTTTTTGTCCGCGCATCCAAATAAATCACCCGACACACCGAAATGGAGATATACTACAAAATTAGTAAGGTCGACCACCACAGCGCAAAAAACGACCTTCGCAATGCCGCAACTAATGGCTCTTTTTGTGATATCGTATGGAACCAACGGACATATTACAAACACGTATTGACACTGCTCCGGCGCCGAGTGATGCAGGTCAGTGCATTAAACACGATGCTTGGTAGGTTTTTTTTTATAAAAAGAGCGTCCAGGATGTCCTCACTCCACCTGATGGTAAGCGGTCGTGAGTTCCAAATGCTAGGACGACAGGCACATTTTTCAAATCGGCTCACAATTCTCTGGAGATATGCGGTAACAAAAATACAAAAAGAAAAATTAGAACCTCACCCTCTTTGTTGCAGTCGGTTTAAAAGAATTTAAGTTAGTGCGCTCTCGTATTCAGAGAGAATACATCTCGCATTAATTACACACGGCTTCAATAGCGTCACGATACGCCAGGCGACCTTCGCCGTTACACGCCAATTACATGAATGGGCGTCTGAACAGCCGAAATTAAACAAAATATCGGCTTCGTATCAACAAGACAAGTAAAAAGCGACCCACCAAAAACGTTTTCTTGTAAAATGCTACGTGGAACTGTTCTTTAGCTTCCAGCTGCAAAGTGTCCAAGTAGATACGGCTTAGGGACCTTAAAAGAGCGTAACTAGTTACTAACTAGTTACTCAAGGACTGGCAGACTCTGTAATAAAAGAAAATGCTGCCAAGGCAAGACTTGCATTATCGTCAAAATCTTATCAAATCTCATAAAAAGCCAAGCGTACCATACATACACTATTCGATTTTGTAATAAAACGGAAGGTTTTGAGTTCAGTACGTTCGGTGAATAGAGTGTGGAAGATAGAGTGATAAAATGCTTTAAAACCGTAGGAAGTACTAGGTTGTGATGCTACTAAAATGCAATGGTACTTGATATTGATACTGCATGCCCGCATCGCCTCGTTGCAATGATAGTATAAATGCATAAATTGCATCGCACAGCGAGGAGAGCCCCCCGGTCGGATTGAATCCTTGCAACTGAACAAATTGACGTGGAGTCCTATCGATATTGTAACAGTGTGGCTACTGGTGACCACCTAGCAACGTTATCTTAGCATGGACATACATTGTAACCATTTTTCAAATGACAAATGTCAATGATACTTAGTATTATTTACCTATAGTATTACGTTCAATATTTTTATCGTACATCCGATGGTAAATAAGTCTGTACATACTTTTTTCCTGTAAGTATATGTTTTCTTTTTTGTGCAATCTATGTATTATGAATTTTCTTCTCACAACCTAGGTGTAAAAGAAATCTGCCAACAAAATTCTTGCATCCATTAGTCCAGTTCTATCAGTAGACAGCTAAATGTTTCAACTCAAGTTCACAAAAAAGTATTAAGGATAGAATAGCCTCGAGTGCGCTAAACGCGTGGCTCAATCTTGCACTATGGTGCATGATTGTATGACGTCAGTTCAAACAGAGTGTCAATACAACTATTCAAATAGAACGCGTAATACTTTTAAATATGCGTATTTTCTTAATTTGTTGCTATGGATAGACTGCTGCATTAAGGAAACATTGGTAAAATAATTAGCATTACCTACTAGTGTCAGAGTTATTACAATATAAACATATCAAAATATTGATGAGTCCAAAAACGCTGGAACCAAAAGCCGTCAAAACATACACACACAAGTTAGTCACAGCAAAATGAAGCATCAGTGTGTCCCATAGTCCGGGTGCCGTGCGCCTAAGATAAGACCAAGCCGAGCCTACTGGCTGTTATAGACTAAGGGCTCGTCTGAGAATACGCTGCCTGCTCACCGTTAATCAGTACAAACAGTTTACTAGATATTAAATGGACTCATTCGCTTATGACCTATTCTTACAAGGACCTATTTATTGAAATGGCATACATTTACGTGAGGACCTCCTCAGACGAGCCCTGAGCGGGCGCGAGTGTTGACAACAAGGATGTTACACTATACGCAGAAGGATTGTACGGGCGCGGGGTGGTATCAGACCATAACTTGTTATATTGTCCAATGTACACCGCGATTTTCCTACTAAATACATAAAGAAATGTGCGACGATTCCCACCAACCACGCGATTTAAAATTCTTGCTTTATATAATGACGCCGCTGAGTACATGAATCATGAGGCAATTTAGACAAATAGTGTTTTATAAATTAAGCCCTAATCGCACCCACAATCGAACATGGAACCTTCGGTCATTACGCGGTGGGGTCGTCAGATGTATAAGAGTTAAAACATCAATCCTTCTGCGTATCATGAAACTTCTACTACAGCGGCCATGTGCAAAATACCTGAAGTGCCTGAACCGGGTCATGACTCGTGCCAGCTCCGGCGCGCCGCGCCCGCCGCGCTACCTGCAACCAGACGCAACACTCAACACTCCGCAGGGACCGACCGCACACACGTCGGCTATATTTTCGATAAATCTATAGTAAACAAGCAAATGTTTGCATGATTAGTATAAACTTACAAAAAATACAAACGAAATGAAGACATTTACAGCGTATATAAATGTATGCGATCGGTTCCGTACCACATGTCATAAAAATTGAGATACGATCATACGACACAGGAGAACGAATATATTTGAAGTATTTTCGTTTATTTACTTTAAAACAATTAATTTCAAATTTAAATGTAACGTAAAAATATACACATAAATAGGTGTAATAAGAATAAAAACAAATTCAAAATATGGACATTTTGCTTTAAAAGAGGAAAAGTGCTCTTCTTACAAAAATAGATATTTTTCTCGATTGACCTCAATGCAGCGCGGAAGTACCTTCAATCTATCTTCGATTTTGTTACAATAGAAGGTAAACGCATCTAAAAATCATCTAATGTTAAGTTTATTTTAAATGTTATGTTTGATGGACAGATTTGAGAATCTTGTAGATTTTATTACTGAGGATCGTTAAGTTATAAATAGAAAAAATATGTAGCATGTATAAAATAAAAACTCAGTCGAAAACAGCAATTGCTAGAGTTTTTGACCATCTTCTCGGTCGAATACTACGTTCCGAAACGTTTGTGGATTCGTGACTTTACAATTTGTGGGTATGTGTAAAATGTATAGGATAAAGATTATTTGGCTTTGATAAACAATTACACCATCCATACCAACATCTGTACTAGCTGAACAGTTGAACACTCATAAACTGTGATGTAATAGCTTTGCAGGTTGTTACGCGACTACGTGTAATGAGCGCTTGACAACTAAGTTAAAGTTACCTTTAAAGGTATTTTGCAAACGTTGTGCTTTAAAAGGTTGAACTCAATAGAGTTGATAATTATTTTGCTTTGATAGTGTATGGCGTAAGGTGTGGGAGCGGCAGCCGAGACCTGAATGGCGCACGATAGTGTTTGGAGCAACGGAGCAGGATAAAGCCTGGCTCGATCATCTCAAGCAGAAAAGGCTTCGAGTTGTTGCTCCCAATGCCCCCTCCTCAGTTTCTAAGTAAAATAGTCTTGCAATCGACACATACGCTAGAGAGCTAACAACCGCTTAACATCAGGCGGGCCGTAGGCTTGTTTGCCACCCAGAGGTATAAAAAAAAAACTGTCGTCTGGCGCATACATACCGGACTCAGAACGATGCAAGACAGTGGTCCATTTATGAGCGACTAATTTATCGTTTGATTGCAGACCTGAGGCGTACGCGTGGCTTATCAGGTGTATGGTCTTTCGTACCCCGTAGGTACCTAACTATACTGATATTATAGAAAATATGTTTTGTACAATTTTCGTCATTTTAATTTCATGTAATTTGTTATTATTAGTTAAATGTATGAACTTCATTTGGTGTTTCAAAATGGCATGATACTATGTGTTAGACACACGATGGTTGTTAACTAGCGGTAGTTAACTAACCCATCAGTAGGTGACTACCTACATTAAAATAGCTAAGATTAGCTTGATTCGCTAAAAATAAGAATTATATAAGTATTAAGCATTCAGCTGAGTAAACAGTACTTTATTACAAGTTTATTTTTAGAGTAGCCACGCTTCTCCGTTCGCTAATAGGACAAATAAATGTCTCATTACCATTATCAGATATTCTCAATTAAAGAGACTGGCGCCTTGTGACGTCACTAGATAACCATGGCCGTCTTATTGGACTCATATAATCAGAAGATATCGATTTCCTCGTATGTCGAAGTCCGTTTGAAGGTTATATTTGGGCACCGGTTTACTGTGCAATGAAGAACATGAATGTGGTTATAATAGTAAATACCTAATACATAATATACCAAATGCATTACAATTTATAAAACACCATATTCTTATAATGCTATATTTGGTCCATAAAATACGATATACTTACATATTATGATCTCAATCAAAATATCTGGGAATTATCCGATCGATTTATGTCGTATTTGCATTTAATTTCGTCGTCAATTTATATTGTAGTGGAATATTTGCGAAAACGAAATCTACGTGATCCTTTGGTATTATGGAAAAGTAAACCTAAAAACTTTAAAAACAATTATTTGAGGTTTACAAATCAGTACAGGATATTACTTGAATTAGGAACTTTCGACTTTTTTAAACTCAACTTAGTAGGTACATTGATCACAGATAGGTATGTTACAAAAAAATAACATAGCCCTATTTTGACAAACCCCACAATACCAAGAATCAAACCGGGACATTCAGATCTGCGCATTACTAGAATTCCTTATGCAATGTGTCACGATGTCACGAACGAATGTACTCAATATGTGTGGAAAATCTTCAAGCATACTAATCATATGAAGGAATTCTATGATAGGTTTGTTTATCATAACAGTTTAGTTTACCGCGGACGCAGAATACACTTATAATGTGGGAACATTAATTATCCTATACAGTGTAGCCATTATTGGAGAACGGTAGAATTAGAAAATAAACTCTTCGTTTTTTGCTATTCTATAATAGCAATACATAGTGGCCTGGCCGACTGCTGGAAAGCGAAAGAAAGCCCAAGTCGCTGCGACAGCGGACACGGTACCAAATTGATCAAGTCTTTAAGATAGCTCTGTCTATATGTCACCGTAAAATTGTAAATACCGTTAAATTATAATCTATCTCGCTAGAATGTAAACTGTCGACAGATTTTGAACTTTTACATAATGCTTATAGTTTAACTAATTATTTTTCGGTGGTTTGTAACTTGTAACCGATCGAAGTGAAATCGTTAAGTTCCAATTTGTCGCGTGTTGAATTTATCAACTTCTATCTATCACTTAGGTTCTTTCTTTATATTCTTCGATTTAAGTTACTTCACAGCCGTTTCGTCGAGTGTAAGGCACGCGAGTTAACCCTAGGTGATGGTAGTATTTTTCTTTTATTACTGTGGATGGAAGAACAGTAAGCGGTCCATCTGATATTAAACGGTTACCGCCGCTCATAGACCATGCAACAATCACCTGATAAGATGCTGTGGCCAATCACGTATATGTATAAACCCTGCAATGCCCGGGGCACAGCTAAGCCGCTGCCTACCGTGAGGACAGAACTGTCTTCAGACCACGTTTGAAGAAGTAGTTTTTTTTTCTATAACGAACATACAGACAGACAAAAATTTTACTGATTGCATTTTTGGCATCAGTATCGATCACTAATCAACACCAGATAGCTATTTTGTAAATATATTTAATGTACAGAATTTACCTCTCTATATATATATATATAGAGATTATAATATTTAAACGACTATTTCATTCTTGAATATTCCGAAAAATAATATGTTGTCCCTACCATCGAACGTTCGAGAGGTACTGCTTAGACTCTAAATAAAAAACGGGTCTTAATTTTTACTAACATACGGTTCAATATAATATCAGTTGCGGTATGGAAAATTAGGCGTTCATTAGGCCGCCTCAACCGGTTTGGGAGTTTAGTCTATGTAATTGACGAATTTACGTCATACACATTATTAACATATATATATAACGCCATTATGAGAACAAGTTTTATGAATAAAAATAGAACAAGGACGAAATTAATCTTTTTATTGTGGATATTTTTAGATCTTCATTAAGGTTATATAAAAGTTAATTACCTACGTCAGATAATTCACACCGACCAACTGTTCTCAAAGTAGAGCTTTTCCGTATACTGCAAGTAAAAGCTGTCTTTCAGAACAACCAATAGACAGACAATTTAGTAAATTTCAGTGTCTTCCTAAAGAAAGATGAGGAAGGAGGGGTTAGGTCCTAAAGTTTTACCTAACCATTGCCATTGCCCCGTAGTGGTCGTCAAACAAAACGTTTCATCTGCATCCGCTCGCGTTTCGACCAGCGAGGCATAGGACGTTCCTTGATCAGTGACGACGTACCGGGAGGGCACCATAACGCCCTCCCCAAGTACGCCGCCTATTCTCCAGGTGGCGCAACGCTACTGAGCTGGAAGGGTTGAGTCGAGTCCCGACGGGTATCCTCCTCAGATGAGCGCTTGTAGCGGACCACGGTTACTTTGTGTGGGTATTCTAATAGGCTTGAGTCCCTAGTAGGTACCTGGTGTATGCGTCAAGGAAATCCTGACGCAAAAAAGCCCAATGCATATACTACGAGTACCTCCGACTTTTATCAAAATATCAGCATGCTAACAACCAACGAGAGGCTTTGCTCCCGCGGGCACCTCGTTACAAGCGATTTGCGTTAATCCGCCCTTTGTTAATCCTTCAGTGTTTCGCAACAGCAGGCAGGACTGTAACTACTATCAAAGGTTACCGTTAAAAATACTAATTAATCAACTTTCATACATTTTGCTATTCTAATTCTTTGTGCACGTGACCAATCCTTCAGACAGAACTGGGAGTTGATGGGCTGAATCCCGCCCGGGGAGGGCATACATTAATGCGGACGAGTTGTTCTTCGTTAAAAAACCCCACTATGTAGATTTAATTCCGATCTGAATCCCAGGACCTCTTTTTATCTATTGGTGGCGTCTGCAACCTATAGATCAACAAGAAACTCGCACTCGGGTGTATACAAACCCGATACGTAATATTGTAACACGCTACCCTTAGACAACCCTTGTTCAGCAACAACCCCGTACACTGATATAACGTCCTTTGTTTAATCTTACGATAGATCCAAACTTCATACTCTAGCTGACCCGACTAACTTCATCTCGCCGCAGAATTCAATCTTAATCCTGATCTCGTTCTCAAGTCCAATCCTTATGTCGTTCTTAAATAAAAACCCTTTTACAGATTTTATTTCAAACAAACTGCCCCCTCTCATTTCCTCTTTAAGGAAGTCAATTTCTAAACAGTCTTTCTGTCTTAGTGAGCATCTACTTCCTAAAAGGAAGCCCCATGGAAAATTTGAGACTACCAACTAACTCTTATAGATTGCGAGATTTCCCGTTGAGAATTTGTCGTGTTGAAATACGTTCATATTCAGGAAGTCAGTTCTGATCAATAGCTTTGGAAACTTGATGAGAGCAGAAGCAAAGATACATAAACTTATTTCTGAAATCTTTGTAAATAGCATCGTTGGTCGGATAATGAGTTTTACTGCCATCTATTGAGAAAACTCTGAATAAACAACTTTCTGCACCCTCCTACCAAGGAAGGTGACGGTGATAACAATAAGATTATACCTACTACATTACAACATTAACCTTTCCCAAAATTTATTTCGTGCTAACACTATTGGAAGTACTACTTACGTCCATGGTAAAATCTAGTCCCGTATACACACAAACATACGTCTATCCATTGGTTACTTTATTCCAGAAAACTCCGTTTCATTCGACCGCGACGACCGAACGCGTCGATTTGCAATCGGACATCGAACACACGAGAAATTATACTTCGCTAAGTAACAACAGGCCAGTTTTAACTTGAATAATAAATTGAAGATAGTGACGCGAACCGGTAACAAATACAAATTACAGTCGTATAGAGACACGATTTGGTACATTTATCTGATAGGCTAATAAGTTAAGAAAAATCTTACGTGCGATTGGTCTGAGAACCCGCTATACAACGATCTTCACCGAGACGTTTATTTCAGTAATTAATTATGTCAATAAATATAATGCATATGGGTTGCTGATCAAATTTTAGTCCAGAAAGGATGTTCAGTATTAACAGAAACGGCTTAAAATAACTTACTTTAGGATAAAGACAATATGTGTGATGTTGTCTGATCTTTTATCCTATTTAGCTACAATAGAAAGACCATGAAAATGTCAGTTTAATAATGAGGTAAAAATACTTACGCTAAGTTCACAAACTAAGTTCTATACAAATAAAATAAAATAAATTTATTCGTCTGGTCATCTATTGTTAATTTTTCTTCCAGTAAGACGTAAGGCTGCACTTACCGCTCGTTCTCGACCACCACACAGCATCAATTATAGTTACTACAGATTCATTTCGACAATGGCAAACTACACAGAACAGGCAGTGGTAACATAAGCAACTAGAGGAACTTCCCGTTTGCTAATATCGAAAGTTTTAGAGGACCAACCATAGAGTCACTATGACGGCCAGGCTATATGAGCAGGCTACGGCGAATATTTGTGTCGACGCGATGAGTGCGCCCGCGCAGATCCAATCTGGCGAAGACGATGACGATGGGGATGGGTGCTATCACTTTTGAACACTACGCGTATCCGAGCATAAGTAAAGTTGTTTTTATTTTTTTGGAACCACGTTTCGTAGACAGTAAAATTATTTTCAAAGAAAAATATCACTTTAAATAAAAGGGTATTATAATATTTATTTTTAGATTTTATAATGTATTGTAATTTAAACACCCTCGGTGCCGCTCGGACGGCTTGATAGATGGATTGGCACTGAAATAGTTCGCGTTTGGTCACCACTACTGGGAGGCGTCATATTGAGCAGGCTACATCTTATAGGTAAGTAGCTTTTGCGTTTGCTTCTTGCAAAGTCGCGTCGCTTTATAAGTAACTGAATCAAGCACTGTGTTATAGATATCAGAACAACGAAGGTACTATATATTTTAATAAATAAATATTACATCTGCCGCGGTGAGATGTGAAAGCACAACTCTAGATTCGGTTGGCGTGATCATTACTGGAATGTGAGGGAGCAATCTGTCATCTTTACGCTCCAAGCCACCCTCACCTGCTCGTGGTGCAACCTGCTGAATAATAAACGAGGTCTGGCAACTAACTGGTGGCGGTGTAACCATCTCGATTGAAGGCTTATCTAAATAGCACAGGCGGATGACGGGCAGAAGGGTCAGTACCGAAGAGCTACGCCCAACCATGGCGATCGCACCAACCCACTAGACACCCTACGTGACGATTAATGGGTAAAGTTCAGATGTTTGCCCACTGCGTTCGACTGATGATGATGACGAAATAATCTGATACTTGGATATGTTATAATCTGCTTCAAAGGATATTATAACAATGGCGAATTTAATGGATAGGTATGGCTTAAAGATTAAACTGTCTTTGATATCCCTCTGGAAACCCCAACAGTCCGGTGATGATGACAAGGCCGCCCTGGCCATCATCGTAGTCATTTAGAAAAAAAAAATCCCTCTGGAAACAAAAAGAACACTACAACTAGCTTGAAGGGGTCGCGACCGCACTTCAACAAACCAAAAACCTATTTCGTTCGTAATATATTTCTCAAGTGTCTAGTTTCATGCAAAAGCCTGCTCATATTTATTTAGGTACTGCTTGATGTTTCTTTAAGTTACTCAAAATAAAAGAGACCATTATATCAAGGTCTGAATAAAAATGAGATATTCAAATAAAATAGTAACTAATTTAACCATTCATAAGTAGCTATCCAATTGCACATTACGGAACTTATGATGTTGCTAAGTAAGTCACTTAACTTTCCTAGGGGTGAGAGCTGGGGCATCCCGTAACTGACTCGGAGCTCTGCTTGGCGATGCCCTTACAAACGCTGATTTGAGGAGAGGGGCCATTGACTGCGGACCAGGTTCCCGGTAAAGACACATATGCGGACCTATGGGAGCTACTGAAGCAACAAGTATGGGCTCTATATTCGAAAGTAAAGGTACTAATTGTACTGATCGCTTATTTTGTTATGTATGATCAAATCATGTTGACCTTTTATTATGAATACTACGTAGCTGCGTAGGTAATGTGCATTAGCCAATTGTTCGCCAATGGCTGTGATTCTTTGCAAATAAGACGTGGTTGCAGTTCTCTCTAGATAACATCTGTGTAACTTACTATAAAGGTAGACACGGGCTGAGCGGATACGGTAGCTTTGTTGGCTATCAAGCTAAGCGGATAGCGGAGAGAGAAGCGGATTACTAAGCGCGGAGCGGAACGCTCTCGAATCTTCTTGTCCTACTTGTTTCCTACTGCATGGGAATGTTGATACGCCGGTTCGCTCGGATATTGCAAATGACTTGGTTATCTAACTTGCCTGTGAATTAGATATTCTAGATTTTTTAACGTCGGGAAGGCCCTTACGCGTACACCAGGGCCCTGGGTACGGGACATCGTATACCAGGGCCCTATACGTGAGACACCACACCTGTGTTGTGTGGAGCTCATTTCCAAAACAGAGAGTACAAATTGAACCTGACAGTGGTTCTCGAGGGCTCATCTGAGCAGGGTCGGGGTCGGGATGCCGGCACTGGAGTCCAGTCCAGACTCAACCTCTCCTCAGCGCAGTAGCACTGTACACCTGGAGAGGGCTGTAGAGGCTGTAGGAGAGTTGGGCGTGTGTCCGAAGACATGTATCGTCGGGGGTCGCTAATCGGAGCGCAAGGGAAAACGAAATCTTTCGTTTTTTTTTATGCAAGAGGCGGCAGACGAGCAAGTGTGATGCAACTCAAATCGAGTTCCGGGGATCGCTGCCGGCCTTTTAAATAGGAATACCCTCGTTTCTTGAAGGCTCCCATGTCGTAGCTGTACGGAAATACTGACGTAGAAAGTTGGTTCCACAAAACCGACGCGCAAGGCAAGAAGTTACTCATAAAGCGTACAACGTACACGTACAACGCTTGTATTTCAATAGCTACCTATATTCACACGACTTTACTATGGATTTATGATTGTACTAGCTGTGCCGGCGGCGTCGCACGTGGGGATATCTTGTTTCAAAAATAACGGACTTTAATGGACCAATGTATTGCTAGAGATCTAACTTAAATTTTAAGTTAGACCTCTAGCAATACATTGGTGAAAACCACATTTAATTCCATGCAGTAGGTTTTACGTGATGAGCATTCAAACATACAGTCAAAAATGTGTCCCGTTTTCCCAACAATTCCCATTACTGCTCTGCTCCTATTGATTGTAAATTGATGAAAAGTAGATTATAACCTGCCCAGGAGTATAAAGAATAATTGTACCAAGTTTCATTAAAATCCATTGAGTACTTAGTTTTTGTTTCTATATCGAACATACAGACAAACAGAAAAAAAATTACTGATTGCATTTTTAGCATCAGTATTGATCACTTATCATCCCCTGGTAGTTATTTTGAAAATATATTTACTGTACAGAATTGACCTCTCTACAGATTTATTATAAGTTTTTTTTTTATGCAAGAGGCGGCAGACGAGCAAATGTGATGCCTGATGGAATATAGAAGAAGAAGATAGATAGGGCACATCCACACAGAAGAGTTTGTAGTTATGATTTCGATTTCCAGTGAGGTCCATTTATCAGATAATAACACACAATGACACCACTGCACATTTATGCAATCTCAAAATAAGCAGTCTAAGCACTCGTGTAAATGAGTAAGTTTAGTTTGACTGTGTGATTCAGTTTGGTTGGATGGGTTGCAACCCGCTGATTGTCCATTTGTGTTGTGATGCATTATACTGATTATTATTTTATGTATGCTTTTACTAGATGATTGTGTGCATTGTCCAAAGTATTTTTTATTTAGTGCCTTACTAAGAGGAAACAATATAAAATGTGATGTTTTTTAAATGTCCTACAAACCAATATTTATTAGGTACATTGAATGTTAACAACTATAATATGTACTGGGCACATATCCATAATAATAATTAAATAGATCATAACAATAATCTTTGCTAAATAATATAATCTTATAAGGATATAAGGAAAGTTGCAGGAGCAACTTGGACCAGACTGGCCATTGATAGAAAAGCATGGAAAGAGTTGGAGGAGGCCTATGCTATACAGCAAACAGATTACATCTGAAGAAAGGCTAATAATAATAATAAAACAAATAATCTTAACTAATATTATAAAGCTGAAGAGTTTGTTTGTTTGAACGTGCTAATCTCAGGAACTACTGGTCCGAATTGAAAAATTCTTTTTGTGTTGAATAGACCATTTAACGAGGAAGGCTTTAGGCTATATAACATCACGTTGCAACTATTAGGTGCGAAGAAATGATGGAAAATGTAAAAAAAAATGGGGAAAAATTACTATTCCACGCGGACGAAGCCGCGAGCACAGCTAGTAATAGTTAAAATGACTGACTGCTCAAATCTGCACAAATATGAATACCTAACCTAACCTAACCTATACCATTGGGCAATGGTATAGGTACAGCACTGATATTATTTAGATATTATCTATTTACCAGTACCCTTGAGGATGTGTTCAAAACACTCGATTGGGCTGAGCGCAGGATAAACCTAAACGGAGAACGCCTTAGACACCTCAGATTTGCGGACGACATTGTCCTACTCGCACAATCACCAAGAGATTTAGAAGCAATGCTCAGCGATCTCAGCCAGGCCTCGTTATGTGTGGGCTTAAAAATGAATTGGGGTAAGACCAAGTGGATGGGCCCAACCACTACAACAACAATATCGGTTAATGGACAAAAGATCGAGAGAGTTACCGAATACATCTATTTAGGCCATAAGATCAAAATTGGCAAAGACTCTTTAGATGTCGAAATAGATAGGCGTATACAGCTAGCGTCAGAAGATCTGCAGCTAGATGGTCGGACAATAATAAAAAAGACAACAGGGCCGACCTGGACCAGAGACGCCGCATCTAGAACGCTCTGGAATTCCAGAAAGGAGGCATATGTTCAGCAGTGGAAGCAAAAATGCTGAGAAGAAGAAGAAGATCCATATATGGATCGATACAGAACTAAACAAATAAAGATTTAAACAACCCCTTTTGTAATTTAAGTACCTACCTAATTATGTTATAAGACATGGTTAGATATGAGTGCAGAAGTGAATATTTTTGATGAATTTGGTCACCTGTATGATGTTTATGTTTAGGTATCATATGTAGTATCACACTTTATTAATATCATATAAAAACCAAAGAAGAATAAGTATCAATAATATTCCATTACTTACTGCCCACACTTCGATGTACTCGCACGGTTAAGGAAATCGTCCATCCTGCGTTAAAAAGCATGGAAACTCCACTAAATGATCGGTTAGCAAGTATTCCGACAAGTAACCACAAAACACCAAAAAATAAAGTTTGCCAACCGAACTTTAAGACGGAATTTTAATCACACTTGGCGAGGTACATATATTGCTTTTTACGTGAACATACACGTCGAATAACCCGTTTGATGGAATTAAACAATATATTATTTACTTAAATGGAAGAAGTACAAGACTGAATTGAAAGAAATATAATAAACTTCGCAGATCGAGAAGTTTACAAACGTCAATCATATATTTTTTTAATAGTTATAAAGTTGTACAGCTCTGGGAACGGTGTCTATTCAAGCCAATTTTTATAATATACCTGCAACCCGCGAAGTTTGTTGTTCTGAAATTTTTGCACAAGGTTTTTTTATCATAGGTACCGATTGCCTCGATCGATGGCTTATTTGGTAGCGACCTCTACCTTCTGAACCAAAGGTCGTGAATTCGACCCCGCACAGTACAAACATTTGTTTATACGGTCTGTTTGTTGTGTTGTTACGATATACTCGTTCAACTTCGCGAGGAGCTCATTCGCTTTATGGTGCCAATAGCCTTCTCACGTTTATAATAGAGCTTAAGTAGTTATGATATTTGTTATTGGGGTCTCAAATAACTGTCTCCCTTTGTAGATATTCCAGGATCAACAAAATCTGCATATGGATCATTATTATTGTCTGGCGTGCATTAAATATGACGTCTGATTTAGTGCCGAAGCAAAGTCGGCTGAATAGTGTAGAGAGGTACTTCGTGCCCTTTGACTAGAGCACAAAAACCGACAACAGATGGAAGTCGCCCGAGGCGAGGCAAAGCTGGACGAGGCAAGCCGAGGTGCTTCTTTATACTATCGTATTCCTCTAACTTCGTTCAACTTTGCGAGTAGTGTAGTGGAGGCATATTGATCTGGGTGTTTTCCATCCATGTATGTATTTATTTAAGTACTGCCGAAGCGGAACGCAACGCATGTAAACATTTTCTGACATTTTCACGCATTTGACAGTGACGTAAAGACTGTGACAATGGACCAGATTCCAAAGCCGTTAATTAAAAAACACTTATTTAAAAAAAAGACTGTGACAGAACCATGGAAGGAATATGTAAGGAACGAGCTGTTGTCGGAAAATCGAAGCCGAACGAAAGCTTAGTGCATGTCCCTTTTATCTCTCTCTGAATAGGGTGACTATATTAAAATATGATTTAAGGACAATGACAATACATACGTACAAAAAAAGCAGCCAACATTGAAAGCCAAAATATTTTTTATTCGTAATCGTTTTATAATACCACTTTTTTTTTGCAAAGTAACCGACTTCAATATGGCGAAAAATTAAATATGAATTGGGTAATGCCTTTACCAATTGAATATCACGTGGATCTTCAAATATAGATTAAGAAGGATGTGGTGGATCTAACAATGTACCTAGGTTGTTTGCTATAAAATTCTTGGACAACACACATGGTAGTTTTATTTTTGTGTACCTACGTTTTTTTAATGATTGATTTGATAATGTTATAAATAGTTTTTCCGTGTATTTCAGAACTTCGAAGACGAATCGGGAAACATGCTTTAGTTTTCCTATACAAAAAAACAACGGACTTTATGATTGGATAGTCATGCATGGTCACCCTAATTCTTCATTAACAAATTATGTTTAAAAGTATTACTTGTGAAAAGACAAACTACAATCCCGATAATACTCGCTTTCACAAGCCCCCCGACACAAATTCTCCCCATTTTAATTACACATTAAGAAAAATATAACAAACTAGCTTTTGCCCGCGACTTCGTCCGCGTGTTTAAATTTATACATACAAAAGTTTTTTCCCGCTAACTCCCGTTCCCGTGGGAATTTCTCAAAATACAGCCATAACTAAACTTTATATTTACTAAGGTACCTGCATGCCAAATTTCAAGCGTCTAACTTAAGCGGTTTAGATTTTTCATACAAAAGGATTTTCCCGCTAATTCCCGTTCCCGTGGGAATTTCGGGAATTCCTTTCTTAGTGCACCCCTACGGTACCTAAGCTACGTCCCTTCCAAATTTCAAGTGCCTACGTTTAGCCGTTTGGGCTGTGCGTTGATATGTCAGTCAGTCAGTCAGTCAGTCAGTCAGTCAGTCAGTTTCTCCTTTTATATATATAGATTAAAAATCCCCGCCACCGACGTCAAAGTCGGCGATGTCATGTGAAGTTGTCAGGGCCCCTACCACCGGTTCGAGAGCGATCGTTCGTTGAACGGATTTTTGCAAAATCAATCCCTCCCATTATTCCTTTCCGTGTTTGAATATAATGAATTAAATTAACGAAAATCAACTTTGACGAATTTTAGTTTGTATATTCGAACACGGGGGGGACAAATGAGAGGGATTCATGGCTCAAGGGTACGCCATCCGTTCAGCGAGCGATCGTTTTCGTTTTTGGTGGTAGGGGCCCAGGTCCGGTGTTTCGTACTCTATCTAGCAATCTAGTCGCTGCTAGAAAGAGACGTTTTGTTCACTATTTTCCCTCTCATTGGTTACGTTATTATTTTGCGCGCAACAAAACTCTTACGACCTTAACATAATTTATTTTTTTATTTTTATTTTTTATTTATTTTATTGGAAACTCAACAGCTTTTACACAATGTTCTTATGTACCATACACTTTCACAATAATTCTTAGCCTTTACAGAGTCTCACCACTAACTATAATATCTTAACAACGTACTTAACACACAATAGAATTTATATATATTTTTTAAGAAGAAACAAAAACAAAATCAAAACAGCTTGGAAGCGGAGATTGACAGCGATTTATAAAAAAAAATTAATGCTAAAATGTGTAGATAAAATACAATATGCATGCATACAATATATTATATACTATTAATAAACTATGCTTAGAATATAATATGCATATAATAAGTACATATACAGTTTAAATAATAATAAATAATTCAGAAAAGTAAATATATATTATATCTATAATATATAAATATATATATAATATTATAAAAAACATACCTATATATACATAGATAACCATATATACCATATATTTATAGACAATAATAAACAAATTGAAACAACCACAACAAAGAATATATACTTATACGTTTACACATATATATATATATATGACTTTGTTATTTCTCTTCGTCATTTATCTATCTCTAAATTAGACAATTCTGTTTGAAGGTGGCGCTTAAAGCGAGGCTTGGACATGCTAAACACATCAATGCTGTGAAATTTTTTATTATATATTTTAGGCAGACGTGTCATAACCAGGGCTTGGTAACGTTACCAATTTAACATTATAATAGCGGTAAGTAACGTTAATTTATAATGTTACTTTTTTTACCGGTAAAATAATTACCGGTAAGTCGGTAGCGATACTAAATTTTAACGGTAAATTATAACGGTAATTTTTACCGGAACGCAAACTTAACGTTAAGTTTCAGGTATCGATACTGCAATATAACGTTAAAAGTATCGATACCTGCTTTAGTTACCGGTAAAAGTAACGATACTTATTACGCTACTTTGCTGCGTTGCCGCTCCGCACGGTTACCTATAGCAGAGCGGCAACTTCGCGACACGAGACGCATGAGACCATGTTGGGTGGGAGCGATAGAGACAGAGAATGAATTTAATCCAAAATTAAGTAAGTAACGTTTAAACGTTTACCGATACTTTTACCGATACCATCATGAAGGTAGCGGTAATTTATAACGTTAAAAATTACCACTATTTTAGGTATCGCTACTTAAAAAAGTATCGATACCTCGGCGAGGCAAAAGTAACGTTACCATATTTTTACCGGTATTCCAAGCCCTGGTCATAACAGCATTTTGACCATAACTTGTACGATGTTTGGGTATACTAAACAAAGGAGTCTTTCTCGTGCGGTATTTTGGAGTACAGAACCCAATGCCAGCCAAGAGTACGGAGCTATTTAGGTTGCTATGCAGAATATCATACAAAAGGCACATATCAAGTAGTTCCCTGCGAGACGCCAGCGACAAGAAGCCATACCTAAGACAGTCCTCCTCATATACACCAGGACGTTTGCTATTTTTAAAGTTAAGATGCTTTACAAATATTTTTTGTATTCGCTCCAATCGATTGATATATTTAGCATATTGCGGTGACCAAATGGTACAGCCATATTCGAGGATACTCCGACAATATGCATAGTATACCGACTTTATCGCATTTATATTTTTGAATGGTTTACAAGTCCTAAAAATAAATCCCAAGTTGCGATACGATCTATTAATGATATTATCAATATGATCGCAAAACATCATCTTGGAGTCCATAAGAACCCCCAAGTCCCTCACAATCTCCGTTCGCTCAATTCTCACACCATTGAAGTTATATGGATAAACTAATTTATTTTTCTTTCTGGTGAAACTTATACACTGACATTTGTTTATGTTAACTGTTACGTTATTACGGGTGTAGTATAAATACAAATTATCCAAGTCACGTTGAATGAGTTCACAATCACTACCTATGCGAGGTAATCCTCATAAATACTTTTTTGTCGTCTGCGTATAGTAGGTGATTAGAGAATTTGATACACTGATTAATATCGTAGATGTAAGCGCAGTAGAACAAAGGTCCAAGGTGTGAGCCCTGAGGAACTCCCGATGGTATACTTATGAAATCCGATCTATAACCTCCAATGACCACAGCCTGCGAACGATATGAGAGATAAGAGGTGATCCACCTAAGCAGATCACCCCTAATACCCAGTTTATATAGCTTCTCTAGAAGGATGATGTGATCCACGCGGTCAAACGCCTTTTCAAAATCTGTATAAATTACATCAACCTGTCCACACTCCTCCATCCCGCAAAGTACATAGTCACTGAACTCAGCCAGATTTAATTTATAAGGTTTCATTTTCTTTATTTTAGATGCAAGATGCATGGATAGAGCGCATTCCTTTTGTACGTAGTACTTAATACTTCCATGGACAGAATAGGCACAGTTATGTTTTCTATTATAAATCATCTTTTTTTTTTTTGTTTCACCAGGGAGAAATGCAGTTTACGCATACCCGCTGCCCGGGGGAGCAGACGGGTTATGTGGGACTCGCTCCGCGTCGGCAGAGAATACCCACTAAAAAACCCTGGTTTGCACCGTCAATGCGCCTTGGGCGACAGCAACGCGGGTCCTTGACTATAACACCGCGAAGCTGTCAGCGCTGGTCTGCTAGGCAGACTCGGGCTGGCCCCCCCACTTGGGGCAGCCTAGAGGTCAGGCCCGTAAGGGCCGTCCCTCTCCTCCAAGGACGGAGTTCGTGCAATACGTGGCCGACACCCCCGTGCCGACCTCGCGGAACTCCGTCGGGCGTGCAGCCGCCGCCGCACGGTGGTTTTTTATTGTGGTTTTCTCCACTTGAGCTCGCGCCCCCTGGTCCCGACCGAAGTCGGGATAATAGGTGGTTTTTTATTGTGGTCTCACTCCACTCGGGCTCGCCAGTCAAGGCAAGCCCCCTGGTCCCTCCTGCGAGGGGAAACAGGTTGCCCGGCGACCAGTCCAAAAGGACCATATCCGACGACCACGAGAACCGTGGCCATCGGATCCGCCGCGCCGCAGTGATACACTGCCATCCCGCGCCGTCAAACGGCTCCTCTGGTAAGGCGGCAACGGTCGCAGAAGACAGGGAGGACGGCAACGAAACACCGCGAGATCCCCCGAAGGGCACTCCTCTTCCTCTGCGACCATCGCCGACAAACCGACGCAAAAAGCGTCCGACAACACGTCTCTCACCAATCGGGCAAATACCCCGCCATTGGGAGAGACCCACAGGCCAAAAGGCCCCATCTAATGTGCCGAAGCACAGCCCTGGAAGGCGTCGGGGCCATCGATGCCAACACTGGCTCCCGGAGCCACGCACAAGTGCGTGCTCCCTACAGGGAATTAGCCGTCGGGTAGCAGCCATCCTCTACTACCCGCCGTTGCCCGGGGTACGCCGGGCCGTCTGCAAGCAGACGACCACGCGTGGAGGCTTCCCTTGTTGTACCCCATTATAAATCATCTGTCCAACTAGTGGGAACACCCCTGATAACACCCATGCGTGTTGTATTGAATGAAGGAATGAATGCTTTATAACAATTTTTCTTCAAAGCACTATTAACAATGAATGCATTCGCATCCTCAAAGTTGGTAAAAGACAGAGTTGCTCTGTTTCTACCTATGCGTTTTAAACTACCATTTACAATATTTGTAACATTGTTCTTTTTCAAAAAATGACCAAAAGAGATGGGATGAATGTAGGTACAATTATCATTTGGGGATGTCTGCTCTCTCTGTACATGTACCACAAATGGGGCAGCATCAGTTGAACTGTAATAAACTCTGCCTACAGAAGTGCGTTGAGTATTCTGTTCAGACATACTATTGACCACCATTGGAGACTGAGTAGATGGTAAACTTGATGATGGCGCAGGAGGAGGACAATCGAAATTAGTCACAATTATTTTAGCCGAAGTAAGCTGAGGTGACTCTGAAGAATCACACAACATTCACAACAGCAATCAATTTCTTTGTTTTTTTTTTGTATATGGACTCTTATCATGCGTTTATGGCAATCAATTTCATTATGTGACGTGTGATGTTTACGCTTCTTTTTATTGCAATGTTTGCATATTTTTTAATTTTTTTAGCCGAAGAACGTTTTCTTTTAGACATTCCATGCCTTTTCTGAGCCATCTGTATCCACTAGAGAACCCTCCGTGTCCATACCAGACCCATTATGGCCATGGGATATAGTTACGGTATTGAAGACCTGGGGGACTGTCCCCCCAGGATCTTCAGGATCGTTCATATATAACAAAATGGAAGGTAAAAACTTACCAGGTGATGATGAAAACTATACTACAACTAATAGAATTAAATAAATAAGTTAATATATGTACACTACACGACTTATTTGATCCTATTTATCAATTTAATTATTTAAAAAAAAGACGCCCGCTCAAGTTGACGTTTCCCGCGCTTTTTTCGGCTTGGTTGGTTATAGACAGTCTTTAATAAAAAAAAGACGCCCGCTCAAGTTGACGTTTCCCGCGCTTTTTTTCGGCTTGGTTGGATTTATACAGTCTTTATTATAAACATTTATTGTTCGAGTCACCATTTTGTTGGTCGCGTCTCTGGTGCAGTTTGTATTTGCAAGTTTAGATTTTAAATAGACATTTTAAATTGACAATGCCTGGACAGTCGGAACATTCAAAAATATCGAAAAGGAAGCAGGCGTCTGGAAGAGCAACTCAACAGCAGCAGCTACACTCTGACCAAAAAGAGGAGCCGCGTTTAAAGAGGAGGAAGGGTAACCAGCCCCATGCCGATGAAGCGCACGGCAGCGGCGCCGCCGCAGAGGAGCGCGCCGACGACGGCCCGGCCCCGCGCCCGCTGCGCGGCCCGCAGTCGGCGCTGGCAGCCCTCCAGCGAATGTTCGAAGTAGATAGCGATGACGAACTTCCGGTAAATAACCCTAATAGAGCTATGCCGAATGAGAACAACATACTGCCCGACAACATTAGAGCCCTCTTCATGCCCTCTCATGAACTTGAAAGGATGTTTGAGGCAGATGGTGTTATCGAGCAAGAGGTAATAATTGCCGACTTGGTCGGACGAGACCATGCATAAATATATGTTGAGGGGAGTGAAGACAGCTGTTGCCATATCGGGCTGAATTACATCGGATGTTTGAAGGTGACAACTATGTAGATGTGCAGTTAGTTAATCCATACGTTATAATAACATACCTATTTGGTATATGTAGTTGATTAAAGATTGTTGAATTACTTCTGATTACTGATAACTGTTGATCTTTTGAATAATTGAATAAGTTTATATTATGTTATATTTATGTTGGCTGTGATTGGTCTTTTGATTCATTTCATTCAGGACATGCTCATTAAATGATGCAGATTATGTTAAGTACATCAAATAGTTATAAGCATAATATATTACCTACATTTCTTGAAATAGATGTGAGCCCTTGAGGCTAATTGATGTTAAGTTAAGAATAATTAATACTCTGAAACGATTGTCTGATTCAATATAATAATTTCAATTCAACTTTAAATGTGTCTTTCAATTCATAGCTGGTAAATCACAAATGGTACCCATATTTAATAAAGTACAATGCGAGGTGTGGTTATGTATGATGATGAAGGATTTCTCTGATGCTGACAACACATCTTCAAGAAGGGACATGAGAGTTTAAAATCGAATAGTTAGAAGATAGTTTATTGCACATAATGATTACAGGGAGTACAAGATCAGTAGGTCTTATCTTACACATAAGCAATCTCTTCCAGATAACTTTCAGGTAGTAGATGTGGATACATCCTTAGCAGATGAATTATACAAAAGGGGAGTGAAATAAAATAATAAATAAAAGATTTTAATATTTATAATAATTTAATGCATAATTTGGCTTTTTGTTAGTGTCCTAGAGTAACAATAGCTTAGAAATAGATGAAGATATTCCCATGTAATGTGTAGTAGCATGTAATAACAAACAAATACATTGGGTGTAGCCCTGGTGGCTACTAATAGATATACGTTACGTAGGTACTCTTATACACGTAGTAATGGAGGAAGGCCTCATTACCAGGGTACCTACTGTAGAAGGACCATACAAAGATTCGAAGAAGAGAATCACCTATGAATTTTATTTAAGTTATTAGTAATTTGAAGCAATTACTGAGAGGGGTTTAGAAATGATATTTCTAATGATTATTTTAAGAAATAGTAAATTTTTTATTATATATGGCTACAATTCGCCTGATGTTAAATTTGAACATTGTATGTCTTGAGGAACAAAGTGCCCAGCAAGAAGTTCCTTAGTTTAGCCATTCATAGTAATAAAAGACGCAAAATGCGTGCTAGTCATCAGATGATTAAAAAAGCGGGGGATCAGTTTGAAATTTTGATTGCTCGGGCACATAAACAATGTATAACAGTTTTTTAGGCAAATAATATTGCATCTAGTGATGTGTATTGTATTAGTAATTATATTGTAGTAATAGATTTTATTAAAACATAGTAAGAAATGAAACATAATTTGAGTTTACGCGCTGTTATAAAACTCACAGGGTAGGCATGGGTGGTATTGATTTACGTACCTAGGTCATATTACGTAATAAATATGTATATGTGGGTCAGAACAGGTCACTGTTAGCGCGCAAACTCCTGTACATCGTAATGAATTCAGCAATAAGTTACATAATATGACAGTTCTGTTTGTGTTCCATACATGTTTGCGTGTTGGTAAACGTGGCGGAATGTACGTGTATGGAGGCGGCAATATTTAAATACCTTTCTTAGATTCACTACTGGCAATAGGCACTAATAGAAGTAATTTTATCGGTGCATTGATTACGAAAATAATTTTTAACCATTTCTAAAAACCCCGTATCAGTTAATTACACATTACATGGGAGCACTAAACAAGTTTGGCATTTCAAACAACATTTTCGTTAGTATTTGGTGTTGCGTTGAATATTATCGCGACTTACATTACAAAATTTGTCAAGGAGATCACATGAGTACTCGAGTACATATTATTATTAAAAAGCAATGTAGGGTGGCAAACGCAAATCATCGAGCTAACGACGTAGGTGTAACATACAAGTGTGAAATTTAGATTTTACATAATCTAAGTACGTCAATATTCCAACAGTGTCGTTGCGAGCAACACAAACAGAGCCTCTACCACCAACATCGAAAACGATCCCATTTGTCCCTCCCCGTGGCCGAATATATGAATTAAATAAATGAAAATCGACTTTAACGAATTTTAGTTTGCATATTCGAAAACGGGAGGGACAAATGGAAGGGATTTATGGTGCAAAAGTACGCGATCCGTTTCGTTTTCGTTTCGATCCGTCGTTTTGGTGGTAGGGGCCCAGGTACGGAAGGTCTCGGGAGCATTTAGAATTCTTCAACATTATTTAGAACAAATGGTTTTGGGAAATATATTTACAAAGTGGCAAGCGATGTGTTTGAAATTTACATAAATTATATTCCAATCGTTTCACTTTCGGTCCTTGCAAGAATTTCCCGAGAATGCAACGGTACCACTGTCAACGACAAACCAGTATCATATCGCTTTGACGAGGTTCAGGAAGTAATGTCTACAGCTATAGTTTAACATCCGGGTACAAAAATTAGTACCTCATTAGTTTTAGAGAAATCTGGAAGAAAATTGGTTTTTACCCATGTAGCAAACGAACGTTGAGTATGTATCAGATTTCTCAGCATTCAAGATGGCGGCATAATATCGAGAGAATTCTCGAACGTTAAGAAACCAATTTTTTGATGATATACAAATATATTTTAATTAAACGTATGGTTTTTTGAAAGGTACTAATAAAATGCAAATAAGAAATGGTAGTGTCTGGTCTGAAAACGTCAAAACGTAATAGGGTCCTGCTGCCTTGATAAAAGTTTCGTAGGTGCATTTCTCATGAAATAATAATAATTCTGAAAACCTTTACACGGCTGAGGGTCCTGCTGGAATATAATTAATGATTTCTCAAAAACTATTGAGGTACCTGCTAATTTTTAATTTGTACAATTTGGAAGGTACTTATTTATTACTCCGGATGTTAAACTACAGCTGTAGATCGACTTCAAGGCAGGGTCCTGCTGGGTATACACACACACACCAGGAAGTATACTACAAACATTATGATTTCAACATCCATAAAATACAGTTGGTACGAAAGACATAATATTAGCGTACAGCTGGTCTGGTTTAAAAGATGCTTATTACTATGAACACTTACAGAAGTGCTGTTATTTATTACATTCGACAGTCGCTCTTTAGAGACAATTTGGATAGGCTAAATATTTTGGCTTGGTAAAAGATCTTGAAGAGGATTTTTAAACATTTATTATTGAATCTTTCAGAAAGTTAAAGATATGTATGTGAGTGTAATCTCACCTATGTGTTGGCTAATTATGTGTGGTATCAGAAGTTTAAGGATGTCGTCTTACTACCAACAGTAGCATATTAATATAAACCTTGCAAATCCATAGCATTTCAGTGCGGACGGCGAACGTTTTCGGATAATCGATTCCTTTCAATCTTCAAGTTTATTTTAAATCTATACGTTATAATTAACATGTTATTTTATATTTCATAAATATACAATAATTTTGTTAATCCTTACAACATTATAACAGCACTTGCGCAGCCCGTGAGGCCGAGGACTTGTCTACAAGTAGGCAGATTTGAAATGTCAGGAACTACGACAAGCTTGAATTGAGCTAAATGCGTATCTGACGAATATTGTCTATGTCTCAAGAACGCCTTCCATGCGTCCGTGACGCCGTGTGATGTGATCCACCCGAGGTCAAATGGCACATGTTCACATAATTCAAAAATTTAGCTGGTCAGCTAATTTTATTTTATAAACGCAGTCGGCCGATGACAGGCGCGGTCACTGGTAGCCAAGTGCTCGGGGCGCTAAATGACGAACGATCAGTGAGCTGTACAACGATTTGTACAAAGAAATTGGTGAGTAGAAAAAATACTAATTACAATTTATTAGTTGCACTCTTCAATACTTTGGACTACTATGTTACTTTATTAGTGGATACTATTAATCAGAAAGAGGCTTACAAACAACTTTATGACTTGGTCAAATAACTAATGTGTCACAAAAATTCGTCAAGACATAATATTTTGATACATATAACTTTCATTGGAATGAAGGCGACTGTGGTGTCTCTCAGAGCACATAATCTAGAGCTAATTCAGAAAAGTTCGTTTTATAACTTCATCCAGTACACAGAAAACCTTCGCGTAGACAGACGCTGAGGCTTGACGCTGACGCATCATGTCGATACCATAATATCATAGTCAGATAAATAATATTATTAAGGTTACAAGCCTCTTTCATTCCCTGACATCCACTATGTCAATACAATAATTCTATGGATATCAAAACAAGATAGGGACCTCACTGTGTACATAGTAATAATAATATAATATTGTGCGACTTCTACTAAAGCACCAAGTTGAATGAAATATAGCCGTTTACTAAATCATCACCGTAACAATAGTACATAAACCTAATACCTACATTAAAATGTGATCAGAAATATAAATATCTACGATATAGTTAAAATCCTTTCAAATACGAACCAGCAAACATGATAAATGTGTTCTACAATCGACCGCTCTGTATTATTAGATGTGGCAATGCTTGTATTGGTCTATGAATGTAGTTAATAAAACTATGTTATCTTAAACAACATGTAGGTAACGCTATTCAACAACTATTGCTAATACTATCTGTCTGTTCACTGGCCTTACAAAACTAGTTTGGTCCATATATCCAAAACTTTAATCATACTTCGCATAAATCGTCAGTGTAAGTCGGCTCTTACGTCAGTGTAAGCGGACAATTGATAAACTATTGCTTAACGTGTTAACTACAAAATGGCACGGCACATCTAAATAATACAAACCGTAACACAGTTAAGATAGATAACACAGAGTGCCGCACTACCTCACAACACGCTACGAAGTAACCGCTAAGATACAACACCGCTTCATAGTTACCTAATCAATTCCATCAGTGAACACTATTCTAGTTTCTACCATTCCTAATATGTAGAAAAATAAAATCTGGAATGATTATACGTATGATTGTTATAGAACTACTGTCAACTGTCCCAGTTGAAACCTATTATTCCCTCTTAAACTGTATTTTTCAATGAATGCCAAGATTCGGTCGCAGTCAGAACAACCAAACAGAGTCAATTCAAAAAGTGTCGCTTATTAAAATGTTCTGACCTTCGTAACAATACGCCATCTAGACAGTCTAATCAGTCCTCATTTAATATTGGGGACGTCCAGACCGTTTGGTTGAGCAGTAGTTCTATAGCGGAAATGCGCCAGATAGCATGGTCAAGGTCATTAGCTCCTTGCTAGTACTTCTCGAGTCAAGTAGACAATATGACGATTTAAAGCGAGTTCACGCTGCATTTCATCGTACTGATATGCATCGTCACTCAAAATTTTGTTATTTCTAATGCTTAAAATCGAAGAAAGAAGGTAAGGTAAGAACTGACCATATTTTAGTAGTACAATATTTCTTGAAAATTGAGAAATGATCCCCTCTCATGCTAACTAGGGTAGACATTTGAACTATAAATCCGTTCTTTTTGTATTAGTTATAGTAGATCAACGTGAATAAATATCGCTACACTACACACCATTACGTGGCTGGACAGACATTTCTCACTTTAGGCTGGAAACAGTGCTCGACCGACGGTACCCGTCAGCATAGCTGTGTGCGCGTTCATAGACTTGCATTGATATAGCAACGCCGACAGACGGTCAGCGCTGACCATCGGTCGAGCACTGTTTATCCAGCCTTAATGTCCACATCAACAGCCGGGGCCACACCACACGATCCAGAATGTATCGGCGATCTTGTGCTAGACGACTAGATCTTATTTACCACGAGCGCAGAGCAGAGTAGCGATATTCAGTCGTGCAGGCGTACCTACTTAGGTATAATAACATTATCCTTATTTAAAGATTTACATTTTAATTTACAAAGGCCCTGATTCTGTATAGCCATGGTTACTAATACTAGATTCAAGTTAAGAATTCATCGGTTGTAATTTATTAGTTATGAAGTCAAATTTCTGAGGTTGCAATTAACAATATACAGATTCAAGCGATATTTAAAGTAAAACCTGTAAACTTTTTACTTGGGAGGCTCAATTAAATGCAATAAGTGAATACACATTAAACAGAGTAATAAAGATATCGATTGATACATATTGTTAATTGCAGGCTTTGCTCATTTACTAAATATTAATCCTTAGTACCATAATAATGTTTTTATTTATTTATAGAATGTATATATAGTTATGGTTTTGTTACACTCTAAATTAATAAATATTTTATTTCAGCCCGTTTTTTTATATCTGTTTACATACGAAACATGTCTGTTAACTAATATCTTGACAAAGCATCATAATAGCACTCGAGAAATTTATACACATTTTAACAAAATAAATCTTTAAAATTGAGATCGCTTATGAAAACTGTATAAAAATATAAGCCCGAAAGTTTATTCAAAAGTTTGCTTTAATATATTACTAATAAATTCTGGAATTAGACTTTGTTTTTGCCGTTTAAAGAACCACGGTTTCTGACTCACTCATCAATCTATTGTCTTTGAACATTATGACATTGTGAAAGTCGTATATAGGCCAAATTCTATGGATACTACATACATAACAATATGAAATAAACTACACATAAAAACGCAATGTGAATTAACTAGCAAGTTAGTAAAATAGGTCTGAAAATATCTTCAGCTTATATTATTTTTCCCCATTAACCCATCTAAAAACACAAAAATCGGGAGGTCCCATTACTCTTTATGTTAACAAAACCTACTAGCAATTCCGCGTTTGCTAAAATGGAACAGTACAAATACAACGCTTAATTAATTATCAAGTGAAATGCGTAACCCTCAAGACAGTTAAACAGTGAATACTTTACGCGTCCCCAACAGAAACTAGAAACTTGAAGGCATCAGGTACGAAGTATTCAAATTCATTTCAACAATTATACTAGCTCCCCTTCCGCCGACAGCCGAGAGTTCAACAGAATTGAACGCCGCCTAACAATACAGCTTACCACTATGTCTTTGTAAAGTGATGAATTATAAAAATTATTGCCAAATACAGAGCGAAATTGAATATAAAATAACGATAAAAAGCTCCAAAAATTGATATGCATACGAAACATTACGGTGCAGCGCCCCCTCAACTTATATCATTAACTAACTAACTTAACATCAAGTCCGCGTATAAATAGCCGGAAGCGGGGTCTTTGTGTCCGGGCGACTAACTAACTAAATATAAAATAATGTAAAATCTAAAATAAATTCATAATGAGTACATTGAGGAATATCTATCTATTTCTTACTTAGCTATAGTGGGGTTCGTGACGTAAATCGCGAGGGAATGCACAGATTCTTAGGGCTATTTGACACTGGCTATGGTGGGATGGGCCGTGACGCCAAAACCTTGAGCAGTTAAATCAGCCTCATTAGCATAAAAAGATCTCTTTAGCATGATGGACAGCTAAACCAAGTCACTATGACACAGAATAAGAAATCTCGAGCAAGATGCTTTATAATTCGTATTGCAGCAAGAGGCTGCACTCATGTCATAATTCTGGCCCCGACACCATAGCGTCCAAGTCATAATTGGCTCAAGGGCATATCACACAAAGCAATACTTGACGTTCGATGTAATAAAATGTAACACAAAGATTAGTAGGCACTTGTTAGACAGATATAAGTGGAATTGTACCTTTTGATAGACGAACATTGTTAGGCTATTAATATAGTCTTGATTAATTAAATAGTGAAAGACATTTGTGAACCAGTTAATATCCTACTATATAATATTATAAACGCGAAAGTTTGTTTGGATAGATGGATGGATGTTTGTTCCACTTTCACGCAAAAACTACTGAACGGACTATAATGAAACTTTACAGGAATATAGTTTGTACATCAGATTAACACATAGGCTATGTTTATACGAATATTCACGCGGGCAGAGCCGCGGGCAGCAGCTAGTTGTCTATAATAAGTGATATGCCCTTAAGTCGTAAGGCCCCAACTTACAGGCACAATAGATGTAATGGGATTTGGGTCATATGAGCACATAGGGCCTTACGAGATCAAACCATCAAAAATACAGTAGTATGTTTGCACTCTTATTTCTAAACGGACATTAAATTCTTATGTATATTATTATTAGTGTTGAATTCGCATATGCACAGAGGCTAGCGCAATTGGGAGATATTCATATGCTAGCGAATTAAACAAGTTACATATTTTCAAATAATATTTCAGCCTTACTCCATTTCACAGCAGCTTTTCCGTACATATTTTTAATTATACCCTGAAAAGCACAGCATATAACATACAATTATCGGACCGCATACAGAGGCCATAAACAAAATCGATAAGCTATATTATGTAACATACAATTATGCTTTATAACGTTTTACAAATGTAACGTTACATGTTTCGAAGTTTCTGAAGAAATAAATGGAAATTCGCTAATGAAATTCTTGGGAATAATGTTTTTATTTAACACACTCGACACGTGTTCGAAATTAGTGTTGATATAACAAATTGTTGTTAAGTCTACAACCGACATGGTATTTATATGAAGATTTTTACTATTCTACTCGTATTATTCTTTTAACAACATGCACCATATTTGGTGGCAATCGTCGCCTGTGTGCGTCACACGTTATTAACCACGTGTAAGACTAACCGCACGATTAATCACGGCTCAAATGAAAGAATCGAACTGAGTTACAGTGAGAAAATGAGTTACATACATAATATGAACCGAACACCAAATATTGTTTTGTTAAAAATATTAAATTCAGTGTAAATATTATGTCATGCGTGACTGTACTTAGATAGCTTGATACTTCTGCCATGTATAGACATGATGCAGGGTAATTAGACACTACTCTTAAGAAAGTTCAAGATACTAATACCCAATATTATGACAGTCGCCAGATCAGACCTCCTACTCATAACTCTTTGGAAACGGATCAGAATTTGGAAACTGTCTTTTTCTTACCGATCTATTGGTCAGTGACAAAGACTTTCCGCGTAGGAAACCTTTCCGAGGTGTTGCGAGTAGGCAGGTTGATACAATTTCATTGAGTCTATTGACTTGCAAAATTCTTGAAGTCGTAAGCTGGTGTACAAAACAATTGTATTGAGAGGTACATACAAGCATCTGAAACGTGTTGACAGTCAACTACCCTGTCACAACACAAGACGCAAGTTCAAGTTATCCTGTACGCCTACAGACCTATTCGACTCGTCCGCCGGCGCCGCGCGGAGCCTCGCGGAGGAGACGCGACCACACACGTAGATTACTTCTTGGAGTTGGAGCCAGATTTCTGACGGTTCTCTTGGAGCGGAATCTGAAATGAGTAATATTAAGGAATTACATATATTTTTCCGTTTTTCTGTTGTCATCAGTAATCGCTATCTAATGAAAATTAAAATATTTATTGCTAAAACAAACATCGGTAATAACTAAAGTGGGGGTTGGATCTAATAACCATAAAAATGTAAGCGATCCACATCGGACTTAGTTAGAGCAACGCAGGTCGGTTACACTGTGACAGCTTGCTAATGCCTCGTAGCGTCCCGTTTAACAGGCCCAAAACTATAAGAAAAAGGGAACACATGTAATGGAAGAGATAAGCTTAATAATAATAAAAACGTTTATTGAAACTTGAAACATATTTTACATAACATGGTTTGCGTTAACACCTGCAGTAGTCTAGGACTGTGTCGCAGGTGCTAGCGCCCACCTCAAAGGGAACTGGGCGTTTCAGGTTTACAGTAACTTAAAACTAACTATTCTAATGCAATATAAAAGTTACAATAGCTTGGAAGCCACTTGTGCTCACACTGGAAATGTCTGCTAACCAGCCATCACTATAAAAAGAAAATGTTACATCGATCTTTCGTTGACGTTTCAAACAGCATCGGTTTGTATAGGAGTTCATGACTTTATTTTTCAATATTGTAAAGCTTTCATAGTTTCCTGAGACTTTATTCATGCAAAAGAACTCAATTTTAGGTTCCCAGTTTTACATTTAAATAGGTCAGGTATTTATACATGACTAGAGTAAGTACCCATATAAAATTTAGGCGTGCCATTTGTATAGTTGGCAGGCTCGGTGGCTCATTTGGTAGTGACCTTTGCACTCTGAGCCAAGGGTCGTGGGTTCGATACCCGCACAGTACAAACATTTGTGTTCATGAACATGTCTGTTTGTATTGGACTGGGTGTTAGTTTCTATGTATAATATGTATTTATTTACAAAAAAAAAATGTTTCGTCAGTAAGTTTTTTTTTTTTTTTTTTTTTTTATTCATTATGGGTTTGCGTTTAGCCACAATTCACCTGGTGTTAAGTGATATTGAAGCCTACGATGGAGCACGCTTACCCAGAAAATACCGATTCACTCTCGCCTTGAACACCTCAAGAAAACAAAGAGTCCGGCAAGGAGTTCCATAGTTTGGCCGTTCGCACCAAGAAAGTAGAGGCAAACCGCACCGTTAGTTTATCGGTTGTCTAGTACCCATAGTGCAAGCTTCGGCTTAGTTTGGGGCTAGACGGCGCTGTGTGGCCCAGCGTGGCATGTCTCGGGTTATTTATTTATGTATAGTTACCGTAGCCCTCTGGTCCTCCATGCGGCCGGCCTGCGCGCGCATGAGCAGCGCGAAGAAGTCGTCGTCGGGCACCGTGCGCGCGCGCGCCTCCTCCGCGCGCGGCCGCGGCAGCTCCGAGCGCTGCTCCTCCAGCCGCGAGCCCTGCGCACCACCACGCTAATTGTGTATCGTGTTATACCTCACTAGCAGTGCCCGCGACTTCGTCCGCGTGGAATAGTTTTCCCCTTTGTTTTTACATTGACACTTTGATAATAGGGAATATGCATGACTTTTTTTTATGGATTTATTGAGATCTTTTGTCTTCCAGATACATAAATATCGAAGAATTTTTAAACTATCTTTTCTATTAAGCGAGTTATAAAGCGTTAAAGTTATTGATTAGACAGAGAGATCCGATGCGGTAGTTGACGTCACGTACCGTAAGCGCCGTACTAACTCCATAGAAAAATCTGTTTCGCGAGAGAGAGACGGATATATTCACTTTCAATGACTGTATCTCGCCAATTTTTCAACCAATTTTGATTTTGTTTTCACTGTTCGTAGTAGATTTTGATCTATTTTACGATAAATTAGTAAATACCTGAAACTATTTTTCATGCATATTCCCTATTGTGAAGGGACTATATTCGGAGCGCATGGCAGCTGCGTCTGCGTCCGAGTTCCGTCGTCGACTCCGCTTCCCGGCGTCCCAGTGCTCCAGGCGGCTGAGACGGGGCGGTCCGGGGCAGCGCGGGGCATCGCGGTCGCCGATCGTTTCCCCCCGCCCCCCGCGTTGACTAACACTCCGCGCTCACCTTGCGCGCGAACACACATTTTCCATTATATCTTCGCTCCTAATAGTTGCAGCGTGATGTTATATAGCCTAAAGCCTTCCTCGATAAATGGTCTATTCAACACAAAAAGAATTTTTCAATTCGGACCAGTAGTTCCTGAGATTAGCGCGTTCAAACAAACAAACATACAAACTCTTCAGCTTTATAATATTAGTATAGATTTGACTTCAAATCGACTAGACTAGACTTCAAAATTTGACTAAACATTCTATAAAAAAAGTAATTTCTCATTATATAGCGCGGTCTGAGGCCTGGTGACCTGTAGCACAGGTTTCGCTCTGAAGCCTATTTCAGGCACCAGCCCTCACTTTTTAGGCAACAACATGTAATGTTCTTATTTGTATTTAACCTTAAGCTTGCCTAATTTGTAAAGGAAAATAAACATATTTTGAATTTTGAATATTTTAAATATTAAAATAAAAATAATTTATGACGAAATATCAGTACAAAATATTAATAAAAGGTAATGACCCGTGCCTCAATCTTCGACTAGGACCTCAAAAATATAAGTTAAACAACTTTACAACTGCATATAAAAAAAACAGATTTTGTAACAATATGTTACTTTTTGAGCTGTTTCATGTTACTTCTGGTCTTCAGGCACTGGCAACACTGCCATCACTACTTTAACAGTGAATCAGCTTACTTGAACCCTAGCGATCATGTCGAGGAAGTCATCCTCGGGCTTGGCGGCGGCAGTGGCAGCGGCGGGCTGCCGCAGGCCGGGCAGCGACGCGCCCTTGCCCTCCTTGCCCTTGGGCGGGCGCAGCTCCGCGCGCTGCGAGTCCATGCGCTCCGACTGCAGGTCCGTTATCATGTCCAGCATGGCGTCGTTGGAGCTGTAGGAAATAACAGAACTATCAGTCGAATGAAGCCCTTATTCAACAACAGGTCATCTATGACCTCACAGAATGTGCTTCATCATCATCATCAGCCTATTACAGTTGTTCGCCACTTAAAGTAAACATCTGGAGGATATACCCATAATCGCCACGCTGGGCAGGCGGGTTGGCGATCGCAGAGCGTAGCTTCTTGCTCCGGTGACGCTGCTGCACGTCACCGGTCTTTAGTATTTAGCTACGCCTTCAATTGTGATGGTTATACCGCCACCAGTCGGTTGCCAGCGCCTCGTTTGTTGTTCGGCAGGATGCACCACGGGCAGGTGAGGTTGGCTTGGAGCGAAAAGATGATAGGCCGCTCCCTTACATCCCTCAGAATGTGCTTAAGCTGGCTCTAAACTAGCGATAAGATATACAAGTTGGAAGCGAACTTCATGAAGTTGCGGCCAGCGACATGTCGCTCCAGCCGTAATTTCGAATCAATTTATTGCTAAAATGTTACTTTTGTAATATTTTATGTTCAAAAAAAGTATGAAAAGCCATACATCCTATGATTAAATGCAGAATGAGTGAGGAAACTTATTCAATATTGATCAAAAACCATTTGGAGAACGATATTTAAGAATTCAGAGAGAATCATCATTTAAATAAAAAATAGTTTGAGTTTAATCCAAAAAGAAATGGAAACAAAGAAAATAAATGAACATTGCAGATTTCTGATACTTAGCATTTTCCCTTTAAATCCAGAGAATTTATGAATTTGTTATCTCTTTACTTATATTTCAGGAATAAATGAAATTAAAGTAAAATGTACCGAGTTTGAATATAAAAAATAGAAATAAGAAAATAACCAGTGACACGAAGTCGGCCGTGGCCCAACTTGTACCTTTAGGCCTCACTTAGGTTACGATTCCACAGAGCTAGGCGGAATGGAGACAAGCTGAGACGTGACTTCTACAGTCGCATGGCTCGAAATCCACATCCGTATCGATTTTAATCTCAGCTTTATGGACGCGTCTCATCAACGAAAATCATTTGAATGGCAAACACAACCTTAGAATGTCTTCACAGGTGTGGAGATTTCCCCCCACTATAAGTCGTTAAACTTGCATGTAACTACAACGAGTATGTATGTTTAAGGCTACAAGTTTGAGACGCTGCGTAGCGTGGTGCCGCCTATGTGTAATTCTTTATCATTTATCTACTAATATTATTGTTGTTGAATACAATAATAATATTATAGTATTATGTGTCTATAATACGCACACTTCTGACTAAGTGACTAATATTAAATGAGTACAAAGAAGAACACGATTCGCCACGCATCCGACTAGTTTCTGCGACACAAACATTGACGATACTCCGAAAATTTCAGAATCCAACTTACGAAACGGACTCTCTAGAACCTGAAGACTTCCCGTCCATTGTCAAATGCACTTTTCTATTTACACAAACAGGTGTGTTTTACACTGAGAGCAAAATATGTGACTGATAAAGTAGTTCGCAAGAACTCAAACAGTTATTAGGACACGGTGTTTCTGCTTTATGGCGATTAGTTACTGGTGTTCGGAGCCGTGTCGCTGGTGGGACGCGAGATGATTAGGTATAGATTGATGGGCGATAAGCGTGAGTGTCAGCGATAGCCGATAACGAGCTGTGGAGAGAGCATTAGTCTTGGCCTTGGGAACATTTGCCGCGAATTCAATGTATGAGTATACAATTTTATATTTAGTGGGTTATTACAATAATATTATACAGTAGCGTAACTATACCATTTATCAAATTCATCAGTTATATTAAGTTTCACATCAGTCTATTTAGATATCGTTTACAAAGGATGAGCAGTAGTGGCTCGGTTGCGTTGTGTCTCTGTCGAATTGTTTGTCTGTCAAACCGCGTATCTGTTCAATAGGCATATGCATTACTTTATTTATGGATTTATTGAGATCTTTGTATCGAAGAATTTTAAAAATATATTTCCTATTTTATTATTATTTAAGAGTTATAAAGCGGTAAAGTTATTGCTTACACAGAGAGATCCAATGTGATCGATGCGAAAACAAATTTTTCTATGAAATTGCTCCATAGAAAAATTAGTTTTCGTGAGAGAGACTTATATATTGACTTTCAACGACAGTATCTCATTTTTCAGCCAACTTTCATTTTGTTTCACTGTTCATTGTATATTTTTATAATATTAAATGTAAAATTTTTCTTATATTTACTACTATAATAGTAGTAATGTAAATATCCAAAAAAAAAAATCGCAGAATAGGCAAAAATTGCTTGTTTGAACTACATAGGTGACTAGATGTTGTTGAGATATTGTTTTGTAGTCCTTGCCCCGGCTTTAGTTTCGTGTGCTGTATTAGATATTAATTTGTCATATTCTCGTTTCGTCAATAATGTTAAGCAAGATGTGATTACCTTAAATAATAAGAACAGTTAGTTAATATATACTGATGTAATTTTCATCGTACCTACTAAATGCTGTATCTTATGTTGGTGATCCAATAAAAAAATAAATAATCCAAGACATGCCACGCTGGGCCACACAGCGCCACCTAGCCCCAAACTAAGCCGAAGCTTGTACTATGGGTACTAGTACTAGACAACTGATAAACTTACTTACATACAATTTTTTTTTGTAAATAAATACATATAAAACATAGAAAACACCCAGACCAATACAAACAGACATGTTCATGCACACAAATGTTTGTACTGTGCGGGGATCGAACCCACAACCCTTGGCTCAGAAGGCAGAGGGCACTACCAAATGAGCCACCGAGCTTGTCCTCGAAATCAAAGTCGAAGTCAAAATCATTATTCGTATAGGTTTTTAAAAAAACCACTTCCAAATTTTCGAACTGCCATCGGTTCGAAAAGCAGTATTCTACCGAGAAGAAACTGGCACGACACTTGTGACTATACAAGATTGTTGTAAACACAATATCGAAAAGAACTTTGTTTTTATTTTAATAATAATGGCGTTTACTACAATTTTGTATCATATTCTATACTTTTATCTACGGATAATGAAGAATACCAAATGAGCCACCGAGCCTGTCAAAAATAGTCTGACGAAATGCGACCAATTGCTTATCTGACGCCATAATGTGTGATCAGGCATGTCTACTGACTTGGTGTTCTTGTTGCCGCTGCTGGCGGAGCGCTGCAGCTTGGCCGGCTTGGGCTTGGGCCGGTTCTCCTTGTTGGCGTGCAGCGTGGCGCGCTGCTCGTCCATGCGCTCCGACTGGCAGCGGCTCAGCAGGTCGAAGAACGACTCCACGGGGTTGTCCTCGGACTCGCTCCGGGTCACGTCGCGCTTCTTGTCGTTAAGCTCCTCGTCTTTCTTTTTGCTGTCCGGTGTTATCTGTAAGGGTATGGGAATACAAAACTTCATTTTTTTTACTGTTTAGTTGAACACATGAACATGAACCTATGTTAATAGTTACTCATATTATAATATAATGTATTTATTGTATGATGTTAGTATATAGTATAAGAATATAGATAAACATATTAAAAATGCTAAATACCTATTAAAATTATTATTATGTACCAATTAGAGGTTCACTTCATCATCAGCCCACATCAGTCCACTGCTGGACATAGGCCTCTCCCAATACTCGCCAGAGGTTCACTTAAAAAATTTAATTATGTTAATTTTGTTGTCTGGTTGTACTACTCAATATAGCAAGCTGTGGTCTCCTGTAATTGTAGGAACACGAGAAACTGTGCCCATTGGAATGATTGTTTTATGTATTCTATTAAGATAATATGTGTGTGTCTTATGTTGGAGATCCTAATAAATAAATAAATAAAATAAGTAAATAACTTATTACAGGGGTTGAGTTTCTCCTTTTTTTTATAGTTAAAATTAAAATAGCTCGACATAATGGCTTTCCTACGCCTGATGGAAAGCGAAAGAGAAGCCGCTGTCGCTGTGACAACGGGCAAGTAACTGGTCAGTTACCTGTCAGTTGCCACCGCCATGCCGGCCCAACCCTAACCCGCCACGAGCTCCGGAGACCCTGCTCACCAGCAGAAGTACGACCCACACACGAAGACACGAGGGTTTATTATTATTACTATTTATTTAGATGTTAGCGTAGTGTTGGCGGCTACACCGTTGCACGAGGTCCGCCCGGGGAGCACTCTAATGCTCCCCGGATCCGGGGGCAGGGGTATTTGCCCTCCCCGGACCAGGAGTGCCGGCCGCTTATCATCTGCGGCTGGCCAGGGCAGGCAGGGATATGGCCGTATGCTTCGGCGCTACCCGTGTCCCTGCAACTTGCTGCCCACTGGCGACACAGGGGGGTTTAGTGGGTATGCCCTCCCTTTTGGGAGATGTGAGTCCCACACACCATGCCGCCTCCCCCGGAGACGGCATGAAGGTGCCTAATGCATTCCCCTCTTAAAAAAAAAGTGTTGGCGGCTGACCTGTATGAGCGACAGCTGCTCCATGCTCTGGCGGCGCACGCGCAGCGCGTTGAAGGGCGTGCGCGGCGGCGCGGCGTCGGGCGGCGGCGGCGACGCGCTCTCGGCCGGCAGCCCCAGGACCTTGCGCAGGTCGCCCATGTTCATCTGCGCCGTGGCCATGCCCAGCACGTCGCCCAGCTGCAATTAACAATTAATAAATAAAATAAACACACAGCGCCACCTAGCCCCAAACTAAGCCGAAGCTTGTACTATGGGTACTAGACAACTGATAAACTTACTGACGATACTTTTTTTTTTGTAAATAAATACATATTATACATAGAAAACACCCAGACCAATAAATGATAAATATATAAATATCATACAACATCACATACATTGCTCCGATCCCAAAGTAAGTAGCTTAAGCACTTGTGTTATGGGTATCAGAACAACGAAGGTACCACAAATAAATATGTACTTAAATACAAATTTAAACACCCAGACACGGAACAAACATAAGTGTTCATCACACAAATGTTTGTCCCGGGTGGGAATCGAACCCACAACCCTTGGTTCAGAAGGCAGGGGTCACTACCAATTGAGCCACCGAGCCAGTCAATCCAATACAAACAGACATGTTCATGCACACAAATGTTTGTACTGTGCGGGGATCGAGCCCACAACCCTTGGCTCACGGGGCAGAGGTCACTACCAAATGAGCCACCGAGCCAGTCAAAATGCTCTGGTAGATCAAATATGACTAGCTGGGCCAGCGGCGTCGCACGCGCGGATATCATATCCGATGTTGTCAGCAGGAATCGACGCGACAACATAAGATTATGTGTGCCTGCCTCAAAGGCGGCACTCATGAATAAGAGTATCTTATGTATGGTACCTAGAATTTATAACACTCTCCCCCTGACATTGCGAAAATTAGAATTAAGCGAATTTGAATGTAAAATGAAACAAATACTAATCAACAAATGTTATTGTTTTGTTGATTGATTGTAGCGTGATGAAAACCTACTATAACCTGCCCAGGAGTATGAAGAATAACTGTACCAAGTTTCGTTAAAATCCGTCAAGAAGTTTTCGTTTTTATAACGAGAGAGCGAGTGAGAGCGGCAGGCGAGATGAGTTTGTTCTTATGCATGTCGATTGTCGACCTAACTTTTGAGTCACGACCAATGTGGAGTGAGGTCGTCCAGAATGCTCTTTTTATAAAAATAAATTTTTAAATCGAAATCCTTGTGCTAGTACTTCACCATACATACCTCTTTCGATATATTGTAGTGTTCGTTGGCATAGTACAGCGCCTTCTCGTGGTTGCCGAGAGCGGCGTGCGCGTTGCCGAGCGACCAGCACGCGCGGCCCTCGCCTACTCTATCCTGCAATAACCATATAAGTTATATAAAAATAGACGCTCCCTGGATATGGATGGATACGAAAAAAATTATAAACTTATGTAAGGGAGCGACCCATCATCTTTTCGCTCCAAGCCAACCTCACCTGCACGTGGTGCATCCTGCCGAATAACAAACGAGGCGCTGGCAACCGACTGGTGGCGGTATAACCGTCACAATTGAAGGCGTATCTAAATACCACAGACCGATGACGGGCAGCAGCGTCACCAGAGCGAGAAGCTACGCTCTGCGATCGCCAACCCGCCTGCCCTCGTGGCGATTATGGGTATATCCTCCAGATGTTTGCCTTAAGTGGTGAACAGCTGGAGAGGCCTATGTACAGCAGTGGACTGCGATAGGCTGATGATGATGATGATGAGACGCTCCTTTACATAAGTTTATAATTTTTTTCGTATCCATAGTAGAAACTTCGGCTTAGTTTGGGACTAGATGGCACTGTGTGGCCTAGTATGACAACTCCTTGTAAATAGACATTGATTTTAAATCAAAGTTCTGTCGTGGTAGATCCGCGGCGGCTTCTCCGTTAAGTAAGCGAATTATCACCTTTTCGCTCCAAGCCATCGTCACCTGCCCGTGGTGCATCCTGCCGAACGACAAACGAGGCTTTGGCAAACCGACTGGTGGCGGTAAAACCATCACGATAGAAGGCGTAGCTAAATACAACAGGTCGATGACTGGAACAGTGACGCTGCTGCCCGCCGAAGAAGAAGAAGAAGCTACGCCCTGCGATCGCCAACCCGCCTGCCCAGCGTGGCGATTATGGGTATATCCTCCAGAAGTTTGCCCTAGGTGGCGAACAACTGGAGAAGCATAGCGAATCTATCTTCGCTCGAATTGAGCTGCCCGTCCGGGGAAGGACCTCCACCCTATAAAATACCGCAGCCAAATGACCTTCGGGTCGTGTTTCTGCTGGTGAGTAGGGTGTCTGGAGCTCGTGGAGGGTTAGGGTTGGGCCGGCATGGCAGTGGCAACTGACAGGTAACTGACCAGTTACTTGCCAGTTGTCATAGCGACTTGGGCCTCTTTCGCTTTCCATCAGGCGTAGGGGAGCCATTATGTCGAGCCACTATAAAAAAAGGCCTATGTCCAGCAGTGGTCTGCAATATGCTGATGATGAAGATGAGGTGAACAGAGTCGCGGTGCGCACCTGCAGCCTCCTGGCGGCGGTGAGGTGCCTCGCGTGGTACTCCTCGGCCACGCGGTACTCGCGCAGCAGCGTGTAGGTGTTGCCGAGCGAGTAGCACGCCTGCGCCTCCACGGCGGCGTCGCCCAGCTCCTCGGCCAGCGCCAGCGTGCGTCTGCCGAGCGGACTCACCGTCACAAACGTTATGTAGCAAATAAAGCAAACTTACATACATCATCACACACATTTTTTCTTGTATTCGGAACAATGGGAAGACGGAACGTCTGACTGTCTGTCAACACTTTTTTCTCAGGAACGCGTAGAGGTATCAAGCTGAAATTTATATCAAATACCCTGAGTATTTGATATGAACTTCAGATGTATCTTGGAGCTATGAAAAGTCAAATTTCTTAGCCAACACAATCAAAAGATACGGTTTTGGTTACATCATATAATAATAATAGATATATAGAGTACAGAACTAACCGTGCGCGAGCAAAAATCTTTTTATTCCTATATAGTGGAATAGTTATTTTTTCCCCCTTTTTTTTTTACATTTTCCATTATTTCTTCGCTCCTAATAGCTGCAGCGTGATGTTATATAGTCTAAAGCCTTCCTCGATAAATGGTCTATTCAACACAAAAAGAATTTTTCAATTCGGACCAGTAGTTCCTGAGATTAGCGCGTTCAAACAAACAAACAAACTCTTCAGCTTTATAATATTAGTTAAGATTTTTTGTAGCAAACACATACAAATCCGCAATGCATACTTACTTATAAATACTAGTAGAATTAAAATCGCGATTGCAATTACAAATAAACTACTTTACGACAAATAAACCACATTACGATTGTGATATACCTGATGTAATGTATCATTATTGATCTATTTTGACGACCTTTTTCGATTCTACAGGGATTTCTTTGACAGCCAAGGTCAAATCAATCCAAGCCAATCTAGGATGTATTTCTGGACACGTGTATTTGTATGCTGATTTCTTGTCTGGATGCTTTTGAGGGACGTCTTCAATGACAATCGTTGTTCTGTACTCATAGTGCAAGGAAAAGCCTTGGTTTGGAAACAGGCGGCTGGTGTGTGTGTATTGCCCAGTGATTCGTTATAATTGGGATTTCATAAACGACCATAGATCATAATCATGTCAGAGAACTCATTGTGTTTTGATATCATTGATATCTTTCGACATAAATTGAAGTCTCAAATACATCGCAAAGGCGCAGAGGCAGCATAAATGCAAATTCGTTATAATAGCGTCAAGTTAAAAATAGATCGCGCAAATAATATAATTGCAGAGCACCCGCCTGCCCAGCGTGGCGATTATGGGTATATCCTCCAGAGGTTTGCCCTAGGTGGCGAGCAGCTGGAGAGGCCTATGTCCAGCAGTGGACTGAAATAGGCTGATGATGATGATGAAAGTAAATTTGCACAGCACTTTGATAAAGATAACTTTAAACTAGAATATGCTATCCAGCTTATTCACTATGGGCCACATAATATTTGTTGAATACGTTTTCGTAGCTAGTATGAAGTGAGTCTTGTCACGGTAGCCTCACTCTTAAGACCCAATGGTTAATCTCTAAAAATTCAAATGTGCAAGTTATACAAAAGTAAAAACATATCATGAGTACATAGCAACAGATAGGTAGTACGTATTTAAAAAAAAAGGACAAGTTTATTATAAAAGTAAATGAAGTAATTCGCTTTGCACAATATAATTTACGTCGTAACATTATGTAAAACTAATAATACTTGTATGATCAAAAATTGCACATGAAGATAAAAAAACAATAAATAGATTTTTATCGTCAAAAAAAATGCTAATAATTCATCAGAACGATAATGTAAACGATTTGCTTACTGTTGGGTCGCCTCTCCTACGTCATCATTAGCTGTGAGATGTCCAGTGCTGGACATAGGTCTCCCGTAATAACTATTTGTAATATGGGAGGATTTTCCTTAGTCACTAAACTTGGTCAGTGGTCCATGGTCCTATTCTAGATCCGGAAACTACACGGCCTCTCCTACTTGTAAGCAGTGAAAGAGGCGTGGTTTGTTCGTTGACAGGCCACGCCCCCATCGATTTCCAGAGCAACGTACTTGTAATGTTCCGCCGCGTTCTCGAACTGTCAGAGGAATATGTGCAAGAAGTCGAGGTTTCTGTTGGCACGAGGCGTGCCAATAGCTGTGAGCAGTGAATGGGGCGTGGTTTGTTCGTTGACAGACCACGCCCCATCGATCGGATATACAGAGCAACGTACTTGTAATGTTCGGCCGCGTTCTCGAACTGTCCGAGGAATATGTGCGAGTTGCCGAGGTTGCTGTTGGCGCGCCTCTCGGCGGCGCGGTCGCCGACCTCGTGCGCGATCTGCAGCCGCTCGGTGTGGTAGCGGATGGCGCGCTTGAAGTCGCCGAGCAGGTAGCACGTGTTGCCGAGGTTGCCGCACGCGCGGCCCATCGCCTGCCGGTCGCCGAGGCTGCGCATCAGCTCCAGGTTCTGTCTGTCAAAGGAATACGAGATAATAAGAGAGGTAGGGCATAGCAAAGAGAGGTGGGGCATAGCGAACCTTCGCTCGTATTGAGCTGCCCGTCCGGGGAAGGACCTCCACCCTATAGAATACCGCAGCCAAATGACCTCCGAGTCGTGTTTCTGCTGGTGAGTAGGGTCTCCGGTGCTCGTGGGGGGTTAGGGTTGAGCCGGCATGGCAGTGGCAACTGACAGGTAACAAACCAGTTACTTGCCAGTTGTCACAGCGACTTGGGCTTCTCTTTGGCTTTCCATCAGGCGTAAGGGAAGCCATTATGTCGAGCTAGTATAAAAAAAACTAACGTTTTATGCGCTATACGAGTATTATTACTACAGCCTATTTCAGCCTACGGGGGAATGCAATACCCTCACGCTGATATGGTGGGAGGATTCGATATGGTGTGTATGTGAGATGTGATTTTACACCTCCCTGAATAGAATGGGAGGACCCACTAAACTGCCTGTATCGCTAGGAGGCGGCAGTTTCGCAGTGCAGAAGCATGTGACCGTGTTTCTGCTCGGGACCGTAGATGACAATCATCATTATGATTAGCCGATCACAGCTGAAGCATAGACCTCCAGGTGTTCGCCACTTCGGACAAATATCTGGAGGCTTTACCCATAAAGGCATTGTGGCAGTCACTCACTCGTAGTAGTCGACGGCCCGCTGCAGGCAGTCGCGCACGTCCTGCGGGAAGTGCCCCGGGTCGTTCTGCCCCACGCGGCCCAGCTGCTTGCCCTGCGCGTGGCACACGTGCGCAGGTTGTATACAGTGTGGCAGTCACTCACTCGTAGTAGTCGACGGCCCGCTGCAGGCAGTCGCGCACGTCCTGCGGGAAGTGCCCCGGGTCGTTCTGCCCCACGCGGCCCAGCTGCTTGCCCTGCGCGTGGCACACGTGCGCAGGTTGTATACAGTGTGGCAGTCACTCACTCGTAGTAGTCGACGGCCCGCTGCAGGCAGTCGCGCACGTCCTGCGGGAAGTGCCCCGGGTCGTTCTGCCCCACGCGGCCCAGCTGCTTGCCCTGCGCGTGGCACACGTGCGCAGGTTGTATACAGTGTGGCAGTCACTCACTCGTAGTAGTCGACGGCCCGCTGCAGGCAGTCGCGCACGTCCTGCGGGAAGTGCCCCGGGTCGTTCTGCCCCACGCGGCCCAGCTGCTTGCCCTGCGCGTGGCACACGTGCGCAGGTTGTATACAGTGTGGCAGTCACTCACTCGTAGTAGTCGACGGCCCGCTGCAGGCAGTCGCGCACGTCCTGCGGGAAGTGCCCCGGGTCGTTCTGCCCCACGCGGCCCAGCTGCTTGCCCTGCGCGTGGCACACGTGCGCAGGTTGTATACAGTGTGGCAGTCACTCACTCGTAGTAGTCGACGGCCCGCTGCAGGCAGTCGCGCACGTCCTGCGGGAAGTGCCCCGGGTCGTTCTGCCCCACGCGGCCCAGCTGCTTGCCCTGCGCGTGGCACACGTGCGCAGGTTGTATACAGTGTGGCAGTCACTCACTCGTAGTAGTCGACGGCCCGCTGCAGGCAGTCGCGCACGTCCTGCGGGAAGTGCCCCGGGTCGTTCTGCCCCACGCGGCCCAGCTGCTTGCCCTGCGCGTGGCACACGTGCGCAGGTTGTATACAGTGTGGCAGTCACTCACTCGTAGTAGTCGACGGCCCGCTGCAGGCAGTCGCGCACGTCCTGCGGGAAGTGCCCCGGGTCGTTCTGCCCCACGCGGCCCAGCTGCTTGCCCTGCGCGTGGCACACGTGCGCAGGTTGTATACAGTGTGGCAGTCACTCACTCGTAGTAGTCGACGGCCCGCTGCAGGCAGTCGCGCACGTCCTGCGGGAAGTGCCCCGGGTCGTTCTGCCCCACGCGGCCATGCTGCTTGCCCTGCGCGTGGCACACGTGCGCAGGTTGTATACAGTGTGGCAGTCACTCACTCGTAGTAGTCGACGGCCCGCTGCAGGCAGTCGCGCACGTCCTGCGGGAAGTGCCCCGGGTCGTTCTGCCCCACGCGGCCCAGCTGCTTGCCCTGCGCGTGGCACACGTGCGCAGGTTGTATACAGTGTGGCAGTCACTCACTCGTAGTAGTCGACGGCCCGCTGCAGGCAGTCGCGCACGTCCTGCGGGAAGTGCCCCGGGTCGTTCTGCCCCACGCGGCCCAGCTGCTTGCCCTGCGCGTGGCACACGTGCGCAGGTTGTATACAGTGTGGCAGTCACTCACTCGTAGTAGTCGACGGCCCGCTGCAGGCAGTCGCGCACGTCCTGCGGGAAGTGCCCCGGGTCGTTCTGCCCCACGCGGCCCAGCTGCTTGCCCTGCGCGTGGCACACGTGCGCAGGTTGTATACAGTGTGGCAGTCACTCACTCGTAGTAGTCGACGGCCCGCTGCAGGCAGTCGCGCACGTCCTGCGGGAAGTGCCCCGGGTCGTTCTGCCCCACGCGGCCCAGCTGCTTGCCCTGCGCGTGGCACACGTGCGCAGGTTGTATACAGTGTGGCAGTCACTCACTCGTAGTAGTCGACGGCCCGCTGCAGGCAGTCGCGCACGTCCTGCGGGAAGTGCCCCGGGTCGTTCTGCCCCACGCGGCCCAGCTGCTTGCCCTGCGCGTGGCACACGTGCGCAGGTTGTATACAGTGTGGCAGTCACTCACTCGTAGTAGTCGACGGCCCGCTGCAGGCAGTCGCGCACGTCCTGCGGGAAGTGCCCCGGGTCGTTCTGCCCCACGCGGCCCAGCTGCTTGCCCTGCGCGTGGCACACGTGCGCAGGTTGTATACAGTGTGGCAGTCACTCACTCGTAGTAGTCGACGGCCCGCTGCAGGCAGTCGCGCACGTCCTGCGGGAAGTGCCCCGGGTCGTTCTGCCCCACGCGGCCCAGCTGCTTGCCCTGCGCGTGGCACACGTGCGCAGGTTGTATACAGTGTGGCAGTCACTCACTCGTAGTAGTCGACGGCCCGCTGCAGGCAGTCGCGCACGTCCTGCGGGAAGTGCCCCGGGTCGTTCTGCCCCACGCGGCCCAGCTGTTTGCCCTGCGCGTGGTACACGTTGCCCAGGTTGTACAGCGCGCGGCCCTCGCTCAGCTTGTCTCCGAGCGCGCGCGAGATCTCCAGGTGTTGCTCGCAGCACTGGATCGCCTCCTTGAACTTGCCCATCACTTTGAGGGTGTTGCCGAGGTTGCCTGACGCCTTCGCTTCGCCCAGTTTGTCGTTCATTGTCCTGGAAGTATAATTTCAATATTAACTGATAGCAGGTTTCAGAGAAATTATTTTTGGTGTTTCGCTGAGTGGTACCATGCACAAGTACCAACCAGGCGGGTAAACTCTACCACATTGGCTGGGTGTTTATGAGGTAACTGCTTCTAAAATGTAGTCATTGCCATTTCTCCGGAAAACGCACTGGCGACCGTATCTTTTTTCCCAAACAATAATGCTTGCATTAAAACTGACGCCTACGATATGATGAAACATATGTACCTAGACATTTCTTGACCGGCTTCCACCAAGTAAAAGTAGCAACTTAAATTTTCTTCGTTCCCAGTGACTCACACTGCTATAGCTAGCCCCAATTCTGCTACTGTTCCCCATAGCGAGCGAAATGGCGACATATGGGCTTCCCTACGCCTGATGGAAAGCGAAAGGGGAGCCCAAGTCGCTTCGACAATGGGCAAGTAACCTGTCAGATGCCACCGCCATGCCGGCCTACCGATATATACCCGGTGGCCGATGCAGCACTCACCCCACGAGCTCCAGAAACCTGTCGACCTGTTAGTCATTTAGATGCGGTATTCTATAGGGTGGAGGTCCTTCCCCAAACGGGCGGCTCAATTCGACTTACCTAGCCAAAGTGAGGTCGTGTTTGTGGTACTGCATGGCCTTGTTATAGTCGCCGAGGTAGAAGTAGGCGTTGCCGAGCTGGCTGTAGATGGCGCTGAGCGTGCGCAGGTCGTCGGTGCCGGCCTGGATGGCGGCCTGGAAGAAGGCCACGCCCGCGCGGCAGTCGCCCGCCTTGCACAGCCGCTCGCCCTCCAGCGCCAGCTCCAGGCACATGGAGCCGCCGTCGCAGCTCTGGGGAACAATAACGACAACACGTAAGAAACACGATAAAAAAGAAACTTTGATATTTATGTTTAAAGAAGAATAGTCCACTATATATAGACTGTAAGGGAGCGGCCTATCATCTTTTCGCACCAAGCCAACCTCACCTGCCCGTGGTGCATCCTGCCGAATAACAAACGAGGCGCTGGCAACCGACTGGTGGCGGTATAACCATCACAATTGAAGGCGTAGCTAAATACTAAAGACCGGTGACGGGCAGCAGCGTCACCGGAGCAAGAAGCTACGCCCTGCGATCGCCAACCCGCCTGCCCAGCGTGGCGATTATCGGTATATCGTCCAGATGTTTGCTCTAAGTGGCGAACAACTGGAGAGGCCTATGTCCAGCAGTGGACTGTAATAGGCTGATGATGATGATGATGATATATAGACTAACTTTCAGTATGGAACAAAATTAAAAGGCTGTCAGTAAAAAGTTGACTATATGAAAAATAATAAAGATATATTTTTTGGTTTACTTAATTACTACACGATTTATTTAAATCTATGGTTTAATTGTGATTCATCGCTAACGCCGCGCAAGTTAACATTATATCCATCCCTAAACATTGTGCGCTCTGCGCTAACGCAACCTAACATAACCTGTAAGAAGACATAAAATAAAACTATAGTAGGAAATATAAAATTGCGTTTGCTTTCTTCCTGGCCTTAAAAAAAGAGCTCCCAAATTAGACACCAAAGCTGCCGATACTAATACCGGGAACATTCGTTTTAAAAATCCGCATTTTGCGAGTACAAAGAGACCGTATCTGTAGGCTTAGCATAGTATACAAGCACTCTTCTCTGGCATGCATATTCTAGCGTGTCCCCGCGTGGCTCCACGACTGCGCTCATGAATGATGCGGAAATTGCACTCGGCTTAGCGGGGCGCGGGGCCAAATGCCCGATCGTGTAACACTCATAGGTTACTCTATCATTCTTATAGCGTTAAATTGCTATTTGGTTGGATGAATTTATCAGTAACTTTTTATTTCTCATGCGTACATATTTTAAATAGACTTAAAAAACAAAAAGAAGTTGTTCAAATCAGCTAAATTTTAAAAATGTTTCATACCTCATAAATCCATCACTTGGAGTCTTCAAAGTCGATTCGAAAAAATATCTCGGGGATGACTTCCCAGAATCAAGTGAAGGTTTAAAAGGAAAATATGAAAAACATCGCGATATTAAGTACGCCGGGTCAGCTAGTAATATTTTATTGGATATTTAATTTTTAGAAATGTCTGACTATATTCTAGTTTCGATTAAAAGGAGTGTGTCGATTTCTTCTTATCCGGCTTTGTATGCATCAATGCAAAACTGTTCAGTGTGCCACTTACAAGTAAACTGGCGAATTCATTATCTTGCCGAAGAATGACCTATATAACGATATTTTTTATGTTTATTTGTTACTAAAATATTTGTGGTGGAATCGCGGTCACAGGTTATAATGGCATCGAACAATAAATAAAAATCGTCCGAAATTACGTAGACAACAGACGGAATATAAAATTATAAGAGAAAATTGCCCTGGGCGAGTAGAATGTTAAGGTCGAAGTTTTTACAAAATATACCAGAACAATATTTCGAAAATGTATTAACAGAACACAACAATTTTATTTATACAAAAACCTACTATGTATACACCAGTCATCACATAATAGAAATATTGATTTAAATCGAATTACAAATGTATGAATTCGAAAGTATTGTTTTAAGATATACCTATATGGAATCAAATATTGTACAACAAATATCTACTATCATCATGAGTCTGAAAACACAAGCCTCCCCCACTGAAAATTGTCATTTGGGGGGATCTGCCTACTGTAATAAAAAATTTTATTTATCTAACTGTAGATATTACTTTCGTTTATTCATTTATTTTTGTTGTAGCCCAGCCTAGCAACTCCCTTGTTATTTGGTAATAAGCAAGAAATCTCTGCAATAACTGACCAACAACTTAAAAGAAATATACTGTAAGGAATGTGGGAAGGTATCATCCATTACACATACTGCTGAGCAAAACCTGTATTTCGCATTCAAAAACATGTTCATTGATTATTCAGCAGGTGAATGATTATATTCAGTGTGTATCGCTGTTACTACAATATTATACAACGTAAGTGTTTTCAGCTATTCAGCCACTACCCAGCAATGTGAGGCAAGGTTTGTATAATAGTCTTACATAAGGTACCTAATCAACATATGAAACTTGTTTATTGAAACAATAACCGTCATTTGGATGCTTATCACACTCATTATGCATCTATACTAATACATAAAGTTTAAGTACCAATTTCTTGCCATGTTATCAAGTATATAGGTTGCATCATAAAACTTCCGAGGCACTTCCAGGGCCATGGTTCATATTTAGCTTATAAAATAAGAGCATGACCACAGAGCTATAGTATGTACTTTTCTTTGGACATACATACTAAAAAAGTATGCATATTATTATAATCTGTACTAATTTACAACATTACAGACTAGGCTTGAAATGAGGCAGTTCAATTAAATATAGTCTATAAGGTCAATTTCAATTGACTGTATCTACATTGACATTGGTCAATAAAAGCAACTAGACATAATGATACTATAGATAATGCTACAACTATTACAATACATACCTTGTAAGTTAATTTACAGTCATAATGACTAGAATAAACAAACTTACTAGAATGTACATTTACAACTACAGTTACATATCAACAAGTTCATTATAACTCAATCAATAACTGGTAAGAGAACAAAAAAAAAAGAATACTGAACAAGTAAAATTACTTGCTGCACTACAAGAATGAATGATTATTCAACATACTTGAATAAAGTATTTATTGCATTTGTAGTCTAGAACATGCATCAATAAATATACCACATATTTCGTGGTAAAGTTTTATTACATTATTATTATTTTATTATGTATACTAGCTGTGCTCGCGACTTCGTCTGCATGGAATAGTTATTTTTTTTCACCCTTTTTTTTTTACATTTTCCATTACTTCTTCGCTCCTAATAGTTGCAGTGTGATGTTATATAGCCTAAAGCCTTCCTCGATAAATGGTCTATTCAACACAAAAAGATATTTTCAATTTGGACCAGTAGTTCCTGAGATTAGCGCGTTCAAACGAACAAACAAACTCTTCAGCTTTATAATATTAGTTAAGATTAGAACAGCTAACAAAACTTTCACTAATAGTAACACATATAAATGTAGTTACATTAGTTACAGCAATAAATAATTTAATGGCACTTCAAATTAGGTATATGCTGCTTCAGGATGTAATAGTAAGTAAGCCGAAGCTCGTACTATGGGTACTAGACAACTGTTAAACTTACTTAGATACTTCTTTGTAAACAAATACATACTATACATAGAAAACACTCAGACCAGTACAGACATGTTCAAGAACACAAATGTTGGTACTGCGCGGGAATCAAACCTACAACCCTTGGCTCAGAAGGCAGTGGTTATTACCTGATGGGCCATTGAGCCAGTCAAACTAGACAAGCCAGTCAAGCAAGTCAATTTAAATAACCAATCAAACCAGGCAGCAATTGATGTTTTGAGCACCAATATTGTTAAAATATAGCTAAGAATGCCATAGAAGCTTTTTAATAAAAAAATGTCTAGATCAAGATTTGTATCTAAGGGAGTTGAGCTACAATGCTGTCAGTTAAGAATACCCCTCTTCATCAGAGATTATAAACTAAAATTTAAATGGAAGTAAACAAGGGAACACAAAGTGAGGAAACCTTGTTTGTGGATATTTGTGTAGACAGTGTTGCGAAGATCAGATAGAAAACATTCTATAGAAATCACTAAGTTGTGCCCTATTGTGTAGCAAGCTGGTGAATTCCTTCACATGGCATCTCCATAAAATGCTGTGCTCTTACTTAAGTATGAATAACCATGAATGGTGTTAGTATTGGAGACAAAGTCTAGGCTAAACTTGTAGATATTTAGGTGGTTTTGACAAGGTTAACTATTAATCGGGGCATTCAGGCTTGAATGCAAAATATCATAGAATTATGATCCGACCAGTTTTGTACCATTATACCTAGTTTGAAACAAAATTTCACAGGGCCTCTTGAGAAGGTTCTCAAAACAGTTTAAAACATTATAGTAATACGCCAGTATAATCTCATTAAAATTAGAAGCTAAAGATCAGATATTGTGGGTTGGACAAAACATATTAGAAGTTTTAGCTCAATCATAATGATTGCTGATGTGCACACTGGTTTTGAACTACATACATATTTAATGTTTAAAAGGTTAGTTCAGTCTGTCCATGAATTCTAACTTCCTCAAGCAGATTGTAGATTTTATTCTATAAATAAAGCCTCATAAACGTTGTCATATTGCAGAGGCCAATATCCTTTGTATGATAATTACTAAGTAGATATTTAGTATTCATAAAGGGATGTGTTTAATTTGAACACTTACTCTTTTGCAGATGAGACTTTCTAAAATTTTATATCATGCTTATTAAAATTGTGGGGTCACAGCGTTGTTTGAGCGAAGAGACGTAGCGTATAGGCGTTCGGAGCGGACGTGAAACGGATTATAGGTCACATTTCCGTATAGGGGGGCTAGCATCGCGACTTCTCAATGAATCACCGACGGCACCGCGGAAAACTCAACGGTGACGATCGTACTCACAATCACGCACAAAACAAGCCACACTCCTTACAAACACTACTCGTAATAAGTTTGATTATGAATCAGCTAACTTTACTCACCTGTGTGTCCGTCGAGAGGTTCTCGGCGCTAGCGCTCACAGACATCTCGAACACTTGATATCGTCAACAGGACAACAAAATAAAAAATAAAATAACACTATTAGTTTATTCTCATAATTATTGTTTTGTTATTTGTCTATTTTGTTGGGCGTGTACAGTAGAACGAGCGTTGCAGATTGGCTGTTTGACAGTGACAGTTAACAGTTATGTCTGTTATTTTTTTTGGCAACCGAATAATGTTACCAGTTAATTATTTAAGTTTACCATTACAAAAGAATTCCAATGTTAAATCTTTTGCTTACATACGTTTTTATTTTTTTTTTCCACTCTGATTAACTAAACTGACCAAATAAAACGCAACAACTATTTTTTTGTCAACGATACAACTAGTTGGTTTGTTGTTTTAATGGGAAATTTCTCAAGACACTAATAGTAGTTGATGTAAAATCGCTCGCTAATGTCATATTTATTTACTTACTGGCTCCGGTTCAGCTACGTCAAGTGAGTCTTGGTCATTTACACAAGGTTATAATAATAAGCCGTGAATTCACTTCTCACCAGTCCACCTCTTTAAATATTTCATATCACACGGGTAAGTTGGCAGCTACTGGCAACTCAGTGAATGCCGCCATGATAATTTAAAAAACTACCAAATGTTACACATACTTTTAGTAGATTCCTGGGAAGATTATGGATTTTTTATAACAGCTATAATAGATAGGTTCCGAATATGTGTCTATTTTCTTACGTAATATTTATGAAATACTATTGGTTTGAATATTTTTATTTTAAACGATGTTGGTTCTCACCTTGGTCATATATACGCGATTGTACAATAGATGTCGCCTCTACATCTAAAAAAAAAAATTCTAAAAAAAAAAAAATTCTAGACCCAGTGCAGTTTGGCGATACTTATGTGAAGGCCGCTCCACATTCTCGAGAGACATTCACGCGAGAATCTCCGGAGATTCTCAGCGAGACTGTAGCGAGAACTTTTTTTGGGTACACACTCTCACAAAGTTCTCACTATAGTTCTCGCGCTCGATGATGATGGACGCAGAAGTAACCGCTGCTACAAGTTTATTGTTATGCGCATTCGCATATTATAATTATGCGTATGCTAAAGAGAAAAAAGTTATTAAAAATAAGTACTCAATATACAACCGTTCAAGTCGGCGGCTCGCGCGCTACTGAGAAACATGCGAGTGTGGAGCCAATACACGTTCTCGTCTGTTCTCACGTTCTCGCGCTCCTTTGTCTCGCGCCAAAAAACCGACTCAAAGTGGAGAAAAGCCGGAGAACAACGCGAGAACTTGAGAAGAATACGCGAATCGCTTCTACATTCACGTTTCTCGCATGTTTCTTGCGTTCTCGCGAGATTCTCTTGAGAATGTGGAGCGGCCTTTAGTAAATCAAGTAGGTAGGTAGTTCAAAGTAAAAAATTCTAGACCCAGTGCAGTTTGGCGATACTTATGATGTGTAAGTAAATCAAGTAGGTAGGTAGTTATGGTTCTAGAACATTAATAAATATGGTTAACGAAATTTATTCCCAATAAGACAATTTACAGTCACTTACATGAGAACATTATTAACGTTATGCAACTAAATACAAAAATATAGGTAGTACGTCGTTCGCGTGCGTGTACAAATATTAGGCAGGTAAATACTCACCTAGTGCAATCTTTCAATTACGAGTAGGTAGCTATGACTAAGTATTTTTCAAAATATGTTGTGCAAGTTTACTTTTGAATGCACTAAGTGAGCTCACATTTTTTATGTCCGAGGGTATTTTGTTATACAGCTGCGCTCCTTCAAAAGTTATCATCTTTTTTCCATAATTGGTTCTTATTTTGGGTAGTACGAGAAAACTAGCGCGGCGAGTGCTCCGTTTGGTGAAGTGTTTTACAACGTTATAGGTTATATTAGTATGAAGAGAGCTTTTCAAAATCTTTTTTATTAGTATACAAATATTGTAAGTATATAATTGCTTAATATTCATTATTTTGGTTTCCTCATATATTTTAGACGTGGATGTTAAGTAATGATATTGAAAAAGAGTTTTTATTATTTTGTTTTGTGCAACTTGAAGATAGGTAAGCAATTTTTGTATTACAAACATTTCCCCAAATCTCTATTAAGTATAATAGATGTGGTTTAACAAGAGAGTTATATATGGTGTAACGTAACCGACGTGGGATGCACCTAGCAATTTGCTTAAGAGAACCAATAAGAGATATAAGCTTGGTTCTGACGTGTTCAATCTGCAAGTTCCACGTCAATCCGTCATCAATCCTAAGACCAAGATATTTCTCGTTACTTTTTTGTTTTAATTCAATTTCGTTTATTTTCAGAGGTTGAAATGCTTTTATTATTTTATTTTTTGCTTTGAATATTACAAAACAAGTTTTTTGTGCATTAATTGTTTGGAGATTATAATTAAACCAGGAGACAATTAATGAAGTAACTATCTAGAATGGAATATTAATTAAGGTCTGAACCGAACGGTGAAATCATATTTTGTTCTTAGAATAATATCTAAGATTTTGTTATAATCATGAAATTACTAAGGTACCTAATAATACCGATTCATGATTAGCATGAAACTAATCAGCTGAAACAAATACCCCAACGGGAACATCAAAAAGACAAGGGTAACTAGTCACCGGAGGCTGGGGGGTGGCGGCGGGTGGCTGCCCCCCTCGTTAGCTATGCAAATACCGCGGCTGCGGGCGCGGAGGGATCAGATCGCCCACCACGCCCCTGCATTGATTAGCCTATGTACCTACGCCAGGGCACATATTTACCGGTAGCTACTGTTTCAGTGTTCGCTGAGAGGCTGTCACACAGTAGGTACGGCTAGCTACCATTATTTTAGAACTTTCAGCTTGTGTTTTCGCCAGGGTCAATGAACTGAAATAAAATATAACTAGGTACGCTAAGTAGGCCTAGTTACATTTTATTACAGTTCATCCTACGTTAGGTTACTTTTGAATAAGGGGCAGCGCAGACGGCACACTTTTTGTACGATAGAGTCTGCGTCTGAGACATTTAAAAAGAGCATCTAGGTCCTCTACAGCTCTGCCGACAGAATGATCGAAGATGTGCGTTGAGTCTGTGAAATATGCGCGACAGATTTTTTCGCGTCGTGTGCGTTACTGCATATACCTAATTGCATCACAGAATGAAAAGTGCGTCACGGATAGTCTGTCGTCTGCGTTGCCTCTTAGTATATGCTTTTTACTGTAACAAGAATTGTTACGTTGGTAGCTAAGCTAACTGGCTAAGTTCTTGAATGGTTTAAAACGTAAGTAGGTAGGTACTGTACTAAGTACCTATACCTATTTAATTTTCATGATCGTACTAGATTTTTCAATTATATGTAGGTAGGTTTACTAGCTATTGCAATGTTCCCCAAATCTAAAAAAATATCAACTTACCAACCTATAATAATTATTATTATCGACTTGGACCAAAACAGTGCCGTTCAAAAAGGCGATGAATTTACCCCTCACTTGGAACTACCAAGACGATTTTTGCCCCATCGACAAGCAATAATCAGCTTACGTTTTTTGTTGTCTCTGTAATCGCTGCTATTCTGAATCAGTCGACACGAGAACTCTTGACAATGTGTAGTTGAAATAGTCTAGTTTTAGTTTAAGCAAAGGTAAGTAGATCTCTTCGGATATAGTGTAATGCATCCAGCCAGTCGGCTAGCCAAAATCGGATGACCATCGTCATCACAGCGTCGTAAAGCTTCTTGGTTCTCTTGCTTTTTTGTTAAATTCAATAATACCTACTTACTTGCAACAGGTAATCAAAATCTAAGTAGGTACATATCAAGAAATGAGCCAACTCATTCTACTCAAAGGCTAACCAAATCATCGGTAATTTTGCTATTGTTGTTGAGTAGAAAGTATTTTTGTTGATATTATTAGTAGCAATAAATAAACAGAGTTGCCATGTAGTTTACCTCAATGAAACGTGTTTGTAAACATTTAATTTTGTACAGTAGGTACAATTTCACATTCCGAAAGACATAGTTTTTGCATAAATCTAAAAGAATTATGACTTGTTTTTAAAATAACTGTTCTTCTATTTCATACCATTTGATTGATACGATGTTTAGTGTAGAAAGCACATTGCCTAACAAATGTTATTGGAATATGAAACGAAGAAACTTCAACTATGACCTACCTACATCAGTTACCGAGCAGGTAGAATGTATTACAGTTCCGAACGTACCACTACTTATACAGAATTAGGTAGGTAGGTAAGTACTCTGTACACATAAGTGAGCTACATAGCTCGTTGGATACGCTAACTCATGTCGAATCACAGCAATCATTTACCACACACCAGAGCGTGTGTGGCGCACGTCAAACAATTCTCACAAAAACGCATTCCGTTATCGACACGATCTCGGCGCGGACCCCCAGACCGCAACACCGTCTCATTGCATTTAATTAATAAAAATCTCCCATCAAATGTGTGTCCCCGTTGACCCCGAGGAATTCCAGGCAAGTCAAAGTATTTTCTATTGTTGGTCCGGGTAAATATTTACCGTGGCTTGTTTACATAAGAGCTCGCGAGCACTCGACCGTACCTTTGATCCGCTCGATTACCGAAATCAGAATTGACAGATATCGATACTCTAAAGTTGTTTTGTTGAAACGTACATAGAACTCGGACGGGGTGAGTTACGAGCCAATGTGGGCTCTGTGCCTTGGGGGCAGGGTCGAGAGTGCGCTGTCGCGGGAGGGCAGAGGTGGAGTGACTTGCAAAGGCGCGGTGGTCCTCACAACAATCGCCGGCCACTAGATCATACCATACCATTCGTCCTGAAGAGCACTGTCAGTCATAGAGACATCATTTTGTTGACCATTTCAAATTATTTTTTTATTGATGAATAAGTAATAACTAACCATCCCAAGCCTACGATTGATCAAAGTGGCCAAAATTAGAGAACTGCTTATGTCCGTAGTGGACTGATGATGATGATAAATAACTGCACTTTCTTAAAAGTAAATCATATGACGGAGTAACTAGTATGTTCGCCTAGATTGAGGAGCCACATCAGCTTTTAAAAATCTGTAGTGGTCCCTCAATCCTGTGGCTCCAAATGGTACATGCATACATTCTCTAAAGTCTATAAGGACCGTAATTTCGATTAGATTAATAATTTACGATGATAGGTTTATTTGATTAATGTACAGATGGTTAAGCATTCCCCTTTGACACGCGCCATCTTTCCCCAAACATTTTGCAGCCTCTGTGCTTGTGGTGGGCACTTGGGCAGGCGACGTGCGAGCCTCGAGCGCGGCGGCGGTGACGCGCCGTCAGTGGCTCATACCATTCCCGGGCTAGCATTCCTGGATATGGTAGGTACCAGGGACCAACTGGCTGGGTACCTATATTAAGCACGCAAAATAATCTATCTTCTCTTTTATTATTTTTAGTATCTGACCTTTAAATTATCTCATAGCAAAAAGTCGTTCCATTTACAAACTTAGTTTATATAGCTTAAAAACTACAGAAACCTTTGAACAATCAGCGGCTGCTGCACTAGACTCTAGGCCCATGTCGCAGGAACCATTTCATTTAGAATAGAATAGAATAGAATAGAAGTGTTCAGACTATAGTCTCATTCGATTCAGCAAAAATTCCATACAGATTTTGAAAGAAAGAATGAAACGTTGTTTATTTTGTGACATACATTTAACACAACACAATAAAATGTGACCAAAAGGACTAAATTCTCAGCATATTATGTGGTGACCCCCGTGTGGTCTTTTGCACACGTCCCGAAGGACAACTGTGCGGAGCGACTTCACCAGTTTCATGTCGTCGCGAGGTCTGGACTGTTCTTACCTAACAAATAACTAACCGCATCCAGTGTACGTATGTCACCGCACCTAGCATCCAGACCCGTGCAGTAAACCACTCGCTGCCTCAGCGTCATTTATAACCAGCGCTGCCCATTATATCAGCCCTCGACTGAGGGCACGTGTAGACCTACTTGTAGCAACATGAGATAAGGCTGTTTAAGTCGATTTAGGACTTGGCCGGAGCAACTGCTGCTAGCCGCGATCACATGACATAATGTTGTAACAGAAGGTACAAACGATATTCATAAATAACCTTAGGTATCTTATGTACCAACTTTAGATGAAATAATTTAAAATCGGTCTCGATTTCCCACATGTACCGAATTGAAACAGGTTAATTGAAAGAAAAGTGATGGATGAATCTTTTTGCGCATGACTTGTACTATAAATAAGATGATATTCGTATCTGTGACGACTGGGCATCTCCCGGAACACCGAGACCCGACTAATTTTGGAAAACTTCGCTTCATAAACCGACGCTTTGACTTAGCCTTCCATTTCGTATTCCATCAAGGAAGGAAAAGCAGAAGAGGAATACTTTGCATTTGTACTATTTATCCAGAACCTACCAGAAGATAAAAAAATGTTCATGAACAACGGACGTTACTCCATTACGCTTGCGCCGCGTCATCAGAATGCATAAAGGCCTACAATAACTACATTGACACACGCCTTGCCTTTATACAAACTGTTATCCCTTAACTATTTTATACGAGCGGCGTTGACGCACTTCTATCCTTTGAACAGCAATAAAAAAATGTAAGCTGATTAGTCACTAGTGAAGGGTTGAGGGAACTAAAAACCAAAGCCACACCCGGAATTGTATATCAATTCGCGTGAATTGTACTTAGAGTTCGGTGACGAATAGTGGCAAGTAGGCTCCGATGATCCATTGCATCATGATTCCCGGTCGGATCAATTTTAGATTTCCTCTGGTTGTTTAGGTTCCTTATACCTCCTCATAAATCTTTATTTTTTGATTTCAGGCGGCGAAGCACGAGTGACGAAGCGCATCTTTTACTCAGGGCAAGCACAAGCAATCTACAAAAGCAGCTATGTGCTTGAAAAAATGCTTTGCGTTGGGACCAGACACCTGCCAAGAGATCGGAGTGGGAGACGTTGGTGCAGGATAGAGTCCACTAACCTTTTGAGATCCTCCAGCCTACCGCAATTACTTATATAATAATTACCTGATTAAAGAGCTTATTAATTTTATCAGGAGATTTAGAACTAATTAAGAATTCTCTAAAAAGATAGGCGCTTCAAAAGCGGTTTTCACAAAGTTATGTATATTAATATTTACCATTCGAAATTCCCCAAATTGAAAGCCGAAATAAAATCCATTGTCTGTGTGTATTAGTAGCCAATTAGGGCGGGGCGCGACGGGGCGCGGCGTTAGGTCGGCGCGTGGCGCAGCGTCGCGTCAGAGTGCTAAATACAGGAAAGCGAATTAAAGCGATGCTGTCAAGTGTTCATATGGAACTACTGTATTTTGGTTAGATGATTAGAGAATTAACATGATATGACGGTCTATGATTGAGCTAAGGAAAGGATTGAGGTCGGCGTTTTTCTGCGATGCGAAGTGATCCAATAGCTTCCTGGATTTCTTTCATAGCCTTCACTCGTATTTGATTAAGTACTATAAGATTCTACTGTAAGCTGAAGTAGCAGTGAACTAGTCATATGAGTTGCAGAACAGACCGTAATAAGCTTAGAGGTAAACGTGTTCTGGAGTGAATATCGTTTCTCGGCAATCGTGTGTATAGGTCGCGGCACGTAAGTTGAGCGCTGAGCGTTTCTGCGCAGAAGTCAAAAATTCGGTATCACAGGGGGGAGTACGGGGCGAGGGCGGGTGTGCGCACGCGCTTATTGGCTCTCCAGTCGTTCCTCGCTCCCCGCAACGTCGCGTCCACCCGCTCACGCCCGAACGGTACAATCGCGTTCTAAGTTTTAATGTTCTCGTTGTTTAATTTGTTTGTTGAAATTTGTTTTATCAATACGCAAAGAGTTGGTCTGAGTCAACAACTTGGACAAAGTTGTTGACTTCGTAACCGAATAATTTATCATTCAATTGATCAAGACATTTCAGATGAAGATGTTGATGATTCAAATGATGAAGGCATGCTGCCTTTGTCAGATTCAGACTATTTGTTTTTGAATGTAAAAAGAAATGGTCAATCGTTTCTATACAAACCTATGTTTTATTTCTATCTCACGTAAGTAGGCAGTAACCTCGTAACGGGTTACAAATTCCTGGCAGTTATTTATTTTTATTTCTTGTAATATGTAATAATATTACTACATTAACTGGCTTTCTTGAAATCTGTTTTTTTAAATGAAATACACGGTAGAATAATTTACAAATAAAACGATAAATTAGTCGAGCTAATAAATGTGTGCGCAATAGTACACATGCGCAGCTATCCCCTCCATAGTCCGCTCAGCGCTCAACTTACGTGCCGCGACCTAGGTCGCGGCACGTAAGTTGAGCGCTGAGCGTTTCTGCGCAGAAGTCAAAAATTCGGTATCACAGGGGGGAGTACGGGGCGAGGGCGGGTGTGCGCACGCGCTTATTGGCTCTCCAGTCGTTCCTCGCTCCCCGCAACGTCGCGTCCACCCGCTCACGCCCGAACGGTACAATCGCGTTCTAAGTTTTAATGTTCTCGTTGTTTAATTTGTTTGTTGAAATTTGTTTTATCAATACGCAAAGAGTTGGTCTGAGTCAACAACTTGGACAAAGTTGTTGACTTCGTAACCGAATAATTTATCATTCAATTGATCAAGACATTTCAGATGAAGATGTTGATGATTCAAATGATGAAGGCATGCTGCCTTTGTCAGATTCAGACTATTTGTTTTTGAATGTAAAAAGAAATGGTCAATCGTTTCTATACAAACCTATGTTTTATTTCTATCTCACGTAGGTAAGTAGGCAGTAACCTCGTAACGGGTTACAAATTCCTGGCAGTTATTTATTTTTATTTCTTGTAATAATATTACTACATTAACTGGCTTTCTTGAAATCTGTTTTTTTAAATGAAATACACGGTAGAATAATTTACAAATAAAACGATAAATTAGTCGAGCTAATAAATGTGTGCGCAATAGTACACATGCGCAGCTATCCCCTCCATAGTCCGCTCAGCGCTCAACTTACGTGCCGCGACCTATACAATAGGCGCTTTTAGACGTCTTTTTCACCGGATTACGGCATACGTTTTTAACGGACCACAGTGTGGTGTATGTGACATATTATTAAATGTATATTGCATCGGTAAGCGGGCGACCCTGCACGTTTAAGTATAAGAGCCCGCTAAAATCTTCGCCAACAGCGCATAAGTTAAGGATTCCGTTGGAGGTATCGGGTTCAATTTCAGTTTGGATCAATTTAGGAAAAAACATTTTGTTCATAAGAATACCTACTTGTGAAACCGCTTAAGCCTACTGGTTAGCCATTTGATATTATGACCACAGGGTTAATTATTAGCAATGAAATATCACTTTCAAAACACCGACCCAGCACGGAGGGCGCGGGAGAGGCCCAGGGAGGGTCCGTAAGCGCTACAAAGCGAAGGATTTAAAGTATTTTTTATTCGTTTCCCTCCGAGCCCGCATGTCACTGTTTGCAGTCACAAAATATTGTTACAGAGTGGGACGCAGTGTGGTGGCCACGCGCACTGATTTGACTGAGAATATCCCATCTTGAACTTAATAAATAAAGCTGCTATATTTACATCATAATAATAATGAATGAAAAGTAAAATAGGCTAAGCAGCATTGTTTAACATTTCCTTGCATGTTATGTGCTCTGAGAAACATTGACTAACAGCACACATTTAATAATGTCGTCAATTGTTTTACTCGTCTTACCTTGATGAAATTATTGATAATCTTGCAATGCCAATATTATTGTTTATTACGGTTGCTCATAGCCTTTCACTTAATACTTAAACGCAGTTTTTTTTTATCCAGAAATTTATCCCTCCGCTTGGTCATCATAGCGGATAGGCCTCCGCCGCCCCGGCTCCCCGGGGACCCGCTGAATGACGTCATTAGCGATCATCCCGCCTGCAAATTGCAATGTTTCAACCCACTTCGCGTTGCGACGACGAATTAGAAAGTACTGATTTACGATTGTCGCTACATCGTCAGCGTAATTTGACGGTCATAATTATCTTGTGATTTGTAAGGGTTTTGGTGAAGTAACTTGATTATAATCATCCACTTATTCCACCGATCCAGCATCAACAATTTTAGAATAGATGTTAGGTACAGGTTTCCCCCAAAATAATCGATCTCTAAGACTTCTTTTACTAGCCTAATAATAATTAGCTTCTAAAAAAAGAGCATAGGTAGCTCACGTGCTCAGTCACTACTTTTTTTTTTATATTGGCTCAGCATAGTGGCTTCCCTCCGCCTGATGGAAAGCAGGAAAGTACTGACATATACCAAAGTTACCTAAACTTTTTTAAGCACTTGTGTTATCACAATATGTGTTTATATTTGTGTTTAAGTGTATATTTGTAAGGTACCACAAAAACAAATATAAACACCCAGACACGGAACAAACACAAACATTGTAGCGGGTGGGAATCGAACCCACGACCCTTGGCGTAGAAGGCGGTGGTTACTACCAATTGAGCATCATCAGCCTCTATCAGTCCACTGTTGGACATAGGCCTCTCCGAACGTTCGTCACTTTGATCGATTCTGCCTTCTGACTTCACTGAACGGTAGCAGGCTGATGGTGAAGTTAATGATATTGAATGAAGTTACAATATAGATAAGCATAACTATCCAATAGCTGGTTCATAGTGCCGTCACTCCTCCCTCGCTCGATGGCAGGGCAGGTTTGCTGCCGCGGTGCCTCCTGCGGTCGCAACTCACGCGCTATTACATGTCGCACGCGTCACTTCACTGCGGACACCACGCGGGCAGCCCTCGGCTGTCGCGACGTAACAGTATTGATAATTGATATACTTATATATCATTTATTGAATAATAGTTTATTTTATTTTTTACAAATTAATACTTTGCAATATATAGGCAATAGATTTCACTAACCATTTCGTTAAATAATGAGTAGGTACTGTACATAACAGGTAGGTACATATTGAATTGTTCCAATGTTTCAAATTGGTCTCATACTTAAGACACTATTTATTGAGCTTTGACTAAAATTAAAAGCTATTTGACAAATCAGCTACTAATATGCATATGTTAACCATAATCTATGTCAATCATAACCAAAATAAATTGCACTTCTGATCATTGAAACTGCATGCTGTGGTGTCGTTTCGTTGGGCAATTCGAAGAGAATTACAATGAATATCTTGCAATGTGGCGGTTCGGGCTAATTAAAAGACTGACTGCGATCAAATAATTAATGTGTCCTTTATTACACGTGTTTATATATTATGAGGAGAGTGTTTATATAGATGCACTCGTATGTCGTACACACACTACAATCTTATCCTATTACTACCTACTGTTTGAAGTGTTGACAATTAAATAAATAACGTAATCTCTTGAGGACTTCAACTTGTTTCCAAATGATTGCAGCTATAAATAATCCATAACCTATTCAAGGAAAACATAAAATAATAAGATCAAGACTTGCCGGCCTACTCGCTTGTACCAAGCCGGGGAACAATCCAACGGGCGATGAGCGGTGATTACACAGGCCTAATTCGATAAGTAGGCACCCTCCGCGCCGGGCGCCTTTAACTTGCCGCCAAGAGTAACCGAATTTGCCACTTGATTGCACCGCTTGTGCGCAGTTTGCGATGTTTTGATTCGACGCAAAGAAACTTAGAAACATTTGGACAGGATTCTAAAAGCAGCAAGCAATCTATGGCAGGGTCTTATACATTCTGCATTCTACATTCAAACAGCCTGCAAACGTTCACTGCTGGAGATTGTCACCCCCCCAATGAGAACTGTCATAATGGGGGGATTAGCCTAAGTCACCACGCTTGGCAAGCGAGTTTAGAAACAAAGTATAGTAGGTACTTAATTACTTATAAAATAAACGATACCGTGAGCAATAGAAGTAAAATTGTGGCAGATACTGGTTTGGTATCGGTATATAGGTACTTAGTCAAAATTACAGTGTATATTATTATTATTTATTAACGGCAATAGTAGCAACAGACTTCCATAAACGTGGTAGAGCGATCGTTCAGGAGGCTCTGGGAGTTGATGGCGCATTGTCAGCAGTCGGGGGAGTGTGCTACTGCTATGACATTAGGTACATTTGTGCACTGAAGAGTTGGAGCATTACAGTACATTAAGAGCCACTGGAATTTTAGTAGGAGTTTTGACACGATCGAGAAAATGTTACGTCGTTTCAGGCCGATCTGGGAGCATAATGATAAGTATTTTATTCTTGTACAGGAGGGTTACGAATGCAAGTCTGTTGCTTTAACAGTTAACGTCAACGAAGAATATTTCACTAGTCAGATTGGGTCAGATAATTTAGGAGAGCATAGGTATTGAGTCGAATACACTAAAATAAAAATCAATGGGGAACACTGTTATAAAAATCTTAGGAACAAGAGATGTAAATGACTTTTATAGTAGCACAGCCACAAGGCACAGCTTAAAGTTATAATTTTCCCTACAATTTTGGAGGTACAGTTGTATACAAAATGTTTTACTTCATTTGATATTATTGTGAAATGTTCTGCTTAAAATATAATATTTCGTTCAATTAGGTATTTTCCATGGCAGCTGTTATGATTAAACAAGATTACCGAACCTTTATACATAACTAGCTTTTGCCCGCGACTTCGTCCGCGTGTTTAGATTTTTACATTCAAAAGTTTTTTTCCCAATCACTCCCGGTCCCGTTGGAATTTTGCAATATCGCGTTGCAGATAATCTTAACGTTCATTAATGTACCTTGCATGCCAAATTTCAATCATCTATCTTAACGCGATTTAGATTTTTCATACAAAAGGTTTTCCCGCTAACTCCTGATCCCGTGGGAAGTTTGCAATATCCTGTTGCAACTGAAAATCACTAAGGTACCTGCATGCCTAATTTCAAGATTTTCCCGCTAATAGGAAATGTGGATGACTTTTTTTTATGAATTTAAAAGATCATAGATCTCATCTTTTATCTTTTCGTAGATCGTAGAATTTTTAAACTATCTTTTCTATTAAGTGTGATATAAAGCGTAACATTTATTGCTTAGACAGAGAGATCCGACGTGGCGGATGACGTCACGTACCGTGCGCGCCATACAAACTCCATAGAAAAATCTGTTTTCGTGAGAGAGACGGGTATATTAATTTTCAACGACTCTATCTCGCCCATTTTTCAGCCAATTTTGATTTTGTTTTCACTGTTCATAGTATATTTTTATCTATTTTACGATAAATACATGTAACTATTTCTCATGCATGTCCCTATTCTCGTTCCCGTGGGAATTTCGGGAATTCTTTTCTTAGTGCACCTCTACGGTACCTAAGCTACGTCCCTTCTAAATTTCAAGCGCCTAAGTTAAGCCGTTTAGGCTGTGCGTTGATATGTCAGTCAGTGAGTTTCTTTTCTCCTTTTATATATTTAGATTTAATTTGACCGGTAACGCCATTTATTGAGAGGAATTAGTAGTTTTGGGCTATTTTATTTCTCGGCCTTTCTTTTCCTATTTTATCAAATAAAGGGTCGATATAAAATTTTGAAATTTTATCCCTTTTCTGAGTGGAATTTATCAAAACCCTTTCTTGGCAATATCTACCACGTCATGGTATAGCTTTGTGACATAAAGGGTTGATTTAAAATTTTGAAATTTTATCCCATTCGGAGTGGAATTTATCAAAACCCTTTCTTGGCAATAGCTATCACGTCATGGTATAGCTTTGTGAATGCAAAGTCTCAGCCCGAACGGTTTAACTTTTATCCCCTATTTTATCCCCTTGGGGCTCGAAATGATCAAAATTCTTTTAAGCGGATGCTTAAACGTCATAGCACGTCGTAGCTTTATACATTCCAAGTCTTAGACCAATCGGCTTAAAATTTACAAAGTTTTATACAAACCTATTTTTTCATCAGCTATTTTATCCCCTCGGGGGTTGAAATGATTAAAACCCCTTTTTAGCGGATGCCTACGTCATAGTAGCTTTATACATGCAAATTCTTCGCCCAATCGGCTTAAAATTGACAAAGTTTTATACAAACTTTCATCCCCTATTTTATCCCCTTGGGGGTAGAAATTATCAAACCCCTTTTTTAGCGGATACCTACGTCATAGTAGCTTTACACATGCAAAGTCTTAGTCCAAACGGCTTAAAATTGACAAAATTTTATACTAACTTTCATCCCCTATTTTATCCCCTTGGGGGTAGAATTGATCAAAATCCTTTCTTAGCGGACGCCTACGTCATTACATCTACCTGCATGCCAAATTTCAGCCCGATTGGTCCAGTAGTTTGGGCTGTGCGTTGATAGATCACTATGTCAGTCAGTCAGTCAGTCACCTTTGAGTTTTATATATTTAGATAGCTTTTGCCCGCGACTTCGTCCGCGTGTTTAAATTTATACATACAAAAGTTTTTTCCCGCTAACTCCCGTTCCCGTGGGAATTTCTCAAAATACAGCCATAACTAAACTTTATATTTACTAAGGTACCTGCATGCCAAATTTCAAGCGTCTAACTTAAGCGGTTTAGATTTTTCATACAAAAGGATTTTCCCGCTAATTCCCGTTCCCGTGGGAATTTCGGGAATTCCTTTCTTAGTGCACCCCTACGGTACCTAAGCTACGTCCCTTCCAAATTTCAAGTGCCTACGTTTAGCCGTTTGGGCTGTGCGTTGATATGTCAGTCAGTCAGTCAGTCAGTTTCTCCTTTTATATATATATATATATATAAATAAAAGATTTAGGTTTAGATTTAATTTGACCAGTAACGCCATTCATTGAGAGGAAGCAGTAGTTTTGGGCTGTGAGTCTATTTCTCGGCCTTTCAAGTCAGTTTTTTGCTACCCTATTTTATCGCGTAAAGGGTTGATTTAAAAATTTGAAATATTGGAGTGAAATTTATCAAAAAAGTTCTTACGGGATGCCTATGTCATAGTAGCTTGATGCATTCAAAATCGGCCCGATCGGTTTAAATTTGACAAAGTTTCATACAAACTTTCATCCCCTATTTTATCCCCTTGGGGGTAGAAATGATTCAAACCCATTCTTAGCGATACCTACGTCATAGAAGCTTTATGAATGTAAAGTCTAAGCCCGAACGGTTTACAATTGACGAAGTTTCATACAAACTTTCATCCCCTATTTTATCCCCTTGGGGGTAGAAATGATTCAAACCCATTCTTAGCGATACCTACGTCATAGAAGCTTTATGAATGTAAAGTCTAAGCCCGAACGGTTTACAATTGACGAAGTTTCATACAAACTTTCATCCCCTATTTTATCCCCTTGGGGGTAGAAATGATTCAAACCCATTCTTAGCGATACCTACGTCATAGAAGCTTTATGAATGTAAAGTCTAAGCCCGAACGGTTTACAATTGACGAAGTTTCATACAAACTTTCAACCCCTATTTTATCCCCTTGGGGGTAGAATTGGTCAAAATCCTTTCTTAGCGGATGCCTACGTCACATCATCTACCTACATGCCAAATTTCAGCCCGATCGGTCCAGTGGTTTGAGCTGTGCGTTGATAGATCACTATGTCAGTCAGTCAGTCAATCAGTCAGTCAGTCAGTCAGTCACCTTTGAGTTTTATATATTTAGATTATAGATATGTCACCGGAAAATAGCAAGAATCGTAAGTTGATCAATTTCCTAGGTAGTTAATTAACTTTCGGAAAATAACAAACAGTAGTTGAAATGTATTATTTAACGCAATGGATTTCAGTTAGTTGATCAATTTACGGTAGCCTGACAGTCATTTAATAATTTACGATTTTGACACAAGTAAAATCGTCCTCAAATGGGCCAATCGTTGTTCAATGTACTATTTAACGGTGCACTATTACCCGTAACTTAATACACTGTTCCCTGATTGGTTGCCGGGATAACGCCACGTGAGCCATTGAACCAATCAACGTTCACCTCACCTTCGTCGGATGATTTTACGACAAGACCCCGTAAAATGATCAATTTACTAAAATACATACGTTAAATAATACATTTCAACTGCCGTTTATTTTTTTCCGGAAGTTAATCAACTACCTAGGAAATTGATCAACTTACGATTCTTGCTATTTTCCGGTGACAGGTACAAATATTGACAGTACACAAATATACATACATCTCATGAATATTTTTCCTTAGCTGTTACGCATTCTCTGTAGATAAATATTAATTCGAGACTCCCGTTCGGAAAGGAAAGACCACAAGCCATGCCTTGTTCGGCCGGCAGTGTAGAAAGTCAGTCTTTTTCTAATGTACCTACAAAGGAAATGAGTTTAGCAGTCGAAAGTCAGTGGCTAATAAAAGTGCGTTAGCTGCTTCATTACTTGAATATAGTCAGTACCTAGGAGTTACATATTACAAGAGTTATAGAAAAAAAAATCCGAATCCTGTGGATGAAAACAAATAAACGCACATTATATTTTCATGAATGACGTATGGTATTGCAACTGCTTGTATTAGAGTGACTGCAACTACTATTCCATGCCAGGGCCTAATGATGAAGTCTTTTTGTCTAGCCTAGTAACGAGCAACTTTTAAATCTGGAAGGGCGTTTAAAGAAATTTGATGCCATATACCCTACTTTTAACGAATTGCAGACGGAAATTGAAATGCTTTCGGAGGATCCCGCCGATGAGAGTGAAGAACGCGAGCAGTTCGAAGACCAGTACCACACGCTGGTTGCGGCAGCGCGCGGCCTGCTGGGCGCGCGCCACCACCAGCGCAGTCTTCGGGATGGTTCCGTATCGATCTACGATGATGTACAGGCGAGTGAATCTAAATTCAATTGTGTCCGTTTGCCTAAAATCGACTTACCCGCTTTCCATGGTCATTATCAGCACTGGTTAAAATTTAGAGATACCTTCATTTCTTTAATCCACACACGACAGGATATGGATAATATCAATAAGTTGCATTACCTTCATGCTTCTCTTAAAGACAGCGCATTATTGGTCATTGACAATTTAGATTTTAAAGCCGACAATTACGAAATTGCTTGGAAGTTATTATGTGACAGATATGACAATAAAAGACTGCTCGTAAACAATCATGTTCAAGCATTATTTAATGTCCAGCCCTTACAAAAAGAGTCATGTCTGTCCCTTCGTCATCTTATAGACGTAACAAATAAAAATTTACGTGCTTTGTCATCATTAGACCAACCCGTTAAGTATTGGGATACTTTAATCATCCATATGATGTCTGAAAAGTTAGATAGCGTAACCCACAGAGTCTGGGAAGAACATAGAAATTGTTTAAATGATCCCCCTTCTTTAAATGTATTTATCACATTTCTTAGCAACAGAGCAGACTTATTGGAGACAATACAAGAAAAAGGTAAAATACAAAAAGATATTTACAAACAAAATTCAAATTTTCTTATAGATACTAGCAAACACAATAATAATTCAAGTGCTTATAATAATTGTGAAACAAATATGTACAATAATAAAAACTTAAAACCTAAACAAAATAATTATAACATAAAAAATTACAAATGTTCTCTTTGTCATGAAAGTCATTATTTATTTAACTGTGAAACATTCAGATCACTTTCTATTGAGGACAGAATTCAAAAGGTGAGGGAAACAAAAGTGTGTCAAAATTGTCTTCGACCTGGTCATTTTGAAAATAAATGTACTCTTGTCCCTTGTCGCTATTGTAAAAAGAGACACAACACACTCTTACACATACATGAACCCGAACCTACCCCTACGCCAGCTATTCCAATCAACAGCTTTAGTCATCTCGCTAATGATTCATCCAATTCTCGTCAGTATACTACTCCTTCGCATGTATTACTGTCCACAGCTCTCGTGAGGGTGATCGACAGCGGGGGCGCCGCGCACTCCGCGCGCCTCCTGCTCGATAACGGGAGCACCGGGAACCTAGTGACGCAATCGTTGTGCGGTAAGCTGGATCTGTCACGCCGCGATGCGGACTCCACGGTGACAGGTATCAACAATCATACTTCTCAAAGTGCACAGTCTTGCAGCCTTACAATCATGTCGATCCATGACGACTATAAATTCACTGTAGACTGTCTTATACTGCCTGACATTACTCAATGTCTACCGTCTTCCTTCATTGACAGAAGTCACATACCTATTCCTAAAGGAATTAATCTTGCTGACCCCACCTTTAATATACCATCTGTTATAGATATATTAGTAGGGGCAGAAGTATTTTGGTCCGTTTTGGGACGCAATCATATTAACTTGGGTAAAAATCAACCCAAGTTAATCGAAACGAAACTGGGTTGGTTAGTGTCTGGGCATGTTGCCCGCCTTAAGCACTCTTCAAATTCTCCCATTTGTCATTTTTTAAATGTGGAACCCAATCCAGTCTTAGCTCGTTTCGACTCCGTACAAATAAAACACTCCTTACCTACAATAGATGACGGTCGCTCTGTTGTGACTATGCCACTGAAGGAAGACCCCTCAGTCTTAGGCGCTTCGTTCCAACAGGCTAAATGCCGCTTTTCATCTTTAGATCATCGGTTCAGTAGGGAGCCAGGTTCGCTTGAGCACAAGCGCTTTGGTCACATGACCAAAAATAAGGGACCTGAAGGTCCATATAGGTCTTATAATTATTTTTTGCCGCATCACGGTGGTCTTAGTGTACAGTCGTAGTAGCACATCTGTACAAGTCTTTTTACTTTCTTTTACATTTTATTAATTTTTTATGCATCAAATGTAGTGCACGTCTTTTCAGTTGTCCGCGATTTTACTGGCAGCAAAACTGTGTACTAATGTCACTTGTGGTGTTACGTATCGTCGGCGGACAATCCGGCGGATCTTGTTTCCCGTGGGCTGAAGGCTGACCTTATCAGCTGTTCTATCCTGTGGTGGTCAGGCCACACTTTCTTATCTAAGGTCTAAAAAGCCCAGTACGAGACAGGATCTACCCGAACTGATTTCTTCACCAGTAGCGCGCAAAAATCAACCTAATGCTATGTAGTTAGTGGCTTTTTGATTTTCATAGTAGTGTTATTGACGTAGTTAGTGCTTTCATTAATCATAAAAAATCTAATTTACAATCATTGCAAATATAATGGCATACTTATTACTTATTCATTCACATTTTAATAAAAAATAATAAATTAATAATAACTTAATCCTTTGGTTGAAGAACAATAAAATGCATAATATTTAAATTTCATACAATATTAAAAATCATACAGTTTGAGATACATAATAATAATATACATACATAGTTCGAGATGTTTACAAATGAGTATGCCATTCAAATCATAAAAATCATGGCCTAACAAAATCGTCTTTATTCTTTCTTTTCCTCCTTCTTAGACTCGAATGCCATTATTCGAGTCGGTGGTAGACTCGATAATACCTCCTATGGTAATTATTCATATTTTTTGCCCAAGAAAATGCAAATGGCGGCCTTAACTTCTACCAGTCAACCAATGTTGCTTTGTTGTAGAAATCATTTTACTATCATTATTTTTTGTTATTGGTATTTCCTTTCCTACGCCTGCGCTGACCCAGTGCTGATAGCCGATCGAAGGGGAACAGTTGCAAAACGCCTTAAGTATTTTTTAACCATTTTTCATTCAAAGCCTTACATCTCTAGCTCGATACGGTCCTATCTATCGAGGCATAGTTTATTGTTTTTAATCGCTTGCATCATGGCGTAGAAAATCCTAAAGCATTAGGTACCTAGTTCCGGCCACGGAACATATTTTCGCTAGCACATATCTAGCTATTCAGATTTTTAGTCGAATCTGACTTAGAGGGTATAGACATCAAGTTTATCCCAGCCTACGTACCATTTTTGATAGCCTTTTATATACTCACAACGCTTTTATATTTTTAATTTCAATTTAATTCATTTTCACATACGAGGGAATGGTCACTTGCCTCGCTTAATTGAGGCCATTGCAAATTCATAATCCTTGACCCGGATATCCATTACTCCTACTTCATCCATTCCATTCTGACCTTTCCCCCCCTACTCCTACTTACTCCTGCCCACTTTCTAATTGGACGACCGCTTATCCATACCGCATCTTCATAATCGTGACATCGCCTCAATCATCGTCGGGCTGAAGGCGCCATGTGGAGGGCATATAACAACACCCGTCCCATTCCAGAACTTTGAAGCCTTCAGCAGCAGCCTTCAACCGGGGGAGCATGTCGCGGCGGACCGGTCGACGCACGGGAGGAGACGCGCGGGCGGAGGGTCCTGACGTCGGCGCCATCTGTGTCTTTCACCACGTCGTCAGCTGTATCTTCGGGATTACAATAAACCAGCGCCTATCGAAACTACAGTCCACTTATTTACCACCTAGAACCAATTTAGACAGTAGGATACTAGTTAAACCTTCATATACAAACCTGTATGGGAGGCGTACATTAGAGTATGCGATCCCATGCCTAATAAATAATATACCAAATAGCATACAAGCAGAGCTAACCCAAAAAAACATTAAATATAAGCTACGAAAATATTTCATTGAGGGCATTGTTGAGGTCTCGTAATGAAACATCCTGTGCGCGTGGCAACACTATGCATATGAGTGACGTAATGCGAAACGGCGACGGTGGTTGGTCGGTGGCGGCCGCGCGGCCGACTAATCTTTTGTGCTGAATGTCATGCATGGGAGGCGTGTAATTGTACGAGAATGATGGTTGTTATTTGTTAAGTTGATTAACTAAATAAAGTGTAACTTAGCATAGTAATTCATAAGTACTGTCGGCGGCACCGGTATGCGGTAAAGCTATTAAGCTTATGTACATGCCGATTTATTGTTTTTGTATATTATTGTTTTTTGGAAATAAATAAATAAAAATAAATAGTATGGTAGTCAATGAAATTTTTGTGACATCATTAAAAATATTTTAAATGAGAATGTATTAGTAGGCAATATTATTATCTAACAGTCTGTAATTATTACTTAAATTAATTTTTATTTAATAAAAATCATTGTTATAACAAATCTTCATAATAGTCACATAAAAATATTAATTTTTTTTAATTTAGATAGGAATTTTAGTGAGATAAATGCTGCCACGAAATGCTGGAACAACCTTCCGCCACCAATCAGAACCTTAAAATCTGCTGCTTCTTTTAAGCGCAATCTCAGGAAGTACCTACTCGAGGAGCAAAAGTCCTAACAGCCGTTTCTTCGTTCTCAGTTCTCTCATCACCACATCACACTCATACACACATACTTATACCTACACGTTTTCCTGACGCACACAAAAACCCAAATTAAATTGTTTTTCCATTTGATTAAATTAATTTTGCTCACTTTTTTATATTTACCTTAGTAGTAGTATCTATATGCACTCTTAATTTTTGTTGTTACTACCAAACATATTATAGTTAATATATTATTATATTGTTTACGTTGACCGGTGTCATTACCGATCATTATCGATGGTTTCCACTGAAAACCAGCGTTACAGTAAAGGTTTGCTGTAACAATAGCTGAGTGGACGCCTTTTTGGGCGCATTTTTCGTTTTATTAACCAACAAGTTGTATTTTGTTTTTGTTTAAATGTGTATTTTCTTTTCTCTGTTTTGTTTGTGTTATGTGTCCAAATAAAGTTTTTTTCTATTCTATTCTATTCTATTCTATTCTATAAATTGATGATGAGAATGATAAATTACACACACACAATATAAAAGTGGAATTCAAAGACAAAGTTATCTGTTATTTTCTCTGGATTTTCAATGCACTGTAATTTAATGAGTGATAATTTGATGTAAGATGCCATAAGTAACCTTCCCCAAACAAGTTTTAACTAAGTGTCCAATGCATTAAGATCATTAATCATCTAGATAATTATCTTGTCCATCATTTAATGCATGCTACTTCAACCCATTTCATATTATACCTACATAACACTAATCTGTTTCTAGATTTGTTTACAAACTCAATAGATTCTTCAAAATTGTTAAGATAATATCTGAAAATTAATTTATACCATTAGTAATTATAAAACATAAGGGGTAATAACAAACACATTGTCATGCAGATGGCATATCATTTAATAAACCATCAAAGTTTATTTAAACTAATAAAACATGATGCAATTTAAAATTGGCTTATGACACTTTCCTTCAAAATCATGCAATAATTCATCAATGTCGTTATCCAAGTCTTCACTTTGAGCCATTTTAGTGACCATGTCGGTAATCAAAAACGCCCCTAAAGTAGCCTCCTCGTAGTTGTCTTGAATGTCAATATTGATCACATGCACTGGCTGATTAAAAGTAGATCTCCTAGATCCAAACCATTCCACCACTTCGTCATATACCCGTTCTTCGCATGTAATAATTACATCAAAACGTTCTGCAGAGGCCTGAAATTTCTCAGGTGATGGTTTTATTCTTCTGTTCCTATTCAACATATGAAGCAATCCATTTTGAGTGTAGTATGTCTTGTCTTTTTCCAATAAATCTTTATAAATGACTTCATATGGTACTCCAAACTCGTAACAATTGGGTCGGTCAGCAGATGCTCCGGGAAGTTTAACCTTTTCCCCGGTACCAAAAGATTTGACTTTGAAACCTCTCTTCACAAGAAAAGCGTGAGCTTCCATGCTTCTGTTCATGTTTGATGAACATATTACCGCAATAAACAATTCTTCCATCGTCACAAAAAAGCACTGACGATTTGAAAATCGAAATTGATAGTGGCGTGGCGATGGTAAAACGAAAGTGTTCCTTCCTCATATGCAGTGTTGCCAGTATGATTTCCCAAAAAAGGACGGTTGACTTTCAGAAAAGGTACGGTTTTCAACTTCAAGGTACGGTTGCTTCGGGTTTCTTTTGCTTTCTTTTGCAAATAGGCTCTAATAACGATACCTAATGCCCAGAAGAAATTTTGATAGTGATTAAAAAGATTCTTTGCTTACAAGCTTATATATATAATTTTTTTTACGTTTCATCGTTACAACTATCAAATAGCAAATTATTATTACTTGAATGAATTTATGTGATTTACGTAAATCCTCCGAAATTGTCTAAATTCGGAGTTTACAATTAATTATTTCACAATATGGCAAACCCAACAAAACGTTCAAAAACAGGACGTAGGACATTTTCCAACATCAAAATTATGACATAACTGTTTCGTAACTGTTTCGTTTTGACGCTAGTAGTGTATTAATTTTAAATGACCATCAGATCAGAACAGATACTTTGCAAAATTTTAAGTTGTTAGAAATACCGTGCTCTTAGTTCAAAATTATACAACAAAATTAACAAAATCACAAAAATGCATCACTTACCAAAATATGAAGTTAAAAAATCTACAGAAAAGTTCCTGCGTACACAAAGATATAACGAGACTGAAGACCTATTAAAATAAAAATACAGCACTCACTACTACTAAATACACTCAAAACTTGACACTCCCAATCACCCACATCACATATATTATTGTTTTATTTTTGTTAAAAGTAATTGTAATAGTTAAATAAATCGTATAATATATACTATATCACCAAACTATATTATAAGGAAAGTGTTGACAACACATCTGCACGTAAAATTGTAAGAAGAAACAATGTCTGCCAGTACTCTGCCTGCTCGAAAATGAAGACAGCCTAAACAATCTTAGTACAAATATTTAGATGCACACATTAGAGCTTATATCTTTTCAATTTACCTGGGTTATACTATGTTAGTTCCATAGTTGAATTCTAGGTGGAGTTTATATTCATTGATTAAAGTTGGTATCTATTTTCTATACAATTGTAAGGATTAAATTGCCTTTAAAATTCGGTAGCATATTTTAGTTGCGACGTTTCGACAATATTGTACAGTTTGTGAAGTTTTTTTTTATTACGGTCCTTTTATTTAAATTTAGAAGCCAGATGAACGCTAGTTATATTTCACTTTAATTTCATTTATTCCTTATATAATATATTATTAATTACTACACTTAATTTATTGAATATTGCGTCAAATAACGTATTATTTGAACCTCCCGTCGCCTGACGGAAAGCGAATGAGTGTGAAGGTTTTAATTTAATTTCCCATATTATTGTACATCTAGCTTGCATCTGTGTGTGTTTGTGCATTCGCGTAGCCGGGAGTATGCAGAGCGCGTAAATATGGCGGCGCTGACAGATTTATTCGCGACCGCGCGCTGCTCGGCCGGGTACCGATAGCGAACCAACAATTTCAAGGTTGGGTAAGACTATGTCCTTTGAATCCTGGGTGGGATCGAAAGTGTGACCTTGTAGGTCAAGATTTTATTCCAGAGTCATATAAAATCAGCGATGGTACATACACCACCGTGTACACTATTTTTACACGAAAGCACGTTAATCGGTTTGTTCCAGCACCTAATGTTTTTCCGAATGTCATGTCACTATTCCATCGGATTATGAGAGTGAAGAATCAAAGTACTAAGTATCTGTACCACTATACACTTCTTGTGGGCTTCGATTCGCAGAATAAGATTGTGTCTAAAACATACTTTTTATCTTTAAACATAGAACAATTTATCATTTTTAACCGACTTCGAAAAAAGGAGGAGGTTCTCAATTCGTCTGTATGTATAATTTTTTTTTTTTTTTTTTTTTTTTATGTTTGTTTACCGATTATTCCGTCAATTATGGATGGATTTCAAAAATTTTTTTTTTGTTCGATAGAGGACACTTCCGAGGTGGTCCCATTATCACCAAGTCAGGATCTGATGATGGGATCCTGGAGAAATTGAGGGCAAAAACCGAAAATTGTATGCTCATATGGTGTTTTTGTTACGTAATCATATTTTACTCAGGTATTTGCTTCCGGGCGTCAACCTCTGGTGCTGATGATGAAGCCACAGAACTCCTTAACGGTTAGGAGTTAGGGAACAGTACTGACATTGGTCGATAGAAACTAGGTAGTAGTATGTACTTATTCAGGGCTAATAGGGCAGGTGATTTGGTAAGTGATTTGCTTGATTCTAGATCGCAAAGTCTTCACTTGACTTAAAGCAAAATTTTTCATTCCTAAGTAAAACTCGTTAAGGACATTAATTAGCCCATATTCAAGGTCACAGCACATTAACGCAACTAAAAATAGAGAAATAAAATTATTTAAAAAAAAAAATTAAACCGAATTCAAAAAAAAACACAAACGACCAAAACTAAAAAGCGATAAATAACGTAAGCAATTATTTAAATATTACAATTATCACTTATTTTTGAAGTCGGTGCCAGCCAAACAAATAAATGTATCTATATTATCGTGTGGATTTGCCGGCCGCGCGCGTCATACAACAACAGTCTACGTTAGTACCTAGAGGCTGGCACCGACTTCAAAAATAAGTGATAATTGTAATATTTAAATAATTGCTTACGTTATTTATCGCTTTTTAGTTTTGGTCGTTTGTGTTTTTTTTTGAAGTCGGTTTAATTTTTTTTTTTAAATAATATTTTATGCAAATATAGGCTAGTCAATCATAATGATTGAAGCATAAATACTTAATCGTTTATTTGTAAAGTATTTTGCTACAACTGCACTCTTACTTATAAGTAAGTAGGTACTTGTTTTTACGAGTATAGGCAAGAATGAGAATAGGTAAATAAAGTGAGTATAAAGCCGAAATTTGGAAATTCGGTTTCGATTTGTTATATGAAGAAATTCACGGATCTCACCTGATGTCCCACTATTATTTTTGGCTGCGATGAATAGCTAAACAATAGGTGATTGCAAATCATAAAACGTGAATACACTTTTTGATTAAACTATTTTACGCCAAATATTGGAATATACCTACTCATAGGTAGATGATGACTTCGAAACTAAATAAATGTGTTGTTACGTAGGTATATTTTGCCATCCGTACGCTCCACACGCCTGAATGGTGAGTTTTTCCGACCCAGCTCTTTCGAGCTCTTCATTGTATGCTTAGATATTAGTTGTGCCACGAATAAATTATCAGATGGAATACATTTTAAAGGAATTCGCCAAAAAGAGGAGGTCAACCAGCAAATGCCGTTTTGCGTCGGTTCTCATATAAGTTATGATGATCGATTTTATGCTGTTTGTTTACTTGCTTTTTACATCAGTGTAGTCTACGCAAGCTAATAAACACTAAGGGACTATACTTACATTTACTTGCTGGATGTTGGAATGACTGCATACTATACAAACCACTGTAAATGAATGTAATGTTCAGTAAAAAAGGGCGGCCTATTAACTAAAAGGCTGATTATACCACAATTTGGCTGTATCTTAATATACATATCTGAACATAGCATCGATTTAGTATATTTAAATAACCCAAAACATGCCACGCTGGGCTACACAACATCATCTAGTCCCAAACTAAGCGGAAGCTTGTACTAAGGGCACTTGACGAGTGATAAACTTACATATATAATTTTGCATAAAATACATATTAAGTATACATAGCAAACACCAGAGCACAGATGTATGTTCTGTGCGAGGATCGAACCGGCGACCGCTGTGTCAGAAGCAGTATCACTACCGCTGAACCGGACGGGTCGTCGCTTATTTAGCTGAATGGGATACCGGCCCACATTTAAGCTGTTATCGGCGCGTGAGTTATGCAGGCTGCCGGCCGCTTTTTGCTAATCAAAATTTGATTTACACCGGTTTGGTATTAAAATCCTTTTAGTTCTGCTCGCCGGCTATTTTCGGATTCGGACTGTCACAATGTAAGGTACCTAATTGAAAAACTTTCGCTGCAGGAAGATTAGGAAGACTGCAAGTTAGGCATCCCTTAGAATTTGCATCTTTGGTCAGTTTAACGTCGAGTTGGAATATTTTAAAGCTTTTTTATTATGAAAACACGTGTAGCTGTCACGTGTAGCACAGTCCTTAATATTGTCCAAAGATAGAAATAGCAGACCACAGTTAGAAAATTTGGCCGGACTCGACTTGTGTACTGTTCTTAATTTCTGCCACTAAGTTTTTCGCTGACTTCTTGTAGGTAGAAGTCAGCGAAATTCCTCAACACTTCGTAAATGAGAAGCCTTGTTAAAAGACCTATTATCAATGAACCTTTGTATGTAATATGCCTATACTTAATTAAAGCCATGATATCAAAGTCATTTAAAAACGAGCACAATTTGTGCCATACCCAACCAACTTCTTTTTCTAACTTCAGCATCCAAATCTTTTTCTAACTTCAAAATCCTTGAGTTCCTAAAGAACATATGCCGCCAATGAATTGTAAAACTGCATGACACCATAAATCGGTGCGTGTCGGAGCGCGCGATCGAGTTAAATCACGCTTATTGGTAACGAACCGAGGCGCGGGCGCAGCGCGTGCGACAGGCCAACATCTTGGAAGCACTCGACTTTATATAATGTCGAGTGCTGAAATGCGATATAAATATCGCACGTGTAAACGCCTAATCAAAATTACGCAAAGCCATGCTCAGTTATACTTATACGTTAACTCCATTGATTTTTGCCTTATTATTCTAAGGTGGGATGTAAGGGAGCCACCTATCACCTTTTCGCTCCAAGCCATCCTCACCTGCCCGTGGTGCATCCTGCCGAACAACAAACGAGGCTCTGGCAAACCGACTGGTGGCGGTAAAACCATCACGATAGAAGGCGTAGCTAAATACCACAGGCCGATGACGGGCAGCAGCGTCACCGGAGCAAGAAGCTACGCCCTGCGATCGCCATCCCGCCTGCCCAGCGTGGCGATTATGGGTATATCCTCCAGAAGTTTGCCCTAGGTGGCGAACTACTGGAGAGGCCTATGTCCAGCAGTGGACTGCAATAGGCTGATGATGATGATGATTCTAAGGTCTCCTCGATTCCAAGTTTTTTTTTATTATTAAATGGTTAGCACTTGACGCCAACTCGCATGACCGGCAACCTAATTTGGCCACTTTACAGGCCAGCATGCCGATGGTAACAGCTAAGTGATTGTATTGCTACTAATCGGTAGCTGTAGCAACTTAAGCTTCTCTTTCGCTTTTCAATAGGCGATTTGAAGCCACTATGCTGTACTGCCACTGTACTATAAAAAACTCTTTTCTCTTAAAGTACCTTGCCAAGTTCCTTATTTTAACAATTTTAAGACCCCATGTTTAATGCGATCGATGTCTAGATCAAGTACGTCAAGAGTGCATTAATCCAGGGCTTTAAGGGGGAGGGGGGTCTGTCACTGCCCACTCGCTGAATGAAAGCATGTGCCGACCCTCGTAAGTCCGGATACGTCACTTACGTGTACTATATTTAATATCGTCCTCTGTTGAGTGACTTAATATCATTTATGGCAATAGCTTTTACAAAACGACTAAGTTTTCAGTTGACTACAAACTCTGTTTTGTAGATATTGCCTAGCCGTCTCCAAAAAAAACCGTATTTAAAATATGGGCCAAACATGAGTACCTACATTATGTTTACTCAAAGCCATGAGATTTTTACACACTAGTGCATATCTAACATTATTAACATTGTTACTTATAAGTATACTTGATAACGCATGCTATGTTGAACAGAATAGAGGCGATAACTGTACGATCTGCACGTCCCCGAAGGATTGTTGGATTGAACGCAACTATCTAGATTTAATACAAATGTAGCTGTGCAATTTTATCACAAGAATTTATCACAATAACAAAGTCAAAGGAGAGATTTGATTATAAACAAATTACAGGTCACTGACCCCGAGTAATTTGCCACAAATAAACTAATTTGGTCTAAGGGCCCAATTAGTAGTAGATATCGGTGTGTATATTTGTTGTATTATTCACAATTATGACAGCGGGATAGCATAATTAGGGATGATTTTTGCCTTCAAGGAAAATATATTAAATAATATTATTCTCATTCAAGCGCCTATGAAAATGAATGTGCTGCAAATCTGAAAGAAGACTTCTATTCTTATTTTAGTTCTTTCCCTAAGTATGTAATAAGCATAAAACTTTTTGAAAGGACCTTTCATAAATTTATCATTTTCATTGAAAATACATTTAGAACTTACAACCGTGATGACTTTTTCAATCTTGGAGTACACATTGTTATTCTTATGGTAGCAAGTACCGTCTAAAACAAGAGTTCCCGGGCTCAAATTCTCAATAGTTACTGAGTTCTTCTGTCAATTGGGTACCTATATAGCAGTAGACCGTAGATAGTTTTCAGTGATACGCTCTCGTGTATCGAATAATATGGCTAACTTTTAGTCTGCACCTGTTTTGTCTCTAGTAGGTAGACAAAATTAGAAGGTTTCAAGTCTTTATCAGGCAAAAGATTCCCAAAATATCGAATTTGTGGTATAGGAGAGCGAGAGATATTAAATCTTTTTTCATGTTGTTTTTAGTATTTGTTGTTGTAGCGCTAAAAGAAATACATAACTTGTGAAAATTTCAGCTGCTTCTTTTTATTCTAGCTATGCCGGTTCTTAAGATATACGGACGGACTGCGAAGTTTTAGTAATAGGGTCCCGTTGGGCACGGAAACCTAAAATTGAGACCAAAAAAGTCTTGAAATAATAGAGAGATCATTCTACGAGTAAGTATATTTGCTGCACTCACTTCTATGACTTCTCCTAATACCTCCGACATCGGATCAGTTAAATTATAGACATATCAACTGTATACATGTACGGTTTTAGATCATTAAACTTCTCAACTTCATTGGTGTAGTAGAGAATCGAAGAAATTTCTAGATGTCTTCAAATAATTCGTTCCCATTCCAAAGTAACTCGACTTGTAAAATAGTACAAGGTAGTTAGTTGCGATGGAACAAGCCAGTCCATCCTCATCGCGAAGGAGGCCCTAAATCATACCGGTAGAGCGGCGCGTACCGGCATTTGTTTCGGTTACCGGTTTTTGGTAGCCGTACCGAATTAGATTTATTATCGGGAGACCTTTGCGGTGGCGAGTGGTTTAGATATGGGTTCGAGTACAGGTTAGGGAAATTTATTGCAATTTATTAGGTGACGCTTTTAATCATGTTTATTTTTATTGAAGGTACGTAAATTTTAATAAAATACATAATGTGGTCGTCGGATGATTTTGCGTTATCGATATTATGCATGACCGCACATTAGTCAGTTGGAACGACTTGATGAAATAAGCTGTTTTGTTTTATTTGTACCACAAACATTTTTACAAAGAACTACTGTCTTAAATTCAAATTTTTGATCGATCATTGATGGTAAAGATTTGTAAAATTGAAATGTGATTTGTAATTTATTAACGGTAAAGAGCAGTACTGTGTTGTTTTGTTTTAAAGATTTATCTTACTTATTATGTTCATTTTATTACTGATAGTCCAGCACAACCATCAGTTCAGAAGTCAGAAAAGGATGGTTACTTATAATAATTTTGTTCATAAATTTTGATACTGGTTAATTACGTACGTACGTACCTAAAACACAGTTTACGATAAACAAACATCACATTATTTACCGATATTGATTCTCAGAACAGCACTACGTACTCGAAATTTATTTCGCTGATAAAACCTTAGTAAGTGTGCAGTCAGTTCGTTACTCGTCTTGTAGCGTAACGAAGTGTTTGCAGCCCACGGGGGCAGGTAATCTAATCTGCCCCCCTCCCCCACCGGGGCTAGCGCCCGCTCTGTTTATGCCAGACTCTGTATCAGTTAGTGTTGGGACATGACGGTCAGTTTGCGGATCGTACAATCTAGTTCAACTGCAGTTGCTTCGGGCAATCTATCCTATTGATAACACGTCGAAGTCACATATAAATTTTCAAATAATCCTTTTTTTACCTAAACCTACGCCTGCTCCTGGTCGCGAAGATAGACCTTCGGATACCGTATCATAACATAATATAAGTAACAGGCAGAATGTTGGCCTTCTGTTCGAAATGAGTTCAGACCGGTGTGTAAAACTCTTAGCTGAATTCGCGTCGGAGTTGGCCGGTGTAGTGTAAACCCAACTTGTTAAAGTGGGGACTAACGGTGGGTATTTGCATACCGACTGCGACTGTGGTACACCATTGCAGACTATTTCACATTTGTATACCTACCAGATGTGACCCACTACGATTACGGCGTGGGGTGGGACCTTCACAAAGCAACAGACAACGAACGATAACCAGCTCTCTTTGAGAAAAAGAAGATTCTGTTTTACGATTGTAGTTTCATATAATTTAAAGGTACCATTTAGTTTCAAAGAACCTCGTGAACTAGAGGAGCCGTACACAGTAGTACAATTCATAGGGCACAAGCCTAGTATCCGGATCGGTACGTGCCACGAATGCGACAGGCGCGGATACTCAGCGATTGAAATGTTTAGCGGGCGGTGGGCCGGGTATTCCGTAATACACCCTAATTTCTGCGAACGAGGGTCTCGATTTGGTGGAGCTAAATAATTTTTCTATTACGCGTTCTGAATCAAGACTAATTTAATGCTTATTTCAATTCGTATCCACCGTACAGACAATAAATCTATGAAACTGTATATTTTTTAATAAAATTCTTAACTAGTTGTAGTCTTCACTTTTGTAATTTAAACCTAAAAGGTTTATTTTCCAGGCACCTATTCTTGTAAAAGTGTTTGAATATTACCTAAAGTTTTAAGCATTTTTGAATTTGTTTAAAACACTTTAAACCAGATTATTTAACGGTTAATAATTATTCTGTTTTACTGGAAAAAATAGACCAAACTATGTAGTAGGTGGTAGGTACCAAACCACCAGGCACTTTGTTGAACTTTGACACGATAGCTTGGAAATTTACCGCCGTGTTTTACCTGAAACTTACCTACCTAACCACTTAGACTTTTTCTGAAAATAACTTTCAAAAAAAGAGAGACTAACTTTCAAGAAAATAATTTTCTTGACAGAGAATTATCTAAAAAGAATTCGCGAAAGAAAGTATATTTTTTAACGCATGGAGAATTAACTCTATTTGAAGCCTTTTAACGAGAACAAAACCGACCCCTGCCTTTGGTCAGAAGCACATTTAAACCATATAAGCGTTTCCCATTCATCACACTAATTCTTCTCACGCAATTTTAGATTTCCGTGTCCCAGATTGCATTAACAATGTTGCCGATGGGTGTCAGATCTGACTAAACATTGCTTTATTGCATAATACTGTGCAGTTGCACTTAACGGTTTGCTGAGTCTTTATAGCGAGGGGTTAAGGACGACAGTCGCGCGGTGCTTGGCAGTTGTGTGTGGCTGTGTGGACTATTGGTGGTCGTTGGAGCGAGAGCGTCGCGTGCCGCCGCGCCGAGGCGAGTCCCACGCAAACCGTTCGGCGGAATCCGGGCTGTGCCTGTGTCATTGTATCGATACATGTCGATGTATCGATACTTCATTATAGTAAGTCCATTTTGGAAGGTCCTCGATATCGACCGCTTATACGAGTAGAATGCGCTTATTAGTGACTAGCTGTGCTCGCGACTTCGTCCGCGTGGAATAGTTATTTTTTCCCCGTTTTTTTTTTACATTTTCCATTATTTCTTCGCTCCTAATAGTTGCAGCGTGATGTTATATAGCCTAAAGCCTTCCTCGATAAATGGTCTATTCAACACAAAAAGATTTTTTCAATTTGGACCAGTAGTTCCTGAGATTAGCGCGTTCAAACAAACAAACAAACTCTTCAGCTTTATAATATTAGTTAAGATTAAGATTTTGAATTTGTATGTATGTGAACACAAATGTTTATTTATTGTCTGGCTAGGTGGCTCAATTGGTAGTGACCCCGGCCTTCTGAACCAAGTGTCGTGGGTTCGATTCCCACCCGGGACAAACACTTTGGGATCGGAGCAATGTATGTGATGTGATGTTGTCTGATATTTATTTATGCGGAAGCTTAATACGAGTACAGTACGTTTACAAAAGTGCATCAACAATAAGTAATTAGCCTACACATTCAAGGGAAAGTAACGCACTTGTTACTCCCCTAGTGTTGATGTCTGTGGTCTGAAATGATCACTTACTATCTAAATAACCTTCAGCTTCGTTTGCCCCCTCTGTCATAAAAAAATCTGTCAACGCAAAATATGTATTAGACCTATTGTGTCTTGTAACTCTTGAACTGTGAAGTGTAACTGACTATATTATACTGTAATGGTGAAGTCTTACATAATCAGCAAGCTCCTCGCCCAGAAGTGGGTCTTAGCCTTCACCAAACGATTTGAGCACTACCCTTTGTCCTCAGTCACCAGCCAACGACAATCTTACTGCTGTAGGTGCATGAGGTACCTTTCCACTTGGTCTAGAACGTGATACCTGGAACCGTGCATTCTCCAGCTATTTTTTATTATTGTTGCTATATCTCAACGTAAGGTTTCTTGTTCTTATTCCAAAATATCGACAATCCCATCGATAACACCTTATCGAGTCTCTATGCAGCTGTGAATGAAGTTCGTTTGGCCGAGCGGCCTACGCGAGTAATCGAAAATTACAGGACGAGTCGAACGCGGTTCGGTTTGTTGAATTAAAAAGGCGGCGGAGGCCGGGAGGGCTGGGAGGGAACAATGCCGAATCACCGCGTCACGACGTCTCATTACCGGAGTTTCTAGTATTCAACCCTAGCAAAGTGTTAATAAATGGTACGATTGAATTTATTCGGGCCTATTATGATTGATACAATAAGTGTCCAGATATACGTATTTTTAATTACGATTTTTCCTTATATTATAGAAACATCGACTTTGCAATATACAGATACACGAACACCTGCAAACTCAAGTGTCCTACCAATTTAGTTATCTTAAATCAGGGCGCTTAGTAGACACATAGTATAATAACGACTGTTTTATTTTCTTGAAGACTCGGTTCGCAACATTCCTAAAGCTTTGTTGTGTAGTAGGTATTTCTTTATCGATGTCTAGAAACCCTTCAGGTGTTGCCTCAAGCCAGGACGTTAATGTAATTAGCTTAGATGTAAATGTAATCAATGGATTGTATGTTATTACCCGGCTGTAGAGGCTTATCTGTATGATATTTCTGATGCTTTTCAAAACTGTTTCTGAAACCGGTGCCACACTGTCCCTCTACAATAAACATTCTTCAAAATATACAAAATCAACACGCACTTACTTATACAGACATGCCTTTCAGTCATTATCATTTTGAGTACACATTCTAGCAAATATTTACGAAATAAAAACTGGCGGAACGCCCTCCATTGATGTAATAATATCATTAACCCACACTTTAGCCGAACTAAACCGCGTCGCAGCAATAACAATGGCTTCAAAAGCTTGTAACTCTGCGTGTAAGAGGAATGTAATAGAGTGACAGAGTGTCGTGTTTGCCGAAATTTTCGCCCCCTGGGGCGATCACCCGCATCATAGAGTCCCCGGGGGCGGCGCGGGTCATGTTAACGCCACTGTTTTCTTGTAATACCGTTTAATAGTCGTGACGACTATTTATTTGACTTGTTATGAATTCTGCCCCATTACAGTAACATTCGTGAAAATATTATTCAGTTAGCATGAAATATTCACAATTTCAAAGTGAAATTAAATATTCGCATCTCAAAGGTTGTCTCGGTGAAGTCGCTTATAACGATAAGACCGACAAAATTGTACAGCAATTGTATACATTTTCCAGTTATAAGTATAGACTTAGATAGATACCTAGGTCTCTATCTAACAAGTCCAAAAACGCTTTGTACAAAATGGCCAAGGATAAGTGACGTCACCTGCCACCATACGTCTTATTTTGTATAGATGTCATAAATAATGGAACTTAAAAGATGGTATATTTTTTGTTGATATCTTTCCTTAGCGTTTGAGTGCCACGCTATAAACGAGTATCACGGAAAATATTTACAAGAAACTATAAGATCCACACCTTCACACAACTGCGATATTGTTCGTCCCTGGGGAGGCGCCATTACGGCGGCGTCCTCCGCCAGTCGACTAACAAGGCCCGCGGGACGCGGAATATGTTACAGCTCCCTCGGGCGCCGCGCGGACCTCCTTGATTTGTGGAAACACCCTGTATTGTTTGCAACAGAGAACTAAATGTGAAGGGCGGTAAAATGGCGCTCTTATAAAACAGTGCATGTATTGCTCGAAGCTCTACCCAGGTCCAGGTCACACATTCATGTGATGAATATTTGTTTTTGTTTTGTATCTGAGTTATACATTTTATAATACAGTTTGTGGTACTTTCGTTCATTCCGATCTTCATAACACAAGTGCTTAGGCTACTAAAGTATAGAGGTATGTGATGTCGTCTCAACTTATTATATTTTTTTAATTTTTAAATAACAAAATTAAAGACGTAACATGAGACAAGAATAAAAGTAGGTAAATTTCTGTTGTCGATGGATTCACTGTTACTGAAAGAAAAACGCAGCATGAAGTGAGTAAATTTACGTTAAGTAAACTTACGTTAAGTTTAAAAAAAAAATAAGCTGCCATTGTGATAACTAAACATTTTCGAAAGAATCCCGAGCAACATTTTAGCGCTGCAACGCAATACGAAATCCAGTTACAGATCTCAAAAATAGGGGCTGTTCTCTGGGGTGCAGGCGAGGAGCGCTAGGGGGGCCGAGGAGGGTGGAGGGGGTCCATAATCTCATTGCGCGGTCCGCTGCGCGCGCGCCGCGCGTGTAATCGCGTTGCTCTAATGGTCTTAGCACAAAGGGATCAAGCGATCTATTGACGCGCCAAATGTCCGACGTTTTCAGCCAGCGCTGCAGTTTCGTCGGCTTTTTACCGGCGTTGCAGTTTAGACGAAAGCTTCGGAGGGATACGGCATTTTATTTCGGAATAAATTAATGTTCCCAGAGGTATTGCGCCGCCACAGCGTATTTTGAAGTTTAATTAATAGAATAGAATAGGAACCATTTAGGTATGTGGTAAGTACATTCAATTAAACACAACAAGATATTACAAAGTTAGGTGGATCTTAAAAAGTAAGACAGGAATATTTTCAATAGGAGAATGAATATCTGATTCATTTTGACAGAGGACTGCGAGAGACTTAAGATGATGATATAAGTCGATGTAAAAAAAATTATAATGCAAAGTTGAAATGCATTAAATTTTTTTCAAGTCGCTTGCAGTTCACTGTTGGATATAGGCCTCTTCAATTGTTTGTTATTTAAAATACTTAATCAGAAATTATGAATTGTGAGGCACAGATAAAAATGACCACCGCCGACAAATATCGCCATAAAATAAAATTGTGTCAAAAATTAAAGATAGTAGGTATACGTTGTATGCATAAAATTGTCCAACTGCTCCTCAACGAATACAGCCGTTTAATATTCTATAGGCGACACAATAAGCCTCTATTTGAAACATTGGAGGCACATAATTAAATCAGCGAAATAATACTGTTTGCGAGCACAAAGGTCTGCACGGTGTAACGGAAAAGACAAACAGAGTCGGCAGTTCACTGTGGGGACTGTTTGCGAACTAGCTTTGCCAAGTTACAATTGTCGTGAGTTCATCGCGCGTCCCCTGGGAGTGTTCATTTTCCTGGAATAACACCTAGGCATCTTTGTTTGATGTGTGCGGGATAATTGAATGGGGATGTCGGGATACGTGTGCTGTGTGCGTGTATGTGCGGCGATGTTTGTAGCTTATGCGCTATTGGGAAGTTGTTGATTGAAGTGGTATAACTTCGTAGTTTTGAGGTGGAACTTTTCTATTTTGATTGGATCGATGGCTCATTTGGTAGTGACCCCTGCCTCCTAAACCCAGGGTCGAAGGCTCGATTCCCGCCTGGGCACAAGAAATCGAGCCGTCACCGCACGGTAAAATTTAAGTTCCATCACAAACATTAATTGCTTGCTTAAAAAAGTGACCGTTAATATCTAAGTATACGTACAGTGGATGTTTGCATGCTGATAATGATAGATAAATAAAAAAAACCGGCCAAGTGCGAGTCGGGCTCGCGCACAAAGGGTTCCGTAGCAGCAAATATAATAAACTTAACCAAAATTACAGTTAAATCAACCTATCTCAAAAACTATAAGAGATACTTTGATCAAACCAAAAATCGTTGAAAGAGTTAATTAGCATGCATCACCTCTATTTTTTTTAGAATTTTATACCCCGTAGTTATAAAAATAGAGGGGGGGGGACATACTTTTTACGACTTTGAGAGCTGATATCTCAAAAACCGTTCACTTTAAGAAAAATGTTTTTTAGAAAACTTTATATCATTTTAAAAGACCTTTCCATTGATACCCCACACGGGTATGTACATCGAAAAAAAAAATTTCATCCCTCAGTTACATGTATGGGGGGCCCCACCCCCAATTCTTTTTTTTACTATTTAGTGTCATAATTTTGTAGCGGTTCATACAACACATATTCCCATCAAATTTCATCACTGTAGTACTTATAGTTTCCGAGTAAATCGGCTGTGACAGACGGACAGACGGACAGACGGACAGACGGACATGACGAAACTATAAGGGTTCCGTTTTTGCCATTTTGGCTACGGAACCCTAAAAACACCAGTCAAGAGGTTCGGAGTCGCATGCAACAACGCTTCAACGCTGATGATGACACAAAATAAGCGTAAGACGTCGCTGTGCGAAGGCCCGGTGTAACTAGCTAATATACTTAATATGTCTGGTGGAGGCGTCCCCAGCCCAGGGCAGGGGCACTAGGCGTCCGCGCGGCCCCAAATCAATCGCGTCAGGCCAATTGTTCATTTGTCGCCCCGGCATATTTGTACGTGCTCGCTGCAAATTAATGGTTGCAAAGAAACAATTCTACAATGTAAATATACATGTGCCAGACAGTGCATACGTGGCAAATTAGGGTAGCTAAACTAGTACTATGAATAATAGATGAAACTAGGAGCGTTTCCCAGAATCCAAACTCGAGCTGTTGTCTAGTACTCATAGTACAAGCTTCGGCTTAGATTTGTTTGTACTACGAGTAGAAGACGTTGTGTCGCCCAGCGTTGTACATCTTGGGCTATTTGAGGTGCCCTCATTGATACCGCATTCCATAATACAAGTACTTAAGCTATTTACTTTGGGATTAGGTTAATCTATATGATGGTGTTTGTGACAATTTATAGAGCCGTTACTCAGTTATAATCTTTATGCAGACTAGGCTCATACAATAAATGAAGTATAACTTTTACTATTTCGCAAATTGCACCTGCGCCTCAGATCAATACTCTCGCAGATCTCTGGTGACAAGCCACAATAACAATACTTCGTCACAATCGGGTTACATTCAACCAGACAACTGATAAGGCGAGCGAGGTAGACAATTAGGTAGATGGGGTAGGTAGATCGTGATGTTAGCTGTCGCACAGTGTAGAAGATATGCAGTAAAGCAGGCCCTACACTGCCTGTGTATTTGGCAGCGGTAGCCAAATGTCTTTTGTAATGGCACACAATTACTTCTCTCTGTATGACCCAAAGGTTGATTGGTAGAGAATGCTCCTAGCATTAAGTTCGCCTTTTGTACCATTTTGTGAAGTAAAGTTCAAATAAAAAAATGTCTATAAGAGTTAACTAACTAGATTGGAGTCTCGGCCTACGATAATAAGAGCCTATAGGTACTTTGTCTGGCTCACGCAAGTCCTTTGAAACTTCAACCGCCCAGCGGTAAGTACTTGGGCCGGCCAATTGGGCTGTCTGCCACTAGATCGTCCCAAACACACTCGCTTTACTACACAACTCCCATCCTCTATAGATGTCCTAGCCAACGAAGTTTGAATGAGAGGGAAAGCGAGTGCGAGAGTGTGGACTGTGTCCTTTATTCTCTTCTCGCTGACGTTCCTCTTTGTGTTTATTATTGTTAGGGCGTGAGTTGCAAGGTGGTTGCAAGGTGGTAAAGCGAGGGAAACAACACACTTTCGCGCTCACTCGCCTTGTAGGCACATATAATAACTCACTTACTTCAATCGGACTCTCGGATTCGAAACTCGTCACACCAAAAAATGTTTTTGGATTTCTGGCTTTCTTGGCAGATACATTCGTTTTTATGTTACCGCCGGGGGCTCAAGTATAATATACTATGCCAGTTAGGGTACAAATGGCCAACCGTATTCAATTGCACTGTGGTATGGGCGCCGCCGCCGACAATTAGGACCCTTTGATGTTTACGCTCTGGTGTTTTAATTTAGCATTTCAAGTTTATCGATGTGTGTGATCATAACCATACTATTTATGAACAGGTGCAGTTTTTATAAAAACGATATTATTAGGTATAACACAAAGTTAATACGTATTATTTTTTATGTTTTATTTGGAGTGTATTTTGGATCACTGAATAAATGTTGCTATGACTTAGTTTTTAGTGATTTGATAGCGACACTTGTGACGTCGTGACCAGCCGCATACTGAACTGGAAACATTTTGTGTTCTAATCTAGTTAATTCAATGTTCTTATAACTACACTTGGAAGTGTAGTTATAAATGTACCACTAACGTTCATGTAGCACTTGTGGGTATTTGTTCTCAAGTATAAATTGAAAGTTTAAGTTTCTGGTAACTTCGTTTCTTCAGTTTTTCATTTTGAAAGGTGACTAAGTAATAAGATTAAGTGCGTATCATAGAATAATAAAACCAACATATAAGTGAAAAAAAGCTGCCTAAATTTACCGTGCTTTATTTCGGACCTTCATTATTTAGAAAAATACTTAATAGTACTTAGTAGTGTAGAGCATTAAAGAGGTCGGTGTCGAGGTATAGTTCGAGAAAAGATTAGTTAGCAAAGTGAACTCAATGCGGTGGTGGTAACTCAATCCCCTAGTAAATCAATTTATTTTCAAATAAGTGAAGATTAAGATGTTAGTTTAATTTCTTATTTCCTTCTTATGTCCAGACAAATTATACTAACATAATATCAGATCGGTTGCGTTTAACCAATTTTATTAGGATCCCCAATTTGTACCCATTTAGAAACCTAACTACAAAGTTATTGCAGAAGATCTATCTTTAGACTAAATCCTAAGCTTCTGACTAGGTGAACGAGATCACCAAAAACTCAACTTAGATTCTAGCCTCGACTTACATCATAAATACAACACATTTAAGACCTACAGCTACACAAATGCACAAAACAGAGGCCAGAGCCACCCTGATTGCTATCTGTTTGTGTAGCGAACAATAATTCGGATGCGGCAGTTACTTGCCCGTCAAATTAAGAGGGAGCCGTCCCCCGGCCCAATCGGAATTGCAAATTCGCATTTTCGCTTCTGAATAACTGAACGAGCGATCTTTCCGGAGTCGGGATGTTCCGATAAAAAAATATGATTTCAAAAGTGGAATTAAAAGTGTGATGGCGGCGCCGGAAGCTGCCCTCGGAAACGGATGGAGGAGAATCCGGGAGTGGGTAGCGGAGTAGGAGTACGGTCGGTACGCTAAGTTTCTAATGTTATTAACCCATAAATTGTTTTATTTTGTCAATTACAGAACATCTATTTACGGTAGGTGGCGGCTATGAGTAATTCAAAGTTAAATACCTGACAAGTAACTGACCAGTTACTTGCCCGTTGTCACAGCGACTTGGGCTTCTCTTTCGCTTTCCATCAGGCGTAGGGAAGCCATTATGTCGAGCCACTATAAAAAAAAAAAAAAAAAAAAAAAAATGTTTTTGGGAAGGCCATACTTAGTCTCTTTGTTGTTATTGGGAAATCAACACAGAAACTTAATTACTTAGTGGGTTCATAAGGAATTACTACAGTAGTCGTGGTTAGGAAAGATGGTATACACGGAAGGTCATCACATTTCTGTAGCCCAAGCAGCAATTTTTTGTCAAAGCGTAACATAAACGTTGCGTGTTGACGATACGCTTTGGTTAAAGCTTCTTTTTGGTAAAAATTTAACGGCCGTATTCACAAACGTTACTATGCGTCGCGGGAACGCACAGGTACCCAAAAACGTATAGGATTTTAGGCACTGTGCGTCCGCGCGTGGCATAGTAACGTTTGTGAATACGGCCGTAATAATATAATATATAATATCAGACAAAATCACATCATTGCTCCGATCCCAAAGTAAGTAGCTTAAGCACTCGTGTTATGGGTATCAGAACAACGAAGGTACCACAAATAAATACTCGTACAAATATAAACACACCACAAATTCTCTGTCTTGAATGGTTCATTTTGGGGAAATTCTACTAGTCTACTACTCACTGTGTGTTAGTAGGTGCCGGTCACAGTCTTATTAAAGCCCCACTCAGGGTCCAACACATACTTATATTTAATTTCAAATCGATTACAGTGTCCCCAACAATAAACAAATGCCAAGTAGTTACGGATTTCTGCATTCACCTACATAAAAGCTGATACTTGCACTCATATCCAAGTAAATCCTAAAATAGGTCGCGTGAATGACGTCATTAAGGTCTTAGAGCGCCGCCTCGTAGTACAGTACACCCTTGCTGTTGAAAGGGCTTACGAGAACACGACTTAACGAAATTCAGCTGACGCAGTTAGTAGGTAATTGGGGTCACGATCATCATCATCAGCCTATCACAGTCCACTGCTGGACATAGGCCTCTCCAATTGTTCGCCACAGGGTAAATATCTGGAGGATATACACATAATCGCCACGCTGGGCAGGCGTATTCCACCTTCTACGGGTGATCGTAGGGAGGGAATGCGTCCCAGGATTGTAAAGATAAGCTAAGAATAGACAATAAAAGATACTAAATCACTGTGGTAGATGATAACTGTAGAGCGAAGTAATTACGTGCTCTGGGTGTAATTAGGGCGCGGCTTACCGTCTCGAGGGCTCTCGGCGGATTCGCCGCGTGCTGCCAACGGCTCGGCGTCATACAAATTATTATGTAAAGAGTACTCGACTTAACCCCCGTTACTAGAGAACTTTATTCCTTTTTCTTCCAATATGGCTAAAGTGTCACATGCATAGACTTGTATTATTACATAGAATTGTATACTAAACGCTATCTAGCTAAACAGCTATTAAAATATTATTAGTTATATTAGTAATTAATATAGAAAAAACAAAAAATATGGAATTTACATAAAGATGTAAGTAACAAAAAATTAACTGACCAAATGGTACACAATGGCAGAGTTATTGAAACGACCTCAACCACAAAGTTCCTCGGCTTGCATATTGATGATAATTTAAAATGGCAGAGGCACATAGAGCTTTTATGTAAAAAACTTTCACAGTCATCATACTGCCTTTACCTCTTATCGAAAAAAGTTGGTCTTGCGACGTTGCTCACATCTTATCATGGATTTGTGGTATCTAGGTTAAGATATGCTATTATATTTTGGGGCAATGCAACTAATTGGCAACAAAAAGGGTTTAAATGTCAAAAGAGATGCATTCGCGCAATGTGCAAACTTAAAAAAACAGAATCCTGCAGAATGTACTTCCGAGAATTAAATGTACCTACTAACTATGCCTTACCTATACATATTATTATTTGAATTAGCAGTTTTTGTTAGGCAACAGTCGGCTTTGTTTAGAATAATTCCAAGAATCGTACATTGTTGTGCTCTGTTAACCACATTCCATATAAAACGGCATTGTATGCCAAAAGTGTGTTTGTAATGGCGCCAAAGGTTTATAACAAGCTTCCCGATACTATCAAAGAATGCGATCACTTCATCAGTTTCAAGCAAAAGCTATACCGATATTTGGTTACAAATGCGTTTTACTCAGTCAATGAATTTCTTGAATCTAAATAAAGGCTCCTTTACCTTTGACACAAGAATTTAATTATAATGTATTAAATTATTAATTAATTTATTGACTGAGATTTCACCCATTTTCATCGATCTGACATTCTTTTGTGATAAAAATCGACACCATTGTAATCCAATATTCTGACTTTCTAATGTTGACATAATTTATATATTTTATTTTAATTTTGTAATATCATAAATTTTAATAATATAATATTGTAATCCTAAACTTTCGTATGCCGAAATGGCAGATCGCAGTGGTACCTCAACGTTGTTAATATAATCAGATCTATGACATACCCGTGAATCACGAATAAATAATTTGATTTGATTTGAAAAAAATTCTTGACAATTTCACAATTACTATAATAAATAATTATTTATAGGTTTTGAATCAAGTCTCAGCCATTCATTTTTAATTAAAGGTATCCTTCATTTGAAGGATAGATATGATCGACTCTACCTACATAATAGGTAGTGTCTAAGCTAAGTTACAATACGACTGCTACTTCCTTTGCCTATCCTAGGCAAAACAACTTGTGCTTCATTTAGCCCTTTTAGTGTATGATTTTCGAAACAATATGTAACCAAGCCTCCTGTAGTAACCTTTAGTAACAAACAGATTTTGCTTACGAATAATATTTTATGTCTTAGTAAGTGTAGATTTGTATTATTTAGATCTACACTTCAAGAATCTTTGAATAGTCACGAAATGACGAAATGTTAATTGAAGGTACAGAAGTATTTTAATTAGTGGTATGATCTGCAAGTATAATTCGCAAGACATCGATAACACTTATCTAGACTAGACGTGCGTGCCTATTTACCTATGTATAAGGTACAGGACAGCAGCTGCTCTCACATGTAACATATCCAAACATTCAACATATTGTGCTGTCGCCCTTATACTTAGTCTTGCCCCGTATATCAAGTGTACTGGCGCCTTACAAATTAGTTTTTTAATTATTGATTCGTCGACAATAAATTAGAATTCATTGCGATTTGTAACATAAGAAGTTATTTATGTGCCAATTTGTTTTTTTATTTGCAAGAATACAGTGACAATAATTATTTAAAATAAACTTAGCGATTCTTTATAGTTAAGGAAGACGGAAAGACTCCGCGGTAGCAGTTCTGTTGGTTTTGAAAGGGTTATAAACCCTTGTGTATTTAGAGCTATTTTAATTATTTAACGTTAAAATATAAGCAGACTGCTAATTTATCCAAAATACTTTGCGACCATTTTTATTTTGAATACGACCGAAATGAAATAATTTCATTCTAAAAGACCTCCACTTCAAAAATTATCAATACCTGCAAGTACCTATTTCTAAATGAACATTGCCTTATAAGCTTAATAACTTTAACAGTTCGTGGAATTATTCTAATTATTGGCTAAAAATAATTATTTACAGTATTCTTTCCAAATATATTTACCTATAAAAATCTAATAAAATAAGAATATCGATAAGCTGTCCAGTTGCATTTTTATAGATACAAGTCGTAGATTTTAAACCATTTTATGATAAAAATGTTGTCCACTACACTGAAATATTGCTGATGCAAACTGATGTTTACAATCAGTCCAGGCGTCATAACTCTCCGTTATAGCAACATATTAATCCTTCCAATCAAAACAAACAGATATGCAAATCGTCAGCCACCATAACTCCTGGTAAGGGGACCACAGCGGTCGGCATCGCAGACGGTGTAGCAGAGCGAGCACCTAGCGATAATTCAGCAAGTTTTTACTGAGGAACGGGTTTACATGGGCGGGTTGCGGTGTCAGCCAATGGGAGGGCGCGAGCGCGAGGGGCCGTACGGCGCCGCCTCCCGGGCCGGGGAGGCCAGTGTAAGGCCAGCTTTCGTGAAGTGCGGTCGTGTGAGGCCCCGGGCCGAGCGAGCCTGATGCGCGCGCGCGTTGAACGCTCCTCTCCTTGTGACTCCGTACGGGGACAGCCGCCAAGGTGTTGGGCGTAAAGCTAGAGATGAAGGTGGGTACTCGTTCAGTGCGATTTGACTGCGGCGGGATGTGTCTAGTTGTAAGAGTTTCAGCGGTGTGTGTCTTACATAAGTATAGATAGGTGGACGATTCAGATAAATAAATAGTAGGTTCATTGATGAAGATCAAGTGCCGCTTTCGATATGAATATCTACTTCTACCGTACAGAAATTACCTACCCTGCTGCGATAATTTAGCCCTAGCCTAGTCGATGAATAGCCAGAATTATTATACTGGCCGGCATGGTAGTGGCAACTGAAAAGTGATTAATTTGGTTACCTACTTGTCCGTTACCTTAATGACTTGGGTTTCTTTATCGCTTACTATCAGCTAAGGAGAAGTAACTATGCAGTGCTACTATAAAAATAAACATATTAACGTTGTCAAAATAAGTATTTCCATTTTCTGGATCAATTAATTTATTCATTTTGTATTGGATTACTGTTCCAACATCGTTTAAGTAGGTTGCAAGCACTTAAATTACAATAATACCTACCAATTGTATTTTTTCTACTTTATCAAATTCATTACTCGTCGAATGTGCATCACAAATATAATTACTTTAAACGATTAATAAAATGTTACTGAATATGTCGGTTATGTAAGTGATTAAACCCTAATTATACTAAAAGTATTACGCACGTTTTGTACTTATAATTAATTAATGAAAAAATCAAAAACGGATACATAGTCTGAACATACCTAACAAGCCACGTATTTAATAAACTAAACTGAAACTAATATTGGACATATGCCATTAAAAATTAGAAATTGTATTTGAACATAATAATTACACGTAGATAGACAAGAAATGGAACATTTACGTATTACTTTAGTGAAATAAATCATGGGTAAAGCGTAACAAAAGCAATTTTGCAAGAGTTTACTAGAATCTAAAACTAGAAAACAATGTATTTGTATGGGAATGCGGGCAACAGGCGAGCAAATGTTTTATTAGAAAACTTTATACAAATACCTACAAACATTTTCGTGATTTAATTGTGAAATTCTGTGTTTGTTTTCTGTCTTTGGGATACCAAACCAAATATGTGATTATATAATAAGATAATAAGTAAGTAACAACTTGTTTTGGGGATTAAATTCATGTATGTGATGCTGTTTAACAAATACATAATATTAATTTGTATACTACGGCACGTGTGTAGATTAACATAATCTTTATAAGCCGCGAAGTATTCACTTGTTGGTTAGCTCAAGTTTGCTTATAATAATAAAACAAAATAAACGTTTACAACATAGTGAAAAAGTGTAAATAATAACAAATATCTGTACAAAAATACTTAAACGCAATAATTGGATTGGTAGTTCATTTCAATATGATAATGAAAGCGGGCACCAGAAACAGTACGGTTTGAATTACTTTTAGCGATATTTAACAAAATTTTGCCTTTTACTAATTGATTTGTCACGTTTTTTCGTCACTATTACTAGTGTAAATAACAAAATGCTCTAAATTATCGTACTCAGTTATTGTATGTGTAGGTAATCAATTTATTATTTCGGTAGAAGCTTATTTTCAAAATAATTTTTTGGCACAGTAAATTAAATTGTAATAAATTTTGTAACATTTTAAGATTATAAACACTTAGTTTAAAAGAGTAACTGCTAGCAAAAATGTAGAGTTCTTAAAGGTCCATTGCGCAAAGCGTTTAGGCCTACACGGCTCTACAAATTTCAATGTCCCTCTACTGTATCTAAACTAATAAGACTATTGTGTTTATTTATAGATACTAGGAAATTATAAATTATACTATTATTATTTTTTACCTATATTATATATTAATATAGTAATTTATATTAATAGAGCGGAAACAAATAAATAAATTAGGCAGCCGTAATTAATCAACGTTAAAAAGTATTTCAAGCAAAGTATCTTCGGCTTCCAAGAAAATTTAATATTTTTACCCGACTGCCCTAGAAAGGAGGGTAATAGCGGTTCACAGAATTAAAATCTATGAATTTTGTAATCCGCTATTCTTCAATAAGGTAAGAAGATAGGTAATGCTGGTAAGATCATAACAATGGAGCATATTGAAGTAATATTAGACATAGATGAATTTAAGTTTGGGAATAGATACTAGACCGCTTGATTACACACTCATAATCGCCACGCTGGGCAGGCGGGTTGGCGATCGGCGTAGCTTCTCGCTCCGGTGACGCTTCATCGGTCTGTGGTATTTAGCTACGCCTTCAATTGTTATGGTTATACCGCCACCAGTCGGTTGCCAGCGCCCCGTTCGCTATTCGGCAGGATGCACCACGGGCATGAGGTTATTTTTCATACATCAATTATTGTCATACATCTCCCGGATTTTGATTATACACCTCCCGAAAAGTCCACATTTTGATCTGGCAACCCTGCTGGACCAGTGTTTCAGACTGATGCTGATGATGATGATGATTGCACACCAAAACAATTGTGTACGAACTAGGCCTAAACTCGTATACCTAATATTAGGTTTGAATAGGCATAATAGTACCTTCTTTCTTACTTATTTAGGATCAATGTACTCGCGATATCGCTTGTTATGTATTTGTTACTATTCCAATATCCTAAACTGGTATCTGAATAGGATCAAACAAATGACCCCCATTACGTGATTAGTGTCCGTTGTGTAGTGCTTATCCCTGGCTAGGACATCGACCGCGTCTAAACGACCTAAGTGCCCAATTACACGTGTAAGTATAGTTAACGGTTTTTGTCAACAACGGCTTGTTTATGTTATTACTCGTTCGATAACACTCAACATTTAACCAATTAAGTAAATATATTTGGAATAAAATCTTCTTATATATAAAAATAAATTCCTGTTCGTTACTCTCGCTAAAACTCGGGAACGGCTGGACCGATTTGGCAAATTTTAGTCTTGAATTATTTGTGGAAGTCCAGGGAAGGTTTGAAAGGTGAATAACGGGCAGTACGAAGTCTGCCGGGTCAGCTAGTTATATATAAGTAGGTATGTTGTAGGAATAGTTACATTTCATACGCTATTATACGAGTATTATCAAGGATATCATTGTAATAAACATATTTTCTTTCTTTCTTTCTAATATCAAAGATTAGCGACATACCTACCTATCGCTTCACTTCGGGTATATCAGGTAACCACGTTGATTATAATTAATGGCGTTTTAGTAAGGATCTCTAATCTTTTCTAGCAATAAATATAGGATATACCTACTCATGGTGAATGTAGCCTCCCAAATTTGAAAGAATTTGAATCTGCATAATAGTTTATTCAACAAACATATGTTTGACAGACTCAAAAATACAAATCTTTTCGCTCCATTATATTTTGGTTCCCACAAAAAAATAATATTAGAAAGTTTCTTTAAAGCTAATTCCATAATTTTCAAATATGGTATAGCATTTAAATACTAATACTTTTCGTTCCAAATATAACATTATTTTTAATACTGGTCTACTATACTTAACTTTGAACTACCTACCTATTTTGTAATTTTTTTTAGAAATAGTTGAAATTTATTTATTAAGACGCATTGTGGCTTACTACACCTACGTAGTACTACGAGCTCTACGGAACCTGCGTAGAAGACTTATAAAGACTTCAACGAGTCACTTCCAATATAATACGTAAGAAAAATTGAAACGTTCTACAGCTGGTCTGCTTGTCTGAATTAAAAAATACATTCTCATTTCTGAAGACATGTTTTTAGAGCTTTAGTAATTTCTATTTATTTAAAAATGGATTGGAAAGATCTGTCGACTCCTCGGTTGCGTACCAAGAGCTCTTTTGTTGATAGATCTATAAGGTTATATTCGAACTGGTTGGACGAACAATTTTTGTTCATTGTATGGGAATTCTTCTGCTGTTATTCTATACTTATTTCCCAATTTCATCTTAAGCCAGCATTTCAATTCTCGAAATGCATAGTGAACATATTATGTACATTCATACACATACAATATTTATACCTAAATACAAATATAAACACACATTTCCTCTGAAGATGTCCTCCTCCATCCTGTCAAAATAAGTCAGATTTGTCATACCGGCAACCGGCTGATGGCGGTATAACCATCACGATTGAAGGCGTAGCTAAATACCACAGACTGGTGACGGGCAGCGTCACCGGAGCGAGAAACTAAGCACTGCGATCGCCAACCCGCCTGCCCAGGGTGGCAATTATGGGATTTATAGGTATATCCTCCAGATGTTTGCCCAAGTGGCGAGCAACTGGAGCTGCGTGACGTGCTGACGTGCTGTTCTGCATCAACTAATAGCCACGCTTCACAGCCGTATGGCTATATGGCCTTCGCCCCCTACAAGACACAATTAAGGCCAATATGTTGAGCGTGTCGCCGTCGCCGACCGCCACCGGAGCCGAAGCTCGGAGGCTCAAATCCGATTAAACTGCGCGCTCGATAAATCGTGTCATCGGCGGCGATTCGTTCCGTCCCCCGAACGCCGGAGAAATATGGCAGCGGTCCTTTGGAGCTAATATGTTATTTGAGGCGCGGGGCCCCGCGGCGCGCCTTAGTTCGGCCTAATGCCGTGCGCGGGCGCAGCGCACGCCGCGAATGTCTTCTTCCGTCGGCCACTTGACTGGTCGCGGCTAGCGCCCGCCCGCTCTGTACATTGCGATGCCAAGTGCTTTTTCTCTTTCGTCATGATCACTATGTTCAAGACTTCACTTAATACATAATCATACTTTCGTAACGATGTCTCTGGTATTATGTCAAAAATGTTCGATGATGAAAACATGTTGGACCTAACTTTTCTAGTAAAAAAACCTTTACTAAGATATATCATATTTACATACTAATTTTAATTAGGTCTAGGTCATGAAAATCATTTAATTTAAAATCGGTATTAATATATAAGTATTCATGTTTTTTAATCGGATTTTGTCGTATGCGTTTTTTAAATATGTAATACTAAAACATTGATTTATTTTTAATCAGCAATAGGTATAAGTTTTCTATTGAAATTATTTTTCGTACTGTTCGCATATCATGAGATAATTTGTTCGATATTAGGTTTTTTGTTATATTGTTAAGTTAGGTTTTAGACATTCTAACTTTTAAACTTCATAGGCAGTCACTATGAATAATTCTTCGGCAATGTATTCAATGTAAAGTATAATTAATTTGAATATTTCATTTAAACATTCGAGCGATCACTTACTCGACTCTCACATTCATAGTCAATTTTGTTATTTACTTAAATGCGAAGAATGTAATTCGCAGTCGTCAAAAGATAGTTATTTAACAGCAAAAACTGAGAATATTTAACGGTATGAACACTTATGTCATAAATGCGAGGCTTGTTAAACGTTATTAAAATTACGTTCTAATGGAAACACATAAAATTTAAATTATTAAGTGCTAAATGAGGCAGAATTTTACTGGCATTTCATTTTTTTTATTTCTATCGCGATACCAGTTATCACCTGGAAATCTTTGACTGATGGGAAAGTCTGATATGATACTGATAATTTCACTGAGGTACGAACAGATTCTGTACGAATAGTTGACCAGGATTTATTGACCTGACTCTGCCTTCCGAACCAAGTGCTGTGAGTTCAACCTGCACTCCAGACAAACATTCATGTAATGAAGGTACTTGTACAACCCTATATCACTGTAGACATCCACTAAGCTTGTTGAAACATTCACAATGTGAAGTTTCACTTTTTTTAACTAACCTAAACCAAATAAACCATTTGACGCCCAAAACGTAAAATGAATTGCATCATTCCGAAACTATAAAAAGGTTTAAATATATTTGTTTCGTTATTTTCGAAGGTAAAAAAAACCGTAAGTGACAGGCGAGCTGGGCTGTCTCCGGTGCTCCGCGGACAATGGGCCGTGATACGGCAGCTACCGCACAAAGACTGTTTGTGGAGCAAACACGCGGCATGACGGGGACCTTCTGGCGGGGTCCGCGCGCTGCGCAGAGAACCGCCGCCTGCCACTGCCTTTAATGCCACCTTTAGAACCACTGACCAAGATCATACGAGATCAGCGAAACAGAAGTATACATATAGCATAACCAAACTCTTCAGCTAAATGCATCCAAATGCATCGGGAGAGTGAGTTGAGCCTTGCTAGCTGGTTTACCTTGGTCCTGCATTTCTCCTCTCTCCGGCCACATTGAAATGTCATCCCATTGAATCAATTGCTTATTAAAGAATAGAGGCTACATCCGTATTGTTTTTATGGCAGTGGATTAGATTAGACTGCACGCTGTTTGGTATAAAATAGAAGATTGTGTTTAGGAAAGTTAATCAAGATCATATACATTATGAGGGCCTGTATAAATGTCAACTCCCGCCCCTTTTGAAGGACACAAGGTTGCAAGAAGAAGGGAACACATGAGCTGGAAGAGACTTCCATTGTCGAATAGGCCGACAGACAAAACGTTTGTCATATCCAATTCGAAGAAGCGACTGAGAAGAAGTGCTAGGAAAGGAGAAGAAGGCAAGATGAAAAGATCTTGATTACATTCCTAATGATTTTCATATTCGTGTGTGCACTATACTTTCCCTTCTTAGCTATAGAGATTAGCTATTGCGGCCGTAATTTGGATAATTTCAATTAAATTCAACATTTTTTGATCCCGTGATGTAGATCACTTGTACTTTTTCACTTGTGCCTTTTGCATAACACCGACGTGCGTGATTGTGAAGAATATACGAGAACATTCCTCAACTCACTTTGCTTAATAGGCCGTGAATTTTTTATTAAGTGGAAATAAAAAATAAGTTGGCTGCTGCGAAAATTGATAGCTCGAAGTGCAGTGAATAAATATAGAGGTGTGTTTACGTCATTAGTAATAATTAAACCTTTGCAAGTATCTGTTTCTGTCAATTTGGATTTTCTAAGTGATTCAATATTCATTGATTCGTATAAATAATGAAAATGTAGCTATATGACTCAAACGCTATACTCATCACAGAAAAGTATAAGTATTGCCCTTATGGTGGGGAGGATTCGATCCCGGTCGATTTTTCTGATCCCGGGATTTCAGGATTTTCTACAGTCGGTCCCGGGATCCCGGGACAGTCCCGGGATTATATTGGTAATAGAAAGTGGTAACAAAAAGACAGTAAAACCTCAAAATCACATTTTTATTTTAAATCTTTAGTCAAATTTTCAAAAAACTGAACAAAGGCCTTGGCGTGGAAGGACTCTTCCAGCACATAACCGGTAGTGCAGGTATGCCGAATCGGCAGGGCAGCCAATCTGAATTTCCGTCAGAAACAGCATCGCAGGCCTCGCCGTCTCGAGGTGTTGGTGGACGGCGTTGAGGTTTGCATGGAGTCCACGGATGTTGGTGAACTCCCCTCAAACAGCGAGCTGGTGGAGGAGGATTGGGATGCCGCTGTAGGACGTGTGCGATGTCGTCGTCGTGCCATTGAAGTGGATAAGGGAGGGAGGGCATGAAAGAAGTGACCGTTGTCGCGGCAAGAACTAGAAAAGGCGCGGAATCCCGCATTGGTCACTGTATGCCTGTACCACACTGTCCAATACTGACTATTATTTAAAATGATCAATCTACAGCACTATACATTAGGTTCAATATCAACTTTGTAACCAAACAATGGAAACAGACTAGCTCAATGGACGATGTACGATAATTTATTAGCACTAGCGGCGGAACGGACTAGGTACATTATGCTTATTTTCTGATGTAAGTAACATCAGACAAGTAATCAAAGAAGAAAAGGCGATGGCGGATGATAATTCGATAAACTCCAAGACCTTTAATGCATGTTTATTTTATAATGAATTCATCAACTAACAAAATAAATATCAAATACTTATCACGACGTGATGAGGAATTTTTAGATACTTTTACACATAATCCGGTACCGGTCGTTAGCAAAATCAAATGAAATCAGCCGTGGAAATGAGATGGCCGTCAAAACGTCAAATGAAAGCACAAATGAAAGTAAGTGCGTTTCGTTTTACGCACATTTTTACTAACCTTTATTAAAAATATATCAATCCCGAAAATCCCGGGATCTCTTTAAATTTAATCCCGAAAATTTCGGGACTAAAATATGACCGGGATCCCGGGATCCCGGTTTTCGGGATCCCGGGACCGAATCCTCTAGGTGGGACTGAGCTTAGATGAAATTTCCCTGAAACAAAATCTTTATAGAACTTTTCTTAGCTGTAGTTCTCTGAGAGGATGTTTTTGTTCCTTCCAATTTAAGACGAAGCTTGGTTGTTCCTTAAAGCCAATTTCGAAAACTCGAAGTATTCGCCAAATGGCTTTTAATTAACTTTTCTTCTAATCTTTATTTGTTCTAGTAGGTTATTAACGCAGCGAGGAACGTAACAATAATAATGATCTATGTTTCCAATCCTCCCTTGGCAGGAAATGTGTCATAAAGTATGTCAAGTTCCGCCACTTCGGTTGATGGCTTTAGAGATCATGTCCAAGGCTACTTACTCAGATTTCATTCTAAACTTTACAACGCGATGGGAATGCATTTATTTTTAATTGGCGATGTTAATTAAAATACGTTACGACGTTCATATAAAGTGGCTACAGCATTTTTAATTACTGCGGGCCAGCTGTGTCCTGGTCGGCCATAATTTTCGCGGGCGGCGCGTACGCAGCGCGGACGGCGAACGAGAAACGCCACAGAAGCGATTTGCGCAGACGATAGTGCCACTTGTCCTGTGTCGGGACTATCATCCATACGATGCTTAATAATTTGTTCCCGTGGAAGTAAGACAATGTAAGCATCATAAATTCTGCTTTAAGGCTGAATGCTATCGAACTTTTGGAACTTTACGTAACTAATATTTATATTTTCTTCAGCGACAGATTTCCTTGTTTGAATTTCTTACCCAGGTTGCATCATCTTGTACCTAATTATAATATGTAAGTAGGTATTATGTTTGTTTTAGTTTTGTCTTTGCCTGTTTGAATTCTGTTAGAAAGTACAGAGTATGATTGTGGCCGACTAGTCGATCGTATTGGTGTACAAAATATGTACGACACTATTCTTTGGTTCGAGAGAGAAATGCCAAATATTTACGAAAAGTCTCCCAATTAAAATTTGAAAGGAGAAACCTAGTTGCGGTACCACTGTAAAAAGAAAAGTAAGAAACACTATTTGAAGCAAAGCGTCCCTTCTGAATGTTCATCATTGGCTGCTGTGTATGTTTCCGCGTTCATTAAAACTCGCTAAAGTGCATTTGCGGTCGCCATCATTTCAATGCTAATCTGCCGGGACGGGCTCGCGGACTCACTTCATTAATTAGTTATCGTTCCAAAGCGCCTTATGGACACCCTATTATAAACTCTAACACTAGATAAAATCATTATAATTAAGATAGGCGCGCATATTTTTAACATTATACCGGGTGGTAATCTCAACTGCTTTAACCTTACGCAGAGATACCTAGTATTGGAATTTATCTTCAATTAATAATTACCTACTATGGGTTGTCAAAAGGTGTAATGTAATGTGAAAGTTATTTTAAGATGATTAAATAAATACATTTTTAAAAGAAATTGTGTGTGCAATACGTTGTGTGTAATTGCAATTTTCGATGCACATACCTCGCACATCTAAGGTGATTCTAAGTAGTTTTAATATTAAACTAATAACGAATTGTATTAGTTTAATTAACTCTAAATAACATCTCATGTAACTTGTATACTAAACTATGACATCACGAATGTAACTAAACAGACATGACAGGATAGTCGTGCTTTTGTATGAAATAAAAGCCTGTGCGCCGGACATTATTCATTAATCTCTATCGCATTAAACAATGCAAAATATTTTTGTGAAGATTTACTGTAATATATACTTAATTACGCAACAAACATTTCAGCACATTTAACGTACAATTAAGCGACAGTTAATAGCTGATATACGGAACGCGGTCGATCCAATCCGGAACACTCACGCGAGTCCGTTTTTTAATAAGCCCGTCTCGTCCTGATGACGTGTGGATGAGCACCTCACTAATCAATTGTCCTCTCAGAGGTCACTATAAGAAGATGGAGAAAAAACAAGGCAACTCCACGAGCGAATATAGCCCTTACGCCCTCGACTTACCGGCCACCGCACGTTTGTATTGATTCGTGAAATATTAATTTTTTTATCCGTCCCGACGTTTATCAAATCCTTATTGTGCCGGCCGATATTGTGCTGCCCGATGGACATTATAACTGACATTTAGTTGTGCTTAACGCTTATTCCGATGAAATGAAGGTTTAGCCTCCCTTTGATTTTGTTGTTGAGCGTCAATATGTAGGTTTGTTATGGGTTATAAATGTGATACGTTGATTGGGATACGGATGAAACGGCCTATTGGACCATTGGAAATTTCAATTCGTGCTAGATGGAATCCTTACATACGGTTTTTTTTCAAAAGTAATCATTTAGTATTAAACATGAAATATTTTTTATAAACAAGAAACTTAACTCACAATATTATACTTACATGGCACTATACGACTAGAACCAAAAAGTAACAAGTTTAGATACTTAATAATAATAAATAACGCTTTTGTCAATAATGCCGTTTCTGTGATGTTTTTTAAAGCCTTTGCTAAAAGGTTTTGTTTTTTTTTTTGTTATTGGGAATACGTGGGCCGATACCTCACTCACTATCTGTTACTTATCTTTATCTCTTGACTGACTGATACCAACCAAGTCTTCAGGCGATCTTATAGTGCACAAGTGTATGCGCAAACACAGAAATGCTCCATTTCAATCCACTTTTATGATCGAATGCATCGACAGATCAAGTCGAGTTAGTTTAAAGATTACGCACAGGTGTTATATTATTTCTGTTTTTCGTTGCATGGAGGCAATTCACCGCTAACTTTCTGCCTCCAGGTTACTACTAAGGACGTAAGTTTTTGACAGAAAAATATTGGTTCGATTGGTTTGATCGTAGGCAGTACTTTTTAATACCACTGCGGTGACTAACAAGTTTACGACCTGCCTGATGTTGACCGGTTACCGCGGCTTAGGCAGTACCCACGTCTACTAGGCTATCTGCAACATTATTAACATAAACGATACTCTAAGCAGAACTCAATCGCCTAATAACACCGTCAGCGACCGGCAGAGAGTGAGCGCCTGCGCACACCTCTTAATAGGCCCGACACTAGTAATTTATGAAGACGGAGTGCCCGCTGATCACTCTATCTGCCAGGCCGCGGTGAGGCCGCCTCACAGATAAACAGTTTTTAATGTCTGTTCCCTTAATAAGTATAGTTTCTACGTAATTCCGCACTTCAATTGATTTTATTTTGGACTGGCATCCATTTAAGATGAGATAAACAATCTACTACTACAGTATAATAATTACTACAAGTATGTTAAATTTTGAATAGCTTGATATACGTTGCGTGAGCGTGATCGCAGAATTTCTTATAATGTTCATTTTATTAGTTATTCTAGGCTAGCTTTTTTCTGATTATGAAAGTTCTTTGAGGTAGTGGAGTCCTGTCATGGTCAACGCATGGTTGCTATTTTGTTCCTTCTTTTTATTGTGTGCATATGTAATAATGCTGTTATTCTATGCTCTAAACTATAACAGATGGTGTGGTGAAGAGATACAGTTGTTGAATCAATAAAAAAATAGCTCTTTTCGATATAATGTTTACAACAATTTTGTATAGTCACAAGTGTCGTGCCGGTTTCTTCTCGGTAGAATACTGAAAGAAAGAAGAAAGAAAATCAGTTTATTTGGTGCCACACATCACAAATTATGAAACATACATATTATTAAATTACAGTGACAAATATTTAAAAAAAGAAAAAAAACACAAACAAAACAAAAATAAATAAAAAGAAGAAGATCACAACAAAACGGTTATATGACACGGCAAATACAAGTGGGCGCAATAAACGAAACATCATAACAATCACAGACAACAACAATACAGAAAAAAAAAAAATTAAAAAAGAAAATGGATGCCGGCTGTCAGAAACATGTCATTGATGAGACGATGCTTCTTTGTTTACATAACAACTAAAACGCTACTCGTGGTTAAATAAATCGAATCATTTTAAAGAAATTAATTGAAATAATATATTGTATATGTGTGCGGGCAGCCAAAAAGGTGCCACTCAGCATTTGTCTTAGTGCGTTTAGCACTTGGACGCTGATTTTCAGTGACACCAGTCGGAGAGAGAGACAGAATAATAGATAAAATACAATACAATTTGATATACAATTTGAGATACATAAATAGCTTTAAATAAGTATGAGCAAATGAAATAAAAGTGTATACGTCACGTGAATAACAATATTATGTTTAAAAGTATATTACCAGTGAGTTTGAAGCTTACAATAATATCATCTATAGCAACAATAATATTCCAAGGTTTGAAGAGTGATGGATTGTTGTTATAGAAAGAGCCATGAAGACAATTGTACAGACATACACGGTATGGTTAAGGTAGGTTCAGCGTGCACCTTGATCCCTTTGGTTCGTTAATAGGTGATTTTTTGCCTTTGATTTAAATGAGTGCAACGTTTTTAAATTTAAATTTAAATACTGCTTTTCGAACCGATGGCAGTTTGACGATTTGGAAGTGTTTTTTAAAAACCTATACGAATAATGATTTTGACTTCGACTTTGATTTCGAGGAAACGTTTTTTTAGGGTCGGCAACGCGCGTGTGATACCCCTGATGTTACAGTCGTCTATAGGTTGCGGTAACCGCTCAACATCAGTAGTAGTAGTATTCTGGTTTGCCAACGGTGGTATAAAAGAAATTATCCAAAAAAGGTAATTAATTTTCTACAAGTTCAAGCGTGCTTGTTAAATAATCAGCCGATAACTAACATATCCTTCCAGCCACGTGAGCTGGCACGCATAGTTGGAATGCCGAAGAGTGATGAGGAGCGCCTGTCGGCGGACACAATGGAGTGTTGTGGCAGGATCAATAGCCGCGTCCGCTTGACGGAGTGCCCGCGTTCGGCCGTAGAGCACGGACGAGCCGCGGTCACACTCGCCGGTTGCTTTTAATGCGTTGTAATCATGATTGTTAATAGCGACAGGAGGTCCTGGCTTTGAATCCTGGGTGGGTCAAAATGGATTGTGAGCTTTCCTATTTAGTGGGCTAGGTTAGGAAGTTGGCGGATTAAAGGTTGGACCTCAGCTGGATGTGTTGGATAGATAGAATATTCTTTAATTGTTCAAACAGAGAGGAGAGGTAAGCCATAGCGAATCTTCGCTCGAATTGAGCTGCCCGTCCGGGGAAGGACACACATTGTACTACTATCATCGTCATCTCTTCTCGTAAGCCTTTGAGAGTGAAGGCACAGAGGAAATCATTGTGTTTCCGCAACACCGTTAAGTATAGTTTTTGGAGATAGATGACCCTGGGCAAAGGGTTATTAATCAGACAACAGACAACTTCACATACAGCCTTTGCGAACGCTTTCGATTCCAGAAGGTTTGACGTTGACTTTGGTTTTGATCAGCAAATTGCTAAATCGATTTAGTTAATTAAAAACTATAAACCGAGGCACATTATTAGAAATCCTATATAACCTATAAGTTTTCTATTCATTTACTTAACTTTTCTTAGTAGAAAAGTGTTCAATCTGTTCAACAGTGCAACACTTAAATATTATGTACAGTCAGTGTCAAACTGGCATGATGATGGACAGTGCATTCGATTCCTAAGTTATCGTAGTAAGGTACATTTTCAAATACAACATTCATCGTCTCCTTCGGCTGACAGTACATATTTGACGCGTGACGGATGCGCGGGCGCCGCTGTCAGCGCGGTGACAGTGACAGATGCGGGGAGCTGGCTAGGAGCCTTTTACATTTACACCCTACATTGATCAATAGTCTCGGGAGCTATGGTAGAGCCTAAAAAAGTGGATTTGTTACACAGTGCTCGCTCCTTCATTCGAATTATAATTTTGTTTGTCGACCAACACAGTGCGGGATCTCACAAATCGAGCCTCTCGGATATTTGCACACATTAATCAAAAATGAAAAACCTAGCTTGACTTTTGAATACAATCCGCGAAATTTAACGCACTCAAACAATAATTTTTGATTTTATTTAATAGGCCTCCACCGAATATGCACCTTTTTCGCAGTGATCGGCAAACATTTATGGTTTCGATTCATGTCACAGTTCATTAAGGATTTTAATTCAATTAATAATTTTTTGATGTAGTAATAATTTTTTGATGACCAAACTGGACATTCATCGATTGCAGAGATATATTTTATATGTAGTATTCTCATTGCAATCCGACGAAATTTTAATATTGTTATTATTAAGTATACAAATGAAATAAGTATGCAAAATGTGAAATACCTTATATTCTGATGCCCAGTTCGCTGGTTGCTTCACCCCATAAACCGCTAAGTCAATAATAACCGTGGATAATAATTTATATTTGACCCGTGCACTAATTTCGAGTGTAAACAAGACAAACATGGGCGTAACAAACGCGACTATCGGGATTACGCCTGCGCGCGCGCACCGGCACGCCACTCTCGACCTTACGGCGTTGACATACGCGCACAAATTATTTGTTATTTATGACGGTAAATAAGTAGGGTTGCGGGTGGGTACTTCATTAAATGTGTTATAAAAAATCTTAAATATCACAATTTAAACGATGAACTTTGCATTTTGAGTGTAGAGTGTCCAAAATCCTATATGTATTTGGGTACCTATGCGTTCGCGCGACCGACGCATAGTAACTTTCGTGAATACGGCCTAAGTCTCGGCTTCTGCCGCTGCTGGGCCGTTTATGAAATGTGCTACTTTGGTTGTATTATTCTACATATTAGGTGCATCGGTTTAATTGCACATACAAGCCTAAAAAGAGATTAAGAATTTTCTCCTTCCTAGGATTCCCACATGCACCATAATATGATTTGCAAAACGCCTATTTAAGCTTTGCAAAGTTCTCCCAGTTGATTTGTTTACTTGTTCCCAGTTGCGTTGTTTAGTTGTTACTAACCTAGTTGATACAGATTCTTTCCTATTACCCTGGGTCACCTTGTTTACGTAAACTGACTACTTAGTCAATATCTTTGCTATATCATCATCAGCCTGCAAACAGATATAGACCTCTCTCAATGACAATTGTCTTTTGGGGGGATTTTCGCTTGGTAGGCAGGTTGCTAAGCCAAATGCTACTTACTGCCCATTTCCTGATATTTCCTTAGCTCATCCCATGCTATTCTAAATCCGAAAATCACACGGATTTTTAGGATTTATTTGCTTAGTGCTATTCTAAATCCGAGAAGGACACGAATTTTTAGTATAATTATTTGAGATTTTCACAGAACAATGTTGTGTCCATGTCGCTATTGGATTTAGCTTATTTCCTAGTGCCCTGGGTGACCAACCGTGTTTGCGCAAAGTGATAAATCAAAGCCTTTGGTATAAATGAATTTTATTCTGTATGTTTATTCGTTCAGTACGTACATCATCACCCGACAGCCCTAAGCTCCCAAGCACAATAAAGCGTCGCGCTCATGATTTAGCGCCCAGCCCTATATTACGCCGTGGGTTAAATGTGGTTTAACGCGGGCGTCGCCGCGCGCGCAGCTTGTTTATTTGCCCGCGGACAAAAAGAAGATCGACAACACTTCGTTATTTAGGCCGGCTTACCACGACGCCTTTGGAGCGTACAAAATGGTTTTGAAAATCGCGCAAGCTTTGTAATACGTCGGTTATTGGTGCGACACCGATCCGTGAACTTCCTGTTAGACTGAGGTCGATTACTTAAAATCTTTTCATGACTGCTTAACTTTCTGGAATACTTACTTTGATACTTATGATAAACTAAATAGTCGCTTTTCTTAAGGAATAATAAGGCAAGCAAGACAGTTCTAGCAAGGAGTTGCATATTCCGACTGGAAGCGGAGGAAGCACAGTGCACACTGTCTTTGAAGTGAATGAATTACACCGAGTAGAACCTTCGTGAATTTTCAGAGTAAGCAAAGGACTCTTCTTTTAACATTATTTTTCCCTTCTTATTTCCACTACCCTAATGGTAACTCACTTCATAATCAATTTCAGCAAAGTAAAATAATCAAAAGCTATCGTAAAGACGTAAAAGAGCCTCAAAGCGGTAGCTGGCACTAATGGCCTATAATACACTCTGTTACAAGCCTCTACAAGATGAACTACTGCCTCGCGTTTGCCCAAACATTAAAGGCTCCTAACTGGCTATTAAAAGATGTCACTCTGTACAAATTCCTTTTCCCAAGCCCATACTTTATCACCATTCCAAAAGCACCTAATATGGTTTTAAGAAGTTTTGTCGGCCTCCTTTAACGATTTATAAGATCAACAGATTACTCGTGTAATAAACTAATAAAACACATTTTTCCATTGGCCACTGATAGATGTGGCGTACATTTTTCATTATAAAGTTATTATGGGGTCCATAAACTAGTATAATGTTTGAAGCGTGTACAAATGGCGTCGGGCGGGGGACAATGGCGGCCATACATCAAGGTGCGCTGCGCGGGCGCACGCGAGCGGCCGCAGCTGAACAATCCGTTCGGTACTAGTACGGCATTCGTTCATTTTATATACTCTTACATTGTATACTTTTAATTTTGTCTTGATCCGTCTCTAAACGTCTTTTACTTAAATATTTCCGGGATAACAAGGCTTACAAGAATAATAATTAAAACAAAGCTCTTCGAACTACTTTTGCTAACAATGCTTTCTATAAAGTTGTATGTTTCCACTAAAAAGCTCAAGCCTGGGTAGGCTTCACCTTCGACTTTGGGCAAACACCTAGAGGCTTTACCCATATTCGCCACTCTGTTGTCTGTCTTGTGTCTTCAATCGTAATGGTTATACCATTCAGTTGTCAGAACTTCGTTTGTTACTCAGCAGGATGCACCACGGGCAGGTGACGGTGGCTTGGAGCGATAAGGTCGTTCCCTTACATCCCCTCAAACATTACGTCTTAAATACCTTTGCTACATTCTCAGTTACTATTACGATATACGTGAAATATAAATGTGCAATATTTAATTTCGAGCTGAAGCTTGTACACTACCTTGTACTATCTATGGGTACTATTTTTTTTTATAAAACTTGGCAACTGATAAACTTACTTAGATATATACTTTTAAAAATAAATACGAGTACATATTATACACCAGATACGAACAAAACAAATATGTGTTACAGACATAATATTGCAGTTATTTGTGTCTCCTTAGCCACCTTAGCACCGTTCGTTTACCCAGACAACAGCCGCCTCTAGATGATCGGTCATTGTGGCCGGCTCATAAGGAGTCAGGCAGGGGATTACGCGTGTCCGCTGGGTTATTTATCAGCGCGGGCGCACCGTGGAGCGGTCCGGGCAGCCTACTACACGTGTGTTGTCACACTGGCGCGTTCGGACGAGGTAGAATGTTGGGCCCGCTGTTGTATCACTTGTGGTTACGAGAAAATACCTAAAATACTTTCCTTCCTAGTCGTCTCATTCACGCGAAAAGTAGCTAATAAATGTGTATTATCCATGTCATGCAGTAGTTTGTTAACGAATACGATATTTACTGAAAAGTCAACTTTTCCAACATTTTTCCCTTTCTCCATATCTTATTGGTTGGAAATTGAGTTCTGCACTCGACTCGAACTCGAAGTTGACTACTTCCTTAAAGCTTATACAAATAAGCAATATATAAATTTAGTGTTATGATCATAGCCTTACAATAATAGGCTATCATAGGCTGCGCTAGCCGCTTAAACATTAGGCGGGTCGTAGGCATGTTTGCTATCTTAGTGGTATTAAAAATAAAACGCATTATTCTAAGATCATAGGTGAACCCTGATTTTTAAGCAAAAGAATAGGATACAACATATTTGCAATATTTTTTACAATAACACTAGTTGCTCCAGATAGTATTAGATCCCTGATTAACCTTATTTCTTTTTTAAACAAACGCATAAACAACCGTTGACTTGTATTCTCCCGCGAACAAGCAACTCTGAAGTAGATCCTTCGTGTTAGCACCCATTCCTTGGGATTATTTGGTGTCGGTCGTGTAATTTATCAATCGGTTTGCGCCCTGCGGAGCGCGGCCCCACCGGAGCGGTGCCCGGCCGAGGTGGCGAGAGTCACACCTTTGCTCAGCTGAGCTTCTTTCGTGTGAGAAAAATGGATAAGTATGTACATTTGTATTAGGGGATTCGAATGTACGTACATTTGTATTAGTGCGGTATCCAGAAATTATGCTGGGTATCTGTTTTTACGGATTTGTTTTTATTTTGTATGGTTTCTGTAAGTCCACCGTCAGGTTCAGTGGGTGTTCTCAGCAAGATATGAGTTAGCCCCACGTCAAGACGTTTTGTTTTTAAGAATAAGAGATGTTTTGAATTTGACAATTTCTCAAACGAATTTTATTTGGTTATACAGCATTTTATGATCAGTAGACCATCGAAGCCAAACTCGACAGTCGTGTATGTTACACAAATATGGTTTGGTAACAGTATAATAGCAGATTGGTCGGCGTACTCGTAAATATTGGGCGCGTGCAGCCGCTCAGTATCGGTCCCGCGCCGGCTGCGCACGAGTCGAGTCGTGGAGCGGCGGGTTCTGTCAAGTATGTGGACGAAGTTTAATTATGTATTCGGGAAAGAAAAATGTTTAAAAAGAATTCTTGCTTTGAAAAATTAGGTTCGACCTTGTGAAATAAATCCACCCAAAATACAATTGTTACTGTGGATGCCTATGTCCAGCAGTGGAAGTCTCCAGGGTGATGATGATGATGAATAGAATCGAAATGAATGTGAGAGATTCGTAAGAGTATGTAACGTACAGACACATTGACATTGTTATTAGTAGTGTCTACTTGAAAGAAACGAAAAAGTTGACCGACATAACACCTGATTTTACCATTTATAGTACCTTAAAAATATACTTTATAAAAAAAAAACAGTTAAGTAAAGAGAGAATTTTCTTTGAATTTTCATTTAAAAAAGTTAATAATAAGATATGGTATCTTGCAAGGTTTCGTAGTTATGATTTGGGTGAAGAACCCTGAAATTCCCAAGCAAACCTTTCTAGACACTTCAGTGGCCGATAAAACCCATTTCGCACCCACCAGAGGTCAAGCCATTCCGGGCTGCTGCGCTATGTTGGGCGATGGGTAATTAATCTCGGCCCGATTGGGACCAGCGCGAGCCCGCGGAACCCAAACACCGAAAGAGCGCTGATGGCCCGCCGATTAATCTTCTGACTCTACATTTATAATCCTTTTATAAACCGCCGGCCCCATGTCAATTTTAATAACGCCGATCGAGCCATTTGTCTCGCTTCGGCAGGACAGCCTAAAGGGGACTCCGCCAACTCTACGTATAGGTATGTGCTTGTTTTTTTTTATACAAATAATAGTTCTTATTAATCTCACCGGTCGTGCGTAAACTTCGCGATCTTACGTAAGGTAGAGTCTTGTGTAGAGATAAAAGCAATTTGAGCCGAGGAATGCATTCGAAAAATCCTTTTATTCTTAACGACTTGTTTTATTTTTGTTTAACAATAATATCCCAATCAGATTCTTTGCTTAATAGTTCTACGATATACGACGTTGTGTTGTTAGAGATATGGTGTTAAATTTGAACAGGAAAAGTAAAAATGGTTAGCTTTGTCCAGGAAACGTTTAAACTATTAATACTCGTATGCATAGACTAGGTACATTCTCAACCACAGTTCAGCTTGATTTATATCAGAAATGACCCTGTCCCATTTCAGTATTAGATAATCCTAAGGGTCAATATAACTCTATTGTATTGTGGAAATCTATCTAATCCCTGCATTGTAATGTCGTAAGACAAAAGTATGCTTAGGACCAGAAGCGTAGCGTCATATAAAAAATGTTTGGGGGCCCTTAGGGAGGGAAAAAATTTGTCACAAAATTTGGGAAGTCTTTATTACTTTTACTTATGCACTTCGAGGGCCTCCATGGCCTGGGGGCCTCGGGCCTGATACGGCAGACAGGGCGGTAGCTACGCCCCTGCTTAGGACATAAAATATAATATAATATAATGTTACTGGAGCCACCCTAAGATGTGAATAATTTAAAAGCAATGATCTTTGTAATTATAACCTTTACATAGTCGACCATTACCCATTCAATAAATCGTTACAAACCTATTGAACTTTGACCACGAGGTAAAGAGGTTTCACAGTCAAATCGAATCTATGCAAATAAATTGATCATTCGGACGAATTCCACACAATATTCAGGTCGCCACTATCACATCGGACGCGTGTGAAACGCAAACTGACATCTTTATTACGCTTTCGCACCAAATCAATCAACTTGCAACCCTACGCGTGTAAAAATACGTGTTAATTTGATGATTTTGCTACAGAATAAGTGGATTAATGAAATTAATGCTTTAAGTGAGTGATAATAGGTATTAAATTGTTTTAATTCCTCGGCGGTATGTTTGCGGTGCGCAGGATTCACTTGTGTCAATTCCATTTGGTTCAATGGAGGCTATGCCGTTGGCAAACATGAGGGGCAAACAGAGTGTTCTGAAAATCGCGCATAGACAATGGGCTGTTGTCGGAGCGGGCGGCTTCAAACGGTGACATGTTAATGCGTTACGAAACGTTTGGTCACGGCGGAATGTAAATATTCTGCTTGGCGGTGACGCCGCGGCAATGATCATGTTTATTGCTCGGGAACTTCAATTATAGGAACTCGGACCATATTGCGTTTACATCCGAAAATCTAAGTTTCGGGCTCGATTCCCAGATAGGTAAGCGACAACGAATGTTTAACAATTTTAGTGTGCGTTTAAGAGCACGGCAGACAAAGTGTGGTAGGTACGTATGTTACAAAGATTAATATGTATATCCTCTACCCCGTGAAATTGTGACTCTAAATGGTAGGTGTATGTTCTTCCATCTACTCTACCTGGTTCTTCAAACTAAGCTTAAAAAAGCATCTTGCGCGAAGGCTTAAACAGAAGTTACAGCAACTTTGACTCCTATTTCGGACCATTCAAGGCTTTTAGCCTACTTTCAGTCAAAGTAAGACATCATAACAATTGTAGCAACGTAAAATGAGACTTCTGCATGTCACTAATTATATTATGTAAGGACATCACTGTTTTGAAGTGAAAAGCAACGAATTAAACTTTTTAAACTACATACATTAATTGCCTACCTTATCTGTGATTATATGAAAATTATTGATCTGATGTTATGTTGATAGTTTATGTTATATTTATACCTCGCCGTGGACAGGTGGGTATTGAATTCATAATGAGGCACATACATAGGTACGTTACGTAGGTATTTTAAAAATTTATGTCGAAATATGATGTCTTCTAAACATGACACTCGTGCTCTAGCCCCGTCTGCACCTGTTGAAAACACATTATGAAGGTCATTCATTCATATATTGTAATTAATACGGTACGAATGGTCTTTCATATTGAATGTATATTTAGATGTCATGTAGGATTTAGAACAGACCATTTTTGGATCTCAGTTGATATACCATTTTACAGGGTTTAAAAGGTAGAGGTATAATAAAGGTTATAACATTAAGTTTTTCAGGTGGATTGGAAAAATAACTTAATATACTTCAATAACCTGCTCAACTAAACAGATAGTAGACAGCCTCCGGCTCCAACAGCCCGGTGGTGATGACAAAGCCGGCTTGGCTATCATCGTAGTAAATTAGAAAAAAGCGAAAGAAGCAGAGAGTAACTTTATCGTAAACAAATAACCGTGCCGGACAAATCGATCACTTGGTTACACACTAATGTTTATCCTGAATAACAGACGACGTCTTTGCCTGGATGCGACTTTATTCAAAATGAGTTTACGCTTGACTGCGATTCGCCTGACGGTAAGCGATATAGTAGTCTACGATGGAACGCGCTCACCCAGCAAAAACCGGTTCACTCTCGCCTTGAACATCGGAAGATTATATCTCTCGGGGAACAAGGAGCCCGGCAAAGAGTTCCATAGTTTAGCCGTTCGCACTATGAAGGTAGAAGCGAAACGCGCTGTGCGCGTCCTAGGAACTTGCACCACGTAACGTTGGCTATTCGCCGCATCCCTGCTCGTCCGATGATAAAAAGGGGCAAGTGGAATCAAATTTAATAATTCCGTCGCACACTCTCCAAAATGCAACCGATAGAATACCGACAGGCGACTTTGCGACTCTTAGAACATCAAAATCCTAGGCAATTGGAGAATATCAATTCCTAAATTAATTTCCTCCTTCGATCCTGATCCAAGATAGAGTCCAGCTGTGCCGTAGACACCTTTGTGCAGTGTGACCTAGACACAATGTGCGGTGATGATGTGTTGGTTTATTTCTCTGGCGTAGGCCACAAAGTGTTCCGTTTAGGCTCTCGCACACACAATGGGCAGGCCTGGGCGGTCAGGGCTACCACGATCTACATCTGTTGCTTTTAAGTAGTGTAAAATGTTGGCCATTTCAAGGGATGTAAGGGAGCGACCTATCACATTTTCCAAGCCACACTCACTTACCCATGGTGCATCCTGCTTAGTAACAAACGAGGCTCTGGCAACCGACTGGTGGCGGGCGGTATGACCACCGGAGCTACGCTCTGCGATCGCCAACCCGCCTGCCCACCGTGGCGTTTATGGGTATATCCTCGAGATGTTTGCCTTTGATTATGGGGATAGCCTTCAGATGTACTTATGCCCAAAGTGGCGAACAACTAGAGAGGCCAATGTCCAGCGGTCTGCCCAGAAAAAGTACCTAAATTATCGCATTATTCATAACTACTAAGTAGTTATATTAAAACTCTCGAAGCCAAAAGAAAATAATTTTGCTGATCTGTTTATAAATATCAGACAACATCAGACAACATCACATACATTGCTCCGATCCCAAAGTAAGTAGCTTAAGCACTTGTGTTATGGGTATCAGAACAACGAAGGTACCACAAATAAATACTTAAATACAAATATAAACACCCAGACACGGAACAAACACAAGTGTTCATCACACGAATATTTGTCCCGGGTGGGAATCGAACCCACGACTCTTGGCTCAGAAGGCAGGGGTCACTACCAATTGGGCCACCGAGCCAGTGTTTATTTAATTAATTCTTAATTCGCCAATTCGAGAGCCAGTGATGCTTAATTTTCTCTGGGAACTCAAACCGCTTGATAGCTGTTTGAACTTATAATTCTGCATATCATACACTGATGTATTATGGTGCAGAGTTATGGGATATATTGCGTGTTGGGTAGTCATCTGCACCGTACCGCGCGCAATTCTTGACTCCCTACAAAGTCTTTAATCATCTCTTGTGTTCCTTGTGCGACTCTCCCCCTTCTGGGGCTGAACGTGCTGCCTAAGGCTACTGGTCTGTTCATACCGCTGCGGACACGGTGCTTGCTAGAGTGTTGCTCTAAATTCGGTCAGTCAGTCATTACCAGCTGCCAACCCTACGGCGCTCATTCGGCAGGTGCGTGGGCGGCGCGGGCGCACGAGCGAGGCGTCCCGCTGCGTCGGCGCTGCGTCAGCGAGCTTACAGACTCGCAATGCAGGCGAATATCAGCCTTGCACCAAGTGCAAAACACTCAAAATTGACTAATTGTTCCTTAACGTGTGTGCTGTGAGCTGTGTTCGGACTCACAAACTTGCAAATAAACTGACGGCGAGCAAAAGTGATCATTCCACGTTACCTTGCAATGCTATTCGTTTTTTTACCCTTGGCTACGTTAGATAGAAATTTAAGAAATGTCTACGGCAAATTAGAGCATTAAAGGATTGACTTAGCTTGTTCCGTTGTCCAGACTTGGGCGCAAAATTTATTCACTAACACTGACTCAAATAGTAGTGTAATACATGTACTTAAATGGACGACAACTTAACTGATTAAAATAGAATCCTATTCGTATTTGGAAACACTTAGGTAATGTACCTACGTTAATATTTATCAGTAATACTGAGAAGAACCTAAAAGAGTTTATTATTCTTATAACATTTTCGTGTTACATTTCATTTATAAAATGTTACATTAAAACAATGCTAAATAACTTAAGTGCAATGACTTGGTTAAGAAGCAGCAATCCAGATGATTTTATTTATTTATTCAGATTTATTTTTATTTATTTATTCAGGAAACCACGTCAAGTTAATTAAGTTTACATTCTCATTAAACATTAAAATTGACTATAAAACTATAATGTATATTCATTTTATAGGTTAGGTACATGAAAATAAATCAGACAACATTACTTACTCTTCATCTTATACTTACCTTTTAGGCACTTTTACTCTGATCCCAAAGAATCTGAAGAATAGATAGATAGATAAATTGATAATTAATCTGTTAATCGTATCAACTTTGCAGCACTCTACATCCGTTTCTGCTTATCCCAATGCTTGACCAGTAGACAAAATCTAAGCGGCTTTTTCTATTTCTATTGTGCAAGAAATATTAAATTATTAATTAATTTGTACATATTAATATAACAATATAACATTAGCAGATAGTTGACGTTATAAGAACTACGAGTATTTTATGTTACTTTTATTTTAAAATCTGCTTTATTTAATAAACGTTTTTTATATACTACTGTAAACATGTGCATGTATTTAAAAACTAATAGTTCCAGGTCGTTCGTTCGTTTCACAGTAAAAATATCCCAAGAGATGAATATTCAACTACCAGATACTAGTTTGATATAGCAACTAGTTTGATATAGCAACTAGTTTGATATAGCAACTAGTTTGATTGATTCATGCCTCTTGCGTCGTCCGTGTTCGCTGTTAACGCCGCTGGTCGTACACCGAGCCAATCTCGATATCCGCTGGATAGGCCGGCCGCGAGTGGCTGATTACAGTCCACTCTGTATGCTAAGCGGCCGATAGAGATCTTTATCAGCCTCTTCCTGGTTCCACTCAGACGCGTTTAAACTCGGACGTCGCGTGTAGAGTGCTGGGTAGGTCGTTTTAGTTATGTCTAGTAGCGTTAGATAGATAGATACTCTTTGTGGTACATTATAATTACAGATAAATAGAAGGATAATTAAGGCGGTCTTATCGCTTTAGTATATTGTCTTCAGAGTAGTCCCGCTCTGTAACTGATAACTTTATTAGGTCAAGAAATCTTTTTTTCTTATTGCCTTTAAAAAACTTTTCTAAACTTAACATCGACCAGTCTCATGATTTGGAAGTCCTAGTCTCAAATCTTTACATTAATTCAATCTAGTGGTTTTAGGTAAATAAGTATATTTACGGCAACACGACATAATAATATGCTGAGCGGATACCTTTTAGGTACTTTTACTCTCTATAATGTTATTTACACTTTATTGTGCTACTAAGTATGTATTTTTGGGTACCTAATAAACATTTTTTCTTTCTTTCCATATTTAAAAGGTTAATTTTATAAAATTTTGTTGATAGCTGCATTTCATAAACCTTTGATGTGATAATCGAGTCAGTACTATCTATATACGAATGCCATAAGTTCTTAAGTTTTCAACTGAATACTATTTTATGAATAGTAAAATGTATGCTTATTATAAATAAAATAAAAAAATAAATAATAAAAGAAATTATTACATAATAATATTGTAAAAAGTAAATGTGTCTATATGTCTATCCGTTTTAAAACGCACGTATTCCACAAGTGCCTGCATCATTTTACGCTTTACCGACTCTACATTAGGTATGTGAATCTGATAGCGAGCTTTGCACATAACATGCTAGTTAGAATACGTTTTGCGGCTGTGTTTACTTTTTTGCTAAAATAAAATATATGTACCTAATACTTATGTGCAACAGTGCGTTATTTACGAGTAGTACACAAAAACACTATAATAATACAGATGGGTTACATATTATAAATAAAAAATAAATAAATAAAACCTAAACTAAACTAATATGTACAAACACTAAAAATCTTCTTCATCTTCTAAAATGTTTATTACTAAGTTACTGCGTATTTTAAAGACCTAATTATTATCCTTCTTCAAACAGCTTAGGTACAACTGTCAAAACTGCTTAAAGCAGAATCATATTCATTGAGGAATATCAAATAAAAAAATCAGGTTAGTTTGATTTTGACATAGACAGATATTACGTCAATTACCTACCTCAACTTGTCATCATCATCATCAGCCTATCGCAGTCCACTGCTGGACATAGGCCTCTCAAGGTGTTCGCCACTTAGGGCAAACATCTGGAGGATATACCCATAATCGCCACGCTGGGCAGGCGGGTTGGCGATCGCAGGGCGTAGCTTCTCGCTCCGGTGACGCTGCTGCCCGTCAAAAGTAAATGCCTCAACTTGTGCCTTAACTTAATGGTAGGTATAGGTACTTCTTCATTTCTGGTGCTATGAGTAACAAGTTGCGTTAGCTCGCTATATTTTAAATACAAGATTGAGAATTGGTTTCCTAAATGAATTGAACTTACCTTACTATGCAATAATAACACACACAATACGTACCAGCGAGGACTTTAATAAAATCACAAAATATACTAAACGTACATATATGTAACTATATTAAACGCGCATATTTTTACAGCAGCTTTCAGATCTTAGCTCTTAAAAACAATTGGATTTAAGTATAACAATCACACTATTAAACGCGCATATTTTTGCAGCAGCTTTCAGATCTTAGCTCTTAAAAACAATTGGATTTAAGTATAACAATCACACTATTAGGTAGGTACCTCATTATTAGGCGTGTATTTGTGTTCATCGATAGAAATTGACATTTTCCGTGGCACCCCGAGTCCCCACTCACGAAGTCAAGACGTTCTCTCAAGTTCACACTCCTGCGCGCTCACAAAGGCTTGCGCGCGCGCACCCGATGCGCTCACGGCCAGATGCGGCCCGCGCCACCTGCCTTTAACACCAACTAACCTAAATTAAGACTTTAAGGTTGCGTAACTACGAACATGAGTAACTAGAAATACATTATAATACACCCGACACTATAGTTCTTCACTATAGCTTTCTACACTATAGCACTATAGGTTTCATAAGCGAGAAAAGTTGTCTCCGGGGCACTATCTGAATCTGAATCGTCTGTAATAGACGTTAAGGCGTTGATTGATAGTTCTTCAAAAAGATTCTTATAGGGTCGGCAACGTGGCAACCTCTGGTGTTGCAGGCGTTCATAGTATGCGGTAACCAACCAACATCAGGCCTAGACTTGTTTGTCAGTTTAGTGGTATAAAAAAAAACAACCACGCCGGGTGAGCGTCCTGCTAAGCCTAGTTTTGATGTGTCTAATCAAACACTAATCGCACTTAAAGACATCACCAACGGAAAACTCATGGGAACTACAGAAATACATTTTTTACTGCATATCTCGTACATACAATGATATTAAATTAGTGTCAAATCTGTTTCTGTAATATAAAACTTATTCGGGGTCACCAAAATTAAGTTGAATTTGTTTATTCAGTTGTGTAACTAGAAGTGAAAAAATGTGTAAGAATATACCATATAGATATTTATTTTGAGACGCTTAATACTTAAATCTTTTTTGACTAATATTAAGATACAATTTTAAAGAGGACTTGTGTAGCGAGATGCCGACAATTGATTCGTCTATTGTCTGCTAAGAGCCGAAGGCATATTACAAGATTTATTTGTGTGCTTCATATTTTTAAATTACCAAGTTTCATAAAAGTAATGGCGTGGTCTTTGAGGCGGCGGCCGATAAGTTACGGCGAGCGCCAGCCGTCGCGACGACAAACGCAAACAAACCGATGGCTCGGGGCTGCGCGCGCGCCGCCGAATATTAACACAACTTTTAATTAGTTTAAAATTTTGTTTGAAAACGCTATGAATATTAAACGAGTCTCGCCGACCGTTTAATTTACTACTTTCCACCCGTCCGATCGGCTCTCATCGGACTCGTAATTAAACCCAAAAACAGAACTAGCTATCGCATTATTAATATTGGGAAAGAACATGGCGCCCTCGGCTGTTAGTGGGAAAAAAGCTCGGAATTTATACGTCAATAAGAGTTTGTTGGGCATTATCGTAAAACGTGAATAGTATTTAATAGTTGGCACAAGGAGTGCCGCTCCTATTAACGCGTGAGTTATATGACAGTTGTGATGCGCCGGAGTGGACGCCGCCCGCGCCCTCGCGCCTCTGCGCACCTCGTTATCGCTCAACATATTTTCACAATTGGAAACATTGTATTTTTGGGGAAATTGTATAAACTTCTTAACATGTTGTGTAAGCTACGAATAATTAAAAATAAAGAGTAATTTGACAAAAAACTATATAATATACTGGTAAAACAAATTCGGTAGCTTACAATTACAAAATAATATGTTATACTTTTTATTTGATTAAGTAATTATATTTCAAGGACTATTAAAAAATGGCGGTGTCGACGGGTATTTCCTTAAATTTAAAAATGTCAAATAGTTAAACTTTTACAACCCTACTCTTGAGATTAAACTAATAATAATGTTGAAGAATGAAATGGATGTACAGCTTCAGTAATTTAAGTAAATTGATTAACAGTGTCTTGATAAGCATTACTTCAGTTTATTGGAGAAAATCATAGAGCATTAAAAGCTTTAAAGATTGTTTAGAGGCATTTAATGTAAGAAAAGTAATTTTATCAAAGCTTTTAGCTTAAAAGTAATTTAGCTTGTACCATTTCGCCGCTGCAATAATTTCTAGACCATGAAATTAGAAGTAGTAAAAATTGCTTTAGCTTTTAACTGCTAAATGTTTAATGAAATAATTTTGTGATTGTGGGAATGTATGATGTAAAGGGCTTCTGATTGCTGGATAATCCAGGGTTGTTTTTATTGAATTATAAGAATCACTCGGCTGAATCTTTGCTATTACACCTAAATTAACAAAACATACACTGAATATTATTTAATTGAAACTTTATGTTTTATTTAGCATAGAATAATTTAAATATTTTTTTTAATAAGACTAAAAAGTAATCGCCGTATTTTTTTTAAATCTACAGGAAACTATTTTGCTATAGTTTTCTTCACCAATGTCGAAAATTATTATTTTAAACCCACCGTTTGATGGTTTAAGGGAAACAAACAGAAATTACATATAAAATACACAATGATACTGAACACTACCTACATCATGCAAACTACGAAATTGGTATTAAGTTGATTCGATAAAGGTTGTGTGAGCTTATTATCGCCTTGGTTAATACTAAATATTATAAAGGTAACAGAAACTCAATTACTTTAGATTTTGCCATTAGCTATAGTGTTGCGGATTTATATTCTAATTTTGAACACGTAACAATTAAACTTTAAAATGAAAGTCACTAATAACTTAAAATGTAGTTCACTTGCGTCTGAAAACATATCGAGAAGAAAATTAAATATAAACATTGTATATCTCGATCATCATCCCAATTCTACCGAACCTGTCGATACGGATATCCCAAAACGATATCGGGGATTCGGGGCACCAGTTTTTGTTTCCAATATGCAGTAAATACGACAATAATGACGCTTGGTGCCCCGGGGGGCGAACATGGCGGCTAATTGTTTGTAATTAGCGCCCCCAGACCGCCCCCCGCCGCCCCCGGGGGCTCTCGACTTTATGGACTGTTTATAGCTTAATATGTTACGATAGTCGGCTCTATTGGAGCTTTTAGTAAAAAATTAACAACCTGCCTTGAAAGAAATTGGTTTGAGTTGTGATACCGTTATTCACTTTTAGTTAGTGTAGTAATAATATTAACGAGAATTATTGTCGTTATAACAGTCTGTTTGCGTAAGTAGTATTAGATAAGCTATTAATGTATGTTTGACTTGCGGTTTTTAGTTTTCCCATTTGTAGGTAAGTGTTTTACAAAACCCTAAAGATTAATTTTATTTGATTAGATGCTTGCAAGTTTCTGACAAGCATCTACGTTTAGAGAGTTTATGATTTCTGTAATGATATAACTGGCTAAGATACCTACTTTACCTACTTACTTTGTATGTCTACTAGATTTAATTAGGTATCTAGAGTTAATTAAGGTTCCAGAAAAGTAATATCAACTTCACAGTTGATATGACTTTTCTCTCATGTACCTGATGATGTCTGGAGGCGTCTCCCTCAGACTAGAGAAAATTCTCTTCTTCTTCTTCGTCGTTGTCTTCATTAGTGAAGGCCGTGCCCGTCCTAATAGCCCGTGGTAGAAGTCTTGAGCTGCCTCCATCCCACCCTGTCATCAGCCCGTCTGAGCGCTGCAGTCAAAGTAATCCCCATAACCTCTTTGATGGAATCAGACCAGCGGATTGGTGATCGCCCACGTGGTCTTTTTCCATCCGCTTTCCCCACAACCATCTCATCGAAGCTGCTTGCCTTGCTGCTGACCGAAGTACTTGAGGATGCGCTGATAGCAAATTAAGAAAAGTTAATTTCTTAAACTAACCCGCCTGTGAATCAAACACGGAGACTTCACGTCGTGTATTTTAACCATTGCGCCACTGAGGTACCAAATAACACATTGTAAAAGTTAATGTCTAAACTTCATTGACACACTGGTGGCTCGTCAGACCTGTAAGCAAAAATTCATCAGCCACTCCCAGTTATTTATGAACTGTTTATTTATATTGGTGGCCATAAACGTCGATCCTACAAGAGCTTTTATTTTTACGGCCGAACTCGTAATGATGGCCAGATTAGTTTGACTGGAAATGGATTATTATGATCATTTTGCTTAAGGCCTAATATACAATTCAATCATTCAATGTTATCGGCGGTGGTTAGTAGATGAGAACTGTTATTAAATGGGGAAATGATTTTTTTATTTCGTATTATTTCTACGGCTCGGCTGTTCTCACAATGAAACTTGATAGGTATTTAAGACAAAGCCATTCTACATTCGTGTACTTAGTCATTTATATAGACGGAGAATCTCTGTCAGGTGACTGACAATGATACACGAGTTGCTAAGTTTTGGCCGGAACATGTGTGATTTCATTTTATTTTAGATTATGAACTTGGCGTTGACACAAAAAGAAGAAGAGGACTTGTAGATACAGATATTTTTCCATCAACCTAAGGATGGATCTTCTGTTGGCCGACATGCCAACACTACAGATCGGGAGAAAAATAAATAGCTTGCAAAATTTGGACTTGAATAGCGTTATGTCGCGACATTAGCTGAGCAGATACCATTTTGGCTACATTTAAAGTAACAGTATAAATTGTGCGTTGAAAACATATTTTCTAGCCTATTCTATAAAAATAAAAGTTATGAAATGCATCTTAACAGTTTACTTTCTTGTAACCTTTTTGAATTTTATGGTATAGAGAGCTACACATGCACTATACCTATTATCCTTTGCGAAGCAATTGGAACCTGGTAAGGGATCAGTAAGTACGTACTTTATTAGTAGATACCTGCATGGTTTGCTTTGGTCGTGATGCGGCCAGGAGAGTATCGCCAACATTCGTCTTCATCACTTGCCTACCATTGCGTATAGCGCTTCGTTTACATCGTGGCTGAGCTGACGTCACGCAGCGAGCGCGCGCGTACTACGCGTGACGTCACCGCGCGGCCAGCGGCCACGCCCAGCCCCGCCCCGCTTGTCGCCAGCCGAACCCTCACACAACATATCTATCCGACCTATCGCAAACGACTTTAAACTCTAAAATAACACCGGCGCAGTGCATTATCCCGCACGCGTGCGCGCTGTCTGCCGCTGATTGCGATCCCTCTGTGATTTTGCAGAAGGGAAGTCGAGCTGCCCGCTAACTGGGGATGTTTGAGAAAATGCGTTACATTTTTGGCTGAATTACACGACGTATTGAGGAATAATAAAACGTGAGACGGTTTTTTCTTGTGCGACAGATTGCATTACGTTCCTATTAAGCTCCCCTAGATGTATAATATCTACAACATAGACAGATATAAATTTAGAACCAGTAGTCATTCAATTTCAAATAAGGAGAGCTGTTGTTTATTTTATTAATTTTCATGTCGACATTTTTTAAACCCTCATCAGCTCAGGAGCACATCATTTTATTTCTTGTGACATCTTTTTAAGTGGCAAGATAACCTCATTCGAAAAAAAAACGCCTTTTCTGTACAATAATAACCAGTGAAAGTTCCTTTGTCCTCCTGCAAATGTCACATTGGAGCCGTCATTTTCCCAAACGAAAGCAAATAAAGGTTTAAACGACAAAAGTTTTGATTAATCGTAAACAGTAGGCCTTCGTGGAACGGCTATTATTAGATCGAGATCGGCCGATAACAGCATTTGCATACCTACACACAGCCGGGCATGACGGATGGTCTCCGTGACCCCCGTCACAAGAAAAAACGCTTGATCGTCGCCTGAATGGTGTGAAACTCTCCCCATTATCCGAGCAGAGCCCCGCTGCGCCATTCTCGCCGCTTTGTGCCCACCAGATAGCCAACATCCTACCTACACCGCTGACGTACACACATAATTTATTTCCAATGGTTTTTTGTTACCCAGTTGGTTTTGAACATACCACACCTTCGGCCTTTGACTGTCGATGATCGATGAAAAAACGCTCGGGGAACACCGAGCCCCTTCAAAGCGCACCGGAGCGAAAACAAATAAAAGGAGTATCGCTAAAAAACAACGCTTCAAAAGTTGTCGGGGAAAATATTTTGGGTAAATCGGCCGCGATTTCCGCGTGATTCCACACCCGTCTCAAAAATTGTTTTCGCTCTGAATATAAATGAGCTGCGGGCTCTCAAGACGGTGCGCAATTGGCCAGTGTTATGGAAATGCCGCCGAAACAGTCTCGTTTGCGCGCATTGTGTGCTTCGTCGCTCAGACCGTCTATTTCTCACGTCTCACTCGCACCGTTGTTTCCACAACGAACACTTATTTCGAAGCTAATAGCCGACAAACATTCATCAAAGCAATGTTAAGAATTTAAACCCGAACGAGATTCCTCGGGATATTTGAATAGCGCAGCGCGCCCGAGCCTCAAACGCACCCACCTACAAAAGTTAATCTTCCAAATACATTTATCATGTTCAGCCGATAAAAATGCCATTGAGATCAGCCGTACACAATGAGATACAAGCTCTCCGTACCTGATACGAGGCCGAAAGTCAATTATATTCAAATATAAATCGGATTTGCAAACGTAAGCTTGTGACAATGGCGTAGGCAGGCGCCGTGGAGCCACCTTTGGCTCATTCCCGGATAATGGTCGGAAGAGGGACAATGGGCCGTCGGTTTGGGCAGCGCGACAATGCGGGCGGGCGCTCACGCCCGGCGCGACGCCCGCCGTCCAACACCCGTCTCGTCAGCCGGTTGATTGTCGCATTATGTTTTATTTTGTGGATTATAAAGTCACTTCTGTGCGTTTCTCGGCCCATTGTGTCTATTAGACGCGCTCGAGGAAGTGTCAACTGCGTTCGGGCACAATGCGGCGTTATTTGTGTTGGCCGAGAGGCGTTCTTTAGTGCTCTAGTTTCGTAATATCTTGTTAAGTTTGATTTTGTTAAGATTGCACAATACTTTCGTTTGTTTAGCTGTTTAATATAACAAATACGATTCCTTAAGTGTTCATTGAATTGTGGTTAGAAATCTGAAATATGGGCATCCGTTAAAGTACCTACTAGATGGCACTGATCACCATTACTTGATTGAGAAGTCTCAGCTTTGAGCTTGGGAGGTCCGTCATCGAATTTGTATATAGGTATTTTAATAGACAATTGACATCTAGCAAAAAAACAATTAGGTAAAAATTACTTCTATAAATACATTATTTGCCCAATCAAATACACAATCTATCCGATCAAATACACAATCTATCAACATTAAAATTTAGTAATTAAGGAGATAATCAAGGGCAGGTGCTCTTTACATCTTGCTTAATAGGTACGTACAGGTAGATTGAAGTAACAATCTCACAATCAATTGTTCCCATTCATACCATAACACAGAATCGAATAGGTTTAACACGTTGAAATGTGTATTAAATTTAATCGATCACTTTTCGCGCTCGGCTGACTCTTCAGAAATGGTCAAATGATCGTTTCCGAATGCCGGGCTATTCCCACAGCGTTCGCTTTGTAAACCGCAGCCACTCACGCCCAGACAATTGCCGCTCAGGAACGGTCGTCACCTGCTCTGCGCCCGCGTCGCATCGCTTCGCAGTCTATTACAAACCAATGATGCCCGATTTATGGCTTTGCCTGTGTCGGTAACGATTTTGCAAGCGCACCCTCGTATTAAACTTTTGTGTCAGTTGTTCAGTAGGTTGTATAGAGATGCGATTAGAAAAGCAAAGAATTTTTGGTTGGTGCTTAAATATCATTACTCTAACTTATAAAAACAACTTATGGTATATTTTTCTAAAGTACCACATTTATCCTTGCTTAAGACATAAGTATAAAAAAGAAATCACCGCCCTATTTCTCTCCGTATGACTAGTAAGAGTCGACTTAAGAAGTCTCTCACCTTTTGAGGTTTCAGCCCGGCTGCCTGGCATAGATAATGTTAGTATTTTGGCCTGATTTACATTTTATTGGTAGAGGGAATATGCATCAAAACATTTTCATTTCATAGACAAAAATATTACGAACAGTGAAAACAAAAATAAAATTGTCTGAAAAAAGACGAGTTAATGTATCTAATTATGTATAATATCCTAACTATACCTAAATAAGTTCTTCTCACGAGGGCAGCGCGTATGTAATATTATAAAGTCATCTTAGACAAGGCACTTCAAATGAAGTGGCTCTTCTCTAGATTCCGTTCCTACGTTAACATTTACGCCTATTTCCATACAAAGTATAAAAACTTTGACGGAAAATGACTGTATTAAACGCTAAAAGACACTCACCGGATCATCGTGGCTTTAATTTATTACTTTCCGATGCATTCCCACTCTTTGGCTCTGGGCGCGGCAGATTCGGCGGTGAGTTATACCGGCTATAGATTATCCCGGCTCCCCGAACGCTGATAAGTCGATTTGAATATTGTGTTTCAACTCCTCGAGCTAAATCACTACATAATCAGTTTATTTTTACACTTCATAAAAAACACTTTAGTAAAATTCTGCTTTCCGTCATATTACAAAATATGTAATAATAATTAATTTTCCACTAGAAATGATCGTCCGCCATTTTGGAGTAACTGTTAATTTTTTTTCTTTAGCCCATAGTTTTCATTTTTTATACAGCCAGTACGTGTACTTTGTGTTTCAAAGTTACTGCCACAATTTTATTTCAACTAAAAAATATTTATGTCTTGTTGTTTACTATCTAAATTCTATCTGCTTTAATAAGAAAAGTTTTGTAACTACCATAAAAGTATAAAAATGTGCTTCTACAAGGTACAAGGTACAGACTATGTTTCCTGCAGATAGATATGCAAATATTCTTTATTGCACAAACACAAATATTACAGGAAAACACAAACAAAAGATTTAGAGTGTCCTAGTTGCGTTATTTCGCATTTTCAACAGATTGGTCCATTAATTACGCCGTTCAACACCTTTTACGATATCTGATATCTGGTTTGGGCACAAACAGGTAAACAATTATTACCTCCACGCCAAGCCCATTGAAATTCATACATCACCTTATCTGCATTTACTGAACATAAAACATTTTTTAACAACAATTAGCAATTTAATAACACCGTTAAACAAGCCCAGACGCCACCAGAATCAGAAGCGAACCGCACAAACAAAAAAGGTAAACGTTATTTGCATAATTTAAACCGAAAGCAGGCCAAATGAACCCTTCTAAATGACGCGTTAAATACATTCAAACATCGTCATTATACGCGAGAAGCTCGTCTTCGGGATGACAGAAAAAAGATCGTAAAAGGATGACATCAGCTGAGCCGAGTCGACAATGCGTGCGACGGGGGTCTAATAGTCTTTGTCAATGGGCCCTTAAGAAATTTGTTACGAAATTTTTGATATGTGCCAACCGCTTTTGTGTTTCTCGAGAGACGATTACATATGTGAGTTTATTATATTGTGGGGTGAAACTGACGGGTGCTCATATTGGTTACAAAGCGTGAATTTGTTTTGGGGTGTCGAGGCTGTTGCGCCATTGTCTGAGGCCGGGTGCGCGGAGTCAGTGGCGGCGCCGGACCTGTCACAATAGGGACATCGATATCCGTATGAAATTGGGATGTGAAATTTATGAACTGCCTCGCTATTAAGTGAACAGCCGTGCTATAGTGACTGTCGCTCTGAGGGCCATACGAATTCAATTTGCAGGGCGCGTCGGGGAGTGAACCTATCGTCTTTATTTGATTTCATATCATTCGAGTAAAGCTATCAATTTACAACTAGAGTTATGCATCAGCATACATAACATATCAATGTTACAATAGATATAACACCTATGTCTTCCGCTGTACCTATCTTTGGGATCCTGGGCTCGGTTGGTCCATCACAAAGATATCACGAAGTAATCAGAAAAACAAACCTTGTGGTTGTTAAGTAATAAGCTTCCAATAAACTGTCTGAAATCTCTGATATTGATAAAAATTTATCAGTTTGACGAGTGCCTAAGTTTAAGTTTTAAAGGTCTACAAGAACAAAGATGATTTCTAACTCTGTAGTATCAGAAACTGTAAACAGACATCAAGATATTCAAATCTATCAAATGAAATATGTACTTACATGGACTCTATGCATTGGTCGTGCCAAGACTTTTAGCTGTGATTTTCTGTAAAAAATGACTCAATAGCAGTTCCAGAGTCAAGAAGTTGCCAGTGATAAAACCATTGCTCTTATGCCTGATTTCCCTCCGGTCATGTCCAACTATCGTCTAATCGGGTTTTATGAGTGACAGAACAGATACCGGCTTTAGTGTTTGCGCAGATACCTGTGCACTATGATATCACCTGTACTTGCCTGATCTCCTTAAATATTGGCCTTAGTCTGTGACTGAGGGAGGGAGGGAGTTAAAAAAGTTTGATGCAATAAGTATGTGTTTTAGATGAGAATGTACATTTTTCTTTTACCACATGGCAACTGACATAGCGGTAATACCTACTTATAAAGCCCCTAATAACTTATACTATATCTTAATAGAATATCCACATAGGTAAATGGCGTTTATCCGAGTGAACATTACGTAGACGCGAAACGTTTGCAATCATTGAATTCTTACAATGACCCTTCCATTGAAACATTCATTCTATTGTACCACAAATCAGATTAAAATAAGTTACAAATCACGCTGACTATCGAGAACTAGGAGAAAAAACTCTGAGCGGGGCGTGGGCGGAGGGCAGAGGAGATTAGGCGGAGAGGCACGTGCCGAGGAGAGTAGCGGATTAGGCGGACTTGTGTGTCGGCTGCGGAGCGTGGCACTCATTGAGCAACGTAATTCGATAATTTCTTGTCACAACAGTAGTTGCAGACTGAGATGTGATCGCTGATCACGTGTGCCCAATGTTCTCTTTTGTGTGCCAATTTCAGTCTCACGCTTTTTATGTTTGAGATCTCTCACAACTATTAATGCAGATTTTTAGTGTTTTTTTACATTCAATTGGCGGCAAGAAGTTTGTATCTAAGTATATTTATAAACTAATGTGGATTAGTTTCACTACACTCTATCAAGGTAATGCCTATGCTAATGCACATGACATGAAACATCATCTACACTAATATTATAAAGAGGAAAGATTTGTACCTATTTTTGTATGTTTGTAATGAATAGGCTCAAAAAGTATTTAAAAATTTTAAAAAATCTTTCACCAATAGAATGCTACATTCTTCCAATTTGATATAGGCTACATTTCATTTTGAAAAAATTAGATCCTTGGTAAAAATTTTTACAATAATTGTCTACACCGTGCAAAGCTGGCTGTTAGTAGTAAATATAGATAGTAAATGGAAGGACGTGGTCTCTGCCTACTCAGGGAGAAAGGCGTGACATTATTTGTATGTAGCCAATATAATTTTATAATGGACAGTTGACCACATCAAAAAACAATCCTATAAACCTACATAATTAACTGGATTAATTGTTAAAATATGAACATGTCAAAATGCTATTCATTTTGACGTACACTCTTTCTTATTTTCTTGTGACATTTTAGGCGCTATTGAGTTCACTCTACGCTGATAACAGTGGGTACAGCTTTTATAAATAACGATTCCTATAAAAATAATCATGTAGGTAAACTGTATCCTTCAACTTAAGGAAAAAAATAATAGATATAAATGGTAGACGATTATTTTTTATCAGGATAACATACAACCTAAACGATCTGTTGATATTCCCATTAACTTACCTGCAATATTCGTGCAAAATATTAATAAACAGTAATAGTACGTGTTTACGAACGTTTAGGCGCAACGGCCATAACGGTTGCAAATTAAATTAATGCAATGTGTCGTGTTGGGCTTACGTGAGCTGTTGATCGACGGCATCGGGCCACGCCATGCGGGTCCGGCGCCGACCGCTGCGCACGGGCATATAGACAGACTAGTAAGTTTTGGACTTAGTTTTGGCACGTGGCCGAAATCTAAACTAAACTATAATATACTAACAGCCCGTCCCGGCATCGCACGGGGTAGATAATTATATTGTTCAAATTTTACCAAGGATTCCTAATTTGTTTCAAAATGAATTGTCAAATTTGAAGAATGTAGCATTCTATTGGTGAAAGAATTGTTTAAATCGGCTCAGTACTTTTTGAGCCTATTCATTACAAAGGAACATACAAAATAGTTTACAAATCTTTCCTCTGTATAATATTAGTGTAGAAATATCCTCATATGAAATGTCACCTTGATTGACGTCGACTTTTGGCATAGGTATATGTTATATTATCCTGCTAAAACATCCCTTTGTATGTTGGTTAGTTCAGAAGCAGCCGACAGTGGCGTCCAAGTGGCTAAGTTCACCAATCCAGTGTTGTAATGATTTGTCTTATATTTATTTAGACTACATGAAGTCTATAATTTAAAACCACCTACTTGTAGACAAATAGTTCATGATGCATTATGTTAGCATTGTTATTTAATATCTGCAGACCAAATTAAACAAACTATAAACACAATAATTTGTTACAATCATTGAACATTGGCCCTGTTGTAATATGGGTGCTTTCAGATTCAATGTACCTACCTATGGACCGGTAGCTTGGTTAATGTGTTATTCTCTTGCAGGCTTCGAGGCAAATGTTGCCCTGGACTTTAATTAATTTCTACAGTCTGTATTATTTTACAATCAATCAACCACCAAAGTATGAATGTTTAGCTGGCTGGGTGTTTATATTTGTATTAAAGTAGGTATTATATGTGTGGTACCTTCGTTGTTCTGATACCCATAACACAAGTGCATAAGTTACTTACTTTGGTATCACTGTACCTATGTGATGTTGTCTGATATTCATTAATAAATTTGCGTCTTAGCTTAGGAAACTTGTGATCAAAATTGGTCACAATTGGAATAAGATAATTGGGACACGGATGGTTCGCATTCAGCTACGGTCGCCAGTACCGGGGTAGATCTACGTTCAGCACTGGAAAGTAGCTCGTTGATTGATTATTCAGAAGACGTTTTCTCCAATAATCCAAAGGGGACACCCGGTACCACCGATGTCCCCGCTGTACCCAAACGCCTTACACAAAACACCACCGTTTGTTTTCAATTGCATTGTGCTGCACAGTTTCTATTGAATATTCCAATTGAATTTGCAAGTGCTAAACAACAGCAGCGACAACAGAGTCGGATTAAGGGTGCAGTGCGATAATGACATTACCAGTTGTAAATTCGTGGGCGGGGCCCAAATCTGTTTGGCTGTTGTTTGAGTTGCGATTGTCGTGAGTAGGTGCGCCACGTTGGACGCTTGGTTGAGACATTCCGGATTTAGGTAAAGGACGATTTATTTACTTACACGTAATTGATACAATAAATTGAATAAGTATTCCATTTATTTGCAGTAAGTACTTATGTTGTTAGTCGAAGCACAAAAATGATTATACCTATCACTATCGCCATTGCCAGAGCCTGTTAAATAAAAGTTTGCCAGGAAATATGTTTGACCACCGACTCTCAGGATAGGTGAAAGATAGATAGATAGTATTAATGTGAAAAAAAAAACATGTACGCGTCTTTTTTCTTCTTATTCCTGCGAAGGATAATTACGTTATCCATTTTAACAACTGGACAGTAATTATGATATTACCCGATTACCTGTGTTGATTATAGAATTAAAGGGATAAGTTGTTTTCATTATAAAAAGTGGTTTATTTCGCTAAGTAGGTTTGTTTTAGTGACCAGTACACATCGCTAAAAAGAAACCTAAGTCACTGTGGTAAGGGATAATTAACAGAACCTCTTGGCGATGAAAACTGGTCACTGCCATGCTAGCCTGTAAAATACCTCTCTATGCACCGTCTGTCCCCAAACGCGACTGAAGTCACTACACGGGAGAAATATTAATAAGTCTCATAGTCGCCGACACTGAAAGTAAAAAATGAGCCGATGATTTGTATTACTTTCCGTCACTACACAGAAGCCTAAAGAAGTAACTGCTGCCTCCCCCAATGACATGCTTCAAGCTGGGATAAATCCCGGTGTATCGCGACTTATGGCATTCCTACCCTAGCCGCGTGTGTTGTGACCGCGGACATGTGCGTCGGTAATGCAATAAAACTGCGCAAACACAACCCCCTCGCGCTGATTGCGACTAATCAAATGCGCCCGCGGAGGCCCCTGCTCCCATCGACCCGGTTTGACACCTACTCGTGCCCTGAACGTCAATATGTTCGCAGCTTTATTCATCATCAGCCAGAAATGTAACGTCCACTGCTGGACTTCACCATCATCATCATCAGCCTATTGCAGTCCATTGCTGGACATAGCCCTCTCCAGTCGTCACCTAGGGCAAACTTCGAACTTCGGGTTGGCGAACGCAGGGCGTAGTTTCTTGCTCCGGTGACAATACAATTTATAAACACCCAGACACGGAACAAACACAAGTGTTCATCACACGAATGTTTGTCCCGGGTGGGAATCGAACCCACGACCCTTGGTTCAGAAGGCAGGGGTCACTACCAATTGAGCCACCGAGCCAGTCACCAGAAAAGGCCGCTCCCTTACATCCCTGCTGGACTTAGGCCTCCCTTAAGTATTTTTTATCATAATGACTTCTCTACTCTTGATGGAAAGAGAAACCCAAGTACAATGCTGGCTCACCGGATTGTAAGAATCTCCCGGGGCTTTTATTGCTCTATCAACATGTTATTGATCCTGGCGGCGTACGATCGCTGCAGAAGCGAAGGCGATAGGAATGACCTGGAGCGAAGTGAAGCGCGAAGCTCAAGACCGTTCGGGATGGCGACGTACTGTGGACTCCCTCTGCCCCATCCAGGGGACATAGGACAATAAGTCAAAGTTAAGTCAACATGTTATTGATGATTATTGATAGTAAAAGAGTGTCGTATTGTTCCAGACGGAGCACCGCACGTGCTGCGCGTGCGGCGAGCCCATCGCGGACCGGTACCTGCTGGAGGTGGGCGGCGGCGCGTGGCACACCGGCTGCCTGCGCTGCTGCGTCTGCGCCGTGCAGCTCGACCGCCACCCCTCCTGCTTCCTGCGCGAGCGGCAGGTCTACTGCAAGCAGGACTACGCCAAGTGAGTGGCAGGGCTCCTTCCACCTGACGGAACAGCAGGTTACTGCTAGCCAAGTGAGTAGCAGGTGGAGATCATGCGACCTGCAGGAATGTAGGGCTCTTTTAACCTAGGACCAGCCAAGTAAGTGGTTAACCTGTGCCCTACAGGACAGTAGAGCTCCTTCTGACCTGACGGAACAGCAGGTTACTTGTTAGCCAAGTGAGTAGCAGGTGCTGATTTTGAGACCTACAGGACTTTAAGGCTCTTTCTACCTGACGGAACAGCTGGACGACGCCAAGTGAGTGGCAGGTGACGATGACGCAGCCTGAAGGAGTGTAGGACATCTTCTACCTGTCGAAACAGCAGGTTACTGCTAGTAGGACTACTCTAAGTACCTAAATTGCATAGGATTGCGGTAGTTGCTTTTATTCAGGCAGGTTACTATAAACGGGGCCCTACACCAAGTACTAGTAAGTAGCAGGTGGTGAACACTACAGTCTACAAAACTACACTGCTGCAGTCATTTGGTAAAGTTAATAGGATACCAAAACGACATAAATATTTAATCGGCGATTTTGAACTCTGGTCTTTATAATCAGGATAGATAACACTTTTCATGCATGACCTGCAGAATCATTATCACTGAACTTTGTAGTGGGTAATTTATTGGTATTGCTAGTAATATTACATTGATTGGAACCTCTTTACGTCTTTCTGTAGCTAAAGCCGAGACGAGAGTGAATTTACAGAGCTAGTTTCATCGCAACGTTTTTTAGCTACCGTTATGAGTAGTTTTCTTAATTCAAAACGCTAGAGTGCCATTCTGGCGAAGTTTTTTTATGTTACGCAGACTACCAAGTCTAAATTTTATTGTAAGCGATCCGCATCACACCTGACTAGGCGCAACACGGATCGATCATAATATGACGGCTGGCTTTTTTAAGCGCCGCTTCACGCCCCGTTTAAAGGGCCCAAGACTATAAGTTACCCGGGTTTCTGACAAGCATCGTGCGAGCTACCGACATGGTTACAGAGAAGCTGTTTAATAAATATGCGTAATTACTCCGGCCGGATGTTTGCCGGCGGTCGCGCCCGCGCCCCCATTTGTACGACAAGACTGGCCGATGCGTGTAGCGAACGTTTAGCATACCATGTCCTCGGACCTGTCATTTCTTTGCCTTTATTTAGATGCTATATCAAGACATCTTATAATAGGTAAGTATATATAATATCTTGATAGCTGGAGTTACCACGGTGCATTTCGTTTCTCCTCGTGCAGCGGTTCTTCGGAATCAACTTTCAGCTGCGACTTTTCCGAAAATATACGACTGAGGGGCCTTCAAAAGCGAGGCTACAAATTCTCACATGTGACTCAACTGTTGTTCCTGTGTCTATAAGCTGAAGTGATAGGTGGCCCCTATTACTTCAGGCCCGTTTGCTCACTCTGACATAAAACGACAGCTACCTAACGACCTGCCCGTCTTGTAGAAAAGAAAAGTTGGCCAATTGACAATCCGGGTGTTTACTTTTAATGTTAAGCACATTTTGGACACAAACGCTTTCAACCCGTTCATTAATCGTGTGCGTAAGATTTCTGTGGCGTAAAACGCGTACCTATGTAATGTTTTCATGAGAATGAGAAAGATCAAAATTTTGAGATCTTCTTGCCATCAATAATCAAATGGTTCGATGCCCTCACCTAGCAGTCACATTGTTTGCCAGGCAAGACCCAGTACTATTTTTTTTCACTAAGTCTTATTGAATGAAGCTCACTATGATAAACGTTCATAGGAATAGAAAATCCACTTCATTTGGATTTCGGTAGGCACCACTATTGGATAGCTTTATGTCGGTTAGAATAGCCAAAATAACGTTAGAATATTATGACAGATTTGTTACATCACAGTCGCAGTACCACCAGGTAGGTCCGGCCACAATGCCCCGCCGTGGAATGTCCGACATCCAAAACGTTTCATACACGGTCGGAATCATTTAGAGCTGGTTAATTCCCTCACAATGCTCGCTCCGCGGCCAATTAACCTTCGACGTATCGAAACGCGCCAGTCATGGCTGTGACAGCCGGCCGCGCGGGGAAGCGCTGCGGTCCGACGGCCGGGCCACGGGGTCGGGGCCTACTCCACTCGGCCGGGTTATACACGGAGAGGTGAGGTATCGCTACAGGATGATGTCGAGGTATGACGTAATCGTAATATGCCTTTAATTGTACAAAACAAATCCTTGCTCAAAAATGCCGTCGTCCGATGCGACTCTATAATGAAGGCCGTGTTTCCTTCACATAGTCATAATAAGAGAAACAAAATCGTCCGCGTGAAATATAGTTTCATCCCCTTATTTTTCCCCTTGGAGGGTTTTATATTGATCAAAATACTTTAATATTTTACTATGTATAACATCTACCTGCATGTCAAAATCTCAGCCCGATACGTCCAGTAGTTTGGTCTATGTCAGTCAGTCCGTCACCTTTTGTGTTATATATACGTATATGTATTTATATTTAGAGTGCAAGTAGTCGGTAGTAAACGAAGTTTGGGCGGTCACACATCAGATCAGCCTGTAGACGCGGGTAGGCGGTCTGCCCTGTGACCCCGCGCGTGGGGCGCGCGTCAGCGCTCGCGCACCGCGTCGATACCGCGGCTCCACGTGTTTGTTTCTCATCGACGGCTCGACGGCGACGAGACGATACATGTCCGTCGGATCAGCGATGATACGACGTATGTGACGAGCGATGCGCACGCGCATACGGCCCGGAGTCCCACGCTTGTCACTTTTTCAGCCGATACGACGTCGCATGCTCGCATCCATAATCACAACAATGAGATCATTCCTTTACTGAACCAAGCGACATAGACAATATTTTCCTGTCAAGCCGTTACGATTTTGCACCTAAGTACTCGTATATAAAGGGTGTTGGAAGGTGTCAAATATGTAGAAGTGTAAGATTTAGGGAGGTCTTTTAAAGAAGTGATAAACAACGAAATTGCAACAAATTTGTCAAGGGCCGGCAACGCATCTGCGAATCCCCTGGTGTTGTGGTGTCCATAGGCTGAAGTGATCACTTACCATCGGGTGACCTTCAGGCCCGTTTGCCTGCCTGTCATAATAAAACGAAATAATTTTTGTGAATTTCTTTTCAATATAAATTTTTTTTTTTTTTTTTTTTTTTTTTTTTATGACATAGGTGGCAAACGGGCCTGAAGGTCACCTGATGGTAAGTGATCACTTCAGCCCATAGACACCGCAACACCAGGGGAGTCACAGGTGCGTTGCCGGCCCTTGAGAAATCTGTAGGCACGCTTCTTGAAGGTCCCTAGGTCGTATCCATTCGGGAAAATTGCAGCCGGAAGCTGATTCCAAAGAGCAGCTGCACGAGGCAGAAAATTGCGCGCAAAACGCACTGTGGAAGACTTCCATCTGTCAAGATGGTAAGGATGAAATCTTGAATTGGTGCGAGATGTGCGATGATGAAAAATGGCAGCTGGTACCAGGTCAAACAATTCTTCCGAACACTCGCCGTGATAAATTCGGTAAAAAACGCACAAAGACGCAACATCCCTGCGTAGAGATAGAGGGTCTAGCTTGTCTATAAGTTCTCGGTCGTCAACGATTCGAGCCGCTCTTCGCTGGATACGGTCAAAAGGAAGGAGCTGGTACTGAGGTGCCCCGGCCCACAGATGAGAACAATATTCCATGTGAGGTCGCACCTGTGCCTTGTACAGTTGAAGACGGTGGGCTGGTGTGAAATATTGTCTCGCTCTGCCAAGAATACCCAGTTTCTTGGAGGCCAGCTTAGCCTTTCCCTCCAGATGACCCCTAAACTGAACGTTGCTCGAAATATCAACGCCGAGAATATTCAGCGAGGATGCCGCGTCCAAGGGACTACCGCAGAAACGAGGGGACACGACAAAGGGCGTACGTTTAGCGGTAAACGCGCAAACCTGAGTCTTCTTCGGGTTAAAATTGACCAGATTCTCGTTCCCCCATGACAGGACAGAGTCCAGGGTGGTCTCAATTTCACCCACAAGGTTATTCCGGCTTTCTGTGATACTATCCCGAGAGGCTTGTGCCTTACCCATGTATAAAGCGTCCCCTGTGCTATCATCTGCATAACAATGTAAGCTGCGAATATGCAACATATCATTTATATGCAGAAGAAATAAGGTAGGGGACAGTACACAGCCTTGTGGCACACCAGCGTTCACGGGCTTCGCCTCAGAGCAAGAACCGTCGACAACGACACTGATGCTCCGCTCCGCAAGAAAACTGGCAAGCCAATCGCACAACCTCTCAGGAAGCCCATATGAAGGAAGTTTCGCTAAAAGCGCTTTGTGCCAAACACGATCGAACGCCTTTGCTATATCCAAACTAACAGCCAAAGCCTCACCCTTGCTCTCAACCGCCTCCGCCCAGCGGTGTGTGAGGTATACGAGTAGGTCACCAGCCGATCGACCCTGACGAAAACCGTATTGGCGATCAGAGATCAGCTGGTGTTCCTCCAAGTATCCAAGGAGTTGGCGATTTATTATTGTCTCCATTAGTTTAGAAAGCAATGAGGTAATGGCAATTGGTCTGTAGTTGGAAGGGTCCGATCGGTCTCCCTTTTTGGGAATCGGATGGACAAGAGCAGACTTCCAGGATTTAGGGACAATACCATTAGAATAGGAAAGCCGAAAAAGGCGCGTGAGAACCGGGGCTAACTCAGGGGCACAGATTTTTAGTACTATTGTTGGGATGCCGTCAGGCCCACTCGACTTATTGATGTCCAGGGAGAAAAGCAGTCTACGAACATTGTCCTGGAGAAAACGAATATTCGGCATGGAGCTATCACACTGCGGGATGGTAGGGGGTAATTCTCCCCGGTCATCAAGAATCGAGTTAGATGCAAATAGAGAGCCCAGGAGGTCTGCTTTCTCCTTTGCGGTATGGGCAAGCGTGTCATCAGTAGTACAAAGTGGTGGAAAAGACGACTTGCAGAAATTCCCCAGCACAGCCTTGGCAAGAGACCAAAAGGCTCTAGTCCCAGAAGGAAGTCTAGTGAGTCTCCCACCAATTCTCCGGATGTAGTTGGACTTTGCAGCAGCTATCACCCTTTTGTAAGACCTGGTGGCAACATTGTAGGATTTTTTTAAAGCACCGGTGTGTGGGTCTCCGGACGCGGATGCTGCAGCCCAGGCGTGGTAACACTCCTGTTTTCGGCGAGACGCCAGTTTACAGGTTCGATCAAACCAAGGCTGGGAACGTCCACCAACGGGAACAACCGAGGACGGAACAAAGAGCTCCATCCCTTGAAGCACCACGTCGGCAACAGACTCAGCAACCGCGTCAATATCGTCCGACGCGAAGCACACCTGACCCCACGGATAGGAGGCAAAGAATGAGCGCATCTCATCCCAGTCCGCTGATCTATAATGCCAAACACGACGACTGCTTACTGTTCGCGAACGTGCAAGGCAAACGAGAGGCACAGTGCATCGAATAAGGCAGTGGTCGGATGAACCCAGTGGAGCACTGACAGTTACACTGTAATTATCAGGATGAGTGGTCAACACTAGGTCCAACAAGGATGGTAAGTGGTCTTCAATATCAGGGACTCGCGTCGGCGAAGAGACCAGTTGTGTTAAGGAGAATGCCGCAGCAAAGTCACAGACAGATCTTCCCGCGTGATCGGTTGTACGAGACCCAAGCCAATCAACATGATGAGCGTTGAAATCGCCAAGGATCACAACCTCCGCAGAAGGGATCTGCTGCAACAAGGAATCAGTCGCAATCTGAATGTGCCCCATGAGTCGATCGGTCTCGTCGTTACCGCTATGTGACCTGTATAGGCACGCATAGATGCGCGGATGGTCGTCGCAGTCTACACGCAGCCAAAGGATGGATAGGTCTTTACCTTCAAAATTGCTGAGGCGGCGGACGCAAATGTCCTCCCTAACATAAGCACAGACACCGGCACGTTGCACAAATCTGTGCTCCACGTTGTAGCCAGGGTATCGCAAATAGGAGATGTCAGGTGGCGAGGAAATCTGCGTCTCGGTAAGGAACAGCAGGGCCGGTTTAGCCGTCTCGAGGTGGTTATGGACGGCGTTAAGATTAGAGTGGATTCCCCTGATGTTACAAAGATCCACAGAAAATGTGGATGGGGATGTGATAGTGTTGTTCCCAGAATTGCCCCAGACATTAGGTATAAGCGGAGAATTGCCCACCCCAGAGTACGAAGGGCAGCCTGAGCGTGATTGCTCAGGGGGGGATTCTCCCACACATGTAGTGTCGGTACCCCCCTGGGGTATATCAACATTTTTATTATCCGCTGCCATTCACTAAGTATAGGGGGGGGGGGGGGGGGGGGGGTTGGGCAACCGGTATTCTCACTCACCAAGCGAAACACAGCAGCTAGACTGCTATTTTACGTCGGTATTCCGTGAGAAAGTGGTCTTACACCGGTCGAGCCTGCCCATGCATGCCGTTGCCAGCTTGGCTCTACCACTTAAATGGTGTTGCCCGTTTAGCACCACCCAGAGGACACGTGTAGGGTATCTAGGGTAAAATCCCACGGACGCGAGCAACATCATCCCCCAAAGCAACATCATCCCCCAAATTACACGCCGAATTAAAAATGCGACTTCTTATATTTCTATTGCGAGAGTGTTAGATTGCATATGCCCTATAATCGCTTAAGCCTGTTCAATCATCAATTACACAGTTCTAGCTACTATGTTTGGGGGAATATTCGTAAGGACCCTGTTAGGAGTTCACACGCGTGTGGTACCGGGCCGCGGGTCGGCGAGGTCGCCGCGAAAGTTACAACTAGAGATACGTTGCAACTTGTATTCCATGTTGGCTCCAATCACTGTACAGTCGCGAGCAAACGTAGCATTTATTTTTAGGATTTATTATGCAAAAGTACGCGATCCGTTCAACGAACGATCGTTTTAGATTTTGGTGGTAGGGGCCCTGGTCTGAGGGCGAAAGGAATATCAGAAAGCACGATCGCTACCATTGTACAATTCAAAATTACATATGTTGATTCTGATTTCCTCAATATAAGTTCTTTTACTACCTCCTTACTTACTTTGGAATTGTAAATGAACGCTGAATAGCAGAGTGAAGCGCATTTCGAAAAAAAAATAAAAGGAAGTTTCACATTAAAATACTAATTTATTTTTATTCCACCATTCAACACGTATGTACCCACATATTTCAGTAAGTAGAAATCGACATTATTCAAAAATTGATGATTAGGTGAATACGTTTGAACAACTGTCAACTTATTGCTCTCTCACAATATATGGAACCGTTGCGCTTATTAGTCCTGAGGAAATTAAAGTGAAAGCTTAGGGAAACTTGAGATGACCTTGAACTTCGGTAATAGGCTAGTGAATAGACGTCAGCCACCTTTTTTTTAATGTAATCGGTAGTCGTCTTATTCATATGAGATGCCCTAATTTGTATACAGAAGGCTCATGCGCCATGTCAAGTATATTAATTTACTTAAACACGTAATGGCATAAATAAAACCTGCTCTATAAATACTCGTATTTCCCATAACGCATGTACTTTAAAGGTAATTGAGTGTTCGAGATGTTGTCACCACCATATATCGTATATCCATACAGATTAAATATTCACAATTTCAATTGAATTAACATAAGGGCCGACGGGTCTCTAACAGGTGCGTGAGAATTTAGTTTTGTGTAAAAAAGTGGAGAGGTGCGCCCGGCTTTGGTTTAGAGGTTCCGTACACTACAATATCTCCATGTAAGCTTACATGCAATAGTGGATTAAATTAGCAAAGCAGTCTTATTCAACATTAAGTTCTGTAGGTTCCTACTTATCTACCTACCTAGGAAACCTTAGTAGATACCTAGTTCAATAAAGGCTTGTGCTTTAACAAAAATTATTTACAAGTTCGTTATTCATTAAAATATTCTGAAATTAAGTTATGTTAGTTATTAAAATATTCAGCTGTAATTCTGAGAGAAATAATGTATCTTTAACCATTAAATTTGTCGCTAAATTGATCTGATTAAAGCCAAAAACGGAAAGGATTGCACCATACGCCTTGGGATTGGTATGGACAAATTTTCCATAACATATGTTCCTGCAATGGATGAATGACAAAAAGGTAGACTTAAAAACTAGATATAATAGACATTTATTGTTGTAACTTTCTACCATTGTCATCATCATCATCATCGCAGTCCAAGGCTGGACATAGGCCTCTCCAAAACTTTCTACCAAAAGAAAACAACTATTACTTACTACAGTAAATATAAAACCGCTTCTTAAACAAAGTCAAGATTTTCGTCTTCATAGATTTACTGATCCCTAAAATGTGCCCGCGCTTAAGATTTTTGTTTAAAAGTAAGTGGGATATGCAGGTAAAAAATGCCATGACTGGCAACACTGACTAGAGAGAGCCTCGCGATTTGTCATTTATTGTGACTGGCAACCGGACGGCACTCACAGAATGGGCACCTGGCATGAGTCCGGATGCCCTAGGACCTTAAAATACACAAAAGTAACTTGCAAACACGCATACGAGCTACTCGTATAATATGTCGACCGTTCATATTAAATGATTAAATAACATACTCACTTGTAAATTTGAAATGTTGGCAAAAAGAATTCAGATAGCGGGACTTGAAAGCTATAAAATTTTATTACGACTGATGTTCTTTTAACGACACTAGGATATTGAATCTAAACTGAACAAGATGAAAGAGGTATTTAATATGAATGAATGATATCATTAATCTATTAATTATTGATCTTTGGCGTGTTTTCTTTAATTTTTTAGATCGTGGAGCTAGTGTTTATTAACCTTATCTGCAAAACCCCCGAAATGACAGCTACCATTGGGGAAGGCCCACGTTCAGCAGTGGACTGTTGTAGGCTAATGATAATCATTTATCGTCGCACAGCATTTCAACTTGCCCTCACCGGCAGCAGTAGAGAAGCCTATCCGCTGCGGTGATGGACAAGCCCTACCTCAGGCTAAGCAACTGAAATCTCAAACAAGCTCTTAGCGGAACCTTACCGATACCCATGCGATAATCAAAATATTGAATTATCAATACCTACGATGGTTAATCACGCAAAAAAGTTCCGATCGCGTGTGTCTATGGCCTACGCTGACCTCATCACTATAATAACAAAGTAGTAAAACCAATAAAAACAAAAAAAAAACTCCTTACTTATCTATACCTATAAGTTGGTACAAAAACAAGGCTCGATACATACTAAGAAGTATGTATTCCTTCCCAGAACATGTTGTCGGTATCAAGCGAGTACGGTATTTAGTACTGTTGGCATGACTGGCACAACAGACGCCTCCATTTGTCATTTATTACGGCCGGCAACTGGACGGGCCGTCTTTGGAGTAACGAGAGGATCGCAAGACCTCCGGGCTGGAGTACAGGAGGCCTAGAGTACAGAGACAGTAGATACTGTCAGGTGAATTACGAAAATTATTCTGAAAAAGCAGTTAGGACAATCAATACAACTCTTCTACCTTTATAGTGTTAGATTAGATGTCTTAAAAAGACAACTTTGAAAAAATGTTTACGACCAATAGTAATGTAACGACTCGAGTAGTATGAGCCTATCAATATCGAAAATTCGACTTTAACAGAGCTTTTAGTAAATTCTGCTTGCTTGGAATATAAATGTCAATTAAAATAAACCAACCTAAAGTTTTAAATTAGCTATAACTATAAGACACTAAAGGCCCGGTACAGATTCAGAGTCAAAATGTAACTCGATGCTGACTAGAAACAAATTTAACTACTTACTACTGTGACATTCGAAGTAATGAGAGGCATTGCCACATAAACTACTTCTTATTTCACATACATAACTTTATCATATCAGACAGACATGTCTATACAGGCACGAAATTGTGGTGGTATGTACCTATCGAGACGAAATCTACAATCAATAACGCACGGGCGAGTGAAGGGATGAAATGGTGACGAGTGGACCACCAACATTTGTCCCGGGTTACATTCCGTCACCCCGCAGGATCGTGACTAATGAAATATCGAAGGTCGGTCATCATAACAATAATTTATTACTGTCCGACACCACAATGGAGCAATGACAGTGAGATATCTACGCGCAGACCTTCGCGCGACCAACCTCTCCGGTCATAGTTGATTATTAAATTATTTATCGTAGGACAGCCGACAAAGCGGTCACTTATGTGACAAGGTAAACCAATGAGTAGTCTAACAAACGATAATTTATGCACTTATTATATTTTTTTAAATGCTACCTTTTTAGCACTTGTTCGACATTCGAAGCAATATCTATTCATTAAAAAAATGCTCCATACAAGCTCTATGTAACTCAAATGCGAATTTTTCATTACAAATATTACGACAAAATACTATGGTACCGTGATCTCCAAGAAGTGGGAAGATTTTCGAACAGCTACCAGGACCAGTACTCATATTTAAAAGGCCAGCGGCGACCCTAAACTCGATCGAATTTCGGGTGTTCATGGCGGTCTCGACTGTTTACCATCAGGCATCAATCACACTTGCTCGTCTGCCTCCTCTCGCATAAAAAAAATAGGTACTTCCACCTTTCGTAGGGACAAGTCCGTTTCTCCAAAAATCATCATCAGGCTGCAAACATCTACTGCTGGACCTAGGCCTCCACAAACGACGATTGTCACTTGAGGAGAATTGTCTTAGTCACCAACATTAGCTTATATTTTTGCCTAGATAAATGTCTGGTAATCCCCTAGTTGTATTCCACAGCACTTACGGAATCCTACAAGTAAATGTGTCAGTGCAAGGCAATGGTGCTCCCGGCCCAAGCGCGTCTTCACCGCCGCCCCGCGCGCTGTGCCGCCGTGTCATCGCCGGTCGAGTGGCTCGCCGCTCGCGCTCGTTGAGCAATCGCTGACCACTGATTATGCTCTTTGTTGCACGATTCGCCATATCTTTTACTATTCTACCATATGTGACGTGGAGCGAGCCATGTATAAATAAGTAAATATTATTGAAGTGTCTGCTATTTCGACATAAAGCTGATCTTACATTTTCGTATTGACTTCAATGCTATGTCACTTCAACTTACATTTACTTACATCCTGGAATGCGTTCGGTATCTGTTTAGTGTTTTAGTGGGAAGATTTTGGTTTTACGAGCTAGTGCCTAGTTGTGATAACGCAATTAATACTGGTTGCATTATATTTCTACAGAAGTAAGAGCCAAACAACTCTAGTTTTTATTTCATTTAATAGAGCTGTATTAAAAAATTGTAATTAAAAAAAAACACTGTTTACTATGCGATTTAAGCAATGTAGGCGCATGGTGATCCACATCAGCTGCATACTAAACTTGTAGTTTTACCTACCGGTTACATAGCGCTTTGATTTCGAAATATACTGAAATGCTTACCCTAAGACGTAACGCAATATCAAGAGTATGTATCTATGTATACGAGAGGGCACTATACGAAAGTTGCAGCGTTGCTGTCGCGTCGTTCCGCGTTGCATTTATCCAGCTCACCGATTCCGCGCCACAGTCCAACTCAGTCAGCTGTCCGCCGCTAAAACAAAAGGAGCTCACCGGCTACCAGACAAAAAGAAGCGCTAAATAAACAATGAACCAGTGATATATCAACAAAAGCAATTACCGCGCGGCCGGGGGCTGCGGCCGCGCCGCTCGCCGTTCCGCTGAAATATCGTGCGCTGTGACAAGCCTCCTTAACGAGGTGCTGTCCTTTTTCAACTGTGAACAGGCGAAATTAGTTTTCGAAATGTGTTCGTGTTTATTAATATCAATGAGGCTTTCGGCGATGTTGGTGCCAGTGCGCTATAACATCAATAACAAACATCAGACAAACCAAACAAGATAGGATCTAAAAATGGTTGCGTACTTGGGTGTCTGAACCAATGAAAGTCAATATGATAACAACTAACAAATTTACCTAAATGTTCACTACATTTTTCACGTCTGGCAGTATTGCTCTGTGGCACGTCGTGTTAATGCCTTCGATTGACATCATTGACGGGTTGAACACTGCGTTATCGATTCGCAAGCACTTTAATGTTATGGGAGTAACTATATCACCACCTAAGTCTAATCTTTCTTCTTTGTTTCTAAAGATTTTCGTGTGAGAAACAGATAAAGCATTCTCTAAGCAGTTCTTGACATTTTGTGGATAATCTGAGACCAGAACATCCTGAGGGATACCATCACGTAACGCCGTTGACCTCCGTACATTATCATTACATTTCGGTCCCTCGATCCGAATACTCCGGTTGTTGCCATTGTTGAATATTTGTGCAGATCGATGGCAGCACTTTATTTATGCGCTAGAGATTAATTAAACTTGGAGGCGACACGGCGCATTTACATACGACAAGGCTGGCGCGGCGCGGGTGTGGGCGAGACATTCCGCTGCCCACAGCTACACTAGTCGCTACTGGTAAGCTGTGTACTAGTGCAGCGCTGGAAGGGTCTGGCTTGGTGGACCAAATCATCATCTTAGTAGTACCCAGAAAAGTTAGGGCCCGTAGCCCGAAGTAACAGAAATAGGTGCCACGAAAACTGTCCTATTTAACCGAATCCAAAAAGAAAAAGGGATATTTTCACATTGGCTTACCTTTTTTCAGCCCGCATGGCATGAGTGGTGACTGATGGCAAATCCCCCCAAACGACATTTAGTCTTTACGGGAGGCCTATAAATAAATAAATAACCCAAGACATGCCACGCTGGGCCACACAGCGCCACCTAGCCCCAAACTAAGCCGAAGCTTGTACTATGGGTACTAGACAACTGATAAACTTACATAGATTTTTTTTTTTTGTAAATAAATACATATTATACATAGAAAACACCCAGACCAATACAAACAAACATGTTCATGAACACAAATGTTTGTACTGTGCGGGAATCGAACCCACGACCCTTGGCTCAGAGGGCAGAGGTCACTACCGAATGAGCCACCGAATCTGTCTATATCCAGCAGTAAACTCCATAATAATGTTATTTTTTCGTTTTGTCTTGGTGGTTTTTGTAAGGATTATAATTAGTTAGTCAGTAGTAAGTAAGTAGTGTCGCAGGATAGTTCTTAGATAGGTCCAAGATAAGTAGTTCCACGTGTCTGTTAAGTGAAAAGTTCTGTTGGCTGTGATGTAGGTAACTCGTGCATCGAAAAGCACAGTGAATGAGTTGACTTTAGAAGTTTGATTTTTCCTTTCCTCCAGGAGGTCGCAAGTCTGTTTATGTATTATAAGTAGATTAGTTTCAAGTTTATATCCCCGTTCGCGTCTCTCTTCCTGGGGATAAAGCCGTAGGTGGACAACTGAGTGACCATTTTTTCTTTAAAGAGCAGGAAACGTATTACAGGTACACCGCATTTTGTATTTCTTTTCAGAATCTAATTTTAAAAGCTTTTAATAGTATGTTATGGTAAAGGATGCTCTATGGGTTGAATTTTAAGCACTTGTAACGTATGTGATTAAAAAATTACAGAACGGAATAATCCTTATAGAAAACTCAATAATCATTGAACACAGGCCGATTAGAGAATAATAATTAAATAACTAAACTAGTGTTTTTTTTTGCCAATAGGCACTTGTCCGTAGCGGTCGTTAAAAAGTAATGGCTCACTATACCTACAGCCCACTTATTTATAGACATTCACCAGAATATAAAAATCATCGCAATAAACTTAGGGACGGATACATTACCGCTTTAATTACTCACTCGGGGCCCAACGTCTACTACTTTACTGCCTACATCAATTCCTAAAATTGCCAATAAAGGAATACTTTACTAGTCAGTTGTTTATGTATTTAATCTACGAAACCCTCCGTTTGTAACAACGGATATATTCAAAAAGACTTACTCGTATACGTACCACACGGAATATTAATTGGGTTTTAAAAATATTGACTTGCGTTTAATTTATAGTTTAATCATAATGATGAATGCGGCTCTCATTTTTTAACAACTTTCTACTTAGTGCGAGTGACGCGCCCCAAAGCGCGGACGTGCGCCCGCGCCGGCGTAACGCGTTCACACCTCGTAACTCGTCACGTGCCACGTAAGTAAATACGGAATTATCAGCGCATTGTGCCGGCCATACGTCAGCCGGGCGCCCACGGCGGCCACTCCAAATCGTTCAAACAAACCTCGTATAATATTCCAATGAATCTCAGATTGAACTTGTATCTAAAACAAATAACTTAAATCATGTCGTCGAGTGAATGGACGGGCTGAATGGGTATTAAAACGGGGAGGTGCGTGGCGGGTGGGGGGCGGGGGAAAGCAATCAACGAGTGAGGATTTATGCGGTGCGCCCGCGGCGGTGGCCGGTGCACGCGGCGATATTGTCAAGCGATCGCGAGACCGCAACAATGGGCCCGAGGAGCCCAGCGCCAATCAGCAGCCGTGGAGGCGCAAACGAGAGGCGTCGATGCGCTAATCTGAAATCGTATCACTTTAGCTGAACATGTCTCTGGGAGTGACGCTTGGGCGATAAAATTGCTACAAACATCGCAAAACGTAGTCGTAGGTCAACACTAAGCAATATGGTCTCTTATCAGACGAACTGCTAAGTAAATGGCACAGCTACCCACTTTTCAAATGGCAATATTTCAATATTGGTATTTCAGAACAGTTTATCAAAAACTATACTCGTAGTAGTTGCATGGAACGTATTGATTTTTAAATAAAGCTTAGTTAAAGTGACTTACACGCGACATTTATTATATTACTGGTATTCGAAACGATGACAACGTTAGTTCTCATTTCGTGAAGTTTTGGCAGATAGTCGAGCGCACACCATGTCGGGTCAGTCTCGGTGCTTACTAGCTAATTGCTACTTTGGCTCTACTCTTACATGATCTAAACTGCTACAAGTAGTTCCAATTTAATGTTCCAAATCTGATCACCATACGAGTAGCGTCGGGCCCTCAACAAATCCATGGCCGATTAAAAAATCATCAAACTCCGTAAGTGCTACCACGCTACCCGCAAAAGGACCACCCCTCACCACATGAATAGGCAAACGGCGTCCATTATCTCGGGGGTACGCGACATCTTCATTACGCGGAGTGTTAAAACTTGTTAATCTGTCACTTGTTAATTATTATGCGGCCCATTAATTGTTTCGGCGGCGACAAAATGTTAATAAGCGCGATAACGCGAGGCGCCCGCGCCGCTCCGGCGCGCCGATTCTGCGCCCTGCGCGACTGGACTGCAGCTCAGCGTTGCCACAATTTTACTTTTGTAACATTTTAGGTTTACTTTTTAAATGACTTCAACAAAAGAAGGGGGTTCTTAATTAGACTGATTGTTTTATGTATGTTTCCAGATCTCCAAGAATTGTGAACCGATTTGAGAAAGAAAGACCTTTCATATTACTTTCATGTTACATGGCTCAAAATGTTACTTTCATGTTACTTTTTGAACTGAACGTAAAATATTACCTACCTATACATCTTCTCTTATATAATATGTGCCCTTTTGACGAAACTTCAGTCCAAGATATTGACCATCTCTTTATCTCGTACCACATCTGCGACTACGATCGCGAATAAAGTTTATATGCGACAACGAGAAAGTAGCCATTTACGTTACTTTTGTTCCAAAATGTTACTTTTGGACCAGAGTCGCGTTACTTGTGGTCCAACCACTGGCAACTCCGGCGGAGTTATCGCAGCGGCCAACAGCCGAACGGGTGAATTAATATGCGCCGGACACGCGATTCTGCGCTTCCAACTTTGAAACAGTAGCAGCCGCGCTGATAACGCTCTTAGTGACGGAGGTTCTCATCGTAAATCAGCCACACGTGACCGGCACAGCTTTGGGAATAGATTAATAAATTGTTATTTATCTTTATTTATGTAAGCTTCAAAGAGGCGCTTTAATGTAGATGCATTAAATTGGGTCGCTCGCTTAACAACGATATTAGCATATGGAGAACTGTAGCACAGGAAATAGCTCTAGAACCAACGCCCCAAGTGCTCTATTGCATTACGGAATCTGTTCATTGTTTATATCTGACTGGCTCGATGGCTCATTTGGTAGTCGTCGTGTCGAGGGTCGTGGGTTCGATTCCCGCACAGTACAAACATTTGTGTTCATTAACATGTCTGTTTGTATTTAGTCTGGGTGTTTACTATGTATAATATGTATTTATTTACAAAAAAAAATGTATATAATAAGTAAGTTTATCAGTTGTCTAGTACCCATAGTACAAGCTTCGGCTTAGTTTGGGGCTAGACGGCGCTGTGTGGCCCAGCGTGGCATGTCTTAGGTTATTTATTATTATTTATATTCTCGTATATCGTTTCTAGATAGTTCTAGGGGAATGTAGAGACAAAAAAGGTGTGCTTTACTTCCACTTGTAAAAAACACAATTTTACAATGTTCAGGATAATATGGAATTAGTACTTATTCCATTTCTAACTCTGCCACACTAAATAAGTAAAGTGGGTAACTTAAACAAACCCAACGAAGATACCTCAAACATAAACCTATATAAGTACATTATTAACATAAATGTTTGTCCTGTTTACATACACGAGGCCTAAAAGTGGATTATTGTAATTATTTAAACGCATTTCGCAAAGCGTTATGGGACTCCCAAGTCGGAAAACACTGTTATAACATACCATTACGTTGAAATGATCACATTGGATGTGGTGGAGCATATCTCGGGAAGGTCGCGGCGTCCTCCGGCCGATTACACGGTGCGACGCGCTAATGGACCGGCGCATGAGTTTACTTAATTAATTAAATATTGTGGGTCCGCGGACGGTAACGCGGTCACACCCGCCGGACCAGTTCGCGCTCATTTGTTTTGTTTTGAAATTATAACTGTTTATACGCGACGATTGTGGTAATGAATGACACCCTTTTGTAAGTATGTTTTTTTTTATAGTGGCTCGACATAATGGCTTCCCTACGCCTGATGGAAAGCGAAAGAGAAGCCCAAGTCGCTGTGACAACGGGCAAATAACTGGTCAGTTACCTGTCAGTTGCCACCGCCATGGCGGCCCAACCCTAACCCCCCACGAGCTCCGGAAACCCTACTCACCGGCAGAAACACGACTCAGAGGTCATTTGACTGCGGTATTCTATAGGGTGGCTGAGAGTTAAGTCCCTGTGGTCTGGAAAGGATCGCCCGTTCGCATTTTGTGTGTGTCGTAGAAGACGACTCGAGAAACGAGCAGCAGCGTTTACCTGGGTACAAAAAAACCTACTATGGTTATTAACCCACCTGCCAAGCTTGCTAACTAAGGCAAATCACCCCGAATGACTATTGTCATTGGTCATTGGGGCCAAGACAGCAGCGGACGGCTGATGTTGGATGATGATTGAAAGTTTGTATCATTCTGTTTAACGTAAGAGAGACGGATATATTTATTCAATAAAATAGTAATTACACAAAGACATTTTGATGCATATTTTCTTTGTCTTTGAATCAGTCGTGTAACCTAACAATATGCATGAATGTAACTTCACCAACTACATCGCGTCATGTAAACGCCGTTCGGGACTACTTCCAAGTTTTTTTATGCTCAATTGGTAGAGAGATTAGTTTTTATGAGTATGGCGGTGTTTTCTCGCTCTCCCGCTGTGTAAGCGCCCTAATGAGTAGTAAGCTAGTATGTCCAGGGGCTATAAACAAACACACGGCCATCAGCGTGTATTACATGACAGAGCCGCACGCGCATCTGCCGCCTTCAAACGGTTTTCATAATAAAGGCACATAGGTATATAACGTGGTTATATTAAAAAAGATCTTAAGTTTACTAAATACTAAACGCGTCAGTCCTACCAAACACAACCAAAGCAGCAATGAACTCTGAAACTTATAATTTTCCTTTGTACTAAAAGTGTCAGATAATGATTGAGGTAGAGCAAAAATGGCTAAAAAGGAACAAAGAATTTATCATTATAACATAGCCTGAAATGACTACCACATCAAGAGTGACATCGACGAAGAAGAAGAATTTATCTTTGATAACAATTAAGTTGAATATGCTAACAATCTTTTGTTAAAAAAAGAAACAAACAAAACTAAAACTATTGTGTTTTAGTACCTAATTTATGTTTGTTATCAAAATCTTAGTAAACAATGCATCACCGATTTCCTTCCCGTACCGATATAATAATAATTCCAAACATCAAAATAAAGTCATTCTTCTTCTTTTCGAGTCAATGGTACTCTGTCTCAAATAGAACCAGCCCAAAACCTCGCAATAAAGTCGTTGAAGAAGCAGTCATTTATGTTTTGGATTCAAGAACTTAGTAAGCAACGGAATTACTGATTTATTCCAGCACATTGTAAATAAACAAGCACCATCGTTTCTTGAGAATACTTGTCATGACAAAGTCCAAAAATGAGATGTAGCCACATCACATTAGCATAATAACAGCCACGGTGAGATACCACGATATTTTTTGCAGAAGGAATGTTTTGTTTAGCAATGTTAACGCAAATGTTTAGGCGTTTTAGGCGGATCGGGCCAACGTATAGATAGACTTCAATTTGCGTAAGGTATATTTATTTCATTCAAGTAATCAGTGACACTATATTATACCCTATGGTTATTACAGACTAGACCTTTAGTTGAAGTCGGTGTGTAGGGTTTCCGGACCTCGTGGGGGGTTGGGGTTGTGCCGGTATGGCGGTGGCAACTGACAGGTAACTGACCAGTTATTTAGCTGTTTTCACAGCGATTTGGGCTTCTCTTTCGCTTTCCATCAGGCGTAGGGAAGCCATTATGTCGAGCCACTATAAAAAAAAGAATGAACAGCAGCACTGTGAAAACTAGAAAATTTAGGATGGGTGGTCACCTCGGAAAAAGTAGGAAGAGCCAATAATACAGAACAGAGCTTTACATACGAGTATATAAAAATAAAAAGAAATAAAATCCGAAAGTTCCGGGTTTGACTCTCGGTCAGGTAGAAAATGGACTTATTGATGACTAAATTGCCGCTAGCTAAGGTCTGGAAGACACTCCCAGTCATCATCTTGTACTAATAGGAGGTACTTACTAGGGAAAGCTTTACTTAATTTGAGACCAGATGGTTAGTGCAGATTGTCCGGAGAATTCATTGCTATTTAAACAGTTATTTCAATTGATACCTTTCAATAGTTTCTCCAGGATAATTGGGTTCGAGCTAGATTTAGCAAACTATTTATTGGTTGGCTTCCCGGTAGATCCTAGTGAACATGGGAATTCTTGTGGTAAGTGGATTGATGTATATATCTATATATATCGAAATGGAATCATGGTGGAGGCTACCAGGTTAGTAAGTGATTCACGAGTCGTGGTCGTGGCTCACTTCCGAACATTAAGCGACCAAATAAGATCACCCCTTGGCCCGAAGGTGTTACCACACAATGTAAGTAAGCATGTGCATTCTACTAATACAACCGTTATTATTCCCGTATTACCATTATTCATCGAACTGATATTAATCGTAGCAATGCGAATTACCATTTCATACGGCTGCGAATGTACCTACCATCAAAAGTACTGAATTATTTCTTCTGCTACTGCGAATTTAAACTGTTTAGTAATTTATGGCTAATAGTCTCATGACTATAAATTACCGGTGTACAGTCAGCCTGGGGGGCTCAGGCTGTTTTAATCTAGTTGTGAGTACCGGCGGCCGCTAAACGAAGTTAAACAGTTTTAGGTCTTATTTCATCGACATTCTCGAAGACGGAATGCTTAATTCGTTTAGCGGTTGACTGTACGCGCTCTTAATGTTTTAATTAACTCAAATGCATTATATCATTCAGATGCAATACGTTCGGTTGTTTTAATGTATTTTAATAAACATTTCGAAAGTATGTTTTATGTGATATTAAGATTGATAGTTATAAAACTGTAAAAGGATTGATTAGTAGGTTAGTTAATTTGGATTTTACTAATGCACACTTCAATTATTTCACCTAAGGTTACGTATTTCTTAGGACTTTTAGATTTCTTGTAAAAATTTGTTGCATCTGGGATGGATTGACCGCATTTTATTGCCGCCCAGTTGGATAAAGTTGCAAGTCAAGTTAGTTTCAAACTTTTCGTGATTACACTGAATACGAACTGTCGAAAAAGGGTGATGAATCACATCATAATAATATTTAAGTCAACATCCCAATCTAATTTGTTTAATCTAACGATTATATAACATAAAAATTGGTTGAATATACATTTACTACTAGGTACTTACTTACCATTTCGTGTAGCTAGCGAATGCCAGATAATTTAATTTAAAGAATAGTAAGTAAGTTATTAAATTTCAAAACAAACCATTTCGAAAACATTAGCTGCCAACTAAAATAGACGCTAGTCGCCGCGAGACCGCAGAAAACAAAAACACACAAACACACAGTTAAACTTATAAAGCTCTTTTTGCATAGGGGTTAACATGTATTAGTCTTCAGTTAAGTTTAATCTTTTGTTAAGGCGTCTCTAAATGGCGGAAACCGTGACATCAAACATGTATTAGCGTTAATCTTCCTTGTGCTCAACACCAACTACTGCGCAGGAGTTTCGGCGTAAAATGCTGCAAGGGTATCTTCTCGCCCTGGGTGTAGGTATTAACAAGGATCCTTGTGGTTGAAGCCACACTTTCTGAGTAGGGGTTAACATACCTATTTATTTTTATGCGAGAGGCGGCAGACGAGCAAGTTTGATGCCTGATGGTAAGCAGTCGACACCGCCCATGGACACCTGCAGCTCTAACCGAATTTAGGGTCGCTGCCCGCCTTTTAAATATGAATACGCTTGTTTCTTGAAAGTTCCCAAGTCGTATAGTATATATATAAGTATTAGTATATATTATTGTAGCGTTGTCACTAAACGGCGGAAAGCGTGACAGCACACGTGTTAGCGTGTACCGTTGGTCGTGCTCACCCCCCTCCTCTGCGCAGGAGCTTCGGCGCGAAGTGCTCCAAGTGCTGCCGGGGCATCTCGTCGTCGGACTGGGTGCGCAAGGCGCGCGAGCAGGTGTACCACCTGGCGTGCTTCGCGTGCGACGCGTGCGGCCGGCAGCTGTCCACCGGCGAGCAGTTCGCGCTGCACGAGGACAGGGTGCTCTGCAAGCCGCACTACCTGGAGACCCTCGACGGGGGGTCCATATCGTCTGATGGTGAGTAACAATAGCTGGTAAGCCGATGACGGGCAGCGATCGCCAACCCACTGTGGCGATTGTTTTTTTATGCAAGAGGCGGCAGACGAGCAAATGTGAGGCCTGATGGTAAGCAGTCGACACCGCCCATGGGTGTCCATGGGCGGTGTCGACTGCTTACCATCAGGCCTCAACTCAAATCAAGTTCTGGGGTCGCTACCGGCCTTTTAAATAAGAGTACGCTAGTTTCTTGAAGGCTACCAAGTCCTAGCTGTTCGGAAAGACTGTGGGTGAAGTCTCCAGATGTTTGACCAAAGTAGCGAACAGCTGGAGATGCCTATGTCCAGCTGTGGACTGCGATAGGATAATGGTGATGTGATAGTGTTAGTCCACGAACGAAGACGTTGGACAATGCGATAATGATGATTGTTACTCAAACTAACACACTTGTTGTCTGTGTAGAAAAGGCCCACCTCATCACTTTTCGCTCCTAGCCATCCTCACCTGCCCGTGGTGCATCCTGCCGAACAACAAACGAGGCTCTGGCAAACCGACTGGTGGCGGTATAACCATCTCGATAGAAGACGTAACTAAATATCATAGACCGATGACGGGCAGCAGCGTCACCGGAGCGAGAAGCTACGCCCTGCGATCGCCAACCCGCCTGTAAATATATTTCATGAACAGAATTGACTTCTCTAGAGATTTATTATAAGTATAGATAGCAGGTGAATATAGTGAAACGTGTGGCGGGTCGATATCTTCTTTCAAAGTCGTAGAGCTAGACTGTGGGCTCGTTTGGATAACATTCATACGTTGTAAAAAACAAATAGGTAGGTATCAACTTTTTATACAAACATATTTTCGTATATTTTGCAATCAACAATTGCTAATATTCGTTAATAATGGATAGCTTTATTCAATTTTGCATCGAAATTGAATTCCAATTCACGGGCGGTTGAACAAAGTAAGCAATATAAATATGTATGTGGCTCGCAGCTTAATTACATGTTCACTTTATAATATCTCTATTATTAAAAGCAACAAATTGCCACAATGTTCCTGACAATATTAATACGCGAGTAATTAATCATCTGGGTCGGTAACAAGCTTTGTTCAAAAGTTTTAGCGTTCATAACTAATTAACCCACTCGCATTTTATTATAAAAGGTTTTAAACTTAAAAGCTTCTCGTGTTAAATAACCCTCCACTAAACAGTCCTTGCATAAAATTACGCCGATTGGTTTATTTTCGCAAGAGTGCAAACTAACTTTTGCATTAATAATTTATTTTTTCCAAGTTGCTATCGACCGTTTCTTGGTATCGGTGGATCGGTTTTATTTATCTTATGTTATTTTCTATTGCGATCTGTTCTGTCCTCCAATGTGAGAGATGAGAAATAAATTTAAATATTCTACTCGGATTACAGACATTTTAATACAGTCAGCTACAAAGACTAAGAAATCTAAAATAATATTTTCTGTTACAAGTTGCTGTTCTTTTGCATTAGAAGTCCAGATTTATTTCGATCATAGTCTGAAACTGCAAGAACTATTATTTTTGGTTTTGTCAGGAAATTCAATAGTGACGGTCAGTGACACCAATTTTATTCAGTCTGCAAATGACGAAACGGGGTAATTTTTTATTTCCAAAAGTAATTATGATTCGAAATCAATCTAAATTCAATGCAGATCACATATACAATACGAAGAATTTACTATACAGTGTAGCAGAAAAAACGTAGTCAAAAAGGCCCTTTAACTGCCATTGTATAATTCAAAATTACTATAAATTTTTCTAATATGAATTTTATACAATAATGCAGTCACACGGTTAAATAAATACCATAAACCCTCTAATACTCTATGCCTCCAGATGGCTGCGACTCAGAAGGCTACCACAAGAGCAAAGCGAAGAGGGTTCGCACGACGTTCACGGAGGAGCAGCTGCAGGTCCTACAGGCGAACTTCCAGCTGGACTCGAACCCCGACGGGCAGGACCTGGAGCGGATCGCGCAGGTCACCGGCCTCAGCAAGCGCGTCACGCAGGTCTGGTTCCAGAACAGCCGGGCGCGCCAGAAGAAGCACCAGCACACGGGGAAGGGGAAGCAAAATCAACGTTAGTAAATAATCTTGGTTGTTTATATATATATATGTCAGTAGGTACGTCTGCTAAGTCTCGTTGCAGGCATACCTACTACGCCGCACTTACCTACTAGCGACCTATTAGTGCATGGCCTAAGCGCTTACCATGCGCGTGGGAAGGCATCCTAAGGTTGCCTGTAAAAAGGAGAAATGCACTGAACTTCAATGGACAGGCAGCCTTAGGCAGACCGACTTGACTAATCCAGCTTGAAAGAGAAATAATAAACACGCTATATATGTAGCTGCAGATAATCTTCAAACTATATGCATAGGTATACATGTGCAATAAGTACGGTAATTGGTACGATAAATGGTATGACATCTGTCAAAAACTTATTAATTTTACGTACTTGAAAATTTGGCAAACGGAAACATTTAAGTTTTCTAATATTATTTCAAATTATTTGTTTTAGTTTGCAGGTCAAATGATGAGCTTTTATGTACTGGCTGTTGCGATCCTAATTTGCTAGCGATGCTTGCGATATTGCCCGGCGAACCTTTCCATGTATTTCAGATGCTATGAATTTGTCGTTTTGTTGTTGTTGTGTTGACGTCAGTTGTTGTCCGCAGTGATATCCCGCGACACGGACCCGGTGGGGTTTGGGAGACCCATCAACCTCCACCTAACCTACTCCTTCCAGAACAAACCGCCTTTTGTGCCAATAGGTGAGTTTGTTACTTACTTAATAAGTTCCTTATCTCCTGAGTCAATTTTGATAACTGTCTAAACACTTCTTCGGAAAGTTCTAAATTTGAATAATATTGGTACTGTTATTTTATTATTATAACAAAAGAATGTCGCACAATGTGACAAAAGTAGTTATGAACAGGAGTCAAATGGAACCATGGAAATAATACTACGTACAAGATATTACTTCCATAAATGGAACACACTTATTTATTTATTCGTGATAAAGATATTATCCTCCCAACCTTTTGTTTGATGCTTTAGTAATAACGTAATACCGAATGTCCCTAAAATATACTTATTGTTAATATTACTGTGTCCAGAAAATTTGATTTCACAAGCATAAATAAATGGATAATTTATTTTTCAAATGTCAAGTAAAAACCTAAAGTAACATGAGTATGCTATACATTTCAGATGGGACTTCTTTCACGGATTCATCAATGGATGAACTATCGGAAGACTCGTCGATACATTGCATGCAGAGCGAAGTATAGGCGTCCAGCTCACAAGTCGTGCGCTATGTTTACTTTTCATCACGTGGAAATGCATCTGAGAGACAGATAGCAGATCTAATTTGGGAATTGACTAAATATTATGTTGATTGTCAAGACGAATCATTTGTATAAGCGAGTACAAATGATTACTAACACATTACGAGTCCATGTTTATGAGTCGAATGTGATAAATATTACTTATCTATGTACCTATGTAAAATAATAGGATGTAGGAATATAAGTATATATTCTTTTAGAAATCACCTAATAGAAGGAATTCCGAGTCTTTGTGTACCTTATACATAAATTGTCAGTAAATTTTTCTGAATATAATTCCGATACCATTTATTTAAATATCAATGTCTAATTAAATTTCGTCTAAGGAAAGCTGTCTAAGAAAGCTATTTTACTTAATTAAGGATACATTAACTACATACAAAGTTAGTTAATTTAAAAACAAAATCAAATGGATTATTTATTGGTTTACAAAATTAAGTTATAAATAAGGTTAAAAACACACGTACTCTGTATATTAGTACGCGTAACGCCATCTATGTGAAACTTAGTGCAGCACCCTGTTACTTGAGCAGGAAGCTTTGGATATCACACATATTTACAGAGGCCTATATAGATACTGTAATAGTGTAATCTATTGTTTTAGGTACTGTATGGTTTCTTTCGATACAGAGTGACACGAGACACATGTGTAAATAACGTAATAAAATTACCTATTTTCTTACACCGACTGTACTCTGCGTTGCTTAAACAAATGACTCGTCTGTATAATTTATACAAAACTCGGATGGACATGAACTTCTAGTAAGTTGTACATTTTTTCTAGGCTTTTTAATTAATAACTCAAGCCGTAGATGTAAAAGCGCTGGCTCGTCGAGAGACTCGCCTGTAGGCTGTAATGTAACTGCTCACATACGATGATTACTTACAACAAGATCTAGAAATACAATTTGTACATTGAGTGAGGAGAAAATGATGTATAGGATTCTATGCAAAGTTGGCAATGAGAAAACGAGAATCGCTTAGTCTTAATTTAGTAATGTAACAGCATTAATGTTTCGAAGCCTCAGTGCATCGAGTTCAAATCTCCAGCTGGTCCCCCTGCAGTGTTTTACGTCTTCCGAAACACCCAGACCGAATATCATTATTTCTTCCATGTTCTAGGCGATCGTTATAAACAATGCGTTAATAATGAATGAGACAAGATGTATCTTTACCTATTTGGCATTTTGATTGATCAAAGAAATAATCCATCGGTTTAATAATGGAGTACTTCTGTTCTGTATGTCATGTACTATGGACTACTTATGTAGTGCTTAATATTGTGTTTAACATCAGCCAAGATGATAATTTATGGCATACAGTATCATACACGGATTAGACAACTTAAAACAAAGCTTGTTGTCGTTGGTACGCAGCAAACAATCCTACGTCGACCGGCCACTACGGCTTTGTGTATAAGATAAGTATATTGATATATTTGGGTGACGTCAGTTTTTATGACGATCTTAAAATCATTAAACAGGACGATACAGAAAGGAATCCTACTTTTTAATTGCAATAAAGTTTTTGCTTTTTTTTTGCAATAATACTTATGTATGAAAATAGTTTATTTAGCATAACAATGTAAAGATGTTTTCAAAACTTAGATAAGGAATTAACTTCTGTTCACCGATATTTATTGTAAAAAGTATTATTTATTTATTTATTTCTAGTAACTGTGATATGTTTGCTATCAATTCAAAATGGTGTTTGTTCGGATAGAGTGCCAAAAGAGTGATTCTCCTGCACATTTAAAGTATTATAGAAGATTTCCTCATTTTCACTGGATGTGTTTTATCCGCATTTTATTAATTTATAGTAGACATTAACAAGTACGTCATAACCATTTTACTTTTATCAATCACAACATCCCGTCTTTTTATCGACTGATAGATTTTCGTGTTGTTAATTATCCCTTTCTGCTACTAGTTCGATATAGATTTAATATACTAACAGCATAAATCTTAAATAATCAAAAAATACTTAGATGCAATAGTTTTGATACGCTTTCTATAACTTTCAAATTGTACTTAATATGTATGTACTAAATTAATATTAAGGCCGAAATCTTAAATACTTTTTACTTTTATAGATATAATTCAAATTGTCAAATATTTTGGAATTAATTAATGTAAGCTGTGTAATCGTAAACATTCCATTAACTTTTTGAGACAAGCTGTACCTAATTACTGTAAATTAAATAATAGGTATCTAAAATCCAGTTATAATCACATAAAATTGCTATTTTCAAAGAAGGAGAATAATGTGACGGGCATACTCGGCACTGGGCTGAACTGAAATGATGATGATAATATTTTCAAATTTAATTATGGAAATTGTACACCTCTATTCAGTGCCAAATAAAAATCTCGAGAATGTTTATTACAAGATATAACGATTTTCATAAAATCCCTTTCAAATAATCTTGTTATCCTATACGCTGTGCCAACACACCCTGTATCTTTAAATCATACGCGTTTCGTACTTAATAATAAATTAACATTGTAAAAAGTTTATAGTAATTAATATTACGCAGTCTTACTACAAAAAACAAACTGTAAAAGTAGATTACAATGAAATGTTAATATTTAAATGTTATTTGTTTATGTGTTACCTACCTGTCTGTAATGAAAGGAATTTAGTTTGGGAATCACTTTACAAGTGAACACTACCCTAATTAGGTATTATAGCATTTCAATGTAGTACTAAAAGTCTGTTCTTGTGAGAGGGTTGATGGTTATACTTATTGTTTCAACCATGTCCCTATCTCATTCAATTTTAGTTTTGTTTTCACTGTTCTTGGTATGTACACTAGGTTTTGTTGGTGTAGTTTACGATACATAAGTACATGAACGTATTTTCTACGCATTTTCTCAATTATTATGTAATAGCTGTCACCTAAAGTTCCTTTTGTAGTAAGAGTGCCAGTAGCGTTAGCTCGTCAATTACTTACGTCGCGGGCAGCCGTGACTCATAGATATATCTTGTTCAGTATTGTACATATACATTCTATCGTCTTATTTAACTCTATTGTACATTCGTAGCAATCTATTTATGTGTAGGTTAAGCGAAATAGTTCGTCATCTTGTCATTTTTATGTAAAACGTTAGTCCTAATTGAGTACTAGGTACTAAGTTTATTCTGTACAAATTATTAAATATATTATGTTGATTAAAAACTAATTCTTGTTTTAATTGGTTAATCATTCAAAATAATTACACCCGTGTGAGTCACAAATTTTTATTTTAATAATAAGATCCTACCTATTTACAAATTACTTATATTTAAACATTGGTTTTTGGTTTATTAGTAAATTCTTAAATAAGTTATTGTTTTATTTAAGAAAACTCAATTCTAAAATCTTCAAGTAGTATTCTAATGAGTATTTCAAATATTTTTATTCCATAAGTTAAATTTATCACAACCATATAACGCATAGATTCAATTTCAACAGAAATATTTTATATTTGTATAACTACACTAATGTAAGTATAAAGGCAAGAGTATGTAACATCAACTACTTAGGCTGGTAGATACTACAAAGGTAAAATATCCTGACCTATAAGGTAAAGTACCTTAAAATATCCTGAACTGCAAGAATAATAAAATCCCTGCAATAATATTATTCCAAATACATCTAAATATACATCAGTTATATCTAAACAAAATATTATTTATTAAACATTCTGATAATGTAAACACATAATACAGAAGTTTCAAAACAAATAAATTAGTTTTTACTGTCATTATATCATTATTAACATAACGTAATATATTTTCAGACTTAATACTATATAGTGTAAAGTTTTAATAAACTAAATAACTTAAACAGGGTTTAAAAAAGTGAATTTTATGCATCCATCTAATATTAGATAAACAGTCTTGTCTTTAGTTACCTAATTTATGACTAAAGGAAAAGTAGGTAGCTAAAATAAAGACAGATATTTATTATGTAGATTAAAATTTGGAGGTCACAGAGTTCAGGAAGATTGCTGAATATTTAACTAATATGAATATAATTAATATATAACTAATATGCTTTTAAGTATGTCTGCGTTATAAACAACTGCATAGAATGCTCTAAAAGCGTATCCCACTACATATTCAACCGAGATCGCTTCGCCCATCCAAGACAGCTACACATTCTAACAAACGCAGAAGTGAGAAGTGAAGTACCTATTACATCAGTTGCTACGTGACTGAGATAAGTCCTATCGGTCAAATGCGGGACCAGCGCAGGTCCACAGGTCATCAGATTGGTTTAAGTTCCATAACAATTTGGCTTTAACCAGTAACAATTGTACCTATTCAGATATTCAATTTCGTCATTAGACGTAGATGAGGCACATTTAATGTCCGTCCGATGTAAATGAAGCTGCATCACCAAAACTAGATCAATTTTCAGACGAGTTATTGGCAATTAGAGTAAAAAGCCATTAATCCGTAGGTAAATTAGAAAATAGCTATAGCCATATTTCTATAAAATTTACGTTAGGTCAGTAGTGTTTTGTTGATAATTGTTTTAACTTTTAAACTTTAATAAATTATTTAAAACATCTTTTTCCTTATCATATCGATCCTAAGATCGAGTACCTAATATCTAAAACGATACTTGCAATCAATCACTTCACGAGTACAAATGAGAGTAAGATCATGTGTGCTTATTATAGAAATAAGTCACAAATTGGTCTGAACTCAATGTACAACACTCTCCTAAACCGAATTAGGCCTTTTAATAGTAAATACATGTCCCTTTCTATAGTTTCTCCATGGCGTTGAGGAGCAAGTCCATCTCCTGGTGCACCTCCCGGAGGAGATCCTTCATCTGCTTGGAGGAGTCCAGGATGTCGATACTCTGAGTGTACGGGTTGTAGCGGACGCCGAAATCTCGAGGGATCGTTTGAGCGAATTTTCTGAAAATCATAATTGTAGAATTAATTAAAAGCACCAATAAGTTATTGCTGCATGTTTTAGTTTATTAAACAACGCTATGATTCCAGTGACAACTTCAAGAACAGAAACACGGACAGTTTATTTTATTTTGAATATATCAAAGGCTAAAAAGAACCTATTGTTTTTGATTTTATCCACGGGACAAGCAAAAAGTAAGCTTCTGATCCACCCATGACAGCAGTGCTAAATAAGAATGGGTAAGTAGGTACTCGCAACCATTACTTATTAGCATTTCTTGAGACGACATTTGTAGGACTCTAGACCGTGGTGCTCTTACACAGAAACACACAAAAGCTTGCTTATGTACATACCAGTCAGTAATATATAATCCCCCCAAAAACATTTTCATGTAAAATGTAGCCAAGACGAGGAGGGCGAGACCACATTGCGTGCACTGTCAAAAAGTTATCAAATGTCATGAAGAGCCAAGCTGATGACAACTCTACACGCCCCCAATTATTCTACAATCACAAATGTAACATCTTTGCAAAAATATTTGGATGGCCGTTTCACATATAATGAGGGTATATTTTTTCATTTTCACAATAGTTCTTACGAAAGCTCAACGGCCAAGATATAGTGCCCTTGCGCTTCGCTTGGCTCGTCTTGGCGAGGGCACGACCGTGCCCTCAGATCAGAACTATCCTCTACAAGGATCTGCCGCTACTTTAAAATATACCTAGAAACTCACATCATCTTATCCTTAGCGTCCTCAAAGCTGTTGGCGACGAAGTACACGGGCTGGTACTCAGTGATGGGGTACTTGGTGAGGCCGGTGACCTCGGGCTCGAAGTCCTGCAGCTGCGGCTTGTCCGACAGGCAGTACTGCAGCTCCCCGAACGAGGACAGGAGACCGGCGCCGAATGCCTTCAGCACGCCGTCTTGTCGGCACAGACCGAATTCCACGGTGAACCAGAAGCACTGTGGGAGTAAGGAATCGATTGTTGAATCGACAAAGAAAATAAACAAACCCGTCAAAATTTACAGGTAAAGGTTATCTTAATTTAATTTAAGAATTGAAAACATGGAAGAAATGAACACATGACTAAAACCTGCGCGGAATTCGAATTTTCTACATTTTACGAGTAGAAACTATCAAAGAACGATCCGAAAGTCTACGTGCACCAAACTCGACAAGCTGGCCTCAGATGGATTAGAGGCGGCATTTTCGAATATATACGTGACATTATTTAGCAAAAAAAAAATTGGTAAAATGTACAGCAGTTCTGAATCATAACCCTGAAGAACACGAACAAGGCCAGCTTTCAAAAAGAAATCTAGAGCATGTAAGAGTAGGTTAAGCGTGTTTACCGTAGCTAGCTTCTCGATGTAGTCATCAGGTGCTCCCAACGAAGCCAAGCCGATCTCCTGCGAGAACTGCGCGAAGGCGGGGTCAGCGAAGAGTGGTGCGTGACCCAGCAGCTCATGGCACACGTCGGGCTCCGGGGTGTAGAGGGGCCGGGAGTGGTGGCGGATGTACTGCGTGCTGTGGAACACGCGGAACGCCAGCCCCGCCAGGAAGTCGCGGGAGGAGAGCAACCCCGCTACTGGCCGGAGCGTGAACCCTGTGCAATCTGGAAGGAAACCACTCGTTGGTTAGTGAACGGGTACGAGTCAAGTAAAGCAACGGTTACGCTTTGATTCTGTAGCGACATCTATCTCCACATTGCTACAATTTACAAGAACTAGTTCCGCCTGCTACCAACAGATGCGCTTTCAGCGGCAAGCAATCTCCATACTAAGCGAAATTGCTCCATATTATTTCTATGGAAGACCTACAACGCGCATACGAAGTTTTCATCACGACTCGCTATACTTATACGTATATACGATAAGTCAAAATAGTCCATCGGACCGCGCACCCCGAGCACGATCATCTAGCTCGCCGAAAGTTTCACTTTTCGTAGGGACAATTCTGTTCCTACAATTTTATGGCAGTCGCTCTTGAGTCCAGTCTTTAGCAAAGTAAATAAATGAACAGTTCGATCTTTTGTATTACATTAAAACAGTGTACCTACTCGTTGAAATAAATATTTTGTATTTGTATTTTATATGGATGAACCGTCCTTTGCTATTAACTGTACCAAGGAAAAGTGACCAAAAATTCAATTCCAGAATATACATTTTCGTTTATATCCAATCGATTTAAAACAAATAAAAAACTCGCTAATGTAATTTTTAAAGTTTGGTCAATGCTTTCGAATTATCTAGAATAGAATAGAATATCTTTATTTGGTACACACAAAATATACAACATTTAAACGATATGGTGTATTCTAATGAAGAATTTGACAACAGATTTGATTAAGAAATAACGACACAAAATGTACTACGAGTATAACTAATTTATTTACCTTTAAGAAAGTTGGAAACATCTTCCAACTGAGGAATGTTGTCTTCCCTGTACCCGCAGTTCTCAATTAGCAGCGGGAACACGTGGTTGTGCTCCTTGCACGCGTGCGTCGGGTACAGCTCCACCAGCTTCCTGAACACCACGCCCCACGTGGCCACCTCGTCCTTCGTGTAGTCCACGTGTGGGAGCGGCTGCCCATACTTGTAGTTGTACGCGATGTCCGCGAAGTACTTGCGTCGCGCTCTGTACTCGGGGTCAGTGAACCCGGGGTGGTCGGAGTCCAGCTCGGCCCCATAGGACAGGATCTGGTTCGCGAACCGGTCCAGGTCGCGGATACGGCGCGGGAACCAAGGCACGGCAGCTGTAAAAACTAACCATGTTAGTCGAACGTAAAGTAGTTTTCCGGATTGAATTTGAAATGAGATTTAGAACTAGGAACTGCCTAGGGACAAGCGGATACAGAAAAAGAAGAATGAAAAGTACATGAATAGTCAGAAATGAGGTTCAAACTAAAAAAACAGTCTTAGTTGAAAATAAGTAATGCCAGGATGATTATAAACCCATTGAAAAATAGATCAAGATGCTGAAGCATTGTTTGTTTAAGACTGTAATGGATTTGGAAGGTAACGTTCAATACGCTTTACACTGTGGCTTTACATCATCATACGATGTCGCCCTCATGCACATTACTTTGGCATCATCCCAATGTTGCAAAAACGTCCTAATCTCACTTCCGAATACATACTTAGATAACTACTTACACCTGTTGTCTTTGTAATTCCTCGAGATTATGTTCAGATAGCCAACGCTCTTTTTCAATTCCTGCAATGCAGCTCCAAAATCTCCTGCCCCGTGTTCGCATTCCACCATGAACTCGTAGCCGGGTCTCCTGACCGATGAGCGGGACTCAATGTGGATGAGGTTGACTCCATGCTTAGAGAAGATGGAGAGGAACTTGGCTAAGGAGCCGGCGCCATCTGGAGTTTCTGGAGAGAACAGCAGCCAGGTAGACTTGGCGGAGTCGCGACCCTCGCGGATGTAGTTGCCACCTTCCATTAGTTTGGGCTGAAACAATACAAAGGATAAGTTAGTTTTTATTAAAAGCCTCTAGCAGGTACACCATGGTAAATATTCTGATAAGATTACTTTCATATCGACATTGTACGGGTACCTTTGCAGAATATTGCACAACCATTTTTGATGCTTAAATTGTGTGCCCCTTGAATGAGTTGGTCTAATCTCTTGGTATTTTAGTCTCTTAGCAGGTAAGCCATTCATAAATAAACAGCACTAATCTAGCTTTAACCGGTTCAATGCTTTTGTCTTAATTGCCAATGATGCTATGACCTCACTCGGTCTCTGACGTCACCATCCCACGTAAGAGGTCACGTTATCAGCAAAGAAAGTTCGCTCCGATATCGTGATCCCGACGCCAGCGCGTGCGCCATTTGATGCTCCATTTACGATATTCGGGTTGCGCGATACATTATCGGGATGAGATAACCTCCGATCCTGGGCGGAGACGTGACTATCAATAAGGTAGACGAGGAAAATAAGCAAATTGGTGTTTCCAATTTTTTGTAGCAGCACAATGAAGCGAAGGTGTGAACCAAGTTCTAAGAAATTTACTACACAGTCAGTTGTTTAAGGATTTTTAGAGCAGTTGGTTATGTCATCGTCATCAGCCTCTCGCAGTCCACTGCCGGACACAGGCCTCTCAATCGCTCGCCATTTTTCTCGATCCTGAGCTTCTCGCATCCAGCACTTGTTTGCCAGTCATTTTGCGCAAATCATCGCTCCACTTGGCCTGACATGACTTTTGACGAGAAATGGTATCCACTCTAGAACTTGTTTTTTGAAATAATGCAACCGCGCCGCCCGCGCATCATCCTCTCCCCGATCTCGATCCGGGAGGTAAGCCTCCCCCTCCCCCTCTCCCCAACTACGTTGCAAAGCCAACGATGTTTATATCGTTTATAAGCTTGCGTCGTTATTTACTGTTATTGTTAGTAAAGAGATCGTTAACCTTATATTAATGTTTAATCATGTGCCCTCTGTTAATCTTAATTATTTTTCAGACTTAATAAGTGTCGCGATACGATTAGACTAAAGTTTAATACCCACAAAGTGTCGTCTTGGAGAACATGATTGGTAATGTTTAGGGGATATTTTGTACCATATTGCCTAATTATATAACTAGCTTTTTACCAGGTTTTTCATTTCTAAAAGACAGCCAAGGCTGCCCCGGTCATCACTGGACTTGAGGAAGCAAAAGGCGATGCCTAAAATCCCTTGCTGTTCCTTAATGATCCATCTGTGGTCATAATCAAACCCAAATTCCGTAAACAGATCAGTTAAAATGTAACATACAAGTAATAATTAGCGATAAAAAAAGAGTAAGCATATAATCATCACCTTCCGGACCTGCTTGTAGAGTCATTTTTGTTTGTGCTTTACGATTCACGAGTATATAAAGAAATGGAAATTTCTTTTACTATGTACTTCTGTTTAGTCAAATTCTGGCTAAATGTACTGCTCTCGTAATCACAAGAGCAAAAAAACTAAGTATGTAACAAAAATTCGTTAAGTTAGAAAGAGTCTTAGTTGTTGTTGTTGTTGTTGTTGCAAATCCATTTCCGGAGAACTGTAAATAGAGTCTGGTCACGTGTTGATCAGGTGCTGTGGTGCACACGCGCGTCTACACGCCTGCGTCTGCGCAGTGGCCGTCGGGAGACGATAAACCGGCGGCCTCGCATGATGAAACATTCGCTCACTTTGCGAGACTAGAACTCACTTCTTTTGCCGTTTGTCAAAAACATAGTAAAGCATACGAGCTTTTAAATCTTTAGGAATAAGATGCGTAGGCCAGGGCTTAGAAGAGAGCCTTCTGGTCCTAAGGTTCGGTGATGACAAGGCCTCGAAGTCATTAATAATTTTTTTACCAAGACTAAGTATGAATCCTGCACAAAGATAGTTCCGCTATGTGCTAAGTAAACTCGTATTGCCATCGACTTTTATATGCCCTAATCCGACGGTTTATTATGTTGAAAATATTTTTTTATTATTATTGCTATACTACCTATTGTTGGAAGCTGGTTAGTACGATTGTTTACATTTCTATAATAAGAAAAACTTATTTGTTATAATTAAATTTTATGGCTTTATTTGTTGTGAGTCGATCGCATGCACGCAGATCCGTTTCTTTCATGCTATACCTACGTTTCTAAAGCATTTGATTGTTTACATATAAGTTTATCAACATATAGAGCATCGTGTTGCGGAATGACAAAACAGAAATAATATGTATTGGTACGAGTGTCATAATGATAGGGATGTTTTTGTGCGGTTTAGTTAATTAAAAGTATTAATGCAAATAATAGTTCAGAGCATTTTCTCGAAAACACAAATAATAATTAAGACGATACAAATAGCTATCTCCATTAAGATGAAGAAATCTGTTTCAATTAAGACGTTAGTACATGTTTACTCAAACCAGTAAAACTCGGAAGCAAGTCTGGTTGTCGTTTCCTTGAGGAAGTATTTTGTAAAATAAATACTTTTGCACTAATAAGGAGATACAGGCAGGTATTGTCACCTATAATTAGAGTGGCAACTGCTTAATAAAGTTAATTATTATGTAGTTATGTGCTTAGCCGGATATTATAGAATTCAATTAAGAGATTTTTTTTTATCGTAAGCTCATAAGATAGCATGGTTTTGTTTGGTAAGTAAAAGTGATAAAACCTGTGTCAACTGCACAAAGATACACATATCTGTGGCTGGAGATATCGTTTTCAAGCATTTTGGATTATTTTGTGATGGTATGGCATCAAATTTATATCAGAACTGCACAGTGAACAGACCTTTGAAGATGCATTTTTATACGTAAGTTCCTGTTTGACAAAAGATGTTTCAACAAGTCATAAGACTTTTGTATACATCTAGGTAATGTGTTAGGGACATCAAAAATTTTTTAGAATGCACAATGCTTTTCATCCATTTCCATTTCGTCCATTCAATATGTCATCATTATAACTCATTATAAATCATCATAATAAGATTATAGTTTTTATCTAATTCTAACTTCTAATTTTTAATTATGTCACAAGCATGCAATTAATGAATGAAAAAAAAAAGCAATTATGACACAATTTTTTAAAAAATCCATCTCTAGCCTAATAAATATCGCAAAGCACTTAAACATACCCACGAGTTATTCGCAAAGGCACTGTATAAGGATACAATTATAGTTAGTAATTGGTCTATTACTGGCGATTATTTTATCTGATCAATAAAATAAATGATCGCATGTTTTATGACTGTTTACCTTCCTAATTATACATTTCTATATTTATGTATATATATGACAAAATCTACAAACTGTGTTTAACCAATTAGAAAATTTTAAACATGGCTAAAGACTTTCTGCGTATTGGTACAGATTTATGTTTTTTTTTTAAACGAGCAAAGGAATCTATATTCCGGGTCCTCGATCAATTCAAAAACACATCATCCAGGAGTTACCTTGTCGGGAGGCGAGGACGACACCTCCCTCTGCTCGTCTCTCTTCACTATGTCCATTGCGATGCGGGCGGCGACAACTTGTAAACAAACGGGTAGCGTGCGCGCGCGCCGCATTTAAGCGCCGCGTGACGTCACGGCACCGACGCGATACTGCGATACCGAGATAGGCGAGCCCTGTGATGTGACCCGAGCCGCGCTTGTGGCGGGTCGGTACATTCCCTTTGAATACTTATGTAGTTGACGAAATGATCGCGGACGGATACGTCATGCTTGTAAAAAATCGGCTGCAATAGTTGGGTTTTAGTACTCATTTTGGCTGACTGGCTTGCGTTCAATGATTTTAAACTTCCGCGTTCCATTATACTTAACACTTAAGTTAACTGTAAGTATGTAATGTACTATTATAATGGCATATTGAGCCCTAAAAATAAAATTATAAGTAGTTCACGAAAGTTTGATTTGTAGAGATCAGGGACGTACAGGGAGTTGAAGGCGCTGGTAGAGTCCAGGCGAGGAAGAAGTGGAAATTGTTCCACCTACAAGAGCAAAGCTCTTAAATTTAGTAGTAAGTTGCATATTGTTACGGCTTAACTTACCGCTCCTATCAGTCGTATGATCTTGCTAGTCTTTATATGAACAAGAAGCACACAGTACCTTCCTTTTCGATAAAATCAAGGTACCTACCTAAATCTGAGGTAACCTATCTTCCGAATTAGCGTAGCAAAAGCCTAGGACTCTACCGGTTCAATACAGAAATGAAAGCGAGTCTTTCACAATAAATACATTTTTGACACTCATCATCATCATCGTTTGGTCGTTTGTGTTTTTTTTGAAGTCGGTTTAATTTTTATTTTGACACTAACCTTATTGATGTTTGGTCTTGAAGCACGATTGACCCCCAACTTCCTCTTCACTAACTATGTATGTAGTTTGAAAATCTTTACCGAGCCTATGTTCAAAGCACTTTACAAACTTTTCCTGCAGAAGCGCCGGTGCACTCAGGCCGACTGTGCATTGACAATCGAACAACACGCAGTATTGTGAGGCAGCATTAATTTATACCGAGTTCAACGTCATTGTAACAAAAATGCCTGCTTCACCCCGCTCGCAGCGGACAAGGTTACATTGGGTTTTTCGCTTGAATCATGCCGTCCATTATTATACACAAATAAACTGATTATGTATATGTGAACGCTGAAACTGAATGCCGGAGTTAAGTTTTAATAGTCGAACGAAGGACACCGGAATCCTGCAGGATTGCCGAGAACGCAGTCGTTTTTACCTGAGTCCAGGCAGGTGGTGTATCAGTCTGCGTGGTTAAAAGGGAAAGTATTCTCATAGCACCGTATTTATCGTCTGAAATACTGAATACTACCTACCTATAAATAAGATCTACCATTTGAGGTCGAGAGGGTGTTTCATAAAGGCCAATATTCATCGACAAGTCGTGGTAACTGTTATTCGACATACATATATAATTATATTCTCATCATATTTAGTTTTATAAAAATAGAAATATAAATAGAAATATTAACATTTATTACTATAGGTACTATATAATACTAAAAAGGGAGGTGATAGAGCATATAAAAAGTTTACGTAAGCGTCACTACGGTCGGAAACTCGATTCGTACCTAACCTCGAGCGAAAACATTATTTTTTACTTAATTTCCTTATTTTGTATTAACCTATTAGTAATTGAAGCTTTGGCCACAATCTCAGTACCTACCTACATTCGTACAAACCGCTATGTTACCTACATTATGATGACATTACTTTGGTACCTAAATATTTAACCAAAAAAACAATGGGCATTCTGGTATGAAAATTGAACTTGAGGTTTTGAACAATAATTATGTTGACTAACTTGTTATATATGAGCAGATAGACTAAAATTTACATTTACACTATGTAATATGTTAAAGAGGAAAGATTTTTATTTATGTGCGTGAGTAAAACTCAAAAAAACTCAAAAAATACTGCAATTTCAAAAATTCACCCTGAGTAGCATTGAATACGTATATTTATTGCTAGAAAAGATTAGGGGTCTTTAATAAAACGTCAATTGATAATGTAACCCAATGAAATGTTTATGTGAAATACCCGCAGCGAAACGAGGTCGTTAGTTCAGTATAAACATGGTGACTTTGTATGTTGATTATATTTCATAGTCACTTATCCAGTGGCGTCACGCGAAGTAAAACAAAAAGCTTTACGAGTCACTCTTTGGCCCGACGGGCGCGAGAAGGCTTGTTATCGTCGCAAGTATCGACTGTTTGATAAACAACGCACTGATATCACACTTGTTATTGCTAGATTAAACTAAATTCGATGATCACGTAGAGCAATTAAAACATACTAATGATAAAAGAGAAGAAACATCAGTATGGATGCGATTCCACCCGATCCCTCAATTTAGAAGGTATAACTGAAGAGGTTACCTACATTATTTATAACAAGTATTTCCTCAAATAAGAAACTCAAAAAATAAAGGTTTGAATTTTAATATGCTAGGTAAAACTAACAACCGACCGGACCGAAGTGGCAACAGACTGGTAGCGGTATAACCATCACAATTGAAGGCGTAGCTAAATACCACAGGCCGATGACGGGCAGCAGCGTCATCGAAGCAAGAAGCTACGCCCTGCTATGTCCAGCAGTCGACTGCAATAGGGAGGTAAAAGTAGGTAGATAAAATTTATAGTAAAGGAGAAAAAGCTTTATACAAAATATTGAAATGCCGGTAATATAATTAAAATGATGAATAACGTTGGTATGTAATCATCATCATCGTCTTGCCTCAGTCCATTGCTGGACATAGGCTTATTGTTCGCCACTTTAGCCGAACACCTGGAGGATTTACCCAGAATTAGGTAGGTAATTAGGTATGTAGTAGCAGTAAAGTACTATATCTACTTACCAAATAAATACTGAATGTACCGAAATGAAACGTTTGTTAAACAATAGTATGTAGTAGTAGTAAGAAAATAATTTAATGATGTAAATCCATGGAAGTAACTAATAAGAACTACGTAGTACTTAATATGAGTAAATCTAATTCATAGTCTGTATTATGTAGTCTTTCGTTGTTTATTCTTTAGAAGTTACATCGTTTATCTGTATTACTTATTATGTTTGTGTAGTAATCTGTATTGCAAATAAAGTATTTATTTTATTTCTTTCTAATTATATTATACCAAATAGCCGCTACTGAATACCTAATGACTATTATATTGTTTCGACTACAACGTTGAAGCTTCACATTAGAGACAGCTTATTGCGGGAGGAAAGTTCCGGCCGTTTTTCAGGTTTTCTACAGACAGACCGTCTGACTAAAAGAAAATGCTCTCTTCACTTAGAATAAGTGGCAGGTAGATAAGTGCACCAATCAACCTTTGAGGCCTCATCGTGATAACGATATCGGTAGATCATTGTATACTAACTTTAATATTGCGTAAAGCCGTAGGCGCGCATAATTCGCGACAAACAAGATACTGGGCTATTGATACTGCTATCAATTTGGGTAAACACGCCTGTTTTTCTGTTCTCCATTCATATATTCGTTAGTAACATCATAACAAATGACTTTTTTATACATTAATAATAATAATTATTGTTTATTAAGCCCTTAAAGGCTCAACCAAAAATATTTGCCTACGATACAAATAAACACATATAATCCTTATAAAAAACGACGACGAACTTATTATTATAAGGTAGACTCTTTTAAAGCAGGTCCTTTCAAAATTGTACTTTAGTCTATAGTATTTATCTTTGCATCAATCTAGCGTCAAAACAACGGGGCATGTCATCGATGACACATCATACAATGAACGCGTCTAATGTCAAATAAATTCTCAATATTAGCGCTACTTTTGGTAACATTTAACCTGTAATCGAGCTAAATTCCGAGATGGTGCAGCTGAAGCAAGTGTCGCTACGTCTCAAGTCGATTAAAAACATCCAGAAAATCACAAAAACTATGAAGATGGTGTCGGCTAGCAAGTAAGTCTACCGACACCGTATGTTTTGTTCTGTTAAGTACCTATAAGTGTTTTTCACTTAAACATCTGGAGGATATACCCATAATCGCCACGCTGGGCATGCGGGTTGGCGATCGCAAAGTGTAGCTTCTTACTCCGGTAACGCTGCTGCCCGTCATCGGTCTGTGGTATTTAGCTACGCCTTTAATTGGGATGGTTATACCGCCATGCACCGCCACCAGTCGGTTGCCAGCGCCTCGTTTGTTATTCGGCAAGATGCACCACGGGCAGGTGAGGTTGGCTTGAAGCGATAAGATGATAAGTAAGTCGCTCCCTTACATCCCACTTACTTAGGAAGATTAGATGGTGTATCGATTCTGTGTCGCTAGGTTCACAAAAGCCGAGCGCGAGCTGCAAGCCGCCCGGCCGTTCGGCTACGGGCCGCGCAAGTTCTACGAGTCCAGCGCCCTGGTGAAGGGCGCCGTGGAGGCTAAGGGCAAGGACAAGGACGCCAAGGAGGCGCCGCCGCCCGAGCCCGAGGCGCCCGAGAAGACCGACGAGAAGGGCGCCAAGGCCACCAAGAGGCTTTACATAGCTGTCACTTCTGACAGAGGTGAGTTAGAGCGAAGCGTGGCACGCAAACAATTGTACGGATTCAATTGATCCTATTGGCCGATTTGACCACTCTTTCCCATTGGGCACTTTGGGTAGGTAAGTGCCCAGGGCTCCGCGATCGATAGGCTCGATGGGTGTTTATATTTGTATTTAAGTATTTATTTGTGGTACCTTCGTTGTTCTGATACCCATAACACAAGTGTTAAGCTACTTACATTGGGATCGGAGCAATGTATGTGATGTTGTCTGATATTTATTTTATTATTATTATTTATTATAGGCCCCACCTTCAGATCAAATACAAATTACTTACCTAGTTTTTGTCAAAGTCATTGGCATCCCATTATCCTAATATGCCCGAAGTTCCAAAAGGTTAAAGTTGGCCTTGGTGTCGATCGGTGTGCGCGGCTCTGATAGGGGGCGATTCCTTATGAGCAGCACTAGGCTAGGTATTACTATCTGATACTTACTTACCAGTACTCCAGAGCCTTTAGCGTCTGACGACGACGTCGTCCCAATTGTATCAGGGGAGTATTCGGAATTCAAGATTCACATGTAGGTAAGTATAATGCTTGTTGGCACCAAGGTGAGCACAACGTTGCGTCTCGTCGCTATAAAAAATATAAGCGACCCAGTTGAAAAGGTCAATGCCGCGTAAAACGGGCCGCGGGACGATAACGGGGTGCTCGCCGGAGGTTATCGGGATACTCCCAGTCCCAGAGTAACTTGGCTCTCCAGCTAAATGGTGGGGGTTGGTGAGGAATACCGCTGGACAAGAATTAAGTAGGTATGTCTTAGTTTCTAATAGGAACCTGTGTTCTGTTCCTTCTGTTGGCGAAGCATTCATAGTCTATACGTGAACGTTTCGCCATAACTCACACGCACACTCTAAAGGTACAGATGTCTTCAGCTCTCCTATTGGTTGCATCCGCTTCGAACGCAAAGAAGTCATATACTCTTGTAAGAGCTCTTTGTGTAAGAGCTCTCTGCTAACATGTAGGTACTTAATATCGCAACTCAAGTAATTTTATTGATAGGTATAGGTTTTGATGATAATTTTATGGATGACGGGATATCAGGGTGGGAACTTGGGATAAACTTGAGGATGTAAGCTATAAACATTACAATAGGTAGGTACCTACGTATGTACATAACATTGTGGCTTGAATATTCAGGTTATTGAACTTCGAACAATTTAAACTTCATTAAAATTATGAAAACAAATAAATAGAAACATTTTATAGTCATTTTTGATCAAGATATAATATACACCAATACGGCGATTACTACATTTCTAAAGTATCAAATACAGTATTTCCCATTATAAATAGTATATATTTTTACCTCACTAATGGAAGTACCCGACACAAAATTCCGCTCGACTACGTAATAAAACACAAAATTTCTCAGAAGCTTAGTAGGAAAATCTTAAGTCTAACACCTAAATAGTTTCACACAGAAATTAAATTAATAATCTCAATTATTTCATTGACCACATACGCAATTTTCCAATATTATTGCTCATTTTCTGTTACTTCGATAATTATTAATAGTAATAAATGTGTTTTTCTTAAGGAGCGAAATATATAATCGCCGCGATGTTTTCCCGTTGCGACTAAAATAGTCTTATGGCATTTATGGCTTTGGATTTAAGGGTGTTAATAGCAACAAACATAATAAGAGGAAATAGATCGAGTAACGTCCATTGTTGAAACATTAAGCTGACATTTCATCAGAACTTTTTGCGACTGAGCTAAATATTACGCATCAGTTGATGTAAAGTCAATCACGTTGATTAGTTCGTTTTGGTTTACAGATTCGTCATTAGTTTCGATAAAAAAATGTAAACAAAGTTAGATTAAAGATTTGTTCCATTTAATCATTGAAGGATGTCGTCGTTAAAATGTGGGAACGTTTATTTACTTGTCGAGTTTATAGGCTCCATTCCTCGTGCGAAGTCTAAAAATTATGAAACTTTGTTGAACTTAAGTTAAAGAAAAATACCTACTTGGCAGAACAAAAACTTTTATCACACATTCTACTAATCTTGGGTGCGATTTGACCCGTCCCCAGATTCAGAAAGTAGAATTAGGTTCAAAATGAGCATGAGAAGCTAACTTCCCACAATAACTTTAGGCCTTTATATTGGCTCTGTAAAATTAGTGCAAAATTTAATTTTCTAAATGTAATCTACATCAGCCAAGTAAGGCCAGTGGCCTTATTTTGAAACGTTAGCCGGCGACACCCGTCTCCAATCATTCTCACGTGTGTGGTGTGCCGCCGGCGAAATGACTTCATCATCATCATCATATGCTGGACATAGGCCTCTCCCAATACTCGCCACTTCGCGAAATGACTTACAAGTTTCATAAGTAGGTAAAGCTTCCCTCCCCCGGCGCCGCAGCGTCACGTAAGTATCCAACGGGATGACTTCGGCCCTGTGGGTAACAGGTGAAGTCTGAAGATATATGTAGGGGTATAATAGGAGGTCCACATCACACAATACTTACTTTGTACCTAAAATGTTGTCATTGCGTCGTAGAATGTCTAGAAGTACGAATGAAGGTATTTTGCTCTATAGCACCAATATTAGTTGCTACTAGACATGCCGGTTTATATGATAACAGTTATTTAGCTCTCAGCAATGTTGCGCAATAATTGGTGCGGTTAGTGAAACCATTACTTCGAGATATTAATTATTGCTCGACAAACCTTTTTTCTACTAGACTTACTGCTATATTGGAGAGAATTAAATAGAGTTCGTGAACAAAGTATAACAATGTGCATAACAACAAGTAGAGGTAGTAGGTACTACTACGACTATTTTATTGTAGGCTGCTTATTGTTTTGTTTTGCGCTCTTGACCCGTCGTCGTATCTGTTTGGATTGTGAAGGTCAAGGCATGTTTCACATTCTTATTAAAAAACTGCACGAATAAAGTTTTGCACATTAACTGCATTTGAAAAGTTTTTTATTGTTATATAAAAATCAACACTCGCCACCCTGGTCCACACAGCGCCCTCTAGCCCCAAACTAAGCCGAAGCTTGTACTATGGGTACTAGACAACTGATAAACTTACCAATACAATCCAATAAATGTTCAAGTTTGTGTGAATGTTCACTCACACAAACTTTTATACTGTACGGGGATTGAACCCACGATCCTGTGTTCAGAAGGCAGAGGTTACTACCAAATGTGCCTTTGGGCCATATTTGTGCCAGTTTCAGCTGTTGCCATTACATAGGGTGCATTTACTACCTAGTCTCAATCTACTGGTTGTTGTAGGTGTAATTCTAGTTTACAGTGACACTCTCAGCGCTGACAACTCGGCTTTAAGATGGTACTAAAGGGTGTTGCTGTGTGTATGGCATTAGGAAAAGTTATGGGACAAGAGGGTAAGATGAAATAACTAGAGATGTGTTGTGCAGGGTATAAACGTAGTGTAGAGTACACACGTAAATATCTGCTCGCATCTCTCGTCTTATTGGGTGGGTTATGGGTTAGAGAAGAGCTTGCCATACAAACGCTCAGTGTCAACCATCAGGTTGATTGTAAAACGTGGTAAAACCAGCCTAAATGTGTCTGTATTGTAAAGGATTGTGCGGAGGCGTTCACAGCGGCGTGTCGCGGCGCATCCGGCGCACGATGACGGAGCGCAAGGCGGAGGGGCCCACCAGCAAGCTGGTCTGCATCGGGGACAAGTCGCGCACCATGCTGCGGCGGCTCTTCGCGCAGAACATGCTCGTCAGCATCAAGGATGTCAGTACCATTCATCATCATCACATTCAGCCGTAGGATCGTTAATCATGTTCACTGCAGGACATAGACCTCCTCGAAGACGTTCACAAGGGCCGGTTCCAAGTATGTTGTCAGCCTAGTAGTACTAGTACTTAGCAGTCAGTATTATTGTTACTTTTTTCTTATAGCAGCATAATGGCTTCCCTACGCCTGATGGAAAGCGAACGAGAAGCTCTAATCGCGACGAAATGGACAAGTAAGTAGGTAACAGTCTTATTTTAATACAAGGTTACAAAGAAACGGAGTCAAATGGGTCATGATAAATTCATCCAGCTTGCATACTTATCTCTCGTATGTGTCTCATAATAATTACTTTATGACTTTCAATTATCTGTCTCCTGACAGTCTCCTGTTTTACAGTGCTGACCGCCTCTCATTCAAATGTTTTCTACGAATAGATCTTTGGGTAGGCACCTGTGCGTCCGCGCGTACTGCGAGACCTAAGTAATGTTTGTGATCATAATGTTTTTTCCAGATCGGTCGCATAGCACCTGTGTTCGCGGACGCGTCGACTATCGCCGCGGCCATCGCCGAGGCCGGCTTCATGTACGACATCGGCGAGATATACTACAACAAGTACTTCAGCCCCGTCAAGTACGAGCTCACCATCATCCCGGTCTTCAACAAAGTCAAGATTGAGGTGAGCATCTCGAGCTTTTACGTTTACGATAGGAGCAGTCATGACCCACCGATTTTTTAAATTTTCGCACAGTATAGTGGCAAATATTTCCACCTGGTGGTTAGTAGGAAAAGAAGCGCAATCTGTGTGGCAACAGGTGGATATCCATAGACTCCTGTCAAAATTAAGTGCGGAAGATCGTTTATGTAGATGAGAAGAAGCAACGGTCCCAATATTCAGCCCTGGCCTGGGGCACACCCATCAACAAAGGGGCACCAGAAAAATCTGTGCTATTGACATTAGCATTTTGAATTATGTCATTTCATTACGCACAACCGTTCTTTAAAATAGAGCGAAGGCAGTCACCATACACTATGTACCCACTAAATATCGATAAAGTCGCGAAAATGAACACCATAATTTTATGAGTTTAATATTAGACTGTTATGTACAGGCGGCGCCAAACATGAACGCCTTCGACGATGTGGATGACGACCAGCTGGAGTGCTACGCCGAGTGGACGGTCGCCGCTCTACTGTACTATGCCATGAAGGTATTGGTATTATAATTTACTAGCTGCTGCTCGCGGCTCTGCCCGCGTAAATATATTCGTATAAAACATAGCCTATGTGTTAATCTGATGTACAAACTATTTTCCTGTAAAGTTTCATTAGAATCCGTTCAGTAGTTTTTGCGTGAAAGTGGAACAAACATCCATCCATCTATCCAAACAAACTTTCGCGTTTATAATATTAGTAGGATTTATTTATTGGTACACAAAACAGAGTACAACAATACATGATCATTGGTGAAAGACAAGGGTAACATTATTAGGCTGCACGTCCACAAATATGTGTACACAGCATGAAAAGCTAACATCTAATAGTTACAGTGCTATGAAGTGATTACAAAAAAAAACAAAACCAAACAAAAAACAAAATCAAATGAATAAGCCAATAGGTAACTCCAATAAGCCGTTGAAAGAATAACAATAACAATGTGAACAAATAAATACATATAATAAATAGAGATATATACATAAATACATGAACAGAAAAAATATTATATTATACATGTAAATTAAATACAATGCAATGCATTGTAATGTGACAGTAGACAATGTAAAAAAATTATTATTAAGTGATGTTATATAAAGCAGATTTCCATTTGTTAACAGATGAGTTGTAGACAGTTAGCTTTTCGGAGACTTAAAATCTTTGCTTGTCCTACATGAAGAACTTGATCAGGCTGTTGACAATCATCATCCCAACCTATTGATATAAGAGCGTTGGCCTCTCTCCGAAGTTATCAGCAATTATCCTGATTCCGAAGGCATCCAGGGTTTTAATTTTAGCCCCGGCGTTTAATTTTGTAATTACCTGGACTGCACTTAAGCCGATACAGTGTTATATCATCGATAACAAGAAAGTCTGTTCAATTCTTTCGGGACAGATCAGACAGACAGCAGTATAATTTATTATCAATAAGTCTTAAACATTTCTGGCTATCTATGCATGGAATCATTATGTCTCGGACATTTATGTTTGTTCTGTGTTTGGGCGTGTTAGTATTTTTAACACAATTTCCTTGATTTCCATAATAAAACTGCTTAAGCTACTATAACAAAACTTTGAAATCGGATGGGTACGTAATGTTGTCTGAATATTCAAAACTTATAGAAAAATACGTTACCTACACTGCTTTTTTCAGCAGCCAGGTTATATCTCTACAGGGTACAGCCTAGTTTCAGTTAGGCTCAAAACCCAGAGCGGGGACATTATACAAACTGTTGATGATACTGTGCAGGAAAGCGCGGCGTCAGAGCAGTCTGCCCGCATGGCGGCGATGGACAACGCGACCAAGAACGCCGCCGAGATGATCCGCAAGCTCACTCTGCTGTTCAACAGGACCCGGCAGGCGGTCATCACCAGGTGAGATGATGCTTTAATACTTATAAATGGCAAGTAGCATGTGACGGCGTTGGTACCGCAGTGTTAATGTCTCGTCCAAAGCGAAACCCTCCGATTACGGGACGATGCAGAACGAAGGTTCCTGGTTCCATATAATTTAGGAAACGAATAGTTTTGAATTGTCTCGTGTATAAAGAAAGTATTCTGGAAGACTGCCATATTTGTAATTTAGCATAGTAAAAGGGAAATCCTTACTTTGAGACCAGTTGGTTAGTTTGTATTGACTGGGGCAGTCACCGGAGCAAGAAGAAGAGCCCTTCGATCGCCAGCCTAAGTCGCCTGCCCAGGATGGCGATTATGGGTATATCCTCCAGAAGTTTGCCCTAAGTGGTGAACAACTGGAGAGACCTATGTCCAGCAGTGGACTGCAATAGGCTGATGATGAGGATGATGACTAGCGCAGAGGATAAGATAGGAATAGTGAACAAGATCAGCACAATAACTTATCTATCTGAATCCTTGCACTGTGCGATTATACATTGAGTAAAAGTTAGTTAGTTACCAAAAGTTTAGCTATTCATAAAGGTAAATTCATCTGACGATAATTACTTACTTTTGTCAAGGATAGGTAGTTACTAGTTACTTTGTATGTCATAAGTTTGTAAGTCTATTATGAGTATTATTTGAAAACGCTTTAATAAACCATTAACTTCTATCATTGAAACTCATATCATATTTTTATGGATGTAATTTAGTTACTTTGGTAGTTATAAAAAGGTTTCCATTTCGCGACCCATCTAAAATTAAGTCCTTTTTTGTTCCAGAGAATTGATCGAGATTATATCTGGTGCCGCTGCGCTCAAGTAAAAAGGCTGTTTATTCCCCAGAAGGTTTCATTCGGACTATTTATCTTTGTAAGTACTATTTATACACCAAGAAAGGCTGACTGTCGTCGAGAAAATTGTGTTATTTATCCTCTGGAACGTATTGACGAATTTGTGTTGTATTGTTTTGGTAGAGAAATATAAACTGTTCAATTTAATATATTATTTTATTAAAAATAAACAATAGGTCTCAATTAAAATAACAGAGACGTGAATTTAGGAACTGCTCACCTAAAATAACAATAGGTAAAAAATGTCGATAGCACCGGTTTAATGTGGACACCCATCAATAAATATATGGAGATGTTATATGACGTAATGTTAAACATATATAACCTAAACTTGATAGGCTGCTTGTTTATGATAAACGTGAAATGTTACCATTATCATATCAGCATTATAGGTAATCAGGTGCATGTCAAATATTAGGAATTGTTCCAGAAAGTTGGTCACAATAAACAAGAAATAGATTGTGTAGGGTACAACAAAATGATGTAGCGAGAAATCTATTGAGAAATACGAGCAAACTATTTTGATAATCGTCTCAATTTCTGATCTCTGCATGGAGCGATTTGTCTACCTGAAATACATAATACAGTCGAAAAACATTACCTATCTAACACCTTTGGCAGTCGGGTAAAAAAGAGTTATATCGCAGACTAAATAAATGTGTCAATTACGGCTATCATGTTTTCACCTCTCTGACTTCCACAAAGTGCAAACAATAACTTACGAGCATGATAACTGTTGTCTGAAAATTAATTGAAATTACATAGAACAATACGAAGAATTCTGTGATAAACGTTGATAGCTCATGGCAAATTTGATGATTGTCTTTCAACATCAATCTTTGCAAACTTACATCTATATTCCTATTTAAACTTAGTAAGCTGATGGGAAAATAGGCTATTATGGCTAAAAATTGTAATTAGTCCGTCTTTTAGCTTATTCAAAAATAAAAGACACGTATTTTTCCTTTTTTCATTCAAATAAACAACAGCAAAGACACAAGGCATCAAAAGTTAGGAGTGGGGGTCTATGACGTCACTTGCTCCCGTAAAAATGCCTCACCGAGTGACGTCACGCGTAATTTCAACGGGCTGTAACTTTGTAATTTTTAGTCTAATTTACATACATATTATTTTTGAATAAGCTAAAAGACGGACTAATTACAATTTTTAGCCATAATAGCCTATTTAAAAGTGTCTGTACAGTCATCCCGGCTTTGTGGGGCGCTGTTCCCGCGGGGTCAGTGGGAGTCCTTGAGGTACTGGTCGTAGGCGCTCTGGTCCATGAGCCGCTGCAGCTCCTCGGGCTTCGCCAGCTTCACCCTGAACAGCCAGCCCTCGGAGTAGCACGATTTATTTATCAGAGAGGGCGTGGACTCGACGCTGTCATTTTTTTCTGTTATCTGGAATTTTTGTTAATAATAATTGAATTGCGCTTTTTATTTTGATTGACCAATGCCATTGGTTCTAATATTAATTGGAATTTGGTTCGTAACTGTGCCGATGCTTCATTTTGACGCTAGTTGAGAGATTTGTCTGAAGCCCGTTTGTTACATTTGATTTCAATGAAGGTTTTTTTACAGGATTAAAGAACCTTCCTAGTAATGGGAAAATTACCTTAAACCATCCGATAGTTGAAAAATTCATCCGTAAATTTTCCGGAAGATACAACTGAAGCAAACTGGAGTATACCATTGAGGCTATTAAATATGTTAAAGAAAACCCTGGAATTTCAGTTCAATACAAATCATCTAGAATCCTCGCTTAATCAAATACAAATTTTCCTATAGATCATTATCGAGTTCATGTTAATTATTATCGCAAATAAGAATAAAGCGGGTTGACACCCGCAAAAAAATTATAGAAGCGTACTTAGGTCACCTGTCAAGGGGATTCAAGTCGACTGTAATTAAAATGGGTTTTCTAGTTCACTTTAGTCACCTGCGATTGTCTGAGGCTTTTTATGTGGGAATAGTACCAGGAGTACATAAGCACATGGGAAGTTAAAAACGGCTACTCTGATCACCAGAGACTGTTTAGGTTGTTTGTCACCTTAGTGGTATATAAACGGAAATCTTAAGAGGTTTGTGAGACTCACTTCTCCTGACACTGGCGTGTACACCTCGCTGGCTGCCTTGACGCTCTCCAGCGCCCCGCACTCGTCGCCCGCTGCCACCGTGCTGCCCACCTCTGGCAGCTGCGCGAACACCACCTCCCCGAGGGCATCCTGAGGGGGAACAGAGGTTATTGACACTACACAGACGACCAAGCGTTGGTAATCTGAAAGGTTCAGAGTTTTAACTGGCTCGGTGGCTCAATTGGTATTGACCTCTGCCTTCTGAGCCAAGGGTCGTGGGTTCGATCCCCACACATTACAAACATTTGTGTGCATGAACACGTCTGTTTGTATTGGTCTGGGTGTTTTCTATATATAATATGTATTTATTTACAAAAAAAAATGTATCTAAGTATGTTTATCAGTTGTCTAGTACCCATAGTACAAGCTTCGGCTTAGTTTGGGACTAGATGGCGCTGTGTGGCCTAGCGTGGCATGTCTTGGGTTATTTATTTATTTATTCACACTATCCTGGCATTCAAAACCTTTAAGATCAGACGAGTTGAGGTTAAGCGCCACTCATTTAGACAAAACTAACACCCGAAACCGTATTCGCATAGTACCTAACGTTTGTGTATTCACAAACGACGCGCGGACGCACAGGTATATTCAAAAACCTAGTTAGTTTTCATTGATAAGTTCTATTGTTTGTGAATACGGGTGAAAGATGGTTCAATACAGGGGGTTCATTTCAGTTAGTTATAGTAGGTATAGGGGTTAGTTCATGATTATCATCATCAAAGTACAAGCGTATTAAAACAAAACGACACTTCCTTTGTCGTATGATGGTAAAAAGGGACAAGAAGAATTCAGATAAATTAATAATGTCGTTAACTGATGGCACATTCAAAATTAGCCGTTGCAACTTTGCAACGATGGTCAAAGTTTTAAAGTCTTGCACGACTTTGTCACTTAACAAACATGAATGGAGAGGAGGTAATTAAATTTCGCGTTACACAAAAGGTCGCAATTTATTAAAATTAACAGTCGAGTGAATGAACCCGGTCTTGATAGTGACGTCACCACTTCGGTAGCTATCGCGATTCGGTTCAATCCGCTTTCTAGGGTCAAAACAATTTGACTAAGATTATCAGATCTGTTATGTCATATTCTCTGTTTAGGCATGTTGGATACTGCGTGTTTAGGGTTCCGTAACCAAATGCCATAATTGATCAAAACTTATGTGCCCATTCTCACTAAAAATATCCTAAGCTTACCCTAAACATTAAATTCAATTTACCAAAGTTTAGTGTTGCACGTTGAAAATAAATTATGGGGATTTTCACTTACTTATTATGTAAAACGGTTTACGGGGAAAGGTGTCGGCAAGTCTACTGAGTAAGCCTCATTAAACATATTTTCATTATTATAATATATGTAGATAGCTAATATACATATGTAGACCCAGAACTCGATTTGAGTTGCCATTTGTTGGGAGTTGGCTGTCCATGGGCGGTGCCGACTGCTTACCATCAGGCATCACATTTGCTCGTCTGCCGCCTCTTGCATAAATAAGGTAAATTGAGGCACGAGTATGTTTAGTCTAGTAATTTCTCATTAACGAATTTCATTATTGAGAATCTTTAATGTATGTATGTGTAATAAAATTGATATTAGGTACATTATAATTATCGATATCGAACATTTAGAGCATCACAGTGACAATATTTCGCGGTAACATTTTATCGAAGTTAGTACTGTAGCTTCGTGATAACAATATTCTGGTAGGTAATGTACATCGCAATGAAATGAAAATATTATTTTTATTCGTATAGGTTTTTAAAAACACTTAAACCGTCATACTTATCATCTGCTCTATACTAATCTTGTCTCGATTAGGTAATATATGTTACCAACCTACTCATACAATAGAAGTTTTATTGTTATCTGTCGCTCCTTGTTTGTCCCGATACTATTATTTAGGTAAATGGGCAAACTGGCAATCTCGCGATTAACGTCAGTGTAAAAAATGATGTCTACCTGTGCATAACTGGAGATCCCGACTGTGCCCACGTTGTTGCTCACCGACACCCACTCGTGCTTCTTCGTGTAATACCGGTCTGAAAGACGGATAATAACCAGGTATAATCACCTACACTCGAATCAGTTACGGTTAAGAAAACACGCTAGGTTACAGATCCTTAATTAAATAAATATGTATGATAAATGTTGCAGGTTAGGTATGCAAAAAACAGGGTGCTTTCAGGTTGTCTGAGGCAAATCAAGAACTCAGAATCCAACAGTGTTAACGTTTCCAGAACAAAATACTTAGCGAAATGTTTGAAAAAACACGGGTTTATAAACTATAGCTAAAAATATAATACAAACTAAGACACAGCCAGCAGTAATAAGAGAAAAAATCATAATGTTTTAAGAGATGTGTTACAAAATTGAGGTTCTTACCATTATTCTCAATCGCAAAGCAAAACATAAGCAAGTCGCTACAAGCTTGAAATGTAAATAAAATTAAGCAGGAAATCAAGGACAAAATATTAATACCCATAATAATGTTTTACGCAAAATGACCCTAAGGTCTTAATTACATGGCCGATTATAATGGCTGTTGTTTATTGATCTAAGTACGCAGTTGATAACATATAAATATTGCGTCATAATTCTACGTCATAATATTGACTAGTGCGTAAATAATTCGTAAGATATACCTACATAATTCGTAGAATATAATCACCAATTTATACTAATAACTCTGATGTTCAAAAATCAAAAACTAATCAGTAATACGAGTAAATGTTAATCTCATAAGCAAGATACTTAACATTTTGTTCTTATTATTACATCAATAAAACAAATGGCAAGTTACAAAATTAAACAAATGTTTTATTGGCTATGAGATAAAATTGTTGATGGTATGCTTCGTTGCTTTAGATAAAAAGTTCATCGCATAGATCACACTTAAATTTCTATATTATGGGTATAATTGTATGTTTTCACATCTCATTGTTTATACAGGTTTTTGGTAACACTAAAAAAAATAAGGGAAGTGTCAGCAATTTTAAGTCTACTAAAAATCTTCAGAAATCTATCAAGCAGTCAAAAAGCAAAGGGGATGAAACTACAGAGATTGCTAAGATCGTACTTATCTCCACTTTCATGATCAAGTTCATTTTTCTATCAGAACTAGAAGAAATAATTATAGTCACGCTTCTTGAATAAACTCGTACTTTTACGATTTAAATGTTCATTCCATTACATAAGCTAAATAGTTTTTTTGATGATAGAGGGGGCAAACGGGCTTGATGGTCACCTGATATTGAGTGATCACTTCAGCCCATATTATATGTAGTTGGCATCAATATTCACCTTTATTATCAGTGCTGTAGAGCGCCCGGCGGCAGCAGTGCTTGCTGAAGGCGGGTCTGCCCAGTCTCGCCATCGTACGAACCATTCCGCACAGCGCCATCTCTGATCTATGTCCTGAAATACAGGGATATTACGAGCTTGTTAAATTGGATAATTAGTGTCCACATCCGTGGTCCACATACACTAGCTGGACGCAATAATAAATTCTTAATTAAATAAATCCAGTAAAAGTAGACATGGTTTAATATCGAAACACTTCAGTTGCTTATTGATATACTCACAATTTACATTTTTAATTTATTTAAAACCGATTAATATTCAGTCAATTGGTTATCAAAATTCGTGACGTCACGTCTTTGTAAAGCTTTACAAAATACCTATAAAAGGTAATCATGTTTTGAACTTTTGACAGCTACTTAAAATTAAGTTAAATGACTTGACAGTACACATCCCCATTAAATTCATCTACACAAACTTCATAATTTCAGAAACCGTAAGAGAGCGATATTTAAATTAAAAATGGGCTGGTGAATCCAGAGAATATGGCAATAACGTGTTGAAGTGGAGACCACCTGTACTTTCTCCCACACTTGTCTAAGTACCTGCAAAATCTCCAGAATGCTTGTCAAATCCATTTCCTTTTGTATCTGAAGGACTTTCCACTAAACGCTACAGTAAAAAGACGTAAGTCTGCCATCACCTAACAAACTTGACACGCTCCTGGCAACAAAATCATCTCGGCAACCTAAAGAGCTAAAGCGATTACCTAATGACTAAGTAAGCCTTGAGGCATGACCCCATGTCAACAGTTGCTCCTTATTTCCAAACGGCTGATAGTCGTTACGAGCTACGATAAAACAATGTACACAGCCATAAACTTCAAAGTGGTTATCGATTTTCACATATTTGCGTTCATTAAAACGTTAAAATTTATAATAATATTGATAACGTTATCAGTCACCCTAAGAAGTGTCGTGCCCAATGTGTTGTGTGAAATTAAAATAAAGTCCTAGATAAAGTAGGTACGAGTAGGTACTCGTATAGGTATATAATAGTAACTTGCTTCTGTTCTAAGTCGATGTTCCAAAAATCTTTCAAGATACAACAGGTCAATTCAGAAATAATAAATGTCATACAATATCATTATTTTACATAGATTTCTCCAATACTAAAGTAAGTAGCTAGAACTCTGTTAAGACTAAGAGTAACAACAACATACTTACCACAAAATATATACTTAAATGCAAACACGCAGACAAACGTTCATCACTCTAAGGTTTGTCTCGAGTGGAAATCAAACCGGCATGTCACTACCAAATTAGCCACCGGGTCGGGCACCCTCAGCCATTTTGTGATGAACAGAACAATGTAATGTAAATGGAAATCCAAAACAATCAAGTTACCTACTTAATATACAGCAAAAATGAAAATGCTAACCATATACATAGGTAATTTCTGTCCTTCCTGTGTTCCTTGGTGTCCTGTTCAAAGCCCTGATTAAGCCAGCAATCGCAATGTATAACATTATTGAACATTAACGTCTCAGACTTTTTAAAAGTAAAACGTAATTGGACTAGTTAAAGTAATATTAATAACGATCTGATCTCAAAATCAAGTACTAAGAATAATACCTGATATTGACTGGGCGTCTCCCAGAACACCCAAATCCATCATAAATTAGAAATATCAATTTCCCAAATTGACGCGACCGGGAATCAAACCCAACCCTCCAATCGTCCACGCTTTCGACTTAGGTAACGCTCCAACCAAAGCGCCCGCCGAGGCCGCCAAAGGTCAAAGCGAAATTTGTACTTCGCCTTTAAATGTTCAGGTTAAAGTAAATTCGATCAACAACGCAAAGCCTACTAATATTACACTGCTATACAGTCATTTTGCGGCAGGAAGTTTTGAAGTCGATTTTGTATAAGACGAGTATGCTGATTACGGGAAAAATACCAGAATTGTCAAATTGGCTCCAGTTTTTGAGATAAACGCTTCTAACATTTTTCCTAAAAATGCCTCAATAAATTGACCAATTAATATTTAATAATTATTTTGATTGTTTATCTTTACAAAAAATACACAAAAATAATAGTTTGGGATGCTCTTAACTAAAATAATAAATGAAAAACATGGAAAACTTTTTCTTTGGGATTTTCTCTTATATTTACTTTGTCAGGACAATCTCTTTCAAGGTCCAGCAATAGTCAGCCATATGGCTGTCCCATCGATCTTGATATATTTATTCCATTATCCTGATATCCTGATGGAACTTTTCATCTTGTTCCTCACTGTAATCACCCAAGTTATGCGGGAATCGGTCCAAATGGCTGTGTAAGAAATGCAATTTTATGTTCATGTTAACTCCTACTCTGTTAAAATTTTGTTTGTAGCATTTTTGCAACCAGTTCTTGATATTCCGGCGCTTTGTGATTCCCCAAAAAGTTTCTTACTACCAAAACAAAGCTTAACCATGCTTCAGACTCAATCTGTGTCATGTGGGTTACAAACTCAGTGTCTTTCATCAGTGTACGTATTTGCGTACGTGTGTACGTTTTTTGTACCGGTTCATACCTTTTAAATTTACTACACAAACAAAAGTAACAGTCATTTAAATGATTACTTGGTTTATTCCCCATCATCGGCACTCCAAATCGTAACCCTTTACGTCCTCCTTGGCTCTAGTAACGCAGAGATTCTACGCACGATGTTTGGCACCCAATATTTGATATTTTGCACTAGTGGTATCCCGAAATATTATCTGTAGGCTTTTTTTACAAACTCTGTGATCTCTTTTCATTGCATTTGTAAACTAAACATCCACAAATAAAGCAAAAACTGTTAGGATCGTTGATACAAGGTTTACGTGGAAAACTCATGTTTTAGCAAGGAAAAATGCACTTTTACACAAAAAATTCTATAAGAACTGATAACTTAAGGGTCTGATAGCTATAAAGTGAACCTGTTGTAACTAAATTCATGAAAAGATATCAAACTCAACTGAAAACAAATCAATAAACCACAATTTTGGTAGAGTAGTTTGATTTTTTTCAATTATTTCTTACGTTCCGTTTATCTCAATAACCAGAGTGAATCAAAAATAATTAAGTATGCAGCAAGTATGTCTAATATGAGTATTAACAAAAATCATTAACAAAATCGCTGCAGCAGATTTTTCTATTTTTTTTGTATAGCAGTGTTATTAATGCCGTCTAAACTTGCCTACGTCTCATCCTTTTATCAATATAATGAACACGAAATTGCCATTAATTAACATTTGGTTTATCGAAACAACGAACTTTTACGATATCATCTACCAGTCGGGAACTACCACCACATCCAATGCCTAGCTGGTAGATAATGCCATATGGAATTAAGTCCACCAATTTCACGTACAATAAAGACTGATTAATAATTAGGTATTGTACTTAGTCGTAATTACCTTATAGGTCTGTAGAGCCCGTCCGTCGCCACAGATTGGTCCCGCGCAACTGAACGCGTCCGTCTTATTCCTTATCGCAATTCGGCCCCACTGTTAATTAGCCACTTTAGTAATGAGATGAGTACACTTATACTAATATTGGTTAACTTATTTGTTTGTTTTAAGTTCTCGTACTGATTTGGCGCAGATCGAGATCTTATCTCTACAATATTTAAAACGTTTGTGGTCTATTTAACTTTAATAATTTAAATTAATTTTTTACCACATTATAACCACATTTAGTAGATTCCTCTCCAAATTTCCTCACATTTTATTGAAATATTTAAATTTTGGCAATTTATTCATAATTTAACCCGTATCTATATCCTCTAAGTAATAAAAGCTCTACAAACTTCGATATTTCCGTTAGTCACACTAGAATAGCTTTACCTACCGATAGGGAGTCACGTTGTTTTTTAAGTTTTCTAATACATATTTTACAAATATTGAAATATGCGCTTTTGAGAGCATGGATACATTCGCTTGCTACAAGCTCTATGTTTAATCATCATCACTTTGCAGCACACTACCTAAACTTTTAGGTATTTTTGCTTAGCCCAATGGTTAACTGGTACACTGTTTTAATTGTGGAATAAAGACTAAATAAATAAATCATCAGTCTATAGCAGTTCAATGCTGGACTTAGGCCTCTCCAGTTGTTCGCCGCGTTGGAAACATCTGGAGGGTTTACCCATAATCGCCACACTGGGCAAGCGGGTTGGCGATCGAAGGACGTAGTTCCTATCTCCGATGACGCTGCTGCCCGTCATCAGCCTGTGAAATTTAGCTACGCGTTCAATCGTGATGGTTATACCGCCATCAATGGGTTGCCAGAGCCCCGTCCGTTATTCAGCAGGATGCACCACGGCCAGGTGAGGGTGGCTTGGAGGGGAAAATATGATGACTCGCTCCCTTACATCCCTAATAACTATAGATAGCAGTACCCTTTAGGTACCTCTATACATACTATGAATAGGTAGTGTGCACGTCAAGCCAGGGTGAATAGCTAAGTTACAATCATCATCATCTTCATCATTTTCAGCCGTAGAAGGTCCGCTGCAGGACGTCCCCCAGAGACTTACGATTAAAATCAGGTGGACCTTAGACCTGTTTGCCACCTTAGTGGTATAAAAGAATAAATTACATGTAACCTATCTGTAAGAAGTGCACCTGTAATTATTATTTGTTCTAGTAAAGATTTATTTTTTGGATACCACCGGGGTAAGCCTAGGCCCGCCTTATATGAAGCGGTTACCACAGCCTATGAACACCTGCGACACCAGGGGTATCACACGCGCGTTGCCTACCCTATTTTGATACCTAATTAAAAAATTTCCTAAACACGAAACTATTCCATACAAGTTGTTGTTGAAGTGATCTCCGATTCAGTACGTGTGGAGCATAAGTGAGCGGGGCGATCACACAACGCCGGCCGGTCAGAATCCGTGACACAATCGCGCTATCGGCCTTATCGCGCGGTCCGCTGGGGGTCGGCTGACGTAACGCCCGACCTCTGCCGTGCCGGGTAGCAAGTACTGGCTAGGGTGACTAGCGTTGCCTTAGGAATTGGAATCGATTAATCAATGAATGATCATCATCAGCAGGAATCTCCAGTTGTTGGCCACTTGGGGCAAACCATCATCACCATCACCAGCCTATTGCAGTCCACTGCTGGACATAGGCCTCTCCAGCTGCTCGCCACTCAGGGCAAACATCTGGAGGATATGCCCATAGTCGCCACGCTGTCGCGGGTTGGCGATCGCAGAACGTAGCTTCTCGCTCCGGTGACGCTGCTACCCGTCATCGGCCTGTTGTATTTAGCTACGGCTTCAATCGTGATGATTATACGTGTTTGTTAGGTATTCCGCAGACAGGTAAGATGATGAATAGGTCGCTCCAATCAATGGGTAACACAAGTAAACTCTATGGAGCCAAGCCTTCAAACGTCTACTACAGAAATAGGCCTCCCTCAAATGAGAATAGAGAGAAGTGACAAATGAGTTTCCCCCCTTTTGTATCCAACTCACAACTCTGAAAAGTAATAATAACTAAGTAGCTTCTTAATCATTTCTGTGCAGTTACCACCGCCATGCTGACCCGTAAGATGCTACTTCAGGCTACTATGTCATAGAAAGAAGGAAACACATATACGTAGGTAGGTCATTGCTACACCGCAGATGTTCATCACGACCGGATAGGGTTCGGATCACGCGCCAAAAAATTTTACCGGATTCTTCTATTAAGAAATTACTCTGTGGCAGATTCTGTATCAGGAGGAAGCGGTAATACTGCCCGTGCTAACGGTGCAAAGGAGTCAACTTGTGTTTACGCATACACTCACGCTACTTTCGAGTGTACACAGAGCATAGGATAGAACACAGATCTGATGAGAAAACAATCCATTTCTTTTAACAATCCTCCAGAGGACGCGAGGTTGCGTCTTCTGTCGCAGCCGCCTCTGCCAGGAAAACGAGGTCTGCACAAAGATATGCAAAATCAATAATCTTGGTCACCCTAGCCGATAATGTTAACTTACTAATTGACGTTTTATCGGATTGTTATTCATTGTTGCATTATTGATAAATTTACGACATGACATTACATGAGAAAATATTTGTCCAAGTTAGTTTAAGTTGAACCATGTGATGAATTCAAAATACCGAAAGTGGGATTATATAAATATATAGGTAAGTACCTACAAGATTATTTTTCGAAAAGATTTTATTCATCAAAGTTTTATCGTACAGACAGCCACTTATCAACCTCATTCCTTTTGGCAGAATCTGTCAAATTTTCCCTAGCAATTTTCAACTAAGAATATTAAACTCTGTTTTTCAAACAAAATATAAAATTAGTTTTTACAGTAGGGTACGCGACTTAACCAATATAAAATAAGAGCAGTTTTACTACAATATTTTGTTAATAACACGCATTAATAAGATGCAATAATAATATATTTAGTGATACAACATTTTATTGCAAAAGTATATAAACAAATACTAATATACAATTGGATTGAAAAAAATGTTGAACGTTTGAAATATATAACATCAGTTTAATTAAGAATTAAAATCTGTCTTGTAATTTTTATATAATATGTTTCTTTCTTGACCAAGGCCAGAGGCTGACATATTCTTAAATTATAAAAGCAAAATTGTACATAAACTATTTAACCCTGTACTTATCGACGGCAATTAATCAACTAACGCTAAAACGAGTATTCTTATATGCGACGGTCCAGACCGTGCCACGAACATAAAATTGATAGCGCTCGTGCCCAGACCTGGTATCTTGAACCCTCCTTCTGAACTGGTCACGTAGTATGGGGCGTCCTTCATTGACCCGGTGGTTCCAGCGCACTAAAGGTAGCAAGGCCTGGTGGAATAGTTGCTGAAGATGGAGCTGACAGCGCTGTAGGTGGCCGCGAGCCCGCCCACCACTCCCAGCACGATCACCTCCCAGCAGACCATCTTCATCCAGCCCGGGGACTCACTGGAACAGAGGATATTCCATAGAAAATTAGGCCAAAGGTAGACGTTCTTGTGATGCGCGGAAGGGGACTACATCTTATTTGATACTAGCTGTGCCAGCGGCGTCGCTCGCGTGGATATCGGGTTTCAAAAATAACGGACTTCCATATAATACCCATCTATACCTTGTACCTAAGTTTTAAGTTAGACCTCTAGCAATACATTGGTGAAAACCGCATTCAATTCTATGCAGTAGTTTTCGCGTAATGCGCGTTCAAACATACAGGTTTAAATTTCTCGCGTTTTCCCAACACTTCCCGTCACTGCTCCGCTCCTATTGATTGTAGCGTGATGAAAAGACCTATAGATCCTATAACCTGCCCAGGAGTATGAAGAATAATTGTACCAAGTTTCGTCAAAATCTGTTCAGTAGTTTTTTTTCTATAACGAACATACAGACAGACAGACAGACAGACAGACAGACAGACAGACAAAAATTTTACTGATTGCATTTTTGGTATCAGTATCGATCACTTATCACCCCCTGATAGTTATTTTGAAAAAATATTTTATGTACAGAATTGACCTCTCTACAGATTTATTATAAGTATAGATTATTTGTTAGAGACGCCGCCGTCGATCCTCCATCGTTATTAAGTTGTCTAGAATATAAGTTACAGAAAATATGCCCCCATTAATAGGTATGTATTAAGTAAAATACCAAGGTTAAACGGCTGGGCTTCATCGTCCTCATCAGCTCTGCTTAAATTGAAACTAAGTAATTATTTTATATCTTTGACGGTAGACCCCATGATGGAGCGCGTTGAGCATTGACCCAACAAAAACAGACGCGCTCTCGCCTTATAAATCCGAAGATTATATTTATCTCGGTGAGCACGGATTCTGGCGGAAAGAGTCTCATATATCACGTCATACAGGTTTTTAGTATTGGTTATCGATAGCGGCATCCAAATCAAAACCTGGCGACAGGTTTTGGGCTGGTTCCGTTTGAGGTGAAGTAGGTACCATTGACTCGAGATGAAGAAAAAGTATTGGTTTGAACTTTTCTAAAGGAACGCAGTTTTATAAGCATGTATGAACAACATTTTCCGAATCCAGCGGAAGAGTCGTTTTGTATTTATTTGTACTTGAAGATTCATAAGTTTTTCTCATAAGAGCAAAGATATTATAATTTCACGTAATGCAAGTATCTCCATGCATCTGTAGAATACTCACACGGACTTTTGTTCCTCTCCCTGCGACTGCTTCACTAGGTTGAGGTAGCAATAGGAAGGGAGGATGAAGGTGAGCAGAGCCACGGTGGTGCCGCCCACCAGCGCCAGAATCTTGTCGAACCGCGGGATGCTCTCGCCGATGAAGATGATGCCCAGCATTATGGAGATGCGAACTGCCATGCGCCAGCCTGTCGAGTCTGAGAGCAAAAGGTCACATTAAAAATAATGATCTAGTAGCTTTTAGCATCCAGGGGATGTAAGGGAGCGGCCTATCATCTTTTCGCTCCAAGCCAACCTCACCTGCCCATGGTGCATCCTGCCGAACAACAAACGAGGCGCTGGCAACCGACTGGTGGCATGGCGGTTTAACCATCACAATTGAAGGCGTAGCTAAATACTAAGGACCGGTGAGCAGCGTCACCGGAGCAAGAAGCTACGCCCTGCGATCGCCAACCCGACTGCCCAGAGTGGCGATTATGAGTATATCCTCCAGAAGTTTGCTCTAAGTGGCGAACAACTGGAGAGGCCTATGTCCAGCAGTGAACTGTAATAGGCTGATGATGATGATGAGTAGCTTTTAACCAACTAGTTAATCTGATCAATTTTATCGATGGTCTTTTAGATTACGGTGACTGCCTTTTCTTTGCATTTATATGGTGCACCCACCCAAAACCCATTATGGAAAACAGCTCAGCCAATGAGCACGTCTCTTCTAAGGGAGAGGGATACGAGATCGAGTGGAAAGGACGCAGGTAAACGTATACCTGAACTTATTATGTGGTAAGTAAACATTTCTTTTAACTTAGTAGTTAAAAGAAATGTCGCCGGAGTCGCCGGTTGAGTAAGTAAGTCACCGGCTGCTATGTCAAGTCAGACCAGAATTGCAAAAGCTAAAATTTGTTATTTGTGACTTAATTTCCACATCATCGTCAGCCCATATCAGTCCACTGCTGGACATAGGCCAACAGGCATAGTCACTATCCACATAGTCAATGAAAAAAGGGATTGGACAGGGCAAACGTTATCCAGGTCACCAGTTTGGTTTGCTACTATTTGAGGTGCAATACCATTGGCTCGAGGAGAAGAAAAAGGGTCATAGACGTCCATAAGTATACTCACATGTTTATTAAGAACTAGCTTCGGCTTCGCTCGCGTTAAATTTGGGGTGAATGCTCCATATAAACTTCCACCCCCCCATTTTAGGGTAGCGGGGGGTTATAAAGGGGCAAAAAGTAGCCTATGTTACTCTCCATCCATTCAACTATCTCCACTTAAAAAATCACGTCAATTCGTCGCTCCGTTTTGCCGCGAAAGAAAGACAAACATACAGACAGACAGACGCACTTTCGCATTTATAATATTAGTATGGATGTAGGAAATATGCCCAACTTTTGATTGGATTTTCGCAGTACATGAACACATACCCCTCGGTACGCTGTACAGCTCCTCCATCTCCTGGCAGACGGGGTTGATGAGGATGACGAAGGCGGCCACCAGGTGCAGCGCCATCAGCACGTTGCCGACCAGCTTCAGCGGCGTGTTGGACAGCGAGGCGGCCACGTTGGGCGCCACCTGCTCGCCGTACACGGCGTAGCCGGCCACGGCCACGGGCAGGTACAGGGCCAACACAGCTGGAAGACAGGTTACTTTGAAGTAGCGAGGCGTAGCACCTTTGGTCGGCTAAAGTCCCGCCGCCGACCAATTATGTCGCACCGGCTGAGCACCTGCCGCCAGGTCACAGGGAATCTTGACCAGTGTGGAAGTCACTGAATCGACGTCGGTCAGGTGTTGGTCGATGTCGGGATAACATGACCAAATGGGGGCTGAACGAGGGGTCACAGAGTGGATGCGATTGCGGCTCGCCCTCTTAAACTATGTCTCACCTTGTCACCTGCCCATTGTGGGCCACCTGCACTATGGAGGATCTCTACCAGGCAACTGACAGTGGTGTATCGGTTGCTAGGTTTTGGTCGGGACATGTGTGATCTCGTTTAGAGTTAGGTTCATTGACACGAAAAGAAAGAAAGCTCGGCATAATGGCTTTCCTATGCCTAAATGAAACCCAGTCGCTGCGAGGACGGAAATGTAGCCAGCCAAATGTTTTTCTTGTTAAAAAAAGAATTGAGTTTCAGTTCTAAGTATGAGGCGGGGGTGGTATAATTTTGTTTTCCCATTTTTGTTAAAAAATACATTTATTATCATAATACGGTTCACATAATACCTACATACACACTCAACCCAAGTTTCAACAGACGTACAAACTCTCTATGGAGTCGTCATCTCTGTCTTGATCCATTGACCTACCAAGATCCATTTTTAGAGTTCCGTAGTTTGATGGCAAAAAACGGAACTCTCATCTTCATAATGTATGTGCGTACATACATTATGAAGATTAGAGTTCGTTTTTTATGGGAGTCCATAACTTTGATTCTTGGTTTTGGATTTCGTTATTCTTCGGACAAGGTTTGTATAATATTAACTACTGTACTATTTATTATAGGATAGACATTTATCATAGGGTGGGTATCCTTTAGCCATTTTAGAAATTTGCTTGTTAAGTACACGGAATAAGGATTCTCTACATAATGGTTAGAGGGAAATGTGATCACCCCAACACCTAATAAGTACTGTGCATTTTTATTCTACAATGTTATTTCCAATAAAGACTGCCAAGCCTACCAAAATTTTCATCTGGCATCCGATAGCCTTTAGACCTGAGCAGCGTCCGTGTATACTCTTGAAGAAAAAAATACTTAAGTTTAGTTATGTAGAAGTTACATTATAACACTTACTTAGGTACTCTAACAAACTACGTACAAGACAGGAACTTAACAACATGATATTCAATATAAAATTTAAGATCAAAGCATTAAAACCTTTAACTAATTATTTATCTAACTGTCTAGAACCTTACACTATAAACAATGATGTTAATCGGTGGGGATCGTTTTTAGTTCGGATCTTAGACTATATGCAACGATTTGCAAACAAGCTCACTGTGGTAAAATTATACCTAAAGTTAAGTCTCGGCACTGTTTTGTCTTTTTGTATGTTAAGACTTCAATATAATGTTGCATTGTAATGACTGTTTGTGCCAAAATAAATGAAAAAAAAAACTCGCACTAAGTATAAAGCAAATACAGCAAACATATTAAAAACATACCAAAGAAGCTGATTTGCAAACTCTTCCCGAACTTGGTCTTATCGGCCATGTCGTTCTGTATGGTGGGGAAGGTGGAAGCGCCGCCGAAAGCGAACATGATGGTGCCGAACGCCAGGAAGAAGTCCTGGAAGCCGTGGATGCCCCAGCGGAAGGTGTACGGCCTCACGTCGTTCATCATCTGGATGAAGTACAGGATGCAGGCCAGCACAGTGGACGCGAACGCGATCACGCCGGTGAACCTGGAAATAGGGAAAATTTTTTTTTTTTTGTATAAAAATAGCGTTCAGGATGACCTCACTCTACCTGATGGTAAGCGGTCGTGAGGTCCAAATGTCGACAGGCACAATAGGGTATACCCACCCACCGCGCCTGTCGCCCTTACCCTGAAGGCCCACTGAGATGCCGTTTCACGCCCCGCCTAAAGAGACACATGAGCTAGAAGGGCATTAATTAAGATGGAGTGCTCTTAAGATTTCTTGTCCCAAGTCCACCTTCCCTCTTTCTCCATAGAACCACACGTGCTGTTCTCTGTTGTCAGTTTCACTGCTGAAAACATTCTTTTGGGTGAATAAGGTTTGCCACGTCATTAAAAAGAGGAACTAGTTTCCGGTACCTAACGAGGCTCTGGTAAACCGACTGGTGGCGGTAAAACCATCACGATAGAAGGCGTAGCTAAATACCACAGGCTGACGACGGGCAGCAGCGTCACTGGAGCTAGAAGCTACGCCCTGCGGTCGCCAACCCGCCTGCCCAGCGTGGCGATTATGGGTATATTCTCCAGAAGTTTACCCTAGGTGGCGAACAGCTGGAGAGGCCTATGTTCAGCAGTGGACTGCAATAGGCTGATTATGCTGATGATGACTTTGTCTGTTAACCAGTTTAAGAGTGACAAAACATAGATTGGATACTCACGGGAAGTCCTTCGGCGACCTGAAGAGCATCAGGGGCGTCATGGCGCCGGCGACGATGAGGTACCACGCGCAGTAGGAGACGGCCGGCGTGAGCGAGCGGAACACCTGCTCGATGATCTGCGACGCCAGCAGCAGGTACACCACGGCCGCGCCGAACAGCGTCACCGTCACCGCCATCGACACCACCACGCTGCCTCAGAGCGGACTCATTAGCAAATAACCCAAGACATGCCACGCTGGGCCACACATCGCCAAACTAAGCCGAAGCTCGTACTATGGGTGCTAGACAACTGATTAACTTACTGACGATACTGTTTTTGTTACGCCAGAGGCGACAGACGAGCAAGTGTTTTTTTTTAATAAAAAGAGCGTTCAGGATGACTTCCCTCCACCTGATGGTAAACGGTCGGGAGGTCCAAAATGTAGGTCGACAGGCATATTAAGGCAAACCCACTGCGCCTGCCGTCCGTACCCTGAAGGCCCACTAAAGAACCCAGGATTGTAAGAGGAAGAAAACACATGAGCTGAAAGGGCATTCCATGACCTACTTAATGCCTAATGGCACGGGGTAGAAACGAGGAGCTAAACCTCTTTAGTCGTTTTCTACGACAACTACGGGTGATACGGGGTGGTCCTATTCTAAATAAGGGAACCACGCGGGCAGTTGATGATGGACAAAATCTTGTATGAAAGTTCATGTATGAAGAACAGAAAATATTAATCTCCTTACCTCCACGTTTTCCCCAGAGCCTGATCGGCGATGATGGCGTAAGGGTTTCTCTTCCTGCTCCTCATCTCAGGGTCACGGCCTTCGATGATGGACCAGCAGTCTCCTAGCCGTTTTCCGCTGAAAGCCGCGACAGCGCACATCACCACTATGATGGGGACGCCCACCCATCCTGAAACAAATGGCGAGTAAGTTTAAGTTAGGTATGCTTGGAAGAGACCTATTTACAGAGTAGGTAAGTTAAATGTCTGGAATAAGTTAAATGTCTGTGGAATATGGGTATTTATTTATGGCATGATACCTTAGTGCTCCCGCCAAAATAGAAACCAGCAAATACGTTATTTAACTTTGTGAAGACCTTTAACATTGAGCCTTGGTTCAACTAGCTCATAGTTTGGATGTTTTAAATCTTAGCTTCAGGTAAAAGCATTTGTATATTTCCGTCAAATAAGAAGTTTACCTATACAAAATTATTAGAGATGCGGTAGGTATAATAATAATATATACTACTATTATAGGTGTAATAAAAAGAGCTAACACAATAACATTAGGCGTAAACATCAATAAAATCATTTAATGGATGAAGTAATATAAAGTCAATTTGTGGTAACATATAAAAGATAATAATTACGTTTCGGAAAAAATGTTATGTAGGTACCTACGTACCTACAGGTTTTGTACAACTGAGAATTTAATATAATAATAAATGTCCATTCAATCTTATAACTTTATGTACAATATTTATGTACAACTAGTTTTAAATTGTGTTTATAAATAGAAGAAATTGAATGTGGAATGTACTTGTACATATTTTATTAAATCTGTCAGTAAATCGCTAAGCTCGCAAAAAGGAACCGAGTAGAATCCAAAACCATTATCAAACCAGCCTTACAATCTAGAATATTAACAGAATCGAACAGGTAAATTAGAATGCGTACTCAAAAAACGACTTCATTTACCAACTCCAGCACAGGCACAACTTAATGTTTCTTTGCTTATCAAATAATAACAATCTATGAATTGAATCTAAAGACATAATAATTCAATTATTCAACACACTGACTTTGGAAGGAAACTCCTTACAAGTGGTGTACACAGTACAGTAATTTTTCCACCCTTCAGCGTCAATATGGCGCTCAACGTGGGGCTACACTAATGCAAATCAAACCAAACAGATATTCGTCCGGACGATAAATTCATCCCTCCCATTGCAGGCTTCAAATAGACAGTTGCATCTAAAAGGGTAGTTATGTACCTATGACCACCCTTTGCGTTTCACCTGACTAGATGGCGTTGTGCCCAATTGAATCGCGATAGCATTGTGATTTTCGGGAGGTATAAGGTCTAGTCGATCTAGACTTTCAATCACCAGTCGACAGTCTTCTAAATTGAACTCTACTATTTCTTAATGAGGTAGCGTGCGGTTTTACAAACTTGAACGAATTTTTGCAGTTGCAGCCTAAGGTCTCATTAGGTGTGCGACTAATAGGGTCATTGGTGATTCACTCCAATCTAATATAACTAAAAAGCTAATGTACGTTTAACTTTTATTCGCTGGCGTATGCAAATTTATGTGTTTTAGTCTGTAAAAATAGGTCTCAAATGGATAAAGGCATTTACTTACTTACCTACTCAGTTTTTTTAAAGACCTAATTCTTTACATCGAGTAAGGAGCGATCATTTCTACACCATCCATACATACATCAAGACTCAAGTAAGCAGTACGCTCGTAAAACGTTACTAATTTTTCCTTCAACGAATTTGTGAAAAAAAATTCCGAGATGTTTTTGGATTAGCCATGCGAGACATTTAGCAAACTATTTTAATAAGATACATTGTTTTGATATAGGTAGTTTAACATTGTTTTGTTCAAATTCTTAGATAAATAAACGACAACAGCCAAACTGCAGGAGCGACGAAAATTCAACTCTAGATGAAACGAGTTTGGTAGCATAAATTTAATAAGCATTAGAAAACTCGCTTATCTGGTTACGAAACACATTAAGTATACTGATTTATTTTAATTATTTATATCAGAACATGCCGTACAATATTGTTCATTTGAAGATGCGATGTTATTATGTTGCTTAAGGTACGTTTCATATTTTTACTTAAGTAAGTCTATTCTTACTCTTCAAATAAGTAAGGTCTCCTTTCAATATATAGCTAGCTATTCTTTACTCTTGGTTGAAATAATTATATTAAGACAAGCTTATCATGGTTCTAAAAAGACTCTTTACATAGAGATAAAAGTCTTAATTGTGTCCCAGTTACAGCGTCTAACAGAAATGCCTGTTTGCGGGTACAATCCGCTGTACCTATAATGACAATTATTCACATTTACTCTGAAGCGTTTAACACACATGCTTGATACTTAACCAGCTAATATGTGAATACAGGTAAGTACCAGCAACTTGTGTTTTTAAACAAATTACAAAAAGGACGCGGAACCGCTTACGATTGATACTTATCAACTTAGCGAAGCAGCAAAATCAACTTATTGATTTTGTTGGAACTGTGGGAAGTTAATATGATGCTTATTACAATGGGGTACACAAAGTATTTCTAAACAAAACTAGTAATAATCACACACAACATAGTTATAGGTACAAAAAGACAAGACAAGTTTAGTACAATCGCTTTGCATTGCAAATATTCATAATGATGTTCATATCTTATCATAATCACGGACACACATAACATTAGCAGACACTTACCTTACTAATATGAAGGTAAATAAATACCTAAAGCAAAGCGAGGTCGTTCAACAAACTTGAAGAAAAGAAGCATTAAACCATAAACAGGGTTCTTAAATATAACGGTCTTATCATCATTTGAAGTAAGGCCCGTGTAGCGATTTGAACCCAGGGACGAGTATGTTACACAAAAATGACATATAAGTTGCTGTAGCATATCTATTTATTTACACAAAAATAATTGTAGCCAGGTAAAACAAGTAGGGAACTAAAAATATATTCGCCTGCGAAGGTTTCGGATTTTCAACTGAGCGTAATGATAATTACTTACCTGTCTTGACTAGTGCCCTTGGGAGCGCCAGCACTCCGCTGCCGGCCATCTCGCCGGCCACCAGGAAGGCCGTCTGCTTCATGGACAGCCCAGCCTCGTCCACGTTGCTGGCTGGCTGGCCAGGGTCGGCGCCTTCTGCATCAGGCTTCGGCTACAGCAGTAGGGAGTAACACTTCGTTAAATTATTTGTATGTAGTACTTAGTTTTTATAGTAGCTCGACATAATGGCTTCCTGTTGGAAAGCAAAAGAGAAGGCCTAGTCGCTGTGACAACGGGCAAGTAACTGGTCAGTTGCCACCGCCATGCCGGCCCAACTCTACCCCCCCACGAGCTCTACTACTAGCCCTACTCACCGGCAGAAACACGACCCGGAGGTCATTTGACTGCGGTGTTCTATAGGGTGGAGGTCCTTCCCCGGACGGGCAGCTAATTCGAGCGAAGATTCGCTATGCCCTATCTCTCTTATTTGACAAAGTTCCAGCCATACAGATACAAAAGTCATCTTCATACTATACCTAAACGACGTCAGAGAGATGTTTGTATTATATGATCGTCTAAAACGCAGAAGATCTAAGTAACGGGTTCAATTCCCAGTTGGGACAATTAAAAGTCCACCATAGACATTTATCTGGGGATATGTACCTACCTACAATAGCCAATTGATTTTATGAGTTGTGCGGCAATGATTGAAGATCCTGAATTAACCCGACAGGAAAGCGGACCCGAATCATCCCCTGGATTTCGATTCCGGATATTAACGTCGTCTAGTACCTAGTCTACCCATGTTTTATTGCTAAGGAATTCATTAATGAACTAACCAATCTATTGCTCTAAGTAATTAAAGTCAACCTACGATCCATTACGTCGTCTCGTCTACATTGTCGACATTAAAGAACATGGAATCGTCTTAGCCGACTCCATGATTAATTAAGGGTGCATTAGTGCATTCGATACCGCTTTTTACCGGTTATTCCTTTGGCCCCTATTAAGTAGTAACTTAACTTAGTAGTAGGTAGGTAAAAAGCCGTATCCAATGCTCTCCAGAACAAAACAGACACAATCAATAACCACAATCCAAAATCTCTTAAAACTGGATTTATTTTCAGTTATCTCATTAGCATAACGTTTCGCTGCCAATAGTCGATATAAGTTCGGAATTAGCATCATCCAACTATCACAACCAGCCTTTCCAGTTGTTCGCCAATTTCGTCAAACCTCTGAAGGGTTTGCCCGTATTCACTATTTTTTTTTTTTTTTTTTGCTGGGCAGGCGGGTTAGCGATCGCAGGGCATAGCTTTTCGCTCCGATGACGCTGCCGCCTGTCATCGGCCTGATGTTAGCTACGTCTAATAGGAGGATTGGAAAACATTATGGACTTCTCGGATCACGTTATAGTTTTGCGGTTTACAAGACTTGTCGACATCCAATAGCTAACACATACTACATACACAATAAAAACTATCTGTATCATATTTCAACCTCAAGGCCAACATATAAGTACGAGTAGGTACCTATAAGAGCGAAGAATCGATACCTAAGCCAATTTGATAATGATTAATAAATGGGCTAGACTATATACCTACTCAATAAGCGCTTGGTCCCAAAATAATATTTATTTACAGAGTATTATAATTACCTGAAGGGCCCAGAACACACAAACCCGACTATTTTATGGCGCGCCCCCGCCCATGGCCTCAGCTCAGTAATCAGTCAATTTTTACTAGAAGGTGACTTTTTAAACAATTTTCCAGTCACAGATGAAATAGGTACTTTGTTACGAGTCTGCGTAGACACTCCTGGACCGAGAGTCCTGGTAACAGTTATTAGTCCCGGGATCTCAGAATATTCCGTTAAATTATGATAACCGGTTATTGATGAACCAAATTAATTGTTACATCAACGCTAAGCAATCAGTTTTTTTGATAATTCGGTAATTGACAAAGATACTGTTGAAATACATGAATGAATGAAACATGAATACTCTAATTGTACCTATTATTCTGAACTACCTAAATATCATTCATTGGCAATTCATTTGCATAATGATCAGATGTTCGAGTTTAGCATCCATTTAAAAATTAAACTTCTTTTCTAAACTATTATAACGCACTTTTGATATGATGCTATATTTAAATATTTAGGATACCAACCAAGGAAGGTACCTTACCGTACCTACTTTTTAGGGGTAGCACGTCGTGTCGCAACCCCTCATGTTGCAAATAATAATTTGTCCTTCCGGAATACGCGCACTTATACTAGGGACCGGTGCATGACGGTTGCAATGGGTTGTAATATTCCACTGTATTCCACTTACTGAGCTACGATACAGAGCACAAAACCATGCCTCAAAAAATTTTAAACTAAAACTTGTAAAAGCACTAACAGAAGTCCTACGCGTCAATAGTTCAATACACGTACAGAACAACCAAAGAGGGGTAGATGGGAAGGTAATTGGGTACAGGAACCCGTAAGTTTTACATAGTAAGTGCTATAGAATTGATGTACCTAAGTAAGCAGCTAAGCATTTGTGAATAAATCAATCACGTTATGGGATAATGGGATGGGATGATGAGACGCCGGGCACTAAGCCTGTGCGAAGTGCCTGTTCCAATTGCAGATGCGTTTAGTTCTGCCGCGTCTTGGCTGTCAAGTGTCTGGGGACGGTTAATACCTATATTCGTCGTGGTATTGTGGAGATACTGACTTGGGCAGCAATGAGCGGCGTAGACTCCGTAGGTGCTTCGCTGCTGCTGCCGGCCTGCGCCTCCAAGCCGTTCTTCTTCGGCATCGTAATTCTTCAACAATTAACAGAAGTAAAATTTTAAAATGGGGGTGTTCAAGCTCTCTTAAGCTCTATTCCTTTTATTAATTAGGTTCCTCCTTAATAGGGAATATGCATGAAAAATAGTTTCAGGTATTTACTAATTTATCGTAAAATAGATCAAAATCTACTACGAACAGTGAAAACAAAATCAAAATTGGTTGAAAAATGGGCGAGATACAGTCATTGAAAGTGAATATATCCGTCTCTCTCTCGCGAAACAGATTTTTCTATGGAGTTAGTACGGCGCTTACGGTACGTGACGTCAACTACCGCATCGGATCTCTCTGTCTAATCAATAACTTTAACGCTTTATAACTCGCTTAATAGAAAAGATAGTTTAAAAATTCTTCGATATTTATGTATCTGGAAGACAAAAGATCTCAATAAATCCATAAAAAAAAGTCATGCATATTCCCTATTGGTGCATTGTTACCTACTTAAGATAATTAATTTCTAAGTAGGTGAGGTATACCATGTAAATTTGGCTAGACTCTTAGAATAATAATATTTTAGGGCTAGACTGTAGATTTATACAGAAAAGTGTAGGTAATGAAATGATACCTATACCTACAATGCGAAGGTAGGTATACCTACTACACATAAAATAAAAAATTTGGAATAAGTGTTAACCAAAACACTTATTCTCAACAAAATCAAATTCACCAAAGAAAAAAATAAATTAGAACATAAAAAACTCAACATCATTAGCATTTTCTCATCAGATGGAATATTCCACCTTTCGTCGAATTTTTAAACACAACATTAACAAACTGGTCTACTTCGGAATAATAAAGCCAGACCTTCGGTCCGGATTAAGATGTTACAGCCTATATAGGTATGTAACCGATGCCCTAGAATTCGATAGTTATGCCCGTATCCTGTGCGCCAACTAAATTGTGCGGCTTCTCTACTGAGTACTTACCTACCAGTTGACTGCGACGACCGCGCGACCGCTTTCCACACTGATGAGCACAGCACTGGACAGCACTAGCCTGTTTGGGACACGGGCATCGCGAACATGATGCGCCCGCGCACGCGAAAGTCGCAGGTAACGCCGCTTAGTTACGGCTGCTATTCCCATGACAACACCTTCCGGATTCGATCAAGCCAAAGCGACCGGTAACGCGGCGGAATAGAATTTCAAATGCAATGGGATACTATTAACGCTCCGTTGTTAAATGATATCTAGTGTCACCGCGCAAGAATACTTGTATTGACCAACACGCGCCATGTGCCCAACAAACGAGCCGAGTGTCTACGCGTACTCGTTGTAGATATATTAATATACTATACTAGATATACTATACTAGATATACTATAGTAGATATTATATTAATATAATATTACTCCCAAAGTAAATAAGATAGTTTGAACGTAACAGGCTACAACAGGGCTATTCACAATGACAATTTGAATGAAAACATCGAGAAAGTTTTATGGCATTGTCAATATAGCTTTAAATGTGGTAGGTAGATGTAGGTATAGGTACGACAAGATATTATACTCTTTAATTATTTGAAGTAACTACCTACATAAAAGTTGGGTTTTAAAGGGGTTCTTTAGAGCAGTAAATTCGCTTTTTGTGAAATCATGTGAAAAAAAGTAGGTACCTATACCTAAATAAATTAGAACCTCAAATAAAAATGTCTTAGGGTCCGTACTCCGTTTCGATCGATTTTTATTTGAATAGGATATGTATTTTAGGATATGTAATAGGATATATACATAACACACGTCTTCGTTTGCAGGAACTTTGTCCAACTTAATAGTTCTGCAAAAGGCGCTAGGTACAGGTCGGTGCCAAATTAAGGAATATTGTCCCTTTCATTCCTTAGGGGTGAGAGCCTTCCGCTCCCCCAACAGCTCGGTGATGATGACAAGGTCGCCTTGGCTATCATCGTTGTCAATTAGAGAGAAAAAAGAAAACTACTATAGATTCTATTTCTATCTTCCATTATTTGTCAATGACAATTTAATTATTAAAAATTATTAAATAAAATTTAATCATTTTGGGGCGTAATTCCGGCACAAGGTTTTCTTACCTTGTGCCGGAATTACGCCCCAAAATTAACCTTGATCCAAAATAAACGAACTGAAGGAAATGAACCTTGATCTAAAGCATAATTGTCATCCTGCCATAATTCTATGCATATTAAACGCTTATAATAGACGTTGCTGTGGAAAATGCCACAGGCGTTACTAAGCTTTTGAGGTATTTTTGATTATTTAGTTACTAGCTGTGCGGCTTTGTCCGCGTTCATGTAGGTGTGTCACAGAAGTCTAGAGATTGTTTGTGCCAAATTTCATCAAAATCGGTTGAGGGGTTCAAGCGGAGACGCGTAACAGACAGAGGACCTTTCGCATTTATGATATTAGTAGGGATAATAGGACTTAGTTCTAATAACCCAGTTAATTTCTAAGATAACATACTTAAAGAACAAATACCGTGTTATTTTAAGGCCATGATAATGAGAGCTTTGCACTAATAGGGATGAAGGGACTACCTACATATTATTAGGTGACCTAGAGTGCTAAGTAAGTAGGTAGCTACTTCATTTTTATCTACCCTTTGTCGCAGCAATAGACAGATTTTCCTCAAGTTCCCTTTTCAACGACTAGAATTTTCATTCCTCTAACTTGGTCTCCAATCTTAGATTGCGTCATTGTGTAGATCATCACGCCATGTCATTGGATCGATGTTTACTTTTTATCAAGGTGCGTAAGATTTACATTGCAGCGGCTTGCCTTCTCAATGTCCAATCAATTTGAGGTTTTGGTACAACTTGTTAAAGTAAATAAAGTACCAACAAATTAAACCCTACACTCTGATCACGATTTCCCTTTAAACTTACTCATGCAAGCTCGGTTCTGATCTCAAAAGTACAGGGTATAGAACGCCTTGTTAGACATAAAACTAATCCTAAGGTCATATTCATGGTATTGTGAACTAATATAAAATGTGTAAAATATTTTGTAATGGACCACAAAAATAAAATGTTACAATGTTAAACCAAAACGAATATTCCCTGCGTGAAACGGAACGCTACGGAAAATGCCATAGACAAATTATAAATCGATCAAGTTACATTGACAGGTTACTTAGTTGCCGGTTCAAATAAAATGCGTCATCCCAAAATGGTTGCATAATAACTTTAGTTTAGTGTCAAAAAGTTGATTTGCTATTTGCTTCAAGTCTGCGTGATTGTGAATAAATTTCATTTGGATTTGTTTTCATACGGTTATTAGTATTAGTGATTAAGTTGAGCTCGGTAAAGGAAATAAAGCACACAATGTCTTGCATGCAGTTTGTTTTTATCAGCTTTTCAGAGGGTTTCTAGTGCACAAAGGTATTGATAGAGAGTAGTGTCGATGACTAAAATTTATCAGCTAAATAGTTACATGTTTGTATAGAATATTTAATTTGTATTGTGCCTGTGAAAGAGGACGGTGTAACGGTGCTGTGTGTCGTGAATTAGGTGTTCCTCTAAACATGTAATCTCCATCATCAATACATAACATTCAAACTGTAGGAGACAGTTACTTTTCATGTGTGACTAGTTATTTTCATACATCTTGATGCAATATATAAAATGAGTTATTTAGCGGCTTATAAGAAAATTTTACTGTATTGTAATTGCGATGACACATATCAAAACATTAAAATCAATTTGGTTATCCTAGGTTTTTGTAAACCACACATTGAATTATATTATTTTACAAAGGAAAGAAACACTTGTTTAGTCCCAAATAAGTAACGTCTTGCTCATAATAATTTCCAAAAATAAGCAGGTAGTTGTGGCTAAATTTGCTGTTTGTCAGTCATGTATTTGAGTCATAATTTGAATGAACAGCAATTACCTACTACCTATCTACATATTTGAATACCTACCTCCATTCAAAGGCTTTGTTCAGCTAACCAAAATAATAAAAACATTGTTAGCTAGAGGTAGTCAGTTAAAAGGACAATGAATATGTTATTTTGAAATGACAAAATAAGCTTTGTTTAGTTGACAAAAGTAATAAAATCATTATAAGTCCAGATAAGGTTTTAGATAGTTTTTAAATGTTTTCGACTAAAAATATGTTTGGATTTCTATGTTGTAAATTTGCACTGCGACTGTTGTATCCCTTGTAGCTGCATACTCATCTTACATTCAATGCACTGCTGTTCTCGTTTGCTATGCGACAGTCATGTTTGTATTGACTGTATCATGTATTATAAATGCAAGCAGAAATAGCAAAATAACAATTTGTTTTAGGAATGACTACAGAGAAAGAGAAAATACCATGTAACTATAAAGGAGGTGAGATATTGTTGCATTTGTTATTTTTATGTTCAGACCAGGGGTATAAAATCCCAAATTTGTAATGTAAACTATAATTAACACTAGTGGTATCATAACTTTTTAAACAGTGCTTGCTTGTTTGTTGATAATTAACAAAATATATAAACATTTTATCCAAACGCATTAATAGCCAGTGATAAGACTGATATGCTATGATTATGTAGGTATTACTGTTGGTGCTAAAATATGACTTTACTTATGCAGATTGTCACTTATTTCAGAGTTTTAATAATTACAAAAAGGAGTAAAGTAATGACAAAATGATGAACTCGGAGGAATCTGATTCATTGACGACCCTGCCATCGGACGGACACCCTGAAGATATGTCAGGTATGGTTATAGGTGTACTATAATGTAGTACAGGCAAGGATACTTAAATGTGGAAGAGTCAAATATGTTACCTCATATTATGCCTTAGCCCTAATGGTGAAATTCAGTAACAGAATTTTTCTTACAGCTTCAGGCACAGAAGATGCTCCATCATCAATGGTCTCCAGTGAGGCCGAATCGGAGGGGAGCGTCCTCTCCGAGGTCCCTCGAGACCAACTGGACGCCCCGCTTAACCAGTCTATGGACAGGATCAGCGCGGACAGTATTCAACAGGACAAGCCCACATCTATAGCTTCTAGTGACTGGAGAACTGTTGGTAGCAACATCTCTTCCTTCGTTTCCAGTAGAGGTTAGTTGTTTTAATAATAATATAATAAAACCTCTTCAGTAAAGTGCCATGCTGTGCTTGTGAACAGTTCCTGCTTTTAAAAGAAGTAGGAGGATGCATCCAGTAGTTTTAGTTACCATAATGCCAAATGCATCTTGAAGTGATATTTATAATTGATTAGTGATGGTTAGCATAATACTGTATTATTGAATGTAAGTGCTTACAACTGGGTCAGACCATTGTGAGTGTTGAAAACCTATAGAAAAGAAATTCCTGAAAAAAAGGGTCATGACAGACAGTCTGAGGGACAACAAAGAGATCCTATAAGAATAATATCTTTCAAGTATTTTGATCTTTCGAGGTATGGAACCTAAAAAGTGATAATTTAACAAGCTACACACCAGTTATTGATATAAAATTTCAAAACAAATAATATATTGTGACTGTGTACAAGCACAAGTGAAAATTTTGTTTATATACTTATCTGTCATTGTGTAGATAATATCATGTTATCATAATCGTCATGTTGGCTATTTGGAAAAAGACTTTGTAACTATTGAGTGATTCATGAAGACAGCCATATCAGATTAAATATTACTTAATTTCAACTGTTTGCTATTATTTATATTTTAGATCTTAAAATGAACCGAATCTGGTATGTTAATTATCCACATTATAATAACTTGACTTTAGCCCATACTTTATGGTTTGTTTTATTTTAATATGGTGTGGCAATGATCAAATTACCATAAAGCCTTTACCCAATGTGCAAATATAATCTTAATTGGGTTTTGAAAGGTAAACTAAAGCTGTTATCAAGTGTTGGTCACAAACAAGTCACAACCTATTATTTTCCTTGTCCACAAGTAGTAAATATAATGTAATAACCTTTTAAATTATGATTACATTTATGTATTCAGCTTTATTTGGTTATGGATTTTTATAAAATGTTGTGTTGTAATGTAAAAACTGTGAACCTCTAAATTGGGTGCAATGGAGATAAAAATAAGTCATTGTGACCAGTTCAATTAGCAATTTTGTTAAATATGATAAATTTAACAATCATCAGAAAATATGTCACTCAATCAAAAGGTATGCTATTCAAAAGTTTTTTGAACACAATCTTATTGCATTTATATGTAGCTGTCATATTATTTAAATTACAACTACCTTGAAGTATACAAACTTATAAACATTTAATGTCCTATTTTATTAAAGTGTAGCAGGTACATACAAAATAGGTATGGAGCCCTCTAGACGCATGCTGATAATATCCACTTTATCTACTATGTCACAAGGTAGAGAGAGATAATGTTTAGTTCTGGGTAACCCCCGAAAATACTGTATAATATTGATAATACATGCCGCAGTGAAATAAGTTAATTATTATTGTGGTGATAAAATGTGTTCAACCTGAAAATAATTGTCTTATAAATATATAGGAACTTGTAAGGAAACTAATTCACTATGAGAGCCATAAATATTATATTATATTATAAATCTATAAGTTTCTCTGAAACTTATTTATTAAAACAATAAAAATAAAATCGCAAAAGCAATTACTACACCACATGTAGATTTCTGGCTCTCCCAATGGTTGACTGACTGTCAGAAAATGCCATACAGAATTAAGTTCGCCATTTGTACGTTTTTATGTGCAATGAAAATCAAGAAACATTTTTTGGTGAAAATTAAGACACATTTAAAAGTTTTATTTAAATTATCATTAGTTATTATGGCTAAAAATAACAATGCATCCATTATCAGGAATCAAGGGCCAACAGTATCGTATGACCGACTGTGCTGAATGGCAGATAAGCTGCGATGTATAAAAGGGACTACTAATTGGATATTTACAAAATATTGACAGTAACAGTGTCCTGATTATTCAATCGTTAATGTCGATTGTTGGTGTTGAAATGATTTATTTGATGTAATAGATTTACAAAATAGAAATATAAGACAGCAAATGCAAACACGCACCATAAAGTGTGCTTTGGTCGCATTCCACACACGAAAGAAGAATGCCGATGCTGGTTTTCAGCAGACATCGTAGGGCTCACTACATGGGCTGTGGGTGTGGTCGGGTGATGTCACACTTGTTGACTATAAAGTAAATTTATCTATATTTTGTCCCATTAATTTCATCTAGTTTTGAATTAGTGACAAAGGACTGAATAATTGATGAAAGATGAAAGACACACATTTTTAAACAATACATTTATTTTTATTCTTGATACAAAAGATCTATCCTTACCTGCCTACTGCGATTCGTCTGATGGTAAGAGATATAGCGGTAGTCTACAATGGAACTCGCTTACGCGAAGATTATCTATATCTCTCAGGGAACAAGAAGTTAGGCAAGGAGTTCCGTAGTTATCTGCTTTATGCATTAGAATAATTAAGGCGCAAATGTACTATGTTCATGTATGTGTACGTATTTTAAATATTTAACGTTATTAACTTTGCAGCACACTACCTTTTATTTCTGCTTAGCCCAATGGTTGACTGGCAGAGGATGCCTATGCGACATTAAGTCCGCCTTTTGTACACTGTTTTAATTGTGCAATAAAGATTAAATTAAAAAACGAGGCGCAACGCAATGCGGCGCGTTTGTATAGAAATCAAAAGCATAGATAAGAGCGGAATGTAACGTCTGCAGGGTCGATGCTGCCGTGGGGCCCGCACAAGGGGCCCGCGGCGCCCGCGGACGCCGACATGCGCCCCGGCGAGTTCGTCATGAGGCTCCTCTTCACCGAGTTCACCGTCCAGGCGGAGAGGAAGATGGAGGTTGTCATGGCCGAACCACTGGTATGTCACTTTGTTTATTGACTTAAAACTATACTTGTGTTGAACACAATCCCATCTCAAGCTTCTTAAGTGCTCAATCAAATAGTACCAAACAAATCAACTGGGCTACTAGCCATTCGCAAATGGGATCACACACATTTCATTACTTTTGATCCATCCCCCTCCTCACAGCTGGTTTCTTTTGTGGGACTCCTTTCTTCATAGCATGTCTCACTTCGTGGACCTTCTCTCCACTCCTTTATGTCTTTATCATCATATACATAGGCCTCCCCATGGCAATTTGCCATAGTCACCACGCTTAACATGTGGATTGGTGACCGCAATATTTTTTATATATACACATGAAAACGCTGCTTTCCCTTATCTGATAGTCCCTTAGGCGTCTCTACGACACCCAGGGAATGAGATGGGTTGGCGATATCCTAAATCCGTAAACCACCCGAACAGACTCCCATTTTTGTAACGAAATTTATGGATGACCCTTAAATGATGTTCGGATTGCAACATGTTTTCAGTTTTGGTGGCAGGGCTATGCATTCTTTTAAAGGTTCTTACAAGATTTTACGAATTTTCACTCGAATTGAGCCACCCGTCCGGGGAAGGATCTCCCTATAGAATACCGCAGCCAAATAATCTCCGGGTCGTGTTTCTGCCGGTAAGTAGGGTTACCGGAACTCGTGGGGGGTAGCTAACTGACAAGTTACTTGCCCGTTGTCATAGCGACTTGGACTTTCGCTTTCCATCAGGCGTAGGGAAGCCATTATGTCGTGCTAGTATATAAAAAAAGATGACACTGTTAACGATGTTCTCTTTGCAGGAGAAACCCCTGAACAAGACGCTGCAGCGTGGCGAGGATCCTCAGCTGGACCAGATCCTGTGCGCGTTCGGCACGCTGGCGGAGCACTGCCTGCCGTCGTTGCTGCGCGCGCTCTTCGGCTGGCTGGAGCGGCAGATGGCGGACTCGCCGCAGCTGAGCGAGCAGGCCAAGAAGCCTCACCAGGACCAGCGCAACAAGAGGTCAGTGCCG